>OY821517.1:263108281-264308281 GCA_963682025.1 Cordilura impudica | reverse complement strand
AACATTTCGTATTTTATGTCCATATCGTTCAAATGCTTCTTTAATATCAGCAGCTGATGCTCATTACCTTCATCATCTTAATGATTATTGTCGCCTAAAGCAATAAATCTATTATGACTTACATTGTTGTTTTCAAGCATAACTTTACTTGATGTACTATCAATTTTATTCATTTTAATATTTTTTGCAATGATGTTGTTTCTGGCATTCTTTTTAGAAACCACATCGATGTTATTTGGAATGTCAAACCATTGTTGTTGTTAAATGTAGCTTGTAAATTGTTATTGGTGTTTAAAAATAGTTTTGGGGAGTCACTTTTGTTACGATTTCTTGCTTTAGGCAAGACTACCTGCCAGCATATTTCATCAACATCGTTATCAGTCATTCTGATAGCAATGTGATTTTTTTCCACAAAAGAATTTACAAAATATGTAGTTGTTGTTTATTTTTTTTATTTTTTTTTTAAATTATTTAAATGTTTGCAGAGTTGTTTTCAAGTTAAGTTTTTACACAAATAGAGCTCAGATATACGTAATTCCTTACTCGATAACGGTCAGGCAAATGAGTGCTCAAAATTTTTGAAAATATTATAAAACACTTCTAAATCCAACTATATGTTCACATGACATTAATTATGTAGCAAATCTTGTCATTTATTTTGAACACTTTACATTCCAGGAATTAAAGTTTGTATTATCCAAAGTCAAACAAAATAAAGCGCCAGGAGAGAAAAGAATTCCTTACGAGTTTTTTTTTCAATGCATGTAATGAATATCTTAAAGGAATAATGAATACTAGCAGATTCCAGTGCTCGAAATTAGAGTGAGATTTCTAGGCAGCTTTATTTTTCAACTTAGCAGATTCACAAACCAACACCTTTATGGTTTATTATTATTGTGAATGAAGAAAACAAACTCATTAACAAACACATTAACAAATATAATAAAACACACTTATGTATAATTTTATGTAAGTGTTAGTAGCAAATTTAAATGCAATTTACACAAAATAAAGAAAAAAATTTAAAAATCTGTAAATCTGCAAAACGGCTAAAAAGAAATACCTTTCAAATAATGTACATTTGGTCAAAATCGGAATAAAACGATAAAACAAAACATAGGTCACAAGAAATCGCCTAGCCTATTAATATTATAGATCTTAAATGGAAAAGATCAATCGAGATATTTGAGCGAATCATAGGGCTGTCTATCCACAAACAAGGAGATGTCAACCCACCAAATAATTAGAGAGCAACATCATCCATGAGTTGTGCATTAAAATACATGATGGGAGTAATTAACTGAATGGGCACACAATCATCATATAATTAATGAATTCCAAGCGGGCTTCCGTGAGGGTTACTCAACCATTGATACCACTAGGTGTTTCTATGGTCCTGAGTATGATAAAAGTACTTGATTGCTAGTTGCTTTACTTTTTGAAATATACAGTTTTATTATTTTTACAACAAAATACAAAAAATAATAAATTATGTTAACAAAGATTTCCTTGGAAATTTATCTAAGTGCGAGTACAGGAAGTGGATTTTTATGATCATGTTTCACCCTAGCTCTTGCAAGTTCGATAGCATATACTCCACAAGTTCGACATGGTCGTCAGAATTCGTTTTGCTTAGAAAATTACTCATAACCAAAACAAATGAATTCCAAGCATTGGATCCGACTTCGGTCATTGATTTGACAAAATTAGCATCTTTCACGAGGAGCCAATCTGTGGCACATCAAAAATACCAGCTCCCAATTTTTCTGCCAAGCGCCTTCAAAAACTGTTTCAATATGCCGTTTTTAATCTGAAGTGGTGGAAGTACGATGCGGTCTCTGCTAACTAAAAGCACGTTCATAAAATTTTTTTATATAAACTATTACCTCTTCCGGCACTGGCCAAGCTTTTTCTGGCCAATGTTGTAGATTGTCACTACTCTCCCAGAGACACATGAAACAAGGGAACTTTGTGTACCCCCCTTGTTGACCTAAAGCAAAGTTAACCATTTTCAGATCAACACATATGACACATTTGTGGTTTTGATACTTAATTTTTTCCATAACCTTTGAAACATTTGCTTGGTACTGTTTTAATCGCATCTGTTGCAAAATACCAACACCAACGTTACAAAAAAACTAAATCCTTCTCTTGAGAAAAATACGGTAACAGGTTTTTATGAAATTTTATGTCGATTTCCGGAGTAAGCTATATTTTGTTCTTTTAAACGAGATGCTAAATTTTCAGAAGCTTTTTTTGGTAAGTTTAGATCAGTTACTAAGGCATTTAGTTCTTTCTTATTAAATGGTTAAGGTTCTGAAAGGCTCCATTTGTAGTCTGAATAAAAGTTTTCACTTGATGTATTTCGTTCTGGTTCACAGAGATTTGGATCATCAGAAGATTTAGATGTGCTGAGTCTAATTTAATTTGTGATTTTAATTTAGGTCATTGAGCAGAACGTACGTTAGGATATGACCACTTACTTCGATTTTCATGGTTAATTCCGTTTATTTTCACAACGCTGAAGTTGCAATCGTTATGATTGTTTCGAGGCTCTCGCCAAATCATGGGTATTACGAACAGTATTGCATATCTTTTTTCACTGGACCAAAACGGTAGACATACCACACATTTCTGGCATACAATATGAGGTACCCACAATTTTGTTTTAAAATATTGCTGATATGCAATTTTCGCAAAGTCCGATATAGGTTATCGATATTTTTCAAATATATATTCACCACAAATGTAGCAAAAATAATCGGGATTAAGCACACAACATTTTCTTGACGAAGCCATACCAAAAACTACAACAAAATATATTTTAGTGTCCAATAAAAAACGAAAATCTAATTAAAAAGGGGTAAAGACGGTAGTTGCCTATAACACAAAAACAAAAGCTGCTAGAGAAAAATTGCTGCCATATTTAAAAAATAGCGTCAAAAAAAAAAAATTCCACGAAACAAACAATTTTATTTCTTTTGTTGACCAGTGTAATATTTATAAGTTGACAACCATTGTTAACATCAAGTTTACCGAAAATAAAAAGGTCTATGTATTTTTTGTGGATTTTAGAGCCGCATTTGATTGCGTCCCAAGAAAATTGTTAATTATACCCTATACCACTATGTGGTTTGGGTATAATGACTTTGTGCTGCTGTTTTTAACAACCAAAAATATTTGACCTACACCCATCTTTAATTATACCGATCGAATCAGAATCACTATCTGATTCGATTTAACGATGTCCGTCCGTTCGTCCGTCTGCGTGTCCATGTAAAGCTTGTAATCAAACTGCAGGTCGCAAATATGAATATATTTTGACGAAATTTGGTATTTGATCTTTTGTCGTCCATGGGATGAACGCTGTTAAAACTGGTGAGAATAGGTCCATGTTCAGACCTAGCCCCCATACAAATGACCCCTATGAAATCAACATATATTGCCATAAGATCCAAATTATCATACAAATCTTAGTCAAATTGGGTTTGTATGTATATATTACATCCATTAATCAGTAGTCCAAAAATGATCCCTATTGGACAACTCTTAGTCAAAGGCCCCATATAGAGCTGCTTCCCGATCTTCTCTTAAATCTATCAAAAAACAAAAATATTTCACTGATTCTTCTCAAATTTTGTTTGTATATATTTTTGCAAAATACAAGAGACTTTACCAAACATGGTCAGGATCGGTCCATTTTTGGGCCTACTCCCCATATAGATATAGCATCCGATATGAACTTTTTCATATCTGCAGCCGAAAAAATTAATAAAAATCCCACTCAAATTTGGTTTATGCTTATTTCTATATCCAGTTAATTGAGCCTGAGAGATAGGGTCTCTAAACGCATGGTATAGAGCATCGAATAGTCGGTCTAGACCGACTATAATTTTCTTCTTTTCTTGTTTTTAAACTACATCAGATGAAAACGTACACATGAATACTAAATCTGATTTATGGACAGGTGTTGAGTTGTCAGATTGTACAAATTTTGGTGCCAAGCAAGGATGATTAGTATCGAATATGATACTCAAAGATTACCCCACAAACTCTCAAAATTAATAATAGGAAAAAATATATACAGGTACAAAAATTTGTCTGGACACTTCTATCAGCGAGCTTAAAATTCAACAATATTAATCACAACCAACTTATATGGAATGATTCATGTAGTCAATTAATACAAACAAGTAAGAAAATTATAGTCGGTCTAGACCGACTATATGATACCCAACTCAGACCCAACTAACTGGATATAGAAAATAAGCATAAACCAAATTTGAGTGGGATTTTTCTTAATTTTTTTGGCTGCAGATATGAAAAATTTCATATCGGATGCTATATCTATATGGGGACTAAACCCAAAAATGGACCGATCCTGACAATGTTTTGTAAGGTCTCTTGTATTTTGCAAAAATATACATATACAAACAAAATTTGAGAAGAATCAGTGCAATATTTTTGTTTTTTTGATAGATTTAAGTGAAGATCGGGAAGCAGCTCTATATGGGGCCTACGACTAAGAGTTGTCCCATATAGATCATTTTGGGACTACTGATTAATTGATGTAATAAACACATACAAACCCAATTTGAATAAGATTTATATGATAATTTGTATCTTGTGGCAATTTAAGTCGATTTCATAGGGGCCATTTGTATGGGGGCTAGGTCTGAACATGGACCGATTCCCACCAATTTCAACAGCGTTCATCCCATGGGCGATAAAATCTTATGTACCAAATTTCGTCGGAATATATTGATATTTGCCATCTGCAGTTTGATTACAAGCTTTACATGGACACACAGACGGACGGACGGACGAACGGACATCGTTAAATTGTATCAGATAGTGATTCTGAATCGATCGGTATAATAAAAGATGGATCTAGGTCAAATATTTTTGGTAGTTACAAACAGCAGCACAAAGTCATTATACCCAAACCACATAGTGGTATAGGGTATAAAAATTAAAACGGAAATAGGACACGAACATCACGTAAATGCATTACAAAGCCAACAAAGAGTGTACAATTATCTAAACCATTCAAAAGGCCACATATAATGTAACGAACGATATAACTAACATGAAATATCAATTATAATGAAAACTCTTGCTGATCTCTTATGGCTGAATGGCAACCGCTACAGGACAGAGCAAAATGTATTGAATTCTTTATAAAATATGAATGAAGAAGAACCACTACTGCATTTTTTAGCAAAGTTTCTGCTACTAAATGAAATAAGATCTATTTTTCGACGATACTCAATGACGATGATATCTTCGGTATTTTAAATGTTGGCGCTAACGAACATTGGTTCCCATTATATAGTTACATAAAAACCGCCACTAAATATAGGAAATTTGTGGTTAGTGAATACAATTTTTAATGAATATTGTGCTATAGATGTTATCTTCTTTTCTTCCTTGTTGTTTAATAAATGCTCTATATCTGTGGTTTTCTGGAATAACCGCGTATGTCCATTTTTGTCAGTTTTGAGTTAACGATGCCAAATATATTAATTTTTAACACTCCTTACATGCGTTAATTTTTTTTTTTAACAATTATTGACCATTTCTGAGTTTTTCGTTAAATAACGACGTAACTTAAATGTTTATTAAATTAATTTGCAGCACTAACGACGTATGTCAGCCCACGTTTGATCGCTGACAAATTATTTTCTCAGAAAACGACACATAACGACATACATTGTTATTAATGAAAAAAATGCAAAATAATTTTGGATTAATTTTCAGTTTATAACCACATATAAAAACTTGTGTGTTTATTTCTGTTATTTTTTGTCACTAGTATTCTTGATACGTTGTTATATTCTCATCCTAAGTCCCGTTAACTTTTTGTTGACGAACAAAAAAATCAATTTTTCAAGCAACAACAACTTATATCTACATGGGTGGTTGCCGACATAAGTTGTTTTATCTGCATACACTTTAAGGGTAATTTACATACTGTTTTTTTCGTCCATCTCTAGGATCTATTCCTCTGAAGATTTTTGACGCAAAATTTTATATAAAATATTTATTGCCCATATTTACAGGACTGTTAAATAAAAAGCTCTGAAATCTTTATATCGAGCCCATAATTTTAAATATAACGTTTTTTGGCTCCCCTGAACATTTAGATTTTATGACATATGCGGTTATTCTAGAAAACCACAGATATATGATATCAAAGCATCCGGTTGACGAACAGTGGATTAATTCAGAGAAGCCGTATTAAAAAAAATTACAAATTATTATTAATATATTAAAAACTACCATTTGGGGGAAAAAAATAATAAAAATAATTTAAAAAATAATTTAAAATAAATTAATTTAAAAAGCTTTTAAGCGCTTTTTTGTTTTTCGGAAGAAATTACCTTGGTTCACAGTTTTGGTATAGCTTTGGACTCTAAAGAGATAAATTAAGGAGTCAAATTGCAAACGGTAGTGTACTTAATGCTCTATTTAAAAAAATATATAAACAAATAAATATGTTTTTATTTTATAATAAATTTAATATCAAAAGTTTGAATTTTTATATACTATACCACTATGTGGTTTGGGTATAATAACTTTGTGCTGCTGTTTTCAATTACCAAAAATATTTGACCTAGACCCATCTTTTCTTATACCGATCGACTCAGAATTACTTTTAGAGTATTTTGCGATATCCGTCCGTCCGTCTGTCCGTCCGTCTGTGTGTCCATGTAAAATTTTTAATCCAACTACAAGTCGCAAATATGAATACATTTTGATGAAATTTGATATATTAGCTTCAACCAATAGTAGGATAAACGCTATTAAAATTGGTGAAATGCGGTCGATGTTCAGACCTATTCCCCATACAAATGACCCCTATGAAATCGACATAAATTGCCATAAGATCCAAATTATCATATAGATCTCAGTAAAATTGGGTTTTTATGTGGTTATTATATCCGTTAATCAGTAGACCAAAAATAAGCCCTATAGGACAATTCTTAGTCATAGGCCCCATATAGAGCTGCTTCCCAACCTTCACTTAAATCTATCAAAAAACAAATATATTGCACAGATTTTTTCAAATTTGGTTTATATATATATTTTTTTTTAATATCGACCTCGTCCTCATATAAATATAGCACCCGATATGAACTTCTTCATGCCTGCAGCCAAAAGACTAACAGCAATGGCACTCAAATTTGGTTTATGCTTGTGTTTATGTCCGTCCGTCTGTCCGTCTATGTGTCCATGTAAACTTTGTAATCAAACTACAGGTCGCAAATGTGAACATATTTCGATGAAATTTGTATGTAAGCCTCTATTAGCCATAGAATGAACGCTATTGAACTTGGCGAAAATCGGTGCATGATCAGGCATAGTCCCCATACAAATGACACCTATGAAATCGACTTTAATTGCCATAATATCAAAACTGCGAGTATCATATAGATCTCAGTCAAATTAGTTTTGTGTGTGTTTAATACACCCATAAATCAGTAGTCCAGAAATAAACCGTATAGGACAATTCTTAGTCATAGCTCCCATATAAAGCTGCAAAACTATTGCACACATTTTTCTCAAATTTCGGTTGTATTTGGTTTTGCAAAAAATAAGTGATCTTACCAAATATGGTCATGGTCGGTCCAATTTTCGACCTAGTCCCCATATATATATGGCACCCGATATGAACTTTTTCATATCTGCAGCCAAAATTTTTAACCACAATGTCACTCAAATTTGTTTTATGCTTATTTTGTATATCCAATTAGTTAGACCTAAGTGATAGGGTGTCTAAACGCATGGTAGAGGGTATCGTATATCGGGCTAGACCGTAAGTAATGGATCTGAACTAAGAAGAAACCTATTCATTATGTCTTCATTCGACTTCTCCCGACAGCATTTACGCTCATAGTGTTCTTCCTCAAATAATTGGCCAACCGGCAATAATGCATCTGCTACTATATCTAGCCCGTGAATAAAAATTTATGTAATGTGGGTGGCATTTAAAACCAACGGTAGAGCTTAACGAAATGTCTGGCCATGTTGTGAGTAAATTATCGAAACTTTTCAACTTGAATCTCATGTCTACAGGAATCAATAATAAGTATCACATGAATTCTTTCTCTCAAATCTCTGGCCGCTTTTGTATTTTGTGCAGAAACAACGGCATTCTAAAAAAAACGTCTGACAATGTTGCCATCGTCAGTGTTTCCAAAGCTTGGATTCGGTTAGTCAATGATCAGTAGCATGACATCATTGAGTAGGACTTTGACAATATTTTTTTTTTTATAATTTTTATCATATTCGGGATTTTACGTTAGAATGGACTGAAAATCAAAATATTAAAACGTACAGAGTTTTCTACAATTTGTCTTATCATTGTATTTTTCCAACTTTCTTCCTACTCTAATAAGCATTTTATTTATTTATTGATTTATCTATTTTTCTGTTTATTTATTTATTGGCTTCCTGCACAACAAGACAAAGGCTTATAATTACAGTGCAGGATTATATGTGACCTTCTCCGAGAAAAGGGACCTAGTTTGTCAAAAAGCGGGTTGTGTCAAAAACGGTGGATTCTGGTACCTAAAAGGGTGTAGAAACTTTAAATGGGTTTTTTTTCTCAAAACTTAATTTTCACACACTAGGTCCCTTTTCTCGGAGAAGGTCTCATATATTTATAAGGATTTACAACTGATTATTAAATATAATATTACCATTAAATATAAATCATAAAAAGAAAAATTAAATATAAAAATAAAAAGAAGAAGATAACATATATATATATGGGGGATTTCATGTCAAGTGCAACAACTTTTGAAACCGATGTCTTCCGATCGGGATGAAGACACCAAGGTTAGTCTTATTGGATAGTAGTTTAGACACAATTTTTCAACAAGATCGGTCCAGATCTCTCTGAGTTAGAGGGGATCAAAATTTTACATTTTGGCCAAACAGGTGTTTCTCTCATCCATGTAACTTATTACCTATTGTTCTTAGAAAATTTTCTGCCAAAGAGTTTAGATAGCTATTTCTTCAATATTTTGGAAAAAATTACTTTAAAAAAAAAAAATTTGTAGACTTTTTTTTGCTAAATTAAGCTTAGGATTTTTCCTTTGAGAGCTTTTGGGATGGGAGTGGGATATCTATCAAAATAAATGTTTTGTAACTCAAGACAACGGTTTTTCAATTTTTCACAAATGCACTATTTTGAATTTTTTCCTATTTGTGTCTAAAACCTTACAAATAAAACTTATACTGAGAAACTAGACAAACTAAACTTTCCGAAGGTATATAACACACCTAACTAAAATTGTATACCCTCGATACTGTAATACCCAGAATATGTTAACCTCAGGAAAAAAATCGCTTTTTTCTAAAGAAATGTTAAAAAATTATTATTTTTTATCTATTTTTAATAATAATTAAATTAATGTATAATAATAATAATATTAAAAATAAAAAGATAAATAATTTATTAAAATTTAAACTTAATTGCATTAGATCCATTTATATCATAACTATTTTTATACTTAATTTATTGTAGCTGATGAAGTATTTAAGTCTTGTAAATTTTTAAATACCCAGTCTTTCATCCAGCTTTATTGTCGCCTTTATTTACTGCGTTTTTTTGTCAATTCTTTCTTGGCGTTACTAGGTTCAGCTGTTGATTTCGCTGCTGTTTTATTTGTTGTCTTTGGAAAGAAATCGCATTGAATAGAGGCAGAAAACTTTTCCAACTTGTGTCTTCCATCGACAAGCGGTACAAAAGCATGGTATTGAGCGGTGCCATCGATTGTTACCACAGCATCGAATCTGCTCTTCAGTGTTTTCAATGTTTCCTGATGATCCTCTTTGCTACTAAAAACTATTTTAGTTTCTTTACAATAACTCTTTGCCCAATGGAATAAAGCAGTCGCATCTAAGATGCGATCTTGATGAGAGCATTGGAGGCTATACTTCGTTGCATTTCTTTTAAGGTTTGCTCCAATACCATCACATGCTCCTTTACTTTTGTTTTTAAAATGTTGACGAGCTCCGTCCGAAACGTAGTATATCTTCTTTACTGTAAATTTAGATTTTAAAAATTTTAGTATTCTCTTCTGGTACTCATAAACTGCAACGGTATCATGTTTTAAATCGTCGGATATGATTGCCATACTTTTGTGTTCCAGTTTTTCATCTTTCATGTAGTAAATAGCTACTGTGAATATAGTTGCTTGGTCGTTATTGAAGTGGAGTGCTTGTATGGCATCCTGAAGAACATATTTATCGTTTTCTGCAAAATCATATGAAATAACAAATTCACCAGACTTCAAATGTATCTTCAAATCCTTGAAGAATGACCATTGCTCTTTGACTAAAAAGTCATGGTTTCTCAAGTTTAGCAATCCTGTACACATTTCTTCCACAAAATCATCCACATTTAAAATGATTGTTTTCAATGTGCATCTGTCAGTCTGAATCCAAGAATCAAATTTGACCTCCTCTATATATTCTCGATCTAAAGAGTTGATTAAATTTTCTTTGATGAATGTGTTTTTCGGGCAATTGGTACATTCACCTAAGTGGCAAGAAGTTGTTGCATTAGGACACATAGCCAATTTAAGGCAATCGCGGTAATCGTGTAAATGTTCTGCCGAATCATCTGTTAAATACTTTAAGTTGATTTCCTTCAACATCAGTTTAACATTTTCATGGTAAATTTGGGTTAATTTCGTGAAGCCAATTCTAACATCTTCGTGTTCACATTGAAATGTTGCAAATAACTCTTTCAGGTTACAGATAACCATTCTCTTCTGTTATGTTATGAAAGTATGTTACATACCTTCGGAAAGGTTAATTTGTCTAGTTTCTCAGTATAAGTTTTATTTGTAAGGTTTGTCACACAAATAGGAAAAAATTCAAAATAGTGCATTTGTGAAAAATTTAAAAACCGTTGTCTTGAGTTACAAAACATTTATTTTGATAGATATCCCACTCCCATCCCACTAAGCGACCAAAAAGCTCTTAATGGCAAAATCCTAAGCTTTAATGCAAAAAATGCTTTAATTTAACAAAAAAAAAGTCTAAAAAAAAATTTTTTTTTAAAGTATTTTTTTCCGAAATATTGAAGAAATAGCTATCTAAACTATTTGGGAGAAAATTTTCTAAGAACAATAGGTAATAAGTTACATGGATGAGAAGAAACACCTGTTTGGCCAAAATGTAAAACTTTGATCCCCTATAAATCAGAGAGATCTGGACCGATCTTATTGAAAAATTGTGTCTAAACTACTATCCAATAGGACTAACCTTGGTGCATATTTCATCCCGATCGGAAGACATCGGTTTCAAAAGTTGGTGCACTTGACATGAAACCCCCCATATATATATATAATTTAAGATTAAAACTGAAAACAAAAGTTAAATTAAGGAAAAAAAATTAAATTACGATTTTTTTAAACTGCATTGCATTGCTCGTAAGTTGAAGGTTAGGTGGGAGGCTATTCCAAAGACGAACAGCATTTATAAAAATGTGCCATTCTGATACTAAACATCTATGATTAGGAATAATTAACTTTTTTCCCCTGTTTGATCTGGCAAATCGTAAATGGTTATATAGATACTGTGGCGTTCCAGAGTATATTAGTTTGTGTAAAAATATGAGTACTCTTATCTTCAGTAAGAGGGTACTCCTCTATAAATTGTTAGAGGTTCTGATATTGTATTATTTACGGTTCGGTCTAATAGATATGATGATATCAGCTGAATTGATGTTGATGAAAAATTGAAAAGTTTACTTAGCTGGGTGATTAACAGTATCGAAACCCTTAGAGTGGTCGAGAAGCACCAAAAAATTTACTTTGCCATCATCTAACTCACGTCTTATGTTCTCAGAAACATCAATTAGAGCAGTTACACAGCTATGTTTAGGACGAAACCCGGATTGCATGTCGGCCATTAGTTGCTTTTCATGTATGTAAGCACTCATTTGTAAGTGCAGTAATTTTTCCAATATTTTCTAGAGGAAGCTAAGTGTAGCAATTGGATGATACTCCGAGTTGGATTTAAGTAGCGGAATTATCTTCGCATGCTTCCATTTAGCAGGAAATTGACTCGACGTAATAATGGTGTTGAACAGATGTGTGGTATACGGTAATATTAATGGTAAAAGAATTTTAATAAATTGAAGTGATCGTATCCAACAGCATTTGCTTTTACAAGTGAGAAACAAGAAAGAACATCTAATTGATAGACGCCGGAAAACTCAAACTGGTTTTCTTCAAGAAACGAATTGTTATAGGTGTTTGGTAAAATGCCGTTATGAACCGTATTGTTCGTTGGAATTATGGGTATATTAGTAAACATCTTATTGTGTTCATCAGCATCAATAGGACAGTTGCAACATCTATCAGACTTTCCGATACCAATTTCTCGTATAATATTCCAAGTTCTTTTGGAATCTAATGCAGAGCTAAAACGATTAGTATACTATTCTGATTTAGCGATTCGTATTTGATGATTGACATCGTTTCGTGCTGACCGGTAATCAGTTTTTAGATCCAATGTTCTGAAACTTTTCCATCTGGAGAAAGTTAAATCTCTTCGTTGTATTAGTTGTCGTATTCTAGTGGAATACCACGGTTTACACTTTGTTGTTATCCGTTTCGTTCTCAGGGGAACTGTATCATCATAGAGCTTTATAATAATATCTTCTAGGTAATTGGTAATGTACCGAGGGCATATAGTAAATAATGCTCCATTAAAATAAGTTTATGATATACTAGGTTACATATTTACAACCGCTATAACTAAAAACAGAGTAACGAAAATTAAAGAAAACCAAAACTATGAAAAAAGCTGCGTTTGCAGTATATTTTGATCTGCAACTCTGGATTTTTAAAAGAAAGTTAAGTAGTTTGCGTGAATGCAAATATACGTCGAGACGGATTTAAACCATGCTGTCAAATCTGTGTATGTTTTACTAATTTTTAAGAATAATATGATATAATTTAAACGAAAAAATTAAAAGAAATAAAGAATTTAATCTAATCTAATCTACTCGATTTGTGTTTTAATTTATCACATCAAGTAGCATGGTTAGGCCGCGGACTCATGGTATAATTTGCACAATAATCCACAAAATTTGGATGTTTTGATGTCAAATTTAAAATTTGACTCAACTTGGGATAAACGCTCTAATTCAGTAGCCTTTTAAACTTGTTTTTATTTTTCATGATCCTCACAAAATTACAAATTTGCAGCCCTGACGATTGTAGTGGACAAAATTTAAATTATTCACATATTTTTCCTTTTTTATATCTGTTCAAAGATATTCTTTTTTTACCCTTCCATATTACCGACCCCCCCTTTAAAACTTTGAAAATACACAGCTCAACACGAAGCTGAAAATGCAGACGCTTTTTCATACTACTGCTTCATATACACAAGGATGACATCTTTTTGTTAATCTACATACATTTCTTGCAGATTTTTAACCAAAAGTGTGAAAAGTAAAAGTCGTTTTCAGATGAGAAAATTTAAAAATAGTTTGAAAACGAAACTAATCAAAGATTGATCATCAGCATTAATAGATTCTATAAATAAGTCTCATACTAATACGCACACATTCATATTTATATATTTAGTGAATGATGATGATATGGATAATGATGATACTGTTGTCCAAATATGAGATTTAATTAAAAAGCATTCTTGTGGCAAAAAGCTGATGTATATGTACAGATAAAATGTGTTGAAAAGAAATTAAAATTTTGATTTAAAATATTTTTACAAGATTACAATGAAAACATATATAAATTAAACAAGTTATGAAATACATGCTTGCTTATCTTATTTATACTTATAAATTCTACGTAAATGTAAAATTTGTGCTTTAAAAAACTGAAAAAAATAATTATTTGAAGAAGTTTTATTCTTAAAAAGGTGCGCACAAATTATTTTTTTCTTAGAATTACGAATTACACAAAATTTGCATTATTTTATTTTTATCCAAAAGATTAAAATTGTTTATGTTGACTCTGTCAAAATACACTTTTACTCAGTTCTTCTATTAATGCCCTACACATCGTTATGTGAATTTGCGTTTTTTGTTTGGAACTGCCAAAACTTTTATTGTACCGATAGACATAGAATCACTTTTTGGATCGATTTAACGATATTCGACGCACATCCTTCCTCCCATCCATCTATCTGTGTGTTCAGGTAAAGATAAATATATTTTTAAAAAACTCGACATATACAAGCTCTTGTTTGCTATGGATCGTTATTTAAATAAGTAAAAATCGTTGCACGGTCAGACTTAGTTCCCTTGTTTTAGAGTTTTCCCCCGATTTTAACTAGACGTAGCTTTTATGAAATGTATTTGTTTTTAGCTGTCCACCAGATTTACGGATTTTAAATTTTTTTGGAGTAAAATGCATTTAATCTTGCTACTAACACATAATTTTGTTTTCTTCATTCACAATAATAATTGTGTTGAATTGAAAAAGAATTCTTGACATAAACCAATATGACTGAAAAGTAATTTTGGTTATAAACCAAGTGTGGAATTTAAAAAATGTTGAATTGTGAATTGGATAAAATTGTTTAGAATACCTTTGTGGTCTTTAGTAAATGAAAAATTGAAATTTCCTAGACTTTGCACTCGAATTTCGAGCGCTGGGAGCTTCTGTATTCTATCAAAATAACAAAAATATTGCATAAATTTTTTTAAAATTTGATATATATTTGGATCGATATGAACTTTTTAATATCTGCAGGAGACCAAATCATAAAAATATTATTTAAATTTGGCTTACGGTTATTTTCAATATCTAATTATAAGCTATGCAAAGTTGACCCGAATAGCCTTTCTCAAAACTCCTAATATAATGTATAATATTGTGTGTCCAGGGCGATCATATCATATTATAGGATTTAAGATTGTGTTTGGTATGGTCGCCTCATCTAAGTTTGATTTTGTTTTTTTCTGGAGGAAATAAACGTGCTTAGTGTATACATCTATAATATTAATAGGCTAGGCGATGTCTTGTGACTGATGTTCTGGTCTACCGTTTTATCCCGATTTCGACCAAATATACATGATTTGAAAGGTATTTCTTTTTAGCCGATCTGCAGATTTACAGATTTTTAAATTTTTCCTTTATTTTGAGTAAATTGCATTTAAAGTTGCTACTAACACATACATAAAATTATACAATGCTATGTGTGTGTTTATTAAATTTGTTAATGTGTTTGTAATAAAAATGCGTTTGTTTTTTGTGTTGATTTGTGAATTGGCTATAATTGATTAGAGTATTTTAGCGTCCTTATTTAATGAAAAAAGAAAATTTCCTAAAATTTGCGCTCGAATTTCGATGGCTGGAATCTGCTAGTATGTATAATTATCAGAGAGAACAAACATGACAAAATATTTGTTTTTTTGCTTTTTCTCTATTTATACCCTATACCAACTATGTGGTTTGGGTATAATGACTTTACTGTTTGTTTATTTATAGTTACTAATATATTTTTCTTTCATTAAATAAACGTTAAAAAAAACAAGTAAGAAAATTATAGTCGGTCTAGACCGACTATATGATACCCTATACCATGGTCTAGAGACCCTATCTTTCGGTCCAACTACTTCGATATAGAAAATAAGCATAAACCAAATTTGAGTGGGATTTTTATTAATTTTTTTGGCTGCAGATATGAAAAAGTTCATATCGGATGCCATATCTATAAAGGGACTAGGTCCAAAAATGGACCGATCCTGATCATGTTTGGTAAAGTCTCTTGTATTTTGCAAAAATATGTACAAACAAAATTTGAGAAGAATCAGTGCAATATTTTTGTTTTTTAATAGATTTAAGTGAAGATCGGGAAGCAGCTCTATATGGGGTCAAAGGGATCATTTTTGGACTACTCATTAGTGGATGTAATGAATGCATACAAACCCAATTTGAGTGAAATCTATATGACAATTTGGATCTTATGGCAATTTATGTCGATTTCACATGGGTAATTTGTATGGGGGCTAGGTCTGAACATGGACCGATTCTCACCAATTTCAATAGCGTTCATCCCATGGCCGATAAAAGCTTATATACCAAATTTCATCAAAATATATTCATATTTGCGACCTGCAGTTTGATTACAAGCTTTACATGGACACACAGACGGACGGACGGACGGACGGACGGACGGACGGACGGACGGACGGACGGACGGACATTGTTAAATCAACTCAAAAAGTGATTCTGATTCGATCGGTATAATTAAAGATGGGTCTAGGTCAAATATTTTTGGTTGTTACAAACAGCAGCACAAAGTCATTATACCCAAACCACATAGTGGTATAGGGTATAAAAAAGGTATTATAATGACTTTGTGCTGCTACCCAAACCCATCTTTTATTATACCGATCGAATCAGAATCACTAGCTGATTCGATTTAACGATGTCCGTCCATCCGTCGGTCTGTCCGTCCGTCTGTGTGTTCATGTAAAACTTGTAATCAAACTGCAGGTCGCAAATATTAACATATTTATACCTTATACCACTATGTGGTTTGGGTATAATGACTTTGTGCTGCTGTTTGTAACAACCAAAAATATTTGACCTAGACCCATCTTTAATTATACCGATCGAATCAGAATCACTTTTTGAGTTGATTTAACAATGTCCGTCCGTCCGTCCGTCTGTGTGTCCATGTAATTGTAATCAAACTGCAGGTCGGAAATATGAATATATTTTGATTAAATTTGGTATATAAGCTTTCATCGGCCATGGGCTGCACGCTATTGAAATTGGTGAGCATCGGTCCATGTTCAGACCTAGCCCCCATACAAATTACCCCTATGAAATCGATATAAATTGCCATAAGATCCAAATTGTCATATAGATCTTACTCAAATTGGGTTTTGTATGCGTTCATTACGTCCATTAATGAGCAATCCAAAAATGATCTCTCTAGCCCCATATAGGGCTGCTTCCCGATCTTCACTTAAATCTATTAAAAAACAAAAATATTGCACTGATTCTTCTCAGATTTGGTTTGTATATATTTTTGCAAAATACAAGAGACTTTTCCCAACATGATCAGGATCGGTCCATTTTTGGACCTAGTCCCCATATAGATATAGCATCCGATATGAACTTTTTCATATCTGCAGCCAAAAAAATTAATAAAAATCCCATTCAAATTTAGTTTTTGCTTATTTTCTATGTCCAGTTAGTTGGGCCTAAGAGATAGGGTTTCTAAACGCATGGTATAGGGTATCGTATAGTCAGTCTAGACCGACTATAATTTTCTTACTTGTTATATTTATACCCTATACCAACTATTTGGTTTGGGTATAATGACTTTGTGCTGCTGTTTGTAACTACCAAAAATATTTGACCTAGACCCATCTTTTATTATACCGATCGAATCAGAATCACTAGCTGATTCGATTTAACGATGTCCGTCCCTCCGTCCGTCCGTCTGTCCGTCTGTGTGTTCATGTAAAGCTTGAAATCAAACTGCAGGTCGCATATATTAACGTATTTATATGAAATTTATCGGCCATAGGATGAACGCTATTGAAATTGCTGAGAATCGCTCCATGTTAGGAACAAGCCCCCATACAAATTACCCCTACGAAATCAACATAAATTGCCATAAGATCCAAATTCACATAAATCACATAAATCTTAGTCAAATTGGGTTTGTATGTATTAATTATATCCATTAATCAGTAGTCCAAAAATCATCCCTATTGGGCAACTCTTAGTCATAGCACCCATATAAAGCCGCTTCCCGACCTTCGCTTTAATCTATCAAAAAACAAAAATATTCCACAGATTTTTCTCAAATTTGGTTTGTTTATATTTTTTCAAAATATAAGTGACTTTACCAAATATGGTCAAGATCGGTCCATTTTTCTACCTAGTCCCCATATAAATGTAGCATCCGATATGAACTTTTTCATATCTGCGGCAAAAAAATTAATATCAATGGCACTCAAATTTGAGTTATGCTCATTTTCTATATCGAATTAGTTGGACCGAAATATAGGGTCTCTAACACATGGTATAGGGTATCATATGGTCGGTCTAGACCGACTATAACTTTCTCACTTGTTTTTTTTTATTTTTGTGTTATTGGTTTATTCCATATTTTGGTCAACTTTATTTATATATTCTTATTTTGACATTATCTTTTTCCACATATTAGTGCAACTTAGTAATATTTGTAACTCTTTTTTACAACCTCATATTACAACTAAGTTTACCATACTAAAACAGAATTTCCGTATGAGTTTAAAAAATTATATAAGTAGGCTGTAGTAAACAGAAAAAAACTTTTTTCGCCAGCATCAAAAAAAAAGTAATACGACTAAGGAAACATCAAATAAACATTTTTTGTTAAGGCGTTTTTAATATAGAAAAGGATGGCTCTTTTGTAATGTGTGCTCTTGTCAAATAAACAGCAAAAAATATAATATAAAGCAGTATATGTATCGATACAAACTAAAACAAATTAGTTGCTTATCAGAAACAAAATCGTGCACAAAAACTAATAACAGAATTTACTGTCAGTAAAAATACCAATAAGTTACGAGAAGATTTTTTCAAATTTCTGTTAGAAACCAATATTCCAATGAAAAAGATACCCACTCCGGGTTTAAAAAGAGAATGGCACCTTCAGATCACTCTGAAACTTGGATATGTTATAGAGAGGATGTAAAATTAAGGTAACCGAATATTTGGGGTTGATTAAAATAGTGATGAGGGTGCAATTTAGGATACCTTGTAAGAAAGAAATTTTTGGAATCTGTACGTTAACTTTCGTGTTGCATAAAAATATTGATATCGTTTAATAACGTTGATATCGCGGAAAAAATGTTCTCAATTGCGTACGTTACGGTTTGCGACATATCTATTTCGGAACAATGTTTAGAACAACATACAACAAATGACAAATTTTTCTTCCAAAAGTGAGGGGCAAAGTTTAAAATTCGTCTTTTGTTTCGATTTGCCGATACAAATTTTATTTTAGAAACTCATCGTTTTGGAACATTGTAGAACAATCCTAGAAGAATTCAGAACAATCTTAAAAAAAAACTTTTCCAAAAATGGGGGCTAACTTCGCACACTTTAAGACTACAGACAGAGAATAGAGATATTTTGCCAATTTTATATATGGAAGCTTTGAGGACGAAATGGGAAACAAATCATATTTTTTGAATATGGGTGTACTCGAAAACGCAAATTGTGGTTCTATTTCTGCTTTTTGTAATGAGTCATTGCAAATTTTATAGCTAGATGGTAACTAAATATATATTTTTAATTTAATTTCTATATCTTACTTTCTATTTAAGACATGACAAGATATTTCCAGCAGTCATAGATGCAGCCGCGTACATGCAAAGACTTAGTATATGGTTTAAAAGAGTTGAATTCCCATTTCCAGGATATCAACAATATTAAGGAATATCTAATATTCTCGAAACAGGTACAAATCAACATCAACTTCCTTTGATGTTGAAAAGAGTTGTTCGAAAAATAATTCTCTTTTAATAGATAGACTAAAAAGATTTTGCGTTTCAGAATATAAAAGCATGCGCGATTGTCCATTGTTACAATTTTTGTAATACTAATGTTTTGGAATAAGAAAAGTTAATCAAAGCAATGAAAAAAAGTATTTTTTTAGTTTAAAAATGTTTTTTTTTTTTCTGCCATAAATACAAGTTTATACCCTATACCACTGTGTGGTCAGGGTGTAATGACTTTGTGCTGATGTTTGTAAAAATATTTGACCTGGGCCCATCTTTCGTTATCCCAATCGACTCAGACAGTAATTCAGCGATGTCCGTCCGTCCGTTCGTCAGTCCGTTTGTCTGTCTTTGTGTCCGCAGGTCGGAAATATGAATATAGTTTGATGAAATTTAGTATATAAGATTCTATCATGTTCAGACATAGTCCCCATATAAATGCCCCTATGAGATTGACTTAAATTGCCATTAGATTCAAATTATCATAAAGATATCGGTCAAATTTGTGTGTATATTTATTACAAAAGCTTTTTTTGCATTACTCTTTCTGAATGCGCAACATGTCGAGAGTGTTGTGTCAAAATTTCTAGTAAATCGGAGCAAAATTTAAGAAGATATAGCGTTTGCAGCTACCGGCCTCATACGGTATATCGTATATAAATCAGTTTTTAAAAAACTTTAATCGATTTTTCCGCAAATAAATGATCGCAGTCCGTGAACATCATAACTCAATTTCTACTTGACCGATTCTTTTGAAATTTTACACACCATATCGACACATAACTCGTCATTATTTAACAACAAATTCTTGAAATTTTATAGCAAAAATCGTAAATAATCCAACATTATTCATATTTTCAGAAAGGAATTATGAAAAAACTATTTTTTTTTTAACTTTTAAAACCTTAGCCCCCCTTAAGATAAATTTGCTACATTTATATTTTGATGAATAATGTTATCTGCAACACACTGCATGTGAAATGTGAAATACTAAATCTTACATTTAATCCATATGACACAATTACAGCAATTCTTAGTGATTCGTCAATTATTCCAGATGTAAATTGTGCTCTTAGTAACATATATTCCAGCGGCAATATTCATCAGAGCGATTTACGTATTTCTACAGAACCAATATCAGAAATTACAAAGAATCTTAAACCAAAAAAACTCCTGGTACAGACGGGATAACAAACAAAGCTCCGAAAAAAAAAATCGAGTTAAATATTTAACTACAATAATTAACAATTGCTTAAAATTGCAATACTTTCATAAAATATGGAAACACTCGAAAATATTACCAATACGGAAACCAAACAAACCACCTGAATGTTTCCTTTCTTACAGACCTCTAAGAGTCCTATCATTATTAAGCAAAATTCTTAAGAAAGTATTTAAAGAAAAAATTGTAGATTTTATTGATGCTCAAAATATACTACCACCGCAACAGTTTGGTTTTAGTAAGGAACGTAATACAGTTCAGCCATTAGTAATAATACGAAACGCAGTATCTACTAATCTTCATATCGGAAAATACACTGATATGATCTTAATGGACATTAAAGCTGCCTTTGATTTCGTTTGGCATAATGGTCTCATTTACAAAATGGTCGTATTAAATTTTCCATTTGAGGTTATAAAAATAATAAACAGTTTTCTTTCAGAATGCTTTTTTAATGTTTACTACATGGAGTGAAAAAACGTGGCCTCATATAGAGATGGCGTGATAAGTCTGTTTATTCAGTAGTGCCAACTGTCAAAAAAATTTTGTCAAAATTTCATATTTCATTATAAAAATTATGCTGCTTTTAGAGTTTGAAAGAAAATGGATTGCAAGGCTTTTCGTGTATTGATTAAACAACGTTTTTTGGTAGGGAAAAATACTGTCCAAAACAAAGAATGGATTGATAGACATTGCGGTGAATCTTAACCATTAATTCCTATGGTTAAAACGTTGTATTTTGAATTTAAACGTGGTCGTACCAGCACACATGATACAGATCGTCCTGGTCTTCCAAATGAAACAATTACCGAAGAAAACGTGGGAAAAGTGCATCACGTTGTATTATATGATCGAAAAATTAAAGTGAGTGAGATTGCTGGCATCATAAAGATATCAACAGGGTAAGTTCGGCATATATTACATGATCATTTAAATATGAAAAAATCGTTAAACTTGTTGGGTGCGATTTTTAACAGCTGAACAAATACTGAAACGTGTTCATGATTCAAAGTATGCTTTGGAGATGTTTGAAATAAATTCAACTGAATTTTTACGTCGTTTTGTAACACCGGATGAGACATAAATTCATTTTTATACACCGAACTTCAATAGACGGTCCTCGGAGTGATTACAAGCGTGCGAAAGCCGACCAATGCGGCCAACAATTGGCTGTAAATATTATGGCCAGTGTTTTTGATGTGTAAACATCTATACGCGCAGGGGGATAAATTTCTATTTCACAATACAATCACAAAAACAGCGTAACTTATATCGGTGTGAGCTGAATGAGATAACGCTGTGTGGCTTATGATTGTATTGGTGAAAAAATATTTTCAAGAGAAACTGTTCATGGGCAATTACCCAATGCATTCGAAATTGGAATTGTGGTAGGAGAGACAAACCTAAGTAACTCGTGTTTTTAACACTTTTTTTAATTTTCAAATTAGCTCCATAGACCAAATATTTGATACCATTTTTTTCTTTTTAAACATTTTCTTGAACACTACCTGACCAACTATTTGTCAAATAGTGTACACATTATTTATTTTACTAGCCGACTGCATTTTGTGGAATTTTTGATGTGTATTTTTATAAATACTTTATTCCTCAATAAACTATAATTAAGTTTTTATTCACAAACCACATCGATTTGTAGAATTCCACCAAAATATTTCTGTATTTTCTTAAGTTTTATTTGAGTTCTAAAGAAATCTTTTTTTCTGTTTTTATTACGTACGAATGACGTTGTTATAATAGAATGCAAGTAAAGATAATGCAAAAGCAGTGTTAACTGACATGGTTGTCTTTGTTCGTACTTTTTTCAATATAGTTAGTTGGCAACGCCTCAGACCATATAAACAATTATATGTTAACAACTTTCATTAATAAACATTTTTAGTAATTATTACTATTAAGCATTAAATTGATTCTTACTAAGCATTAAATTGATATAAATTTGGAATATTTTCCAATAACTAGGATATAATATAAATAAATTTTGTTAGTTGAAATTTTAATTAAATTTAATTAGTTAATAATAGCTTTAAGTTCCATTGTACATCATAAATCAATTTAACACATGACGACATCTTAATATAAAATGCAATATATAATACCGTCATCCAAGTAAGGAAAAGCGTAGGAAAATCGTATCATAAAAAAATACACTCAAACCTGTTTTTGTGCGAGGGTTAGGGACCGCATTAAAAAAACTCATACAAAAAAATCGTAAAAAAACTTCACGAGTAGTTATAAAAAATAGTTTTCGCGACGCAACAAAAAATTATTTGTTTAATGCGGTGAATTGGGACCGCATAAAAAAGTCTCATTAAGAAAATAACTCAAAACCTTACAAAACAGCTAAACATTTTTCAATTGTCTTTCAGAAAACATCAATTGTATTTCAGAAAACATCAATTCTATATCAGTAATCATCTATATAATTTCAGAAAACATCTTTTGAATTTCAGAAAACATCAATAGAATTTCAGAAAACATCATTCAAGTTTCGCAAAACATCAATAGAATTTCAGAAAACATTAATTGTATTTCAGAAAACATTAATAGAATTTCAGAAAAAAAAATGTTTTCCAGAACACATCAATAAAATTTCAGAAAACATCAAGCATTTCAGAAACATCAATTGTATTTCAGAAAACATCAAAAGAATTTCAGAAAACTTAAATTGTACTTTAGAAAACTTCAATTAAATTTAAGAAAACATCAATACAATTTCAGAAAACATCTACAGAATTTCAGAAAACATCATTTGAATTTCGACAACATTAACAGAATTTCATAAAACATCAATTTACTTCAGAAAACATTAACAGTATTTCAGAAAACATCATTTGAATTTCAGAAAGCATCAATAGAATTTCAGAAAACATCAATTGTATTTCAGAAACCATCAATATAATTTCAGATAACATCATTTGAATTTCAGAAAACATAAATAGAATTTCAGAAAACATCAATAGAATTTCAGAAAACATCATTCGAGTTTAAGAAAACATCAATTGAATTTCAGAAAACATCAATAGAATTTCAGAAAACATTAATACAATTTCAGAAAACATCATTCGAGTTTCAGAAAACATCATTTGAATTTCAGAAAACGTAAATAGAATTTCAGAAAACATCAATATAATTTCAGAAAACATCATTCGAGTTTTAGAAAACATCAATTGAATTTCAGAAAACATTAATAGAATTTCAGAAAACATCAATTGTATTTCAGAAAACATCAATTGCATTTCAGAAAACATCAATTGAATTTCAGAAAACATAAATAGAATTTCAGAAAACATCAATAGAATTTCAGAAAACATCAATTGTATTTCAGAAAACATGAATTGTATTTCAGAAAACATCAATTGAATTTCAGAAAACATAAAAAGAATTTCAGAAAACATCAATATAATTTCAGAAAACATTCGAGTTTCAGAAAACATTATTTGAATTTCAGAAAACATGAATAGAATTTCAGAAAACATCATTCGGGTTTCAGAAAACTTCAATTGAATTTAAGAAAACATCAATAGAATTTCAGAAAACATCAATTGCATTTCTGAAAACATCAATTGAATTTCAGAAAACAGCATAATCGACTTATTTTTTATGCACTGTTGATGTTTTCTTTAATTATTAGATGTTTACACATCTCCCTTGTGATCGGACTCACATGATTTTTTTTTAGAATAGACGTGTTATAATATTTATTGATCACCTGGAGAAAGGAAAATCAATAACTGCCAAGTACTATGTTGAGTTTTTGGATAGGTTGGATGGAGAAATTAAGAAAAAAAAACGAACCCACTAAAGAATAAGAATAAATTTTGTACCATCTTGGCAGCCATTGTTGCCACAAATTTTTGGAAGTTGTAGCTAGATTCTGAAAATAAATTGCTAGAAAAAGCTAAAATAAAAAAATAAAGCTAAAAAGAGCTAGATTTAGTTTTCTTATTAAATATATTTTTTTTTATTGTTAGGAGACATATCAGACTTAGATAAACCGTATAAATTATAAAACAAAAATTCATAAAATAACATATACATATGTATACTTTAGCTTAAAATGCTTAGTATTCCATTTCTAAAGGCACAAAAAATTCTCAAAAACTTTAAATTAAAAAAACAAAAAGAAGGTATACAATGTTTGTTATCTGCATAATCGTTGTTTAAGATTTCAAAATTAAAATTGTCATCGTCAGCTTTATGAGACCGTCGGAAATCCTGAAGTTATGACAATATTTATCGAGTCTTTTTAATTCATATCGAACAGTTAAAAGGGAATTTAACATTAGCAAGTTCAGCTTGTTTCTTTGCTTCGTTTTCATTGCATTCATAACAGAAAAACTCTTTCAATTTCTGCATTACTTAAAACAAAGAAACAACTAGGTTCTTAAACGGGTTTTCATTTAGCGCATCTTTAAACTCTTTTACTTCTATCCAAAATTCTACTGTTGAATTTACTTTTTGCCACAGATATGTAGAAATTTTCTTGATTGCAATTCAATTGGTGTTATTTCATTTACAGTAAAATTAAATTTTTCGTTGTTATTCGGTTTAATTACATTCAGAATTTTTAATTGAAAAAAAGTCGAATTTTTTAAGTGATTCAATATTTTGTGATGATGTCTGACGTTGCTGCTAAATTAATCTTACAATGAATATCTGACAAGTACTTCTTATCTCAAGTTCCGTCTCTTCATCAATACAGTTCTCAGATTTTTTTAATAGTATGCACTGCTCAAAACAGTAATGAAACTGAGGAGTTTTAGTTAAATAAGTTTCAAGTGGGGTACTTAAAGGATCAAATGTAGGAAAATGATAAACGATAAAATTTGAAAGATTAGAAATTAAAACAAGTAAGAAAATTATAGTCGGTCTAGACCGACTATACGATACCCTATACCATGCGTTTAGAGACCCTACCTCTCAGGCCCAACTAACTGGATATAGAAAATAAGCATAAACCAAATTTGAGTGGGATTTTTATTAAATTTTTCGGCTGCAGATATGAAAAAGTTCATATCGGATGCTATATCTATATGGGGACTAGGCCCAAAAATGGACCGATCCTGACCATGTTTGCAAAAATATTTACAAACAAAATTTGAGAAGAATCAGTGCAATATTTTTGTTTTTTGATAGATTTAAGTGAAGATCGGGAAGCAGCTCTATATGGGGCCTATGACTAAGAGTTGTCCAATAGGTATCATTTTTGGACTACTGATTAATGGATGTAATACATACAAACCCAATTTGACTAAGATTTATATGATAATTTTGATCTTATGGCAATATAAGTTGATTTCATAGGGGTCATTTGTATGGGGGCTAGGTCTGAACATAGACCGATTCTCACCAATTTCAACAGCGTTGGATTAAATGCCAAATTTCATCAAAATTTATTCATATTTGCGACCTGCAGTTTGATTACAAGCTTTACGGAAGGACATCGTTAAATCGAATCAGATAGTGATTATGATTAGATCGGTATAATTAAAGATGGGTGTAGGTGAAATATTTTTGGTTCTTACAAACAGCAGCACAAAGTCATTATACCCAAACCACATAGTGGTATGGGGTATAAAGACCAATTCGGAAAAAAGTTTCGTTGGATCTGCTTCCTTGCTTTCGAACAATTTATTAACTCGCTCAACGTCGGATAACACAGGTTTTAAAAACTGCAATTAGGCCAAATTTATATCATTAAAAAGAGGGACTAAAACTTTTGCTTTCGTAGTAGCTTTCGCAATTTAAAAACAAGTAAGAAAATTATAGTCGGTCTAGACCGACTATACGATACCCTATACCATGCGTTCAGAAACCCTATCTCTTAGGCCCAACTAACTGGACATTGAAAATAAGCAAAAACCAAATATGAGTGGGATTTTTATTAATTTTTTTGGCTGCAGATATGAAAAAGTTCATATCGGATGCTATATCTATAAAGGGACTAGCTCCAAAAATGGACCGATCCTGATCATGTTTGGTAAAGTCTCTTGTATTTTGCAAAAATATGTACAAACAAAATTTGAGAAGAATCAGTGCAATATTTTTGTTTTTTAATAGATTTAAGTGAAGATCGGGAAGCAGCTCTATATGGGGTCAAAGGGATCATTTTTGGACTACTCATTAGTGGATGTAATGAACGCATACAAACCCAATTTGAGTAAGATCTATATGACAATTTGGATCTTATGGCAATTTATGTCGATTTCATATGGGTAATTTGTATGGGTGCTAGGTCTGAACATGGACCGATTCTCACCAATTTCAATAGCGTTCATCACATGGCCGATAAAAGCTTATATGCCAAATTTCATCAAAATATATTCATATTTGCGACCTGCAGTTTGATTACAAGCTTTACATGGACACACAGACGGACGGACGGACGGACGGACGGACGGACATTGTTAAATCAACTCAGAAAGTGATTCTGATTCGATCGGTATAATTAAAGATGGGTCTAGGTCAAATATTTTTGGTTGTTACAAACAGCAGCACAAAGTCATTATACCCAAACCACATAGTGGTATAAGGTATAATGAGTTTTTAACTCCAACCATTGCTCCACTCATCGCTTGATAGCCACTTCAAAGGACAGCCATCTTGTATCGTACGCCCTAACTACTTTATTCGGCCGCAAGCCATTATTTATAGCTGCGAATACGGTTCTATAGTGATTTTGCCTTAAGGCAGATTTGGATAACCAATTATATGTTTCTGAAACGAGAAATTCAAATTCACGGCGAATAATTTTCGGTGCACTTGAAACCGCAGTTTGAATCAACCTAATTTTCGGATTCAACTCTTTTAATTGAGCAATGACACCTCGGTTTACACCCGTCATAACATTAGCGTTATCAGTTCCTACCCCTGTCATGTTTTTATATCTAAGTTAATACTCCTTCATCGTTTTTAATATCGAAGCCACTATTCCCTGCGCAGTGTAGTTATCAAGCTCTGCTAGTTTTAAGAAGATGTTGACAATTTGGTTGTGACTCTCTCTATAGTAACGAATGACTAAGCCCAAGTATTTTTTTACACTGATATCAGTCGATCCATTTGTAATCAGACTGCATGTACTGGCTCCAATATCGTACAAGAGTAAACTTTTAAAAAGTGGAAATAAGACGTTTTTTATAAGGGCGCTGCACTTCGTCCTGCCAAGCTTAAAATTGCTTGCAATATTGCTGTCATCGGATATACCACGTTGTAATTTGACGAAGTGGTCAATAGATCGAATTGAGGTGTGTGCCGCAACATAAACAGCATTTGATAATTCTGCTTTTAAAACAGTTTTAGTTTTTAGGAAACCAACAAAATGCTGAGTGCCACGTAAAAATGGAGACATGGCGGTCATATGCTTTTTAGTTTTGGCATGCGCCAGAGGACCATATAGCTTCGGCTGTAAATGACACCGGCAGTACTTGCACATCATGCTATTGCCTTCCTCTCTCAGCTATTTTTCAAACCTTTTTATCCTTCAACCACGATTGGCGAAAGTTTTGCTTATATGTCCTAAAAACATTTTTAATGAAGATAATTTCTACTGCAAAATTACGAAAGCTAACCTCTTTTGGCTCGTACTGGGTA
The DNA here is from genome assembly GCA_963682025.1 of Cordilura impudica. NCBI lineage: Eukaryota > Metazoa > Arthropoda > Insecta > Diptera > Scathophagidae > Cordilura > Cordilura impudica. Next base: position 264,279,935 of record OY821517.1, on the reverse strand, counting down.
CGTCGCACATTGGCGCCATTTGAGTTTTTTCGTTGCAAAAATCATATCTTTTGAACCGAATAACATAATTGAACAGTTTAAACAGCATATGATAGATAACTGTTCAGCCTATGAAATGAGCGTTTGGAAAAGGCGGTGCTACGCTTTGTAGGGTTCTACTTATGGGTTATCAAAGTTAAAATTTGTAGAAAAATCATTTTTATGGTAACTAAAAAAAATTATTTTCACATTTTTGGATTGTTTTTATTTTTTTTCTTTAGGGTTTTATATTTTAAATTATTACCCAACAAATTAAAAAAAATTTAAATTTTCTGTAAAATATTCATCACAATTCGTAAGAGAAGGTTTATCTAAAAGACTAATCATTTCTAAACTATAATTATTTTCTAACTCTATTCGTGACTTCACATGCCGCAGGGAAGAAATAAGTGGATCGGAAGATGCTGCCAACATGTTGAAGAGGTCCTCATTTTGCCTTACCCTTGATGCTTTGAATGTGTTCTGCAATCTATATTTTTTATAAAATTTGTTAAGAGACTCCTGTGCTTCTTCAGAAAGCTCTCCAATTGGCAAAGACTGGTACTCAATTATATCTTTGCCATGCGCCAATATTTTATGGACATATTCTCCATATTTGGTAGAATTGACATTTTCTTTGCAGTTTAAAACATTCAAAATCGTTCCCAATCTTTTCACGATTTGTTTGTCAATTCCAGCGATTCTAGTTACTGCCTCATCATTTTCAAAAAATCTCCTAGAAGTGTTTCCATCGTTTGAGTTACCGTATCCGTGCTTGGGACAGCCTACTTTTAGTCCAACTTGTTTAAAAAAAGCATCCTGTATTTGCTTCTTTCTGATCTTTTCCTTATCCTTTATTGATGTATTTTCATCGAAGTTTTCCTCCTCTTGTGGTAGGGTATACGCCAGTTTTAGCAAGAACTCCATACACCTTATCCTTGCGTGCAATGGTGACATTCCATATTCGCAATTCTCCTCGTGTGTAGAATCGTTTAAATTACCAAAGTTCTTCTGATTCTTTTTGCAAATCGGGCATGACAATATTGAGGTTGTTCCTCTCAGTTCGTTTACGACTTTTCCGTCAACCACGGTCAGGTGGAACTCGTAATTGCATTCAATATATTTTCCTTCTCCAATTTGCAGCTTTGTAGGCTTAATCTTGCTTATTTGTTCTTCAATGTCCTTCACCGTGGTCCTTATGAGTTCTGCCGATTCCCTTGCAGACTGAAACATTATTGGTCGGCAATAATGCACTGATGACGGACGTGGATTTTTCCAGTGTAGGGAAATATCAGATTTTAGCCGCAAAGGAACAACAGATGCCATAAACACATTTCCGTCCGATATTGTAGCGTCATCGGAAGATATCCTTTGCTTATAAACACTTTGTCCGGATGATTCATCGCAGCCCCATTTGCTGATTAATTTCAGTTCAGGAAGAATTTTCACCTCATTTTCAGGAAGACTCTCCAACAACCGATTTGCTGTATGGCCCTGCAGATTGGCTTTCACAGAGACTTCCGTAAACTCCGTATGCAGTGGTCGTGAATTTATTTTGGCTTGCGTAATATGTTTGTATCCTGGTAAAACGTCAACCCCGTACGGCATCAAGGATGCCCGTAGTATCTCATGTTTTTCTTTAGAATGTTGTAAGTCCATAAACAAGGCCAAGGCTTCTTCGCAACCATACTTTTTAATGTGTGCGTTTGTGGGAGTGGGAATGCTTTCCTTAATCCTTTTTAGTCGCAGTGGGCTTGCATTAGCAGCAGATTTTGTAATCTGCGACCTAACTCTTTCACTATCCTTTGTATATTTAATAGACAGCGCGTACGATAAATGCTTCGTGGTCAAGTCATTGGTGGCACCGGCAAGTTTCCTCTTTCTTGTGAAAATTGAACACTCCTCAATACTTTTGTTTGGCCTTCCTTGTGCTCCTCTGGTTAATGTGGTGGGTTTATCTACTGCCAATATATCCAGGATGGTGTCTTCATTAAGCCAGTCCTCGTATTTGGAGTTGAAGTTCTGAAAGGTTCGATTAGATTTCACCCATTTTGCCTTAATATTTGCATATATCAGATAAAAATTATTTTTTATAATTTAGCTTCTCTCAATATTTCCGTATAAGCTATCAAGTTCTTCCAAAGCAGCTTCCGTGAAAAACTTTGGTGTGGTTGACCTTCTAAACAGTTCAAATAATTTTAAATTGTTTAACGCCATGGTTTCAGTACTTGTTGCGCCAACTTTCCTAAAAATTTACCTGTTCCCTTCATACATATGGATTTAGGCTGAATTATGCAATTTTGATATTATGCTCGTGTCTAAATAAGATTTGTACCTACCTAGAGGGACCATAAGTCAATATTGTTCTTGACCATTTGTACTCCAAAGTAATTTTTAAGTGAGGTGCGTACCTGGAATTTCAATGAGTAGTTTTTTGTGCATCCTGTGTCTGTAACAGAATATTGGGAGTAGACTTTGGCAGAGGCTCACAGGTAGACAACCGACTTAAAATGCAATTTTCAAACTATTAGATCATACTACTGTCAGTCAAAACATGTAAGGGATGCACGCCATACAATTTCTGCAACCATGTCTTTTTACCCTTTTTTACCTCTAGAAGGCAAAGGGGCACGTACGGGCAGATAAAACCTTTTGAATTCTGTAAAGAAATAATCAAAGAATACGTTTTGCAAATATGGCAAATATAGAAAAACACAGATTTTTTTTATTTTCCGTCAAAGTTGAAAAATAGTGAAAAAACGTATAGTTTTTAAATAGTGATTTACCAGATTTACCGCAAAGTAAACAGTTAATTTTTTTTTATCATTATACATTTAATAAACACATAAGGCGATTCGTTACCTATTTTTCGTGATATTACACCTGAAATCGCAACAAATTGACTAAAAATTGTATATTTTTTTGAAAACCGAAAGTCGGTCAACTTTGAACGGTTATATCTTCTAAACTAAAAATGTGATATTATTAGGAGTAGCATATTTGAAATCGTTGAAAAGTTTCCTATAACATGGGTTTATTCAAAACTTCGTTGGCGCACATAAAAATTTTGATTTTTGCAACCTCGTTTGCTCTACTGGCGCCACTATGCGTCGTCAAGGCTGTAAGTAGAGTCATCACTTTCACTAAAAAATTTAATATAGTATAGTGTATTATTATGTATAATATAGCAGAATATTTTTTATAGCTAAAAAAAAGCTAAAACAATTTCAAAAGAAGTTAAAAAAAGCTCAAAGCTAAACCACAAATCCACCGAAAAAACAGCTAAATCTAGCTATAGAATAGATAAAATGGCAACACTGATGGCAACGCACCGGCGCATTCATCTGCTTTGGCTTCAGAAAAAACTAGTTTATCATTTTTAGGCTACAAAGTTTTCATTCCATGTAGTATGTTGAAGCGAACTACTCTACACCTAAATATATATTGGGTGGTTGCCCTAAAGGTTCGTACCTCTCCCCTAGATTAGATAACTGTATACAGCAGACTTTCCTATACTTTGTCACGACGTTTTTTTGGTGATGACACTGCATTGATTAGATGGGGTATATTCGTGGCTGAAGTAAATAACAGTCTTTATTCTTACTTTAAAAAATTTATCATTTTAGTAAATGCACAAAAGACACAAGCCACGTACTTCCCCCGAAAACGTAAACAATGTTTCCTAAGTCAACAGGAGTGTGACTTGATCTCAAACTTTAATTCAACGACCATATTCCATATATTAATTAATAAGGTAGCATGGTTCCTATAGCCATTAATAAACCGGAATTCCATGCTCAATATTAGTTACAAAAGTCTTACACCGAAATCTGTTTTTCATTTCCAGGTTGGGAAAAACAAACTTTTAAAAATAGTCTTCAATTTGCCTGGGCATTATTCAACTCAACGATTTCACACTCTAGCAAATGTCCAACTTACAAATAATAAAATACTAAGATTAACATCAAACTACTATACCAGATGTCTTAGATCTGAGCATGGTTATATTAATAAGATTGGCTCATTGTAATATTACTCCTAACTTAAGTATTGTTTTTCTTAAATTTATAAATATACATTCAGTTTTTTGTAAATTTCTACTTTTTCAATACTATTTAACCCCAAACCAATTTTAAAATATTGTTATAATGCTTAAGTTGAAAAGGATAAAAGCACTAAACTCTTTATCAAAATTGTCAAACTAACGCACATGTAAATATTATTTTAATAAAGAATTGAATTGAATTGAATCATATTAATTTCACTACTTAATTCTTTAATTATGTTTTGAGTAAAAGTATTTTTTTTTTTTTTAATTTTAAAAAGAATTAAGTTGATAAGATTGATTTTTTATTCTGAACATTCCGTATAAGGACATTGATTTCAGTAAACAAATAATTTTATATGTATGTGTATAAACTTTTCTGCTCGTATAATCAAATATTGACCACGTTCATTGCATGATTATAGTTCCACGAAAATTGGGTTTGAAATACACGTTTATATATATTTGTGGTTTAACTATTAAACACGAGTCATTGGCAATTAGATAATATTATTGAGTCTATAATATAAACTGCACTCAATCATTTATTCGAATTCTTAATAATGTGGTTTATGAAATAAATACCAAGAATTATTTATTAAATGTTTAGCATTTCTAAAGATAACCACAAATTCAACATAAATAGAATGTTTCCTTTTAGAGATTTAATCCTATCAATTTTAATTTTGCATTCCACATGTACTCAACTATTTGTATTTATTGTCTGTTCATTCAAATATTCGGCAAAGAGTTTCTGCTAAATTATAGGTGATAGTGTTGATAATTTAAAATAAAATCGACTGAATCAATAATTGCGTATGCGTTTGGGGAATAAAAATATAGGTTAACACATGGCTCCCACCACATTGAAATGATATGCGATCAAACCACAGTTCAGTCGTGAGAACACAATAAATTTGTCACATGCAGCCAAAATTCTTAATAACTGCACCTGTGTCAACATATTTTGATTTGCTGGGAATATTCTTCTTCCCACCATTTGTTACAATTCGACAAATATCAACATTTGTCAACCAGCGCAGTGACTCAAACCATCAGTAAAATTCTCACCATTTACTGCAATTAGATAAAATAATAACAGCAGCAAGCATCAGCAATTTGTACCATGTTGGGAATATCATTAATGTAGGGTAGAATAACAAACAATTAAGTTAGTTCTATTGTGAATTTTAAATAATAAAGAGCGCATAGCGCTTATAAAATATTTTTTATTTTGTTTTTATTAAAAAAGGCACATAGTGCCCAAGAAATAATAATTTATATCAGTTAGTTTAGTCCGCCAAAAATAACCCAAAAACATAACCAATTTAAGTCTTTCGACACGTTCCACAGTTATTATTATTTAGCGAACAATTATTTATTTGCTGGAAAGGAATTAAAGTAAGACAATATTTTCCTTTATATATCTTTAAAAGGAATCTGTGTTCATTATATTTTTATCTAGCCCTCTTTCCAAGACGTGGGTCCCGAATCCCGTGACTGCCGATTCACGTGACTTGCGATTAACGTACCTAATGAGGCTGCAAATCATTATGTTGCAACTCATTTTAAACTACTTACATGTTGTGCAAGCGGCAAGCGGCAGAGCGGTGAGCGGCAGAGCGGCGAGTTTGAGCGGCAAGTGGCTTATTACTGATCGTCATTTCTGAGCGGTTCGTTGTCAAAATGCCATTGTCAATGCTATTATTAATAATTTATATAAAAAGTTTTTATAATAAAACAAAATATTTTCACCATTTTATGATTTTTGTTTATGTGTGACTACATTTCCACCTTTTTAACCTTTTATCGGTTGGAAAACAACACAAAAATGGTTGTCGTTAAGATAACAACAACAGCTGACTTTAAGAAAAGTGAATTTAAAAATTTTACTGACTACCAAAATCGATAATTTTGTTGTTTTCTTTTTTTAACGATTCAATTATCGTTAAAAGAAGTTACTGAATCGCGCTTTAGATTGACAAAACAGAGAAAAGCAATTTTTTTTTTGCCATTTTTATTCTTTGCCGCTCAGAAAACAACTAAAAATCTTTACCACGCACCATTTAAACAAAATTAAAATTGCATATTAATTACAGTAGTAATTGCAATATGTCTGAAAAATGACGATAAATCTAACAAACAAAAAATTTCTTCGCTTCAAAGCGTCATCTCAAATATATGTAAAGTGCATATGTAGGTATGTACAAAAACCGTACATCACATATGACAACTCTTACGAAAACTGAGAATAGTGGAAATTAGAAGTATGAATGCAAAAAATATTCAAAATTCAAAAATAACGATTGTTTGTTTGGACAGAGTTGTATCTTCTGAAATTAATACAAAGTAAAGCTGTATGGTACGAAAACTGAATCTAACCACACTGCTCATAGGCCTGACTTTAGGTGAGTGTGTTAAAGCGCTGACCAAAAAGTGCAAGTACGAGTGTATGTGAAGGTTCATGGTTCAAAACCTCACGGCCGCCCTAAGTAGAAAAAATTTTCATATAGAAACAATCTATTCAATTAAAACATAACAATTATCACAATGTTCAATAAATCGCTGATGAAGGCTGAAATGCCAGAAACCGGTCCGATTAAGAATACAGTGCAGTTATGAATTTTTGAAATATATGCTTTCTTCTTCTTTACCATGCACCATTTAAACAAAATTAAAATTGCATATTAATTACAGTAGTAATTGCAATATGTCTGAAAAATGACGATAAATCTAACAAACAAAAAATTAGAATTTGGAAAAAATTGAAGACAGCGCTAGATGAAAAACAAAAAAAAAACTCTGCTTGTTCGTTCTAACTCTCGTATGAAAAGAAAGAAAAAACATTTCTCATGTTCTTTTCTTTCTAATGTTGAGTTAAATAGTTGATTAAGCATGAGTTGAAGCAATAGGCAGAAGGATGCTGAAGATGAACAAGTCGCTTTGTTCGAAAGTAGCTACTCCATCTAGCGCTGTCTTCAATTTTTTTCCAAATTTCTCTTACATTGCATAAAGTATTATCTTTTCTAGTATTAGAAAATGTATACATGATCTCGAATCGAACTATAAATAACTAATTATTATTACAACCCAAGATCGACAATACATAAAAAACTAACATTTATTATTTATATAAAAAGTTTTTATAATAAAAGCAAAATATTTTTACTATTTTATGATTTTTATTTATGTATGACTACATTTCAAAGTTTTGAACTTTTTATCGATTGATAAACAACACAAAAATGGCTGTCATTAAGATAAAAACAACACCTGACTTTAACAATATCGTTTAAAAATTTTACTGAATACCAAAATCGATAATTTTGTTTTCTTTTTCAAACGATTCGATTATCGTTAAAAAGAAGTAACTGAATCGCGCTACAGATTAACAAAACAAAAAAAAAGCCATTTCTTTTTTTGCAATTTTTATTCTTTGCCGCTAAGAAAACAAATAAAAATTAGAACAAGTTCAATTCCTGAGCGGTACCGCTTAGACGCTCAGAAATGCCACTCACATGCCGCTCATTGTATGGCCACTTCAGTAGTATTTTATATGTTTTAATTTTTTCCGCTCATCGCTCTGCCGCTCGCCGCTTTGCCGCTCATTGCGTGGCCTCGGCCTTACATATCATTATGACATGCTCAGCAGAATCTAGCGGTACAACCACAAGTTTTTTTCTATTTTACTATTGACTATACGGGAAAAATACTACTATTTACCGTGTAACTTGAAAGCAAGAAATCAACTTTCGTCATCACAGGGCCTTTAAAATAAAAGTGAAATTTCTCATGAACTAAGTTTTAAATGAATTTGCAAGCACATCAGTCAGTAAGATTTATGAATTTCATGAACCCTCATCAAGAATGATTTAGACACAATGGAAAGTCGCAAAGAGTTAACAACAATTAAATAAAATGTTATATAGCAACAACCCAATTACACAGCATTCCTGTCGAAATCAAATAATATTTTGAAATGTTTAACTTTTTATCTTGTTGAAGCAACTATTTTTAATATCAACTTTTTCAGCCTAAACAATCACTTATAATGGATTTGTGCAGACCAGAAAACACCCAATTTTTTTCATTTCTCGCTCAGGTCGTTTATAATGAATTCCTTGCCAATAATAAATTAAATTGTTTCTAATACATTGTAAAGATCCAAAAAATAAAACACTCACTATACTAAACTCAACTTCTTTGATTAGCTAAATATATCAAAGAATTTGAGATAGTTTTGGAAAATTAATTTTCTTCTGCCTCTATTTGGGCAAATAAAAGAGAAAAAAAGTGTAAATAAATAAAATTGACAAGAAGACAAGAAAGGTTATTTTACGTCAACCAATATATTGTGCTTTTTAAAATTGGCTAACGTAACGAACATTTTTGGAACAGAATAGAGACCCTATAATTCTGAAAGGGTATGTTGAGTAGATCATTTTTGTAGAACAAACTTATGGTCCAGCACGTCTGAGTATTTTTGTACAGAGGGTCAAAGTTTTAATTTTTTGGTCGAAGGGAGCATTATACTTTATGAAAAAAATGCTGTAAGTTAATGTCTGAGAGAATACTTATGGTCAGAGTTGTATTTTGGAATTGTATGAAGATTATTTTTGTGGAAGATCTTAACCCTCTAACTGGTCTCTTTATGGGCCAATTTGACCCTTCTTTCGAGAAAATCAAAAAATATCCTTTAAAAAAGGACATTTAAGGATTAAAATATTCTACGAAAATGTTTGCCGAAAAATTTCAGTGGGGGTCACCAAAGACACCTTTGTTGTAAATAAAGCTCTTTATGCTTAATTAGTAAAATTATACACCAACATATACAAAACAGGTAAAAACGGCGTCAAGTTCGGCCGGGCCAAACACTGAGTTCTCGCGTCTAGTCAGCTGTGACTTACAATCTTACAAAACACAGCTTAAAAACAGTTTTAATGCACAATGGAAATCAGCACAATACCGGTTGCGTATTCCACAAAAAAGGAGGAAACATACGCAAATATTTCAAATTTCTTAAATAAAATTGAATACTATAAATATAAATGGGAAGTATGCGCAGACTTCAAAATGATTGAAATATTGACTGGAATGCAAACAGGATACACAAAATATATGTGCTTTCTTTGTAAATGGGATTCACTTTCGCAAGTAGTACATACGGTTTTTGATATCAAAGCTTCAGATAAAAATCGTATTCCAAAGAAAAGAAAATATGGTTCTTCAATTGTAGGCAATATCTTTCTTCTGCTTTGATGGTGCGTAAAATGTCCACAAATAAAACAAAACCAATCTCTCAATTTGCAAACAGAATCCGCCATGCTTATTTAAGCTTTAATTTTTCTTTTTTTATATTAATTTTAGTAAAAATCACACCCGATATGTACTTCTTAGTAGCTCAATTATGCTTGAATTTTTTCTTTTCTTTTTTATTATTAATTTTAATAAATATCACACCCGATTTGTAAGTCACAGCTGACTAGACGCGAGAACTCAGTGTTTGGCCCGGCCGAACTTGACGCCGTTTTTACCTGTTTTGTATATGTTGGTGTATAATTTTACTAATTAAGCATAAAGAGCTTTATTAACAACAGTGGTGTCTTTGGTGACACCCACTGAAATTTTTCGGCAAACATTTTCGTAGAATATTTTAATCCTTAAATGACCTTTTTTAAAGGATATTTTTTGATTTTCTCGAAAAAATGGTCAAATTGATCCATAAAGAGACCAGTTAGAGGGTTAAGATCTTCCACAAAAATAATCCCCATACAATTCCAAAATACAACTCTGACCATAAGAATTCTCTCAGACATTAACTTACAGAATTTTTTCATAAAGTATAATGCTCCCTTCGACCAAAAAATGAAAACTTTGAACCACTGTAAAAAAATACTCAGACGTGCTGGACCATAAGTTTGTTCTACAAAAATGATCTACTCAACATACCCTTTCAGAATTATGGGGTCGCTATTCTGTTCCATTCAAAAAGTCTTAATTTGTTGGACAGTGTTATTGTTCTATATGATACATGGACACTATTCTCAATTTGTATTTCAATTTAAGGTTTCAGTTCCCTATATCAATCTGTATTTGATAAATAACGTATATAAATCCAATATTTTAATTTATTTGGTTACTCTATATCTATTTATATAAAACAGATTCGGATAAGTTAGACCATCTATAACTCAAGAACGGCTGGACCGATGTTAATGATTTGTTGTATTTGTCTCCGCCCCGAATAACAGAATAACTATTAAAATGTCTGAAAAATTTACAGCAATAAAAAGGTGGGCACGTCATCTCTTCGGTTAACATTTTTGTTCCCTTTTTAACAGCCGCGTGAAGGGAAAAAAATCGATGGAAAAAACAGTTATTATCAATGTATTTGAATCTGGTTTTTCCCAAAAAAAAAAAAAAAACAAAAAATTTTCTTGCAAGCAGTGTTTATATAAAACAAGATTTAAATAAATAAATAAATATATATGTAGTTTTGTTGATATTCAGGCTATTGACCATTAGCCAGAATATCAACAAAACTATGGATTAAACAGTGGTCGAACATCAACTTATAAATCTTAAATAAATAAATATTTTATTGTTCTTGCAGGTCGAAGACCACAAATAAAACCCAACTACAACTTTATTTAACTTTAATGGAAGCCAATGCATACATTGCTTGTATTTAGTATCCATAAAAGAAGCAAAGAGGTAATTGCACGATTTTGGAGGTATTGAATTCCACAGGTCCTCCAACTAAGTATGTTGCCGAGTGGATAAAGGTTTATTGTTGATTTTCTGAAAAATAATTGATTAATTTAGTGTCAATAATCAAAATTATACATAGGTGTGTTCTGATCAAAAAACTATGTACGGCAAAAGGCTGCACAAAACTTAAAAAATAAAAGGTGCACAGGAGGTGGTCCAAACATGGAGCGTAAGTTCACAATTTTAGCTGCCTCCCCTGGGCTGTAGTGCCATTCCCATGTGCCAAGAATGCATCGACAATGGTTCTTTAGCACTCCATTAGCACACTCGATAATGTTGCGGCATTTTGCATGGGCCTTTTAAATCACATTTTTCTAGTGAACGGTCCATGGTTCTGAAGGATATCCAGCATCTCCTACTTGTGTAAGCCACAGTAATAAATATTAGGCCCTCCCTTTTTTAGTTTTACCTAATAAACAAAAGTTCGTTTCACCTTGCGTTTAGCTGCATGTCACAAAGCTGAAAAATTTCCACTAAAGTTTTTCGCTTATATAATAAAATATTATATTGGGCATCTTACCAGCAAAACATTAATGCTAAATTATCTTTTTCTGTTATAAAAATGGTGTTTATTATCCAACGGAGCTATAATTTGCACATGCGTTCCTTCGATGCACTCGAAAACGCTGCGAATATTGTGCTTCATATAGAAAGCTAGCGCCATTTTTCTTTTTTCTTCTGTGGTTTTTGGTAGTTTACTCCAAACTGGGCAGAGATGAGTTTCGAAAATCTTTATCACTTCAGTAAGTACTTTGCTGAAAGTTGGTTGGCCTAATGACACGTCAACATCTTTTCTAACACCAGTCCACTACATCCCCTTCGGCTAGAAAACGCAAAAACGCAATTAATTTAACAATGAGTGGAATTCCAAATTACTTTTACGTTGGTTGAGAGTGAGTTGTCAGAGTTTCTAGTAAATACCGAAATGCCGGTTTATTCACTCAGTAATACTTTTGGAACATGCTCAAAACTAAAAATTTATATCGAACAAAAATTATCTGTATTTTCATTATTTATTTTATTTATTTATTTAATTCCATTTCGTATACAACAAGATAGAGTCTTATATTTAAAGTACAGGAACGTATTTCGTTACAAAGAAAATATTTTTATACCCTATACCACTATGTGGTTTGGGTATAATGACTTTGTGCTGCTGTTTGTAACAACTAAAAATATTTGACCTACACCCATCTTTAATTATAACGATCTAATCAGAATCACCATCTCATTCGATTTAACGATGTCCGTCCGTCCGTCCGTCCGTCTGTGTGTCCATGTAAAGCTTGTTCAATATAATTAATTATTAACATAACATTTTTAGTATAATCTAACAATATGATCAAAAGTTTTGAAAATTTTAGCATGGCTGTTTTGTTGTTGACTTAGTGGAAGTTTGTTCCAAAGACGAGCGGCATGTACATAGAACTGCCATTCAGATAATAGGCATTGATATCTTGGAATTACAAAATTTCGATTTCTTGGCGATTGGAAAAAACGGATTTTGTCAAATATATTTGGATGTTTGTCTGTTTATTATTTTATGCAAAAATGTAAGAGTGTGAATTTTCAACAGATTATCAATTGAGATCCCGTAAAGATTACTGGAGACAGAGGAAACCTGATCAAATCTTCTCAAACCATACACATATCTTATAACATTAGTAAACAAGACATTTAGTTTCCTATTACTAACTGCATCACAGCTTCCATATAGCTCACAACCATACATCAGGGAAGGGGTGAAATACTATGTGGAACAGACAGCTCGTAGTTTTGCATAAATTTGACCAACCAGTGAATTTATATGATCAATCCATGTCAAATTGCTATTGAATGTTATCCCTAGATTTTTCGCCGTATTAAAAATTTCAATTTTCTGACCATTTCAAGCAATGTCTTCAGAAATGGTGGGAATTAAACTTTTTTTTCGTATAACAATGCATTTAGATTTCTGTGGGTTCAAGCAGAGTCCGTTAGCATTAGTCGAAAGGTAAATTCTGTTTAAGTCGTCATTTAGAAGGGTTATGCTGGAAGCAATATTCTGAACTGGGCTACTTAAAGTGAGTTGCACGTCAACTGCGTATAAACATATCTTCCAATTGGAGAGTTGTTTTGACAAATCAATTGCAAACAAGGAAAATAAAATTGGACCTAAAATAGAACCCTGAGGTACACCCCTAGTAAAGGATAATCTATCCGACCATACACCGTTTACAAATACTGGTTGTGTGCGGTTCGAAAGATACGATGATATAAGTTTGGTTAATGTATCCGTAAATCTAAAAAAGTGTTTCAGTTTTCCAAGCAGTATAACATGGTCTACCGTATCGAAAGTTTTAGAATGGTCTAGAAGTTCTAAAAAGTTTATATTTCCATTTCCCAATCCTTGCCGTATGTCCTCACTAACTTCCACAAGAGCCGTAACGCAGCTATGGTTCGCTCTGACGAAAACCAGATTGCGTATTGCAAAGCAAATTATGAGTGTTGACATATGAAATTTGTTTATACATCAGTTTTTCCAAGATTTTCTATAGAAAACACAATATGGCTATAGGTCTGAGTTCTCCATTTGACTCAGGTAATGGCACAATTTTTGTATGTTTCCAGTTTAACGGGTACATACATGACATTATAATAGTATTAAACAGATGAGTAACATACGGCAGAATCAGGGGTAGAAGTAATCTTATAAATTTTGGGTGTAAGTTATCACTGCCCATTGCATTTGATTTTATTGAAAAGCACATTGAAATAACGTCATCTTGAAAAATAAAATAAAATAAAGGTTTCTGAGGAAAAATTATAAAAAGTGGAATTTGCTTTAATTACAGTTGCGTTAGTAAACGTTATGTTAAGCATATTTGCATCTACATGGCAAGCGATGTTTTTGTTCGCATTGGCAATTCCAATTTCGCGAATAGTATTCCAAGTTTGTTAAGAACTGATCGCAGTGCTAAATCGTTTGGAATAATGTTCGGTTTTTACCATATCTGATATGTTTATTAACTTACAATGATTCGGGCAACTCAAGTAGGTTATATTTATAAGGGAGGATTTTTTTTTTTTTTTGAAGAAAGTATTTTCCGTGGGAAAGAAATTCCTAGAGAATATTTGTAATTGGGCTAATAATGCATGTTTAATTCACGTAGTGTGCGGAATGTGGAAATAAAAATTGTTCATCAAGTTCAGATTTGACGTTAATTACTAAAATAAACATTTTAAACTACTTTGTTGCACTTGAATCTGTAAATACAGCATGGTGTTTATAATAGCATAAATTTCATGCTTTTATTTCAATTGCTAAAATTTAAACTCAAAATAAACTTTATGATTGAAAAAAAAAAAACCCCGACCATGAAAATGAAACTGGGTCTAGGCCAACTCTACGATATCCTATACCATGCGTTTAGAGAGGGGGTCTCAAGACCAACTAATTAGCTATAGAAAATAGGCATAAACCAAATTTGAGTGACATTGTTATAATTTTTTGTTTTTTCCAAAAATATATTTTCCAAACAAACAAACCGAATTTGAGCGAGATCTATATGATAAATTGTGTCATATGGCAATTTAAGTCAATCTCATAGGGTGCATTTGTATGGGGGCTATGCATGAGCATGCACCGATATTTAACAGCATTTGTTCTGTGGCCGATAAAGGTTTAGGTACAAAATTTCATAAAATATGCTCACATTTGCAACCTCTAGTTTGATTACAAGGTTTACATGGACACACAGACAGACGGACGGACATCGCTACATCGAATCAGACAGTGACTCTGAGTCGAATGGCATAATAAAAGATGGGCCTAGGGCAAATATTTTGGTAGTTACAAACATCAACACAAACTCATTATACTCTAACCACATAGTGGTATAGAGTATAAATATGCTTTGTTATAATATGATCTCAATGTAATCATTAATCTTAATTTAGAATCACTGACATATTTAAACAATTTGAGATAATTTTTTCGAGTCTGCTGAATAACAAATAAATTTCTTATAGAATTAAAAAAAATTTTTTTGGGACTGTAGAAAACTTTAATACTTTCAAAATAGTGGAAAAACAGACTTGAAGAGAATTTTTTAATGCTCTATTATCTTTATGTATCGACGGGACTATACATAATATAATAGACTTTTATTTACTATGCCCTCCCCAATAATGTGCAGAGGGTAGAAAAATTAATGCGAACTCCAACAAATTTATATGTTCTTGGTTGCTCATTTTTAGTATAAGTTATTCTTGAGCAGGTTGCTATTTAAAATTATCGAAATCTGTTCACTAGTTCCCGAGATTTTAATGAAGATGTAAAAACAAACTTTTGAAAAAATAAGATGTTTCTGTGCTGTTCTTGTTATTGTTGTTATTCGAAATTTTGTCTCTTGTTTATGATAGTTGTAATAGTTTTTGCTGTTGTGGTCGTTGTATTTCTAGCACTTGCTTCAGGAGTGTGTATGTGCAGTAATACTCCACAGGTTCAGAGGTTCAAGTAATGCGGCTTGTCGCCGCCGCCAACTTTTTCAAAGTGCTTTAGCCGCCGCTGAAGTAGGCAGCAGGGTTCGTATAATATTTTCTTGTCGAGATAACGATCTTTGGCAATTTTTCATTACTAAATGTTAGTTAAACTAGAGCCCAATGCGTATTAAAATAAATGCAGCAAAGTAAAATAAACTACAAGTATTATACTTGCATAATATTAATATAACAAAAAAAGATAACTCAAAAATATTCACAAACAATAACTTAAATATACATAAAGAATAAAGCATAAAAGTAAATACAATAAATTAAATCTCATCCCCCACAATTAAACGCAAACAAACTTCTCCTCGATTTACGAATAAAAACATTCTCTCTCCCGCTCTAAAAAGTCCCAAACTTAGTGATGAAGCAGCAACAATAAAATCAGTGCTCTGAGAATGCAAGCGCATAATCAAACAAGTAAGAAACTATAGTCGGTCCAGACCATATATATATGGGGACTAGGTCGAAAAATGGACCGATCCTGACCATGCTTGGCAAAGTCACTTACATTTTGAAAAAATATATACAAACCAAATTTGAGAAAAATCTGTTGAATGTTTTTTGATAGATTTAAGTGAAGATCGGGAAGCAGCTCTATATGGCGCCTATGACGCAGATTTGTCCTATAGGGATTATTTTTGAACTACTGATTAGTGGATATAATAAACACACACAAACCCGATTTGACTGAGATCTATATGATAATTTGTATCTTATGTCAATTTATGTCGATTTCATAGGGGTCATTTGTATGGGGACTAGGTCTCAACATAGACCGACTTTCACGACTTTCAATAGCGTTCATCCTATAGCCAATAGAAGCTTACTTACCAAATTTCATCAAAATATATTTATATTTGCGACTTGTAGTTTAATTACAAACTTTACACGGACACACAGACGGACGGACATCGCTAAAACGACTCAGCAAGTGATTCTCAGTCGATCGTTATAATAAAAGATGGGTCTAAGTCAAATATTTTTGGTAGTTACAAACAGCAGCACAAAGTCATTATACCCAAACCACATAGTGGTATAGGGTATAAAAATGTTTAATCGATTGTCTAGTGAACTAACTCTATTGGAAGAAAATTGAGATTGATATTAAACTCATACAAGATAGAGCTAAAGATATTGAGGATCGGATAGCTTCTATAGAGAGTGAGATTGCAAGTTGATAAACTGAGTAGTGAGATTGAGTTGTTAAAAAAATAAATACTGGAAATTAGTAACAAACAGCATAACACTACAGTAAAAGACATAACGTATGATGTAATAATTTTTTTGGAATTGAGTTTGATAAATCTCAAAGTTTCAAAAGTATTTTCAATCAGGTTTGTCGTTATATTGATTATTTACAAACTACAATACGTGATATATTTCGTGTAAAAGCCAAAAGATCACAAAATAAGAAATCCACTGTAATTGTAAAATTTTACACTCCATTTGATATAAATCGATGTTTGAAAGCTTTTTCTAAGTATCGAGAGAGATCAAAAAGTATAGTAATATGCGTGCTGCTGGTTTCAATACTGATTCTGACTACTAGACGTTGAAAGTAGGAAGCTATTGCAAATTGCTTTTCAAGAGAAACTCAAAGGCAAGCTATCGAACGTGTTCTAAGCAAGAGGAAAAATTTACGTTCGCTCCACCAGAAATTCTGATGCCATACTCATTACTGATGAAAAAGCGTTAGAGAAAATTATCATATGATATTTATATATATGTGACCTTCTCCGAGAAAAGGGACCTAGTTGTGTCAAAAACGGTGGATTCTGGTACCTAAAAGGGTGTAGAAATTTTAAATGCGTTTTTTTCTCAAAACTTAATTTTCACACACTAAGTCCCTTTCCTCGGAGAAGGTCACATAAACCTATTTTTTATATCAATCAAGATTATTATTATCTTTAAATTGAATTCTAATTAAATAAATTTTTTTTATATACCTTTTGAATGAATCCTATCTTGTAAGATTATCTAGTCCCCTATTAATTCTCCTTATCTCTTTCCTATGTGTTCTGTTAATGTGTATTGTCGAAGCTGTTTTCCCAATATATTTGTATGAATCAATTCGATTTTACAAATGGTGTTAACGTGAATCAATCTGTTATGTTAAACATACTGTGTCAACAACGTTCTGGTTTGATTATTGTTCATTTTAATGCAAGGAGCTTAAATGGGTTGAAACTTGATCACATTAAATCTATACTTGAAAACTCGTGTGTGGATGTAATATGTGTTACAGAAATTTGATTTGGCAATGTAGTGTCTGGGAGATTTTATAATATTAATGGTTATAGCTTATTTCAGGAGAGTAGAATATAGTGGCGAAAAGGGGGTGGAGTTGCTATATACTGCAAATCTTACCTAAAGTCTAAGCTTATTAGCAAATCCGACACATAAAATTAGGCTTATTCTAACGATTATTCATTATATTACACTTTAAGAGTATTTAATTTAATTGTTTTAACTACAAACAAATGATTATATTATATTTCAATTAATAAGAATGATCTTGTCATTCTGTTTAAAAAGTTACTAGCTAATACATACAAGTATACGATTTTATGTTATTAAATACATCATTATTCATAATTATTGTTTTCAAAGTTATTTTAATTTAAAATTTATAGTTTACATTATTATTTGGAGATTTAAAATTTTTATGTTTTTAAAATTTTCATACAAATTTTGTTAAATTAATTTTACAATAATTTATTAAATAATACATATATGTACTTGATTTTATTAATTACTTGGAGATTTAGATTAAAAATTTTTTTCTTTAATTAGTTAAGTTTTACAAAAATTAAACTTAAATTTTGAAATATTGTTTTAAATTTCCCAAATCGTTCTTTGTCATAATTATACAGCAGTATAACTATAAAAGGAAGTTATATCCCTAATTTTTCCATAGCTACATAAATAAATTAGAATAGTGTCCCTATATTCTGTACTCATGTCCGTTATGAGCGTCCTCACAGCACAATACTCTCTTATATCACTTGTGGTCATGAAATTTGTTCTTTTTAGATATTACTCTAATCAATACACCTCTAAGGTTTGAGCACTTCTTATTTTTATTTATTTATATTTATTCTCATATAATTCCATATTTATTTCTCTATAATTGGTTGCAACCCATTAATGCCTTTTTCTGATGCCAGTTGGCGTAACCAACCTGGGGAACAATTGTCCTAAATCAATTTTCCCTTTTGCATCCAGGCCATTCTATCAATTCTACTCCATTTCTATTAATTTCATTCTCATTCTATTTATAATCTCTGATGCCGGTTAGCAGATCTAACCTGGGGAACAATTGTCCTAAGTCAATTTTCCCTTTCAGGTAATTTTCATTATCATTTTATATATGTTAAATGTCAGAGGTACATTTCACTGTACTCTGGGCGACTTATAGCCCCTTATTTCTCCCTTCTATCGCTATTTCGGACCGATGTTATGGATAATCTAATTGAATTTGTGATCCACTGATGATTTATCATTGAAAGAAGGAATTAATGTGTTGTTCGAATAATTCCCAAAATCTGCAATAAACAGTAAAAAGCGTACACATTTCAATGGAATAAAATATTTTCCTGAAAAAAAAAAAAATGTCAAATGGTCCTATTTAAAATTCTGTTCATTCTTCTTATTATCATTACTCCATTTTTATATATATATTTTTATTCTCAAAATTTCAAAATTTCTTATCAAAAGTATCTCCTTCTCTTTATAAGTATTATGAATATTTAAAATTATTAATATTTAACGAAAGGAATTTTATTATGATTCTAAGCATAATGTATAAATTTTTATGTTAGGAAAAGGAAAAGCTACTATGATGAACTTAGTCGCTTATAATGTTAACTTAAAAATTAAGACAAGACCCAAGTTTACAAAATATTAACTTAATATCTAAAATTTTATACTTTCATTATTTTTAAAAAATTATCAGTAAAAAAAAAATTTCTTCTCGCTTTTTTAATTTTTTTTTTAAATAAAAATTTTTAATATTTTATTTGTTGGTCGATTGCAGCACTTGTGGCCGCGATCTTCCTTGCTTAATTAAAAAAAAATCATGTGAGTCTGATCACAAGGGAGATGTGTAAACATATAATAATTAAAGAAAACATCAACATCATATTTTCCAATGCATAAAAAATAAGTCGATTATGCTGTTTTCTGAAATTCAATTGATGTTTTCTGAAATGCAATTGATGTTTTCTGAAATTCAAATGATGTTTTCTGAAATACAATTAATGTTCTCAGCAATTCAAATAATGCTTTTTGAAATTCAATTGATGTTTTCTGAAATTCTAATTATGTTTTCTGAAATTCAAATGATGTTTTCTGAAATACAATTGATGTTTTCTGAAATTCTATTGATGTTTTCTGAAATTCAATTGATGTTTTCTGAAACTCGAATGATGTTTTCTGAAATGATATTGATGTTTTCTGAAATTCTATTTATGTTTTCTGAAATTCAAATGATGTTTTCTGAAACTCGAATGATGTTTTCTGAAATTATATTGATGTTTTCTGAAATTCTATTTATGTTTTCTGAAATTCAATTGATGTTTTCTGAAATACAATTGATGTTTTCTGAAATTCTATTAATGTTTTCTGAAATTCTATTTATATTTTCTGAAATTCAAATGATATTTTCTGAAATACAATTGATATTTTCTGAAACACAATTGATGTTTTCTGAAATTCAATTGATGTTTTCTGAAACTCGAATGATGTTTTCTGAAATTATATTGATGTTTTCTGAAATTCTATTTATATTTTCTGAAATTCAAATGATGTTTTCTGAAACTCGAATGATGTTTTCTGAAATTATATTGATGTTTTCTGAAATTCTATTTATGTTTTCTGAAATTCAATTGATGTTTTCTGAAATACAATTGATGTTTTCTGAAATTCTATTAATGTTTTCTGAAATTCTATTTATATTTTCTGAAATTCAAATGATATTTTCTGAAATACAATTGATATTTTCTGAAACACAATTGATGTTTTCTGAAATTCAATTGATGTTTTCTGAAACTCGAATGATGTTTTCTGAAATTATATTGATGTTTTCTGAAATTCTATTTATGTTTTCTGAAATTCAAATGATGTTTTCGGAAACTCGAATGATGTTTTCTGAAATTATATTGATGTTTTCTGAAATTCTATTGATGTTTTCTGAAATTCAATTGATGTTTTCTGAAACTCGAATGATGTTTTCTGAAATTATATTGTGTTTTCTGAAATTCTATTTATGTTTTCTGAAATTCAGATGATGTTTTCTGAAACTCGAGTGATGTTTTCTGAAATTATATTGATGTTTTCTGGAATTCTATTGATATTTTCTGAAATTCAATTGATGTTTTCTGAAACTCAAATGATGTTTTCTGAAATTATATTGATGTTTTCTGAAATTCTATTTATGTTTTCTGAAATTCAAATGATGTTTTCTGAAACTCGAATGATGTTTTCTGAAATTATATTGATGTTTTCTGTAATTCTATTTATGTTTTTTGAAATTCAAATGATGTTTTCTGAAATTATATTGATGGTTTCTGAAATACAATTGATGTTTTCTGAAATTCTATTTATGTTTTCTGAAATCCAAATGATGTTTTCTGAAATACAATTGATGTTTTCTGAAATACAATTGATGTTTTCTGAAATTATATTGATGTTTTCTGAAATTCAATTGATGTTTTCTGAAATACAGTTTATGTTTTCTGAAATTCTATTGATGTTTTCTGAAATACAATTGATGTTTTCTGAAATACAATTGATGTTTTCTGAAATTATATTGATGTTTTCTGAAATTCAATTGATGTTTTCTGAAACTCGAATGATGTTTTCTGAAATTATATTTATGTTTTCTGAAATTCTATTTATGTTTTCTTAAATTCAAATGATGTTTTCTGAAATTATATTGATGGTTTCTGAAATACAATTGATGTTTTCTGAAATTCTATTGATGCTTTCTGAAATTCAATTGATGTTTTCTGAAACTCGAATGACGTTTTCTGAAATTATATTGATGTTTTTTGAAATTCTATTTATGTTTTCTGAAATTCAAATGATGTTTTCTGAAATTATATTGATGGTTTCTGAAATACAATTGATGTTTTCTGAAATTATATTGATGTTTTCTGAAATTCTATTTATGTTTTCTGAAATTCAATTGATGTTTTCTGAATCTCGAATGATGTTTTCTAAAATTATATTGATGTTTTCTGAAATTCTATTGATGCTTTCTGAAATTCAATTGATGTTTTCTGAAACTCGAATGATGTTTTCTGAAATTATATTGATGTTTTCTGAAATTCTATTTATGTTTTCTGAAATTCAAATGATGTTTTCTGAAATTCTATTTATGTTTTCTGAAATTCTATTTACCACGCCTAACAGCCATCTGGGGCCTTATGGGACCCTTAGAAGCCACTGCCTGTACGCCAGCCACTTTACCGCCCTCGTACACCTCCAATCGCCCCTTCAGCCGTTCGTTCTCGGCGATTAAATTAAAGAGCAGTTGCTCATATATGCCAGCATGCCCCATAACCGCCTTGGCCAACCGCGCATCAACGCCATCAGCCATTACCAGCTCCAACAAATCGGCGCTTACCTCCTTCATTCTACCAACCATGCCAGCTTCACGTACTGGCCGGGCCCTAATACGGTCACGCGTCTTTCTACTGGTGGCAGCAGACGCCTTGTCGCTGATTACAGCTTCAGCAGCCCCATCCACCAACTCCTCAGCACCAGCAACAGCAACAGCAACACCAGCAGCAGCACCAGCAGCAACAGCAGCAGCAGGACGCCTAAATCTAGGCGAAGCCGGCTTCTTCGGAGTACCAAATTTGACCCTCTTAATTTCTTCGTCCATCTCCGTGCTCGACAACTCGCTCTCCGTGTGACGGAGCAGACTACCACCCGCCGGGGGTGCACCAGTACCACACCCATCGGTAGTCGCCATGTCCGAAGCGTCACCTTTCGGCTTCACGGCCCGCTTTCTGGGCGGCGGTGGCATCTCACAACTTAACTACTAAGTACTAACCTTGAGAAACTGCTACAGAAGGACGGACGTTGACGGAAGGACGGACACGTCGACGGAAGTACGGAAACTTCAGTGGAAGGACGGACACATCAACGGAAGGACGGAACGTCGACGAAAGTACTGACTCCTTACCGGAAGGACAGACACGTCCACGGAAGGACAGACACGTCCGCGGAAGGACGGACACACCGACGGAAGGACGGACAAAAATTCTTTTAATAAATCGAACGAACAATCAGTACTGTTGCGTATACTTAATAGTTTATAAAAGTTGTTATGTATACGCAACCCGCTCACCACAGTACTACTACTAACTATGACGGAAGTTAGCAGTCTCACACCGGTTACACCCGAGACACCAACCGGGAACGGACTTAGCCGAGACACAAACCGGAAATGGACGACCCGAAACCGGAAGTTGGAAACCGGAAACGGAAACAGGAAATAGACTTTAGTTTCACTACTCGCCGCTAGAGTCAATATTGGCGCTAGTGTATATCTTCTATACGTCACCGTCTCTAACCACACTTTTGGCCGGAGATTTTTGAGACACCGATTTTACAAATGTTCAGCGGAGCACCCAAACAAATAAATCTCAAGGTTAATTTAAAGTCACTGTCTTAATTATTTTCACAATATTCACTCTATCACTATCGATCAACCGCACTTGTTAAAAACACAACCGTTCTATTCAACTGCTAAACACCGAATGAAAGACAGTTGGAAAATGTTTAGAAAAGAACATATCATAATTTTTCACCAATACAATCATAAGTCACACAGCGTTATCTGCTTCAGCTCACACCGATATGAGTTACGCTGTTTTTGTGATTGTATTGTCAAATAGAAATTTACCCCCCTGCGCGTATAGATGTTTACACATCAAAAAAATTTCAGGTTGATTACAGCACTTGTGGCCGCGATCCTCCTTGTTTAGAAATTATAGAAAATTTAAAATTAAAACTATAAATACTTATTTATGAGGATGTTTCCAGCGTTTTTGCAGCATAGAGTACTCTGTTTTGTTGCAGATAATGTTGTAGCCTTTATCGCCATTGAATTTGTTCTGGCTGTTGTTAATAGATGATGATTAAACTGCCGCTGTTGTTGCTCTTTTTGTTACTACTGTTGCAGGTGTTTTGGCCACATCTGTTTCCTCTGTTTATGTTTCAATGATGTATTCAAATTTTTACGAAAAATTTTGCACCATTGTGAATCAACATTCAAAATTTTTTTTAGTTTAACTTCAGTCTATATCGTCGGTATCCTGCAAAAAGATCTCAAGTCACATAATTGTGTTTCTGAGTTATTGAATATTTAAAGTATATGGCCGCTGAAAAAATCATTAAGTAGTTTTAATTTGAAAATCTATATACAAATCTGATAGTGAAAACATTTATAAATAAGATGAAACCAAAAAATTTTATTCAATTTAATTTATTCAACTTTTTTTGATACAAAACAAAATGAATCTTGGACATAGGCCTTTTTGCATTAAAAAATATTTTTTTATGGACATGGGTTTTTTATGAAAGTAGCTTGTTTGCGATTTTCATATTAAATTTCTTAATCTTGATCTGATTCCGGATCATCATTTATATCGGGTTCTGGGGCCTTATTTCTGGTAGTTTTGCTTGTTTTTATTAAGTAAATCTTTTTTCTTTTCGATACTTATAGGAAGACTGCTTTCATACACCTTTTTGATGTTTACTTCTTTCAAATCTATGGGCCGACCTTTACCAAAAACACGTATTTCTCTATAGATTTTATTGTGGTCATACCTGTACTCCATCACATCAGGTTTAATCTTTTGGTACCTAACAGATTTTACTTTCAACCCATTCACTTTATCTCCATTTTCGTCCAAATTTTTGTTTAAATAATCTCCGATAAGTTTGATAAATCCAGAAAATCAGTATACCGCATTTGGATTATATTATAACATGGTGTCTCGACTAGCCATAATTCATGACAATGTTCATGTCAATGGCTAGTGGAGACCGCTAATGTTCATGTCATGACAAAAAATTCAAATATTTGCCATGACAGAAAGTCTGTCATAAACTCAGCCATTTATTTGAAGTTTCATTCGATTTTGACGTTTAAGTATTTTAAAATGGCGCAACTTAAATTAAACAAAAGCGAAATTATTAATTTCATTCTAAAAAAAGGATTCACCCAAAATCTCGTGCTTTTCTTTCATTTTTTCATCTTTGATTTGTATTTTTAGTTTTTTTTAACTCATTTAAAGCATTTTTGTTGTTTACGGTTCAAAGACATTTTGAAATGTCTAAACATAATTTGCCCACTTCGCGTTTTCTCTCATTTTGTTTCTCTGACTTGAACATGAACATTGTCATAAATTATAGCTAGTCGAGACAGCGTGTAAGGATTTCCTTTGCTTTTAAGTCTCTTGGACCGTGCGAGTCTGAATATAGTTAGCCAGTCTTGAATCGTATATACTGGAACATTCTTCTTTTGCTTTTCGATAGCACTGTGCATGCTATCAACTTCCATGTAACTGTGTCCACTTTCAAGAAATTTGTGTTCAATTACATCCAAATTTAAACTTTGAATCAAATGGAGAAATAATAGGAAATATATTTGTTTCTATTTTGGCCACCGCAAGTATCAGAAAAAAAAGACACTTCTTTTATTTCCGGTGAAAGTTGATGCAAATACTTATACAAGCACGAACCAATTTCATTACTTCCTCATTTGCCATCAGTTTCGGTCCAAAAATAGCAGAAACCATCGTTAGGTGCAGCAGCGTTGTATATGGTTAAATTGTATGCACATAATTTTCGGCTGTAGAACATTGCGCTTGATGGAATATGTAATACAGATTTTAAGTCGAATGTGCATGCCATGAAATTAGGTTCCTTGATGGCCCTTTCTTTGTCCAAGGATTTTGCAGCTGAACATTCATATTTTCTCTTTAAATGGGCCAGATAATCTTCACTTTGGGTTTCTTTACCTTTTTCGCGAGCTTGACATGGTCTTTTTTTGAATGGAAGAACGATAAATTGTAGTACTCATCGAAAACTTTCCTGTAGGTGGTCAATGAAGGTAGCTTTGTTGACGTGTCACTCTTGTATTTGTTTAAAAATAAGGAATACATTTTTGACACACTCAGATTGGCATCTAAATACATCCTCTTTGAAGTTTTGCGGCAATAGTGAGACTACAGTTGGGAAGCTTTCGATGAGGTCCTTAATGCGTGTTATATTTTCATCCGATGTTTTATTTGCAGCTTTTCGGCGTGTTTAGAAAAAACTCCAGTTGGTCCTTTATGTTTAAATGCCGTTTTAACTGTGCTATATGAAGTACTTAGTGTTCCACAAAAAAATTCGCGACGGACCCGTACATTGGAGTTTTCATTTCCTAAAAAGTATGACCTCGATACGTTACGGCTGACTTTTTTGATTAAAGATCTTACTCGGGACCTTTGTATTTTTGTATCTATGACCGACTTTAAAACAAAATCTTTTGGCATTGATATGGCAACTTCCAAAAGTCCTTGCACATTTTCAGTCGCTGTTCTTCAGTAAATTTTTCCTTGCATTTGAAACGACATTTTTCACAATCTGAGTGCTTGGGATTCTTACCTCGTATAATATCGGCATGCTTTATATTTCCTTTCCATAGTTCTGGATACGCTTTTCTCCACCTTACATTTTTCTTTTCAGTGATTGGTGTGGGTGTTTCTGCGGTAGATCGTTGTGGTGCTTCCAAAACCATGGCCACTTCTTCATCATTATTATCGCTTGATTTTTGTTGTTTTCAGGAAAATATTCGAGGTCATCGTCATCATCATCGTCTGAAAAATCTTGGTGAAGGCTTGATCCATCCCATTCTGATTCAATGTTTTGTTTACTGCATCCAGCAATTGATTCTTGAATATCTAAACATAAAATACAAATAAAATTTAAGATGTACATCATAAAATGATTTGCATAAGTCAAGAAGTACCATTTGATTCCGTTGAATTTGCTTTGGAAAATTCATTATTATTGGAATACATTTTTTTTAAAGCTTAACCTTTTGTCATTCAAGTTTTTCAATAATGATAATTTCCCTAAATGTAAATTCAAAGCGAATCATAACAAATGTGTTGTAAAATTCCATTATAATAAATTTTTAGGTAGGCTATGAAATAGTTTTTTTTTTGTTGTGTGTATTTTTTATGAATATGAGGACTTGAGCTTTTTTGCAGCAAAAAAAAAAAAAGAAACGCGATTTGTGTAAGTAAAAAGACCCAAATCCACTCGGGTCTTTTTTGTTCCACACATTTGGGTGTTTTGGACCTAGAATAAATTGTTTTGATACAATAACTACAAAACTAGTTTAAATAAACATTGAATTTTTTTTACAGGGCATAGACTGTGACTTTTGCGATACCTTTGCATCATTAAGTCCATTTCGCAAAAAAGTGGACTTGAGATGTTTTTGCATGATACCGACGATATGGTTTGAAAAACATGATTATTAAAATCAAGAGTTTATAAAAAATTTAATTTAGTTCTTCCGAAATTTTTTTTTTCACTTCTCTTCTTTTCAGTGATGTATTTTTTGTGTGTATATTGTTTTGTTTAAATTACTTTTAAAATTTGTAGATTTCGTTTTTTTTTAAAGTCGTTTTGTAAATATCAAACATTTATAGAGAATTTATTTATTTTGTAGTTCTTTTTTCGGAAAAACTGTTTACATTAATGCCGTTTTCTTTTCTGACAAATGTCGCATTTTATTTTCACTTTTTTCGAAAAATGTATTTTTTTTATAAATGCTGAATTAAGAGCAACCTTATCTTCTACAGCAATCGAAAGGTCTTAAAGTCGAGTCCTCATAAAAACTGCAGACACTGACTTTTTTCAGGTCATAGTGTGAGAATATTTCCCCATTGTTCCCCTTTTTTGGAATATTTTCACCCTATGACTTCAACGAGGATAATAATCAAAATTGTTTTGTACTTTATGAACACAGCACTTTTAGAACTTTCGCCTGATGTATAAGATAAGGTTGCTCTTAGTTCAGAATATATAAAAAATACACTTTTCAAAAAAAAGTGCAAATAAAATGCGACATTTTTTGTCAGAAAAGGAAACGGCATAAATTTTCATTCCCACTGATTCAAATTTTATGTCTGTATTAACCATAGCCTCTTAATTTTTATTTTAATCAGGAGTTTAAATACAAGTGTCACGATCACGGAACGTTTTTAAATGGTGAAATTTTTTTTAGTTTTATGAATATCGACAATTTAGTTCATGAAACGTTTCCAATGGTAATTAATTTAATATTAAATTAATCTTGTTATACCCTATACCACTATGTGGTTTGGGTATAATGAGTTTGTGCTGCTGTTTGTAACAACCAAAAATATTTGACCTACACCCATCTTTAATTATACCGATCGAATCAGAATCACTATCTGATTCGATTTAACGATGTCCGTCCGTCCGTCCGTCCGTCCGTCCGTCCGTCCGTCCGTCCGTCTGTGTGTCCATGTAAAGTTTGTAATCAAACTGCAGGTCGCAAATATGAATATATTTTGATGAAATTTGGTATTTGATCTTTTATTGGCCATGGGATGAACGCTATTGAAATTGGTGAGAATCGGTCCACGTTTAGACCTAGCCCCCATACAAATGACCCCTATGAAATCGACATAAATTGCCATAAGATCCAAATTATCATATAAATCTCACTCAAATTGGTTTGTATGTGTTTATTAAATACATTTATCAGCAGTCCAAAAATAGTCCCTATGGGACAATTCTTAGTCATAGGCCCCCTATTGAGCTGTTTCCCGATCTTGACTTATACCTATCAAAAAACAAATATATTGCACTGATTCTTCTCAAATTTTGTTTGTATATATTGTTGCAAAATACGAGAGACTTTACCAAATGTGGACATTTCACATATCAGGGGCTTCATCAAGAGTTCAAACTGGTTCTACGGTGGGGACTGAGGGGAACAACTATTCGTCCCGTGGTATCACAATGTCTAAGTGTGCTTTTCCTTTGGTTAAGCAGCCACTTTCAAAACAACCTAACATATCCATTAATCAGTATTCCAAAAATAATCAATATTCGATAATTCTTAGTCATAGGGCCCATGTAGAGCTGCTTCCCAATCTTCACTTAAATCTATCAAAAAACAAAAATATAGCACAGATTTTTCTAAAATTTGATTTGTGCATAAAATGTAAGTGACTTTACTAAATATGGTCAGGATCGGTCCATTTTTTGATCTAGTCCAATATAAATATAGCACCCGATATGAACTTTTTCATATCTGCAGCCAAAAAAATTAATAACAATGCTACTCAAATTTGGTTTGTGCTTATTTTCTATATCCAGTTAGTTGGACCGAAGAGATAGGGTTCCTAAACCTGGTATAGGGTATCGTATAGTCGGTCTAGACTGACTATAATTTTCTTACTTGTTATTATTAATTTTTTACATAGAAGATAATGCGCAACAACAGTTGCGTGGTATGGTGTGAATGTTCATTTCACAATACATTCGCTGTATCGGCAAATGTTCACATGAACAGTTTAATGCACATCGTATGGGCGATGAACTTCAATTTAGTTTACCGTGTCAGCGAATGTTTGTAATTACACATATTTGGGACAACGATATTTATTAGCGACTAAATAAAGTTATCGTCCACCTCATGAATGCAATCGCGCTACAGTATCCTTACCATCAGGTCAGTTATGGAATAATTAAGATATTAGGCATCCACTGCCGGGGTTCTTCCGATTTCTGTCTGGACCCGGATGAGTTAAATGAATTCTTTTGCGCAATCACAATAACTAATAGCCCTAAAAATGGATCTTACATTCAATCTCTTGCTAACGGCTTTCCTACTTTTGAATTCACTGCTGTTACCGAAGTGGATGTATGTTATGCCATTAGAAACGTTAGATCTAATGCAGTTGGCAAAGATGGGGTATCTACAAAATTCCTGGAGATGACAACACCTTTATTATAGGATTCCTTATGCATATATTCAATCATTGTCTAACTACATCGATTTTCCAAAAGTTGTGGAAAATTGGTAGGGTAATTCCTGTGGCAAATGTTACTTCTGCCACCTGTCTTACTGACTATCGCCCAATTTGCATTCTTACTGTTCTGTCGAAAATATTTGAGTCTCTTATGTCAAAGCAAATTACCGAATATCTTAAAACTAATTAACTTCTCTCTCCAACTCAATCTGGATTTCGTTCTTTCCATAGCTGTACTACAGCAGCTTTGAAAGCTATTGATGACATTAGACCAGAATATGATTCTGCGAATTTGTCATTTATGTGCTTTTTGGGTTTTTCGAATGTTTTTGATAGCGTAAATCATATGATATTCAATTATACCTATCCTTTTCTTACTCATATTTTTGTAATATACAAAGCGAGGAACAATAATAAGCAGCAGTCTGTAAGATTGTTTGAAAAATGATGCAATGGCATTAATGAAGTAAAAGTAAAGTCAAATGGACGTGTTTTCTAAATTAAAATAAAGCCTGTGGCTAACTTCGACTTAATTTTCGGTATTGAAGTTTTTTGCAGAATTTATTACTTCAGATAGGTAGCTTTAATCCCTTTACAAACAGCTACTCAATTATCGATGGTACACATCTATATCTTAATTTTTAACCGAATTATGACGTATTAGGCAGGGAAATGAAATCAATTTATCTTATATATTAATCTTCTTATATATTAAAAGAATTTATGAATAAAATTTGCATTCAAGATTTTTTTCAATATTTTTCTTCTCTCAAACCGCTATAACTAGAGTTCTAATTAACGCAGGCTATTGACATATGTCTAAGAACACTCAGTGGATCAAGCTCCTTCTTTTGAGCTATTAATTGCTTAAATTCGTTGGGTTTGAGGAAAGTTATGCGTGGAAAATCAACTTTACTTTTACTGTACGTTAACTTATCTTGGCATATTTTTGCATTACTGTACGTTAACTTCTCTTGGCACATTTTGGTATTATATTATAAAAATCAATATAACATAATATAATGCTGCGGAGCAGCAGGGGTCCTCTAGTATCCTTTAAATCAATCATTTTATTCAGTTCATTTGTAAAAATTATAAAATAAAGAAATTATTATTATTAGTCTTTTTTCGTAGATATAATTTAGAATTAGAAGATTAACAAATAAATTTTAAAAACGTTTACTTTCCAACGTTTACATTGCATGGGAACTTGTATTTAACTCTAGATCCATGCACAATTATGGTAGGTGTTGGTAATGTATCCAGAACTTGATGTATGGAAATGTAAGATATCGAATTTTTATCGACAACAAAGATATTCGATGTTAGCTTTAAATCTTTTGCAATTTCAACTTTTTGCTCTTCACAGTCCTTCTGACAAATGGCAGCACATCTGTTAAAGAATCAAAAATATAATAAAAAAGAAAACAAGTAAGAAATTTTAGTCGGATTAGACCGACAATACGATACCTTATACCATGGCTGAGAGAGACTATCTCTTCGGTCCAATTAAGTGGATATAGAAAATAAGCAGAAACCAAATTTGAGTGGTATTGTTATTAATTTTTTTGGCTGCATATATGAAAAAGTTCATATCGGAAGCTATATTTATATGGGGACTAGGTCGAAAAATGGACCGATCCTGACCATATTTGATAAGGTCACTTTTATTTTGAAAAACTATATACAAACCAAATTTGAGGAAAGATCTGTGCAATATCTTTGTTTTTTGATAAATTTAATTGAAAATCGGGAAGCAGCTTTATATGGGGGCTACGACAAAGAACTGCCATTTGTAGTTTTTTTTGGACAACTGATAAATGGATGTAATAAAAGCACACAAACCCAATTTGACCGAGATCTATATGATTATTTGGATCCTATGGCAATTTAAGTCGATTTCATAGGGGTCTTTTGTATGGGGACTAGGTCTGAACATGGACCGAATTTCACCAATTTCAGTACCGTTTATCGTATGGCGGTAAAAGTTTATACACCAAATTTTGTCAAAATATATTCATATTTGCGACCTGTAGTTTGATTACAAGGTTTACATGCACACACAGACGGACGGACGGACAGAGGACATCGCTATATCGACGGAGAATGTCAAAAAAAATTTATTATGTTGAGAAGAACACCACCACCATCAAACGCCTTTTCAAAATGTCATAGATATGAAAAGAATATAGGTTATTTATACTTTATAAGTTTACTAGCTGTAAACAGATGCACTTCGCCACAACCATTGTAATGAAATAAAAAACTTTGAAAACATTTTGTAGAAAATTTTGGCCATTTTTGAGTTATTGATTTTTATTTTCGGTTTCGGCGATTTTTGATTTTGGCGTGTTTTTTTATTTAGACGATTTTTGATTTGGCGATTTTTGTTATTCGCGATTTTCGGTTATGGCGATCTTTGATTTTTTTTTATTTCGGCGTTTTCGTTTTTTGATTTTGACGATTTTTGATTTTAGTGATTTTTGATTTTGGCGATTTCTGACTCATCGAATTGTTCTTTGTCCACTTAATATGCCAGCGATTCGTCTCCTCTCAGTTGAAATGGTTGACCGCATTCCATTTATTGCGGCAAAATATACTTTGATTTAAGCATCATATATAATGTTACAAATATGCATACTAAGCATATTTCTTCCAGAATAAATAAAACAAAAAAAAATAATATACCAGCACGTAGAGTCCAATCATTTTTTGTTGGTGACAAACAGAATTTAGTTCTTTTAGACCAATACCCTCCCACTGATTTAGTAGGTCCTGGTCTGATATCACTCCTTTTCTGCTTCAGTTCTGAACTTAGCATTCTAATTTTCAAAAATACCTCCATTCCACGGAGCCAGAAAATATCTAATTTTAATTAACTGTATTTACAACGAGTACATCTATTCCTTACAATTGATGTATAATTACAATATACGAGTTCCCTATAATAGGCCAATAAATAAGACTGTAACTTTACTACGACAAAGGTTTTGGCGTTTTTAATATACTAATATAATGCAATCGTCATATGTAAAAATCTTCTCCCAAAACTATAACCCGAACTTGTTGCACATAAATAAATTTCGCTTAGCTTTCAATCTTCATATGATCTAATATTTTTTCATTTAGTTTAAAAATTTCATATAATTTTTTCTCACTGTGTCGAATAGCCCACATTTACACTCAATTGAACGGGAACCAACCCACATACGTACGACTCAATCAAATAGATATAAAGGCCATAAAAATAGCTAAAAGAAAATTAAAAAGGATGTCTAATAAAAAAAGAATGATTTCAACAATGGCTTAATTGAAACATTATATCTAACTTTCCCCTTTCAACAAATGTTGTTATTTTAACCTTCTTCTGCTTAAATAGGTTTTTACTTTGATGTTCAATTCAATATCTTGTCTCATTTTACTTTTGTTTAAAGTATTTGTGGAAGTTTTTTTGAGGAGTTTATTTTTTTTTTACATTATAATTAAAAGCATTAAACAAGGCGAATACTTGTATATTTGAATTACTTAATCCTGTTGTTAATTCCAATTATAAGACAAACGTTTATATGGCTAATCATGGAAGAAATTAACGACCATATAAATAAGACCAATTAATTTTTATACCATTTATAAATCTCTTGTTAGGGTATAATTAGTCCGTGCTCATGTTTTGTTTGTAACCACCAAAAAAATTGACCTATCCGACGACTGAGAATCTCTTTGTAAGTCAATTTAGCTATGTATGTCCGTCCGTCTGTCTGTCTGTCTGTATGTTTCTCTGTGTGTCATTGTAAACCTTCCAATAAAACTACGGGTCGCAATTTTAAATACATTTTGATGAAATTGGATGTAAGAGCTTTTGTCGATCATAGGACCATTGCTTTTGATTATTAGCGATTTTATGTTTTCTGCCAACATTTCTAATCTTTCGATCTGGCAGCCCTTATAGCTGTTACCACCCATTTCATATGACGGCAATATGTTAACAATTTTGATCTAATATGTTTGGTTTTTCGAGATATAAGCTATTAATTTTAATTTATATATTTATTCACTTTGCTGTATAGAGCGCCGCACAGTGGACCATATCACGTGAAGGCAGCCAAAAAACTATAACTTTTGATTGGATTGGAATTTTTTAAGCGTTTTTTTTTTTTTTGGTGGGTGGGAATTTTTTAATAATAAAAAAAGTTATGGAGGGTTTAAAATACATTTTCATTTTTAGTTGAATTTTAGTACAACAGTGAAGTGTTAAAGGGCTATATTTAAAAGGTTTTTTATATGTTCTAATTTTTCAGTTAATTTTATACTTGTGGAACATTTTGTAAGTTAAATTTTGACAGCAAATGCCAAACTGCGGCCCCGTAAACTTTTTAGTCCTTATGTTCACAAGGGCCAAATGTTGGCTTTTTTTTTGCAAAGAGCCCTAGTAAAAACATAATTTATTACTCTGCCCTAACTTGAAAGTGTACCTTGTACTATGCCTAAAATATTCTTTCGAGCACGTGCAGTTAAAAAGGTTCTTTCGAATCTCAACATTAATAAGTTTTCGGGACCGAATGGTATACCAGCACTGGTGCTGAAACAGTGCTCATCGACGCTAGTGAGTCCATTGGCCAACCTTTTCAGCCATTCGTACCGTGGGGGAGTCTTTCCCTCTTTCTGGAAAGTTGCTAATGTCCAACCAATCCCTAAAAAGGGTGCGGCTAATAACCATGAAAATTACCGTCCAATTGCAATCTGCTCTGCGCTCTCAAAGGTTATGGAGAGCATGATAAATTTCTATCTTGTGAAGTACTTAGAGGCCAATTCACTTCTTAATGATCGACAGTATGGCTTCCGTACAAATCGTTCCACGGGAGACCTGTTAGCTCTACTTTCTGAGCGCTGGAGTCGATCCATTCGCAATTTTGGTGAAAGTAAAGTGGTTGCTCTAGATATTTTCAAGGCATTCGATCGTGTGTGGCACGGTGCATTGATATCAAAGTTTATTGTATCGAGTTTTCTCAGAGACCGAACAATACGTGTTGTTATTGATGGGGTCTCATCTAATGAGTTTCAGCTTAATTCAGGGGTACCCAAGGTTCAGTTCTTTCTCCTTCTCTTTTCCTTATCTTTCTGAACGACCTTCTTGGTCAAACTTTTAATTCTATTTACTCTTTCGCAGATCACAGCAGCATTTGTCATTCATTTTCCTTTAATTGTAGGCCAAGCATCTTGGAGATTGGGGGCAGAAAGCAGACAATGAATGACACACTCAACCAAGACCTGTTAACAATCTCCGAGTGGGGTAAAGCGAATAGGGTTGATTTTATTGCGCTGAAGACTCAATGCTGTATGTTGACCCATAGGGCCATGGAATCAACAACGGCATCTGTATATATGGGAGCTGTAGGTATTGAGGAATCGGATACTCTTGATGTTCTATTCATGAGAATTCAATGTGATGTTCGTTGAAACGAGCATGTTTTTCAAGTGTCGAAAGAAGCATTCAAGTGTCTTGGTTTTCTAAAACGGTGTAAAAATTACTTCACTTCTTCTGATCTCCTTAAAATCTATACCACTTACATCCGACCGAAAATGGAATACAACGCCCATATATGGGCAGGAGCGTCAAAGTCTATTTTGGAGCAACTGGACCGTGTACAAAGGCGGACGTTGGCGCTCATCAATGACAGTAGGGTATCCAACTCTATTGATTCATTGGAACATCGTCGGAATGTGGGTTGTGTATCACTGTTCTATAGATATTACAATGGGAACTGTTATTCTGAGATTAGCGAACTTATTCCAAGTGCCCGAGTTTCGGTTCGCTCTACCCGTTTCTCTATTAGATCACATCCGTTTGTAGTCTATTATCCAGTTGACCGCAGAACGCATTACAGAGAGAATTCCTTTATCAGTCGAACTAGCCGTATGTGGAATAAACTCCCCGTAGAGGTCTTTCATGACAGTTATAATCTAATAATATTTAAGTCAAATATCCACAAACACTAATCCCTATTTCCTCCTCCCCACAACCTATTTTCCTGAAATTAACATAATGCACTGCATTTGTAGGGGACATCCTCTGAGTGTTGGTTAGTATAAAAAAAGTTACCTGATATTGGCTCAAGATAGAGAAGTTTCAATGAAAAAGTCGTATGTTTTTAGTTTAGTTAAAAATTTTTTTATTGTCTTTTTAGATATTTCTATACCAATTTTTATTGTAAATTTATAAAATACATAAATTTTTGAATAAAGAAAAATTGCTAACTATATAAAAGAAAGAGTATACCTTATTGTTAATATACTGAACAACTACTTTAAATCAAACAATTTTAGTAAATATTTATTTTGCATTTTGATTTTCATCTTCTAGAAGTTATTTAGCTTCTTCGTCTAATTCAATAGAGTTAGTTTTTTCATTTTTGTCGAATCTTGGACACATGTATGTATATGGATCTGAAGTGCACAACAAAATATTGATAAGGTCTTCATTATTGCAACATCTGAACATTTTTTTTTTTTTTTGTGTTGTGCTGCGAAGGAACCTGTGGTCATTGTTCCTTTTTTGCGCTTCTTCAGATAGATCTCCTATTGGTAGCATATTGTTTTGAATTATTTGTTCCCCATGGTACAAAATTTTATGAACTGTGGATGAGATATATCTCCAAGAGTATTTTTCGTTAAAAAATATAGCTGTTTTATTGGCGTACTCTCCAAATGTTTCTGCTGCATGCTAGAACTTGTAATATGATTTTGAATCATCTTATTAATTAAAGGTCTACACCTGTGATGATGCTGCAGTTTCTGGATTGGCAAAAAATCTCCTTGCAGTATTTCCATCAGTTGAGTTTCCCTGTTTTGGTTGGTCGATTATGAGGCCTAGCTGTATATATATTTCTTGAATTTGTTATACCCTATACCACTATGTGGTTTGGGTATAACGACTTTGTGCTGCTGTTTGTAGCTACCAAAAATATTTGACCTAGACCCATCTTTTATTATACCGATCGAATCAGAATCACTAACTGATTCGATTTAGCGATGTCCGTCCGTCCGTCCGTCCGTCTGTATGTCCATGTAAACTTTGCAATCAAACTGCAGGTCGCAAATATAAATATATTTTGATGAAATTTGGTATGTACGCTTTTATCAGCCATAGAATGAACGGTATTGAAATTGGTGAGAATCGGTCTATGTTCAGACCTAGCCCCCATCCAAACTACCCCTATGAAATCGACATAAATTGCCATAAGATCCAAATTGTCATATAGATCTTACTAAAATTGGGTTTGTATGCGTTTATTACATCCATTAATGAGTAGTCCAAAAATGATCCCTATGGGACAACTCTTAGTCATGGGCCCCATATAGAGCTGCTTCCCGATCTTCACTTAAATCTATCAAAAAACAAAAATATTGCACTGATTCTTCTCAAATTTTGTTTGTATATATTTTTGAAAAATACAAGAGACTTTACCAAACATAGTCAGGATCGGTTCATTTTTAGGCATTAGTCCCCATATATAGCATCCGATATGAACTTTTTCATATCTGCAGCCAAAAAAATTAATATGAATCCCACTCAAATTTGGTTTATGCTTATTTTCTATGTCCAGTTAGTTGGGCCTATGAGATAGGGTCTCTAAACGCATGGTATAGGGTATCATGTAGTCAGTCTAGACCGACTATAATTTTCTTACTTGTTTTTTGCTTTCTTTGTTCTTAATTTTCTTTGTGTTATCTCTCTGTCTCTCTCGGACCAAATTCCAAATCATAACCCAATATATGAATATGCTCCATAAAACATATTCTATCGTCTAGTAGTGGGGGTTGGCTTAATTGACTTGATATCTCTTGGCATATAATGCACTTTGACGATGACTTTGTTTTGGTTAAAGCTTGTACAACTTTTCCATCAATCATTATGAGACACATTGCAAAGACACGTTTTCGCACTATGCTGGGGCAGGATTCGGCGTGCCCAGGGTCTGTTACACTTATTTAGTATTTTTCCGACGAAATAAAAACACGCACCACTTTCATTATTTATTTTTTTCACATAACGTTATAATACGTATTTTATTTATAATATTTATGTTTAGCCAACTAGTGTCGGTAGTCGTTAGTCTACGACGTTCGGTTCATAATGTGGTTGCCAGGCGTCCCGTCTGACTGCTGGGATATGGCCTCTCTTGGTCGAGCTCTCGCTAAAGGGATGGTCATCTGGTTAATGTTGTAGGACAATCTTTCAACCAACAATGATTTTCCCTCTCGCGTACGGTATGCGTTGCTCAATCGATGATGGAAACCCAGATCATTCGATTGCCCAAGGTTATACTTGGAGCGCCGCACTGTGGTCAATATTTTGAGATAGCGGCCAAAACTCCTTTTGGTTTTTGTTCTCCGATTTTAAAGTTATTAGACTCATATGAAAGTAGACAGTAGTAAACCTCAGGAGCCAAAAAATTAGAACTCTATTTCAACTATTTCACTGAGAACAGGGTGGTCCAAAATGGGCTTTTTCAGAATTTAGTAAATTTATGATATTTTTAGTTAATTTTTAGTTAATTTTTAAATTTTTAAATGATCATAACTTTTTTGTTATTCAAGATTTTTGGACGAAATAAATTTTGTGTTGTAACTTAACTTATTTCCTATTACTGGTAAAAAATTTAAGCTCTGCTGTTTTCAGAACAATTAAAATTTTTTTTTTAAAAAAGGTCAAATTTCTCGGAAATTTCCTACTTCATAGAGCACAACTCCTGTGAGTCAAGCTGAGTCAAAACACAAATTTACTATTTTGTAGTCCTAACTCTCCCCTACATTCCTATATATACATGTCCATGCATCGGTACTGCACTTTTTGAGCTACAACAATTTTTCTGACCCAAGGTAAGATATTCGGTACAAATGCACGTCATATTTTTTGAGAAGTTATTTGTATGTGAAAGTGGCTATTATGCATATATTTTGATGAAATTTTGTACAAGAGTTCTTATTGACCCAAAAAATAATTCCGTTGAAATTAGGAGCAGTTGGCCCATATTTGGACCTAGTCAACATAGAAGGGTGTATCAAAAAATGACAATAGAACTCTTAAATTATGTGGTATCTGGCAATTCATTTGGAAAAGGTAAAAAAGATTTTATTGCCATCTAATATTACACAACTGAAATACGTGAAAATTGCAAATAAATATAAAACCAATGGAAATAACTGGTAAAACCAACTACCTGTTATATTATGTTTCAAAGAGGTAAAAAAGATCATGTTGAAACTTCGAGCAATAGTATATTAATCCATGCATTCATTTTTTTTCTTCATTATTGTTTAAACAATGGCTAAATTCAGTTATAGTGTTCTATCTGATATATATTTTGAACGGAAAGATGAAAACGACATTATTTTACATATAATGAATAATCCATTCTTCAAAATATGCGACAAACAAGAAATTAAAATTCATAACTTAAAATAAAAAACTTTTTAAATACTTTAAGAAAACGGTACAATCAATGTTCCAGAAACAAGAAATTGTTTTACTCACGCAACCAAAAATGGCTAAGAAATAAACTTATTTTTAAAAAGCCATCAGTAACTACCACGGAAACTGGAAAAGGTGGTCGACCAGCGAAGCCAATTGATAACTGTAGTGAAAGATCACGAAGACGCAAGCTTAAACATATCAATGAAGAAGTTTCTTGTAGCATCATAAAGGATTCATTTCTGCATCAAATTCAACCATCGAAAACTAAAAAGGGTAAAATTCCTATCATTGAAAAAATAGTGGAAGCAAGCCCCAGACGCACAAAAAGGATTTTAGAAAGTATGCCGACACCAACTGAAGAAAACAAATTTACTCCAGGAGAAGCATTTGCACTATTTTTGGATTTGAAAATGACTAAAAACCAATATACAGAATTGCGGAAGCGAACCAATGAAAAAAATTGTGGAATTTTTCCATCATATCGAGATATAGTTTCTGCCAAAAAAGATTGCTTACCTTCACCAACTGCTATTAGTGTAACTTCAAGTTCAGCAGAAATAAAATTGCAGGATCTTCTTGAACACACTGCAGAACGATTATTAAAGACATTTGATGCTGACTATTTAAAGAAGTTTAAAAATTGCAGCATGACTTTAATTTCTAAATGGGGATGTGATGGGTCCTCTGGCCAGAAACAATACAAACAATGTAATGCGGAAAATTCATCAGATGCCAATTTATTCATGATTTCTTTCGTTCCATTACGTTTAACAAAAACTTATATTGGTTCAGAACCGTCAACTAGTACAGCTGCAGAGATAGATGTATGGAAGAATGAAATTCCCTCGTCAACAAAATTTTGTAGACCAATAAAGTTTGCTTACAAAAAGGAGACTCAAGATGTCATAGATGAAGAAGTTCGAAAAATAAATGATCAAATTAAAGAACTTCAACCAGTAACATTTAAATTTGATGACCAAGACATTGAAGTAAATTTTAAAATGTGTCTCACAATGATTGATGGAAAAGTTGCACAAGCTTTAACCAAAACAAAGTCATCGTCAAGCTGCACCATATGCCAAAAAACATCAAGTCAATTGAGCCAACCACCAACACAAGACGATAGTTTTAATGAAGCATATGAATTTGGAATGTCACCTCTTCATGCTAGAATTCGTTTTATGGAGCATATTCTTAAATTGGGATACGATTTGGAATTAGGCCCGTTAGGCGAAACAGTGAGAAACAACAAAGAAAATTTGGAAAAAAGAAAGCAAAAAAAAAAGATATTCAAGAAAAATACCGTGAGATAGGCCTTATAATTGACCAGCCAAAGCAAGGAGAAGGAAATTCTAATGATGGAAACACAGCAAGGAGATTTTTTTCCGATCCAGAAACTGCAGCTTCTATAACTGGAGTAGATTATGATTTAATACGACGATTCCAAATCATGTTACAAGTTATAGCATGTAGCAAAAAGATAGATGCAAAAAAACCAAAAATATTCTTGGAGACGTATGCCAACCACAGTTCACAAAATTTTGTTCCATGGGGAACAAATAATTCAGCACAATATGCGTCCAATTGGAGATCTCTCAGAAGAAGCCCAAGAAAAAAGGAACAAAGACTACAGATTCTTTCGCGAGCACAATACAAGAAAAATTTTCAGATATTGTACTAATGAAGATCTTATTAATATTTTGTTGTCACATCAGACCCATATATGTCCAGTATTCGACAAAAATGGAAATCAACCTCATTAGAGTTAGATGAAGAAGCTAAACAACTACTGCAAAATGAAAATCAAAGCTATTTGGAAGAAATTTTTACTAATATTGTTTAATTAATACTAGTTTAAAGATTATAATTTGTTTCTAATTTTAGTATAAATTTTTATTAATACATTTAAATAAAATATATGTGCACTTTAAATCAATAGTAAAAGTTTACTTAAAATTTTATCGATGTTGTGTTCTGTATATAATGTATCCAAATGGTATTGATATTGTTGGGAATTTCAATGTTATTTTTCAGTTTAATCCTCACAAGAATTAGTTTTCTTCCAAAAAAAGCCCCTGTGAATATTGAGACTAAATAAATGTCAGGGGCCAAATGTTGGCATTTTCTGACCAAAATTAAGTTTAGGAATAATAAATAAGTATTGGTTGTAAAATACGATTGAAGAAAATAAGAAATTATAAAAAAAATACTTATTTAAAATGTCAAAATATTCAATTTTTACATGGAAACTCAACAAAAAATTAAAATGCATTTTTAACTCCAAATTACTTACGTTCCTATCAGTCGATTTTTACGCTTGAACACGCAAATTGAAGCTTAAAGTCCCTCCTATTGAACAGAATAAATTGCGTAAAAAAATACCAATCCGGTCAAAAGTTATAGAGTTTTGACCGCTATCTCGCGAAATTGACCACTGTGCGCCGTCTCCTTTCGTCTGACTCGAACAAAAGGCGAAATCACCTGGCAGATGTTTGTAAGACGAACCTCAACCGACAGTGCAAATACCAAATGGCAACCCGTACGCCTTGTTCAATCGGTGATGGAAACTCGGATCTTTTGATTGACAAAGGGGTTTCTTGGAGCGGTGTTTCTCCACGTTAGTACATAGGGCAACGTTCACTGGATTAATGTTGTAGAACAATCCTTTTATCCAAAGTGACTATACCTTAGCGTTAAGCAAGCTATATTCAACTGATGATTGAAACCTGGACCCCGACCTTACCTTGTGGCCATGTTTAACCTAAATTATGAACTATAAAATAGTATTTTTATATTTATTTTAATATATACTAGAGTACCCCTGCTGCTCCGCAGCATTATCTTATATTATATTAATTTTTATAATATAATACCAAAATTTGCCAAGAGAAGTTAACGTACAGTAATGCCAAAATATGCCAAGAGAAGTTAACGTACAGTAAAAGTAAAGTCGATTGTCCACGCATAACTTTCCTCAAATCCAACGAATTTGCCAAGAGAAGTTAACGTACAGTAATGACAAAATATGCCAAGATAAGTTAACGTACAGTAAAAGTAAAGTTGATTCTCCACGCATAACTTTCATCAAACCCAACGAATTAAAGCAGTTAATAGCTCAAAAGAAGGAGCTTGATCCACTGAGTGTTCTTAGACCTATGACAATAGCCTACGTTAATTTGAACTCTAGTTATAGAGGTTTGAGAGAAGAAAAATATTGAAAAAAAATCTTGAATGCAAAGTTTATTCATAAATTCTTTTAATGTATAATATTTATATTAATATATTTTTGTTTTGATATATATTTATATTAATATATAAAACTTTAATGGAGTGCTTTGATCAATAAAAATGACTTTTATGGTCAAAAAATCTAGATAAAGAAATCAATAAATCTAACATATGATAAAAAAAAACTACAAAAACTTAAAAAATTATTAAATAATTTAAGAAAAAGTTACCAGAAAAGCATCCCACAAGTAAGCACTACTTATTCGACGCTACAGAAACTCAAAAAGAACTGACGCTACTTTTTCAGGATTCTACACCTAACGGAAATTTTCTGACCAACTACCCTTAATTGTGTTTGTGTTTTCGCCATCGTTCCTGACTAATGCGACAGAGTCATTTACCACTTCATGATTATAAAAGTTAACGTTATTGATGCCTCAATACGCTCTCCGAAATACGTCTCATTATTAATTCGTGTAATGTTTGAGCTTCCCTCCTACCAATTAAATAAAAAAAATCGTTTCAGGAATTCTTTCGATACCACCAATAACCGAAACGGATTATACTCGATGTCTTTGGAGATATTTTCTCTTACCGAATTAAATAATTATTATTTCATTTGAATTTAAGTATTCGGCTATTAAATTTCGGAAAAGGGTTAAAAGTCATGGATTACGGACGTATCAGAAACAAATATGCTGCATGAAGCACTTCGTTTATCTTAAATTTCATATCGAAAAAAAAACTGTTCCCTCAAAAAGACTTTGTTCTTTGTTGCAGTCTATTTTACATTGCAAGCATGTTGTCGTTTTAAAGCACATCACCGACTTGCATTTCTTACACAGAACGGCAACGGAAGAAAAATTTCATCTTGCAAGTATTTGATCCCTAATTCTTCCTTTTCAAACAAATTTAATAATGCTTTCAATTTTGGCAACATACAAATTTTTGCTTTTGTTATAATTTTTTACTAATTAATAATTTAATAATTGTTTTATTAGAAAAGTCATATTCGTTGATCAAAATATTACCTTATATGGGGTGGGGGGAGTCAACCAAATTTCAACCACTTGAATAATAAATAAAATTTCTTTATACCAAAATAAGGTATAAGTAAATTAACCACTGACTAAATGACCACATAGTGTTGGCGGATTATTTTTATCTACGAAAAAAAAGAGAAATTATTAATATGAATTTCGTTATTTTGAAGAACTAGCTCAGATACATACATATGTACTTCACAGTCATTCTTTGTATAGTTATCATTCTTTGAATTCGACAAAAGTCTCAAATATTGTGAAATACAAAGCCTACTATATGATATAAATATGAATTTCTTGAAAATAATGAATAAAAAAAGTGAATTCTTTTGTTTACATATTTCATCATTATTTATTTACTATTTTTTTACATATTAATTTTTTCATTTTTTTTCTTATTACGTACTGTAATATCTTGTGAAGGTTTGATTTAACCTTTTTTACATATGGCACCCCAATGTGCCAGTCGCCTCCAGCCATGGCCTTACTGGCCGTCCTTAGGGCAAGCCATAGCGGTACCACAGGAATAAATCTAGTAACTAAAGTACAATTGTTAGTTATAATATCACTTTTCATACATACATATTTAATCACAACAAGTAAGAAAGTTATAGTTGGACTACACCGGCTATTCAGAGACTCTATCTCTTAGTTGTATATAGAAAATAAGCATAAGCCAACTCTGAATGGCATTGTTATTAATTTTTTTTGCCTTTGGGTATAAAAAACTTCATATCGGATGCTATATTTATATGGGGACTAGGTGAAAAAATGGATCGTTCCTGACCATATTTCGTAAGGTCACTTATTTTTTGCAAAATATATGAGAACCAAATTTGAGAAAAATCTGTGAAATATTTCTGTTTTTTGATAGATTTTAGGGAAGATCGGGAATCAACTACATATGGCGGCTATGATTAAAAATTATCGTATAGAGTTTATTTTCACACTACTGATAAACGAAAGTAATAAACATACACAAACCCAATTTGACCGAGATCTATGAGATTATTTGGGACTTATGGCAATTTAAGTATGTAGATCTCATAGGGGTCATTTGTATGGGGCTAGGTCTGAACATGAAACGATTTTCACTAATTTCAAAAGCATTCATCTTATGGCTGACAGAAGCTTATATACAAAGTTTCATCAAAATATATTCATATTTGCCACAAGGTTTACATGGACACACAGACAGACGGGCGGACATCGTTAAATCGACTCAGAAAGTGATTATGAGATCGGTATAATAAAAGATGAGTCTCGTTCATATATTTTTGGTAGCTACAAACACCTTAACCACATAGTGGTATAGGGTATAAAAAAAGCGCAAAAATTGAAACAACTAAAAAAAATCGAAAATTTTAAATATTTTATATAATTTTCTGACATTGGTTTGTTGAGAGTATGTATATTTGGAAGGCTTACTAAAACCGCAAAAAGAAAATTAAAATCGGTTTCAAACTGATTTAGTTAAAAATATTTTTTATATAAAGGATTTTTCCCCTATTTTACCTTTAAAACTTTCATCTTTAATAACAAATCG
Organism: Cordilura impudica; assembly: GCA_963682025.1. NCBI lineage: Eukaryota > Metazoa > Arthropoda > Insecta > Diptera > Scathophagidae > Cordilura > Cordilura impudica. The sequence goes on along the minus strand of OY821517.1, from coordinate 264,235,195 downwards.
TTAATTAATATCTTAAGATCCCATTATATTAATTGTTGTAATATCTAGTCGATAAGATCTCAAAATATACGTATCATGTAAATATAATCCGCCAATAAAGGATGAATAAATAAATAAATAAAAAAAAAAAGTAAAAAATATTTTAGGACGTGAAATGTTGAAAAAACGTTTTTTGCTGATAACTTAAGATTTTGAGGGTGTATTCTGTGAATTTAAGAATGACGACCATGCCTACATTTTACACTAGGTCATTTTAAAAGTATTTAAAACTTTTCCTATTATGTAACACGGTGTTTGATAATACGTTTGTATAGTTTTATCATATTTCAAAAATATTCTGATATCAAGTATTTAATATTGCATAACCCTTTCTTAGCTAATGCCAAAGAGGCCCGCTTTTTTAAGTTTCCAATTTAACTTTTTTTAAAAATTCACAAGTGGTTTAATTGAAAACATATAAGAAATTATAAACGCCAATAATGTAAATATCCATGTTATCATTTGGCGAGGGTATTTATTATTTTATTTTTCAGTTATCAATTTCCAGAAAACTTTGGCCAGAATATTACTCCTTCCTTTGTGAAAAGATTTCCATAAAAATTGTTGATGCAATTAATAAGAAAAAAAAGTTTAACCATAATTAAATTTTATCTCTTATTGTTAGTTAAGTAAATGTTGAGTTGAAATTGTTGTTGTTTAGTATCTATAAATTAAGTTTTTTTTTTATAGCTGTTGACATAAACCAAAATAATTTTGTTTATCTATTTATACTTACAACATATTTCTGCATGAAATTTTTAAGTAGGGAGGCAGAAATTATTGTTGGTACAGAAAGCAAAACGCTTACAAAGTCCCGGTTTACACATGCAATTTTTCTTTCTCAAATTGTTTGAAACTCTCTTTTAAACTTTCATCCGTGTCTACACACTGAAATTTTTATATTGAAATTCAAGATTTGTTCATTTTACTTTATCATTTTATCTATTTATTTTATTATTTTATTTCATTAAAATTCACTTTATAACAATTTATTATCTTTTTTAACACAAACAAAACATAAAAATGAAAGAAAACGTAAAATAACTTCACTTTGACAATTGCGAAGCAAGAAACAAAAGATAATTTCAGAGTACATGAAAGTATGTACCCCTGCCATTCTTCTCTCCCGTCTCACCTATAAACTCAAGACTCTCAGCAAGAAAACTTTCATGTGTAAACCGGCACAAAGCTCTAGTTTTCAATGGTACAAAAAATAATATGTTGACATAGCACTGATTTGTAACTCTTTGAAAACACACAAAATGTACTGTACCAGTATTTGAATTGCAAAGTTTGTAACTATTTTAAAAATATAATGTATTTATTTCACCCCAAAAATTTGTTTTGATTTAAAAAATTAAAAATTTTTTATGAGTTTAACTATAATAATAATGATAATGCTCTTGTTTGGAACACTTTTTCAACTGAGATTCTCAGTCGATTTAGCTTATCTGTTTGCCTGTGTTTCCATTTAAAACATGATAACACTACTGGTCTTAAATGCAAATATTTTTTGGTAAAATTTGTTGTTCATATCTCACACAAATATTCGGTATCACTATATCTAAATACACACAATAATTAACATTATTATATTTGTTTGACCCTATAACTTTGGCTCGTTGCGTGTCTTACAGGCAATTTTTTCCAACAAATCAAGTAGGCGTAGCACCCCGATATGCAGTGATCTTTTAATATCAAATATCTGGAGTTGAAAAAAAAACGCTACTAACGAAAGTTTATGAGAATCTACACGTTACAATAATGAGTAGTCGAGTCAAAAATGGTTGTGATTAAAAAAGCTTATGTGACAAAGATTATACATATTTAAAATTATATACTTACTGTACTATCTTCTCTCTAGCTTTTTGCTATAATCTAAAAGTTACACTAGTCTACAGTGAAATAGTATCCGAAATGATTTTAAGTAATTTCTGCTTATCTACCCATGTTAAATACAAGTTTATGAGTAAAAGTTATTTATTAGTTTACTTTTCATGATATATACCGAACTTGACAGCCCTCATTTAATTTGAAAATATTAATACCTACTAAGTTAGCTGCCACAAAGTGTAAAATGTATTATGATTTCGAGCTATGTTCTATACTGCTATCATTATTGAATGATTCTAAAGTAATAAAAATAACAAATGTAAGAATATATAGTTACACATATATTTTGTGCCATTTATTTATTGATAATAATATTTCAGTTAACTGTGAAATACAGTTTGTCAATAAAATCTTCGCACATGGAGAATAAGTGAAAATTTCAAAAGAAGCATTGATTTCAAATTGAAATAACCAACTTTTTTTTACCGTTTTATCCCGATTTTGACCAAACGTATATTATTTGAAAGGTATTTCTTTTTAGCCGATTTGAAGATTTAAAAATTTTTTAATTTTTTCCTTTATTTTCAGTAAATTGCATGTAAAGTTTTACAAACACATACATACAAATTGAATTGAATTTGAATATTGAATTTGTTAATGCGTTTGTAATAAAAATGAGTTTGTTTTTTGTGTTGATTTATGAATTGGCTATAATTCATTAGCATACTTTTAGGGTCTTTATATAATGAAAAAATAAAATTTGCTGGAATTTGTGCTCGCATTTCGAGGGCTGGAATCTGCTAGTGTCCATAAAACAATAAAAATAAAAAAAGTTCAACTTCAATAAAAAAATATTATAATGAATATTAAAAAAGAAAGTAAAACAGTTCAATTTCTGTGCTGTCATATAAAAATTTGTATACTTAAGTTCAATTCGATAAAATATTTAATTTATTGCACATTTTAGTTGCTAATATTTTGTGTGTCCACCTTGAGCAACAATTACTAATTGCAACTATCTGCGCAATGAGTGGATAAGCTTTGAAATATTATATTCTTAAATAAAACATTTTTGTTAGCGGTCAGTTACCGACTTTTTGTTTAGCTGGGCCCACAAATTTTCGATAGGATTCATATCAGGACTCTGGGCAGGGATATCACTAACTTTGGTACAGTTGCATAACAATCAGGATCTACTCAAATAAGATTTATTTTTCGGTTCATAACCTTGATAAAAAGATGTATATGAACTTTTACGAATTTATGAGGACATCAAAACAAAATTGCCGAACTCTAGCGGTCAGTTAATTTATAAAACCATCAATATAAACTTCATTGTTCATTATTTGATCCAAAATGCTGTTTTTGCCAACTCCTTTGATTGATATAATCGTAGAACCTCCACCATAACTGACAGCTTTCTAAACTTTACTGAAGGAATTATAATTTTATTTTCTAATGCTGTTAGAGGCATTCGCCCATCTTTTTGGGGTCCATCATTATAATACATCACAGGATATAACGTCTCTGGAGGAATTGAAATTTGTCCCGTAGTAAAATTAAATAGTTTTTAATATTTTTAACTGAGATCACAGGTTTTTTCCTGCCACTCGTGAGAAATATTTGTGTCTTTCTTTTACATTTCGGATGGTTTCATGTGAAACCCCCAGCTCATAATCTTTATTAACTTGAAGAGCTAATTCTCTGGGCCTGGATTGCGGCTTATCGTAAATAGCTTAATTGTTTTGTTTTCAAAACGCCGCGTCATTTTTTTTTTTTTTTTTTTGTATGCCTGGTGACCGTTTTTGTTAGAGCCTTCCTTCTTTTTCAGCATGGGATAAGATGTTGTACACAATCCTTATTTTAACAGAGAACATAATAGCGATTTTCCTGGCTGATTTGTCTTCATAATAATTGAAATACGCCAAGTAAATAATATTTTGGCAAACTCGCTTTCCTGACATTTTTTTTTATTAAATATGCGGTTATACTAATAATTGTTTTTACATAAACGCCATGCAACCTCTTTCACACGCAATATAATTCATTTATTGTTGTCTTCACTAATTATGAAATATTTTTTTGACACCATTCATATTGAGTAAACATCATATTTTTGTTGTTATTCTTCTTTTAAAATGTGTATCTTTTTCAATGCGTAGGCGTCTTATAGTCCTGAACAATTGCAGTAACAGAATGTAAACTATGTAAAAAATTTGTTGTTGAAATTCTTAAATGGAAATGACATTTTCAACAATTTTTATTGTGCAAAGATTTTCTTAACAAACTGTATATTTTAAAGAGTTGAAGGTATTGTCTTTTTCTATTTATTGAACAAACAACTTGTCCTAAATAGTTTATCTACTATGAGCTAGCTCATTAATATGTTCGTAACCAAAATTCAAACAACTGATATTGAAATTATCAGTAAGTTTTATAATCTTTTCTATAACTATAACATATCCGCAGGAGAATGTAATCACTCAGTAGATTAGAACCATGGAATATGTTTATTTCCTATATATAATTAGTTGGACCAAAGACCCTTTCTCTAAACACATGGTATAGGTGGTCCATACATACTATAATTTTGTAACTTGTTTTTATTGGAACTGAACACGACCATATACATATGAAAATATATATAGTAAAACCGCTTTCTTAGTTTTTCATTTTCTGATCTTTCCTCCTTATTAAAGGATTTCAAAATTGTTTATGTCAATATGGGAATTGGACAATCTCTAGAAATGCAGACAATTTTTTGCTTTAATTTTTCATGACGTAAAATTGTAAAAATGGCCTTTAAAAATTGTACCCTTTCATATTCTTCAAAATTTCCAATATATTTTGCTCACAAAAATACATGTCGAAACCTTCTGTATCCTTACCACATACAGTACTTTTCACTTATAGTGACAATGTTGTGACTGTATCGCTAATGTGATTAATGTGATTTAATGAGTTTTGTTAAATATTTATTTTAGTAAACATTTGCATACTGCTCTCAATATATGCCCTACAATAAATGCATTTAAAATGAGTATTCTTTTCAATACCATCATTTCGTTGCGCGGAAGCCACGCGCACGGGGAACACAGCTTAGCTAGAATATCGGAATGATCTGCGCGACTGCGGACTCGGACTCGGACGCGACGGATGCGGACGCGACGTGCTCTCGGAACACAGCTCAGCTAAAATAACGCAATGCTCTAAAAAATATGTTTTAGGAATTAAAATAAGTTAACGAGAATTAAGCGGAGGAGCGCGGACGCGGACGCGACGGATGCGGACGCGACGCGCTCGCGGAACACAGCTCAGCTAAATATCGCAATGATCTGAAAAATATATTTTGGCGACTAAAATAAGTTGACAACAACTGCGCGGCAGCACGGGTGTGATTGCCAAACGCGCGGAAGCGGCACGCGACCGCGGACCTGGACGCGACGGATGCGGACGCGACGCGCTCTCGGAACACAGCTCAGCTAAAATATCGCAATGCTCTACAAAATATATTTTAGGAATTAAAATAAGTTAACGAAAACTAAGCGGCAGCATGGGTAGTAGCTGCGAGGAAGCAGCGCGAGGCGCGCGGACGCTTACGCGACGGATGCGGACGCGACGCGCTCGCGGAACACAGCTCAGAAAAAATATCGCAATGATCTGAAAAATATATTTTGGCGATTAAAATAAGTTGACAACAACTACGCGGCAGCACAGGTGTGGCTGCCAAACGCGCGGAAGCGGCGCGCGACCGCGACGGATGCGGACACGACGCGCTCTCGGAACACAGCTCAGCTAAAATATCGTAATGCTCTAAAAAATATGTTTTAGGAATTAAAATAAGTTAACGAAAGCTAAGCGGCAGCATGGGTAGTAGCTGCGGCGGCGCGGACGCGACTCGCTCGCGGAACACAGCTTAGTGAAATGTCGTATGATAAATTTTATCTACGTATGTGAAATAATTACCTGTTGATCAAAATAGGAAACCTTGCGACACAATATTAAACGTCGCATTAGTCTTTCATTTCTGAAACTTGAATTTGACGTCTCTGCTCAATGATGATCACTTATTGAATGAAGTAATTCAATTTTTAAAAGTTTTGATTCTTTTAATTTGCGAACCTTTCCGTTGTATTTTATGTTTATAAATAAACTGAAAAAAAAACTTAAAGCGGTTTCGAAGCATTTTTGCTTTTTACTGCCCATACAAATTTTTGGGGAGAAAGTTCATTTTATTGGGGAATTTGTTAATTGGCGCTAAGTACTCAGCGCTTGGTAAGCATAGTGAACCATTTTTCAAGTCAAAGGTCTTTTTATCCCGGGCAAGACCGGGTAAAAACAGCTAGTAGTATATAAACAAAATCGGATATAAAAAATTTATGTGATTATAAAAAAGAAAACAGATTTATTTCATTTATATATGTATAGTTTGTATACATATTGTATACGTTATAAACAAATACACAAATACTTTGTACGTTAAAAGGTTAAATTATAAAAACTTTAAAAAAATAAAGTAAAAGAAAACAAAATGTTCTGATAAAAGAGAACTTAAAAAAAATATTGATTGCCTTCAAAACTCCACTAAATATTTTCTGATTGAAATAACGAAACTTCTTTGACTATTTAAAGTTGGGTTGATTTGAGAAGAATATTTTCATGACTTCGAGTCTTTGTTTATATTCTGCTGTTTCTTTTCTAACTGCAATGGCATATTGTGTTTTTTGTATTTTCTACAGCCACCTGAATTGCAACTTTTCGAAGCCTGATCATTTCTGAAACAGTTGACACATAGATTTTGTTGTTGTACCCAATTTAGTCGTTCTGCCTCTAACAATTGATGAAATTTCCTGCAGTGATAGAGTTTATGGCCACCGTTACTGCACAATTTGCAGGTGCCATTCATTATTGATTCTGTTGGAGGTTGTAACTGAAGAAACAGTCTTTTGCGCCAGTTTTCCAGTTTGAACAATTGTCTCCATTGAAGTTCCAGAAATGATAAAATTTCAGCACTTACTGGTACATCTCTTGGATTGGTTAACGATTGCGTGTATCTGGTACATCTATACAAGTAAAGTTAACGAGTAAATGTTTTAATCATATGGACTTCCAGCTAACAACTGATGCCAGTTTGTACCACACTTCAGATTAATTAATAATAGCACCCGAAATTCTAGTGCAAATTCTAGGCAGCTTAATTTTTCAACTTAGCGAATTCACAAACCAACACTTTTATGGTTTATTATTATTGTGAATGAAGATAACAAACTATTAACAAACACATTAACAAATTTAATAAAGCACACATAACATATGTATAATTTTATGCATGTGTTAGTAGAAACTTTAAATGTAATTTACTCAAAATAAAGGAAAAAATTTAAAAATTTGTAAATCTGCAAAACGGTTAAAAAGAAATACCTTTCAAATAATATACGTTTGGTCAAAATCGGGATAAAACGGTAGAACAAAACACATGTCACTAGAAATCACCTAGCCTATTAATATTATAGATATTGTGGTCAGTTCGTTTAAAACCAAATTTTTAGTTTCTTTCTAAAACAGCTTTTGGTTGCTTCAATGAAAGAAAACAAAAAATCATATCAATTGTGGGATGGTTCAATCACCAGGTTAATTAACAGCACCAAGTCCAACAAGTTGAACACTCCATTAAATTTAAAAAGACATAATTCCTTTATATAAGTAATCGAACTAATAAGAAGCGGGACCGAAGTAGTGAACGAGATATTTCCAAACACAATAAGCTATCTGAAGGGTATATAGTTGTGTGAGACTTGAACATTTGCTAGTACTCATAAGTTATTAATTTGATTAGTCGAAGCAAAACTGGACGGGATGGGACCGTTGGGCGTGGCATCACTTATACAAAGTAATTATAAAATATCATATACCTGGAACCATAACTTTATAAATTATTGATGTCATAGAAACCCAAGACTCGTTCTCTGCTATTGTCATATATTTTTATATTAAGAAAATAAGTGCCATGTTACTGTGTATTTGCGTCTGTATGGTATGTTTATATGTATTAACTTTAACTCCCTCATATTAACTCACATAGAAGGCCTTTATGGTTTAATACATTTTATTAGCATACATATGTATATTCATTCATACCAGTTCTTAAATGCCTGCTTGTATCTGTCACTATGATGTTGTTTATTTCAGGGCTGCATGCTTCATAAAAGCCTAATTAATTAAAATTATTTTTGGTTTGTATTTTACTATCAAACACAACAAAGTGTGGCCAAATAGTTTGATGTTGTCATGTTGTCACATTAGATTTCCCAACTAAAAGAGAAAAAAAAATTCATAACAACTAAAACAGCAATATAACCGACAATAAAAATTGTGTTTATTTCATATGTTGTTATGCAGACTAACATAACGATATGATTTAGAGATTAGATACGACTAATGCGGACAGTTAAAAGTCAAATTTGTAAGTATGTATACGTTTTTATTAAAATGAAAGCATTCGTATATAAAACTCCAAACATGTTGTAGTGGATAAGTTTATAGAATATCTGCTCGACCAAAATAATTCTCTTGAAAGACTGCTTACTTTAGAATGCAGGTCCACATCAGAGGTCCAATGTAGAAGAGTTATAAGTAGGTATATATGTATAACAAATTGGTCGTAACATAGTTCACCATGGTTTACAATAAGAAGACAAAACCAGATAAACGATTTTTGGCCGGTGAATCCGTTTCTCGCCGTCGAATGTTTCTCAAGATAATCTTAAGACACATTAATGATTTGACCTAATTCTAAAAAAATTATGGAACAGTTTGTTATTTCATACTTACTCTTTTAAATAAAGAAAGCGGTTCCAAAGAGATTTTAGCAATATTAATAATATTATTATCTTTTTAATGCCCACTTTAAATTATTGCTTAATTCTAAGCATTCTAACAGAAAATACAAATGCTTACGCACACGCTAATGGACATAATACGAATAACTGACTAACATAACGAGTATCTTAATAATAAACATTATAAAAAATATAATTTTAAAAAGAAAAAGAAACAATGAAAGATTGAACCAAGATTTTAATCAGCAATCTTGACTGTTAGCTGAAATTGATAACAAATGATTCAAATATAAAAATAAAAAATTCTTGCAAATATAACAAAAAAAAACTAGTAAGAAATTATAGGCAGTCTAGACCGACTATATGATACCCCATACCATGGTTTAGAGACCCTATCTCTTCGGTCCAACTAATTCGATATAGAAAATAAGCATAAACCAAATTTGAGTGCCCATTGTTATTAATTTTTTTGGCTGCAGATATGAAAAAGTTCATATCGAATGCTATATTTATATGGATACTAGGTCGAAATATGGACCGATCCTGACCATATTTGGTAAAGTCACACATATTTTGAAAAATATATACAAACAAAACTTGAGAAAAATCTGTGCAATATTTTTGTTTTTTTTTATAGATTTAAGTGAAGATCGGGAAGCAGCTCTATATGGGGCCTATTACTAAGAACTGTTCTATTGGAATTATATTTGGACTACTGATTAATGGATATAATAAACACATACAAGCCCAATTTGAGTGAGATCTATATGATAATATGGATCTTATGGCAATTTATATCGATTTCATAGGGGTCATTTGTATGTGGACTACATCTGAACATGGACCGAATTTCACTAATTGCAACAGCGTTCATCCAATGATCGGTGAAAGCTTATATGCCAAATTTCGTCAAAATATATTCATAGTGGCGACCTGTAGTTTGATTAAAAAGTTTACATGGACAGTCCCTCGCTGTTTTTATACCCTATACCACTATGTGGTTTGGGTATAATGACTTTGTGCTGCTGTTTGTAACTACCAAAAATATTTGACCTACATCCATCTTTAATTACATCGATCGAATCAGAATCACTATCTGATTCGATTTAACGATATTTGTCCGTCCGTCCGTCCGTCCGTCTGTGTGTCCATGTAAAGCTTGTAATCAAACTGCAGGTCGCAAATATGAATATATTCTGATGAAATTTGGTACTTTTATCGGCCATGGGATGAACGCTGTTGAAATTGGTGAGAATCGGTCCATGTTCAGACCTAGCCCCCATACAAATGACCCCTATGAAATCAACATATATTGCCATAAGATCCAAATTATCATACAAATCTTAGTCAAATTGGGTTTGTATATAAATATTACATCCATTAATCAGTAGTCCAAAAATGATCCCTATTGAACAACTCTTAGTCATAGGGCCCATATAGAGCTGCTTCTCGATCTTCACTTAAATCTATCAAAAAACAAAAATATTGCACAGATTCTTCTCAAATTTTGTTTGTATATATTTTTGCAAAATACAAGAGACTTTACCAAACTTGGTCAGGATCGGTCCATTTTTGGGCCTAGTCCCCATATACATATAGCATCCGATATGAACTTTTTCATATCTGCAGCCGAAAAAACTAATAAAACTCCCCCTCAAATTTGGTTTATGCTTATTTTCTATATCCAGTTAGTTGGGCCTGAGGAATAATGTCTCTAAACGCATGCTATAGGGTATCGTATAGTCGGTCTAGACCGACTATAATTTTCTTAATTGTTTTTTCTTTTTTTTTTTTTTTGACAGCTTATGTATACACTTATCTAGAATCCCTGTAAGTTGCAGAGTGAGATATCAATATTTGATTTTAAACGGTTTAAATGATTTTATGGTCCATTCTACAATACTGGAAGTGAGACACCACATATTGTCCATTAAATTTATAGTCTCCGTATTATGTACCGGGAAGAGTGTTCTTAAGAAGGCATTTAACTTTCCTTGGCTTCTGCAGTTTATTCGCCTTTATCATTCCTCATTTTTACTGTTTTTGTTGCATTCTCCATATTACTGCTCAATCTCTGCTTATTATAGAGTTTTTTACTTCTCTTTTGAAGAGAGTGTTTATATTCTAAACAGAAACTTCTGCACACAAGTCTTCCTACGATTTTATGATAGCACTTACTAAGATCTCTCTATGTGGTGAAACCTCACAAGTGTGCTGTCGTATTAGGTTGAGATACCCAAAGCATTAAATTACTCATGTTGATCTCATTGTTTTTGATTTCAGGACTTTGACAGAAAAAAATCTGTGCACCAGACAACCAACGGCTGAAGGATCCATATCCCGTTAAAGAATTATTTTCGTTACTAATTAAATTGGTGTACTTGTATTGATACTTTTGGATCAGTTTTTGGAATACCATTGGAACACTGTCTTCGAAATGAGGCATATAGCATATTGCAAAAAGTATTCTATAAAATATACAAGTAAGAAAACTATAGTCGGTATAGGCCGACTATACAATACCATATACCACTCTTTTAGGTCCAACTAATGAGATACAGAAAATAGCATAAACCAAATTAGAGCCACATTGGTATTAATTTTTTTGCCTTCGGATAAAAAAAGTTCATATTGGGGATTAGGTCGAAAAATGGACCGATCCTGACCATATTTGGTAAGGGTTCACTTATTTTTCGCAAAAACATACACAAACCAAATTTGAGAAAAATCTGTGCAATATTTTTGTTTCTTGATAGATTTAAGTGAAGATCGGGAAGCACCTTTATATAGGGAGCTATTACTAAGACCTCTCCTGTAGGGCTTATTTTTTGACTACTGATTGATGAATGCAGTAAACTTACACAAACCCATTTTGACCTAGATCTTTATGATAATTTGGATATTATGACCACTTAAGCCGATCTCATAGGGGTCACTTGTATAGGGACTAGGTCTGAACATGAACCGATTTGCACCAATTGCAATATGGTTGATCCTATGGCTGGTGGAAGCTTATATACTTAATTTCATTAAAATATATTCATATTTGCGACCTGTAGTTTGATTAAAAAATTTACATGGACACACAGACAGACGGACGGACAGATATTGGTAAATCGATTCAGAAAGTGATTCTCGGTTTAATAAGATATGGGTCTAGGTCTACCACTTTTGATAGTAACAAACATCAGCACAAAGTCCATTATTACAGCCGATAGCCTAAGTAGCTAGTGCTTTGGAATTAAGTTTATTGTAATTTTGCATTTTAATATATACCCAAATAATAATAATAATAATAATAATAATAATAATAATAATAATAATAATAATAATAATAATAATAATAATAATAATAATAATAATAATAATAATAATAATAATAATAATAATAATAATAATAATAATAATAATAATAATAATAATAATAATAATAATAATAATAATAATAATAATAATAATAATAATAATAATAATAATAATAATAATAATAATAATAATAATAATAATAATAATAATAATAATAATAATAATAATAATAATAATAATAATAATAATAATAATAATAATAATAATAATAATAATAATAATAATAATAATAATAATAATAATAATAATAATAATAATAATAATAATAATAATAATAATAATAATAATAATAATAATAATAATAATAATAATAATAATAATAATAATAATAATAATAATAATAATAATAATAATAATAATAATAATAATAATAATAATAATAATAATAATAATAATAATAATAATAATAATAATAATAATAATAATAATAATAATAATAATAATAATAATAATAATAATAATAATAATAATAATAATAATAATAATAATAATAATAATAATAATAATAATAATAATAATAATAATAATAATAATAATAATAATAATAATAATAATAATAATAATAATAATAATAATAATAATAATAATAATAATAATAATAATAATAATAATAATAATAATAATAATAATAATAATAATAATAATAATAATAATAATAATAATAATAATAATAATAATAATAATAATAATAATAATAATAATAATAATAATAATAATAATAATAATAATAATAATAATAATAATAATAATAATAATAATAATAATAATAATAATAATAATAATAATAATAATAATAATAATAATAATAATAATAATAATAATAATAATAATAATAATAATAATAATAATAATAATAATAATAATAATAATAATAATAATAATAATAATAATAATAATAATAATAATAATAATAATAATAATAATAATAATAATAATAATAATAATAATAATAATAATAATAATAATAATAATAATAATAATAATAATAATAATAATAATAATAATAATAATAATAATAATAATAATAATAATAATAATAATAATAATAATAATAATAATAATAATAATAATAATAATAATAATAATAATAATAATAATAATAATAATAATAATAATAATAATAATAATAATAATAATAATAATAATAATAATAATAATAATAATAATAATAATAATAATAATAATAATAATAATAATAATAATAATAATAATAATAATAATAATAATAATAATAATAATAATAATAATAATAATAATAATAATAATAATAATAATAATAATAATAATAATAATAATAATAATAATAATAATAATAATAATAATAATAATAATAATAATAATAATAATAATAATAATAATAATAATAATAATAATAATAATAATAATAATAATAATAATAATAATAATAATAATAATAATAATAATAATAATAATAATAATAATAATAATAATAATAATAATAATAATAATAATAATAATAATAATAATAATAATAATAATAATAATAATAATAATAATAATAATAATAATAATAATAATAATAATAATAATAATAATAATAATAATAATAATAATAATAATAATAATAATAATAATAATAATAATAATAATAATAATAATAATAATAATAATAATAATAATAATAATAATAATAATAATAATAATAATAATAATAATAATAATAATAATAATAATAATAATAATAATAATAATAATAATAATAATAATAATAATAATAATAATAATAATAATAATAATAATAATAATAATAATAATAATAATAATAATAATAATAATAATAATAATAATAATAATAATAATAATAATAATAATAATAATAATAATAATAATAATAATAATAATAATAATAATAATAATAATAATAATAATAATAATAATAATAATAATAATAATAATAATAATAATAATAATAATAATAATAATAATAATAATAATAATAATAATAATAATAATAATAATAATAATAATAATAATAATAATAATAATAATAATAATAATAATAATAATAATAATAATAATAATAATAATAATAATAATAATAATAATAATAATAATAATAATAATAATAATAATAATAATAATAATAATAATAATAATAATAATAATAATAATAATAATAATAATAATAATAATAATAATAATAATAATAATAATACTATAATTACAAAGTGGTATACGCTAATCCTTTTTTATAAACTATCTTTTTTAAAACAATACCTTTTAGAAAAAGTATATGATCTTAAAATATTGCCTTTGCTAAAAAAAAATGCATTTTCTCAAAAAATGCCTTTTCTTAAAAAATCAAATATTCTTAAAAACTTTTTTCAAAAAAGCAATATTTCTAAAAAAAATTAACTTTCCTTAAAAAAAAAAAATTCTAAAAAAGTACCGTATCTCAAAAAGCGTCTTGTCTTCGCAAAAGTTCTTTCTCTTAAAAATGTATGCTTTCTTAAAAACGCCATTTAAAAAACAAGTAAGAAAATTATAGTCGGTCTAGACCGACTATGCGATACCCTATACCATGCGCTTAGAAACCCTATCTCTTAGGCCCAACTAACTGGACATAGAAAACAAGCAAAAACCAAATTTGAGTGGGATTTTTATTAATTTTTTTGGCTGCAGATATGATAAACTTCATATCGGATGCTATATCTATATGGGGACTAGGTCCAAAAATGGGCCAATCCTGATCATGTTTGGTAAAGTCTCTTGCATTTTGCAAAAATATATACAAACAAAATTTGAGAAGAATCAGTGTATTATTTTTGTTTTTAATGGATTTAAGAGAAGATCGGGAAGCAGTCTATATGGGGCCAAAGTGGATGTAATGAACGCATACAAACCCAATTTGAGTAAGATCTATATGACAATTTGGATCTTATGGCAATTTTTGTCGATTTCATAGGGGTAATTTGTATGGGGGCTAGGTCTGAACATGGACCGATTCTCACCAATTTCATGGCCGATAAAAGCTTATATACCAAATTTCATCAAAATATATTCATATTTGCGACCTGCAGTTTGATTACAAGGTTTACATGGACACACAGACGGACGGACGGACGGACGGCCATTGTTAAATCAACTCAAAAAGTGATTCTGATTCGATCCGTATAATTAAAGATGGGTCTAGGTCAAATATTTTTGGTTGTTACAAATAGCAGCACAAAGTCATTATACCCAAACCACATAGTGGTATAAGCAAAAACCAAATTTGAGTGGGATTTTTATTAATTTTTTTGGCTGCAGATCTGAAAAAGTTCATAATGGATTCTATATCTATGTGAGGACTAGGTCCAAAAATGGACCGATCTTGACCATGGTTGGTAACATCTCTTGTATTTTGCAAAAACAAAACAAACAAAATTTGAGAAGAATCAGTGCAATATTTTTGTTTTTTAATAAATTTAAGTGAATATCGGGAAGCAGCTCTGTATGGGGCCAAAGGGATCATTTTTTGACTACTCATTAATGGATGTAATGAATGCATGCAAACCTAATTTGAGGAAGATCTATATGACAATTTCGATATTATGGCAATTTATGTCGATTTCATAGGGGTAATTTGTATGGGGGCTAGGTCTGAACATGGACCGAATTTCACCAATTTCAATAGTGTTCATCCCATGGCCGATGAAAGCTTATATATCAAATTTCATCAAAATATATTCATATTTGCGACCTGCAGTTTGATTAAAAGGTTTACATGGACACACAGACGGACGGACGGACGGACGGACGGACATTGTTGAATCAACTCAAAAAGTGATTCTGATTCGATCGGTATAATTAAAGATGGGTCTGGGTCAAATATTTTTGGTTGTTACAAACAGCAGCACAAAGTCATTATACCCAAACCACATAGTGGTATAGGGTATAAATATTCTCTTAAGAAAGTATATTTTGTTACAAAAAATGTACTTTTTGCTAAAAAAGGCACCATTTCTTAAAAAAGCACATTTTCTTAGAAAAGTATATATTCTTAAAATAGTACATTTCCTTAAAAAAAGTATTTTTTTGTTTTTAATTTGTAATTTATTTAATTATTTTGCATTCCTGTGCAACAAGAAAATATTTCTTATAATTAGAGCACAGGTTTAATTTTTCATCGATACAATTTGCAGAAATAAGTTATAAGTTTATAATTAATAAATAATAATAATAATATAAAAAAAATATAAAAAAATATATAAAAAAAATACAAATGTATATAAAGAAAAACAAATTTCTATATAAACATATAAAAACAGAGAAAATAAAAAAAGATACAAAAACTAAAGAAAACAAGAGCACACAAAAACTTAAAATTTTACTATGCAAAATGTTTAAAAATGTTGTTCTTAAAATGTTTAGCGTTGCTTGTTAGTTGAAGCGATTGCGGAATGGAGTTCCAAAGAAGAACTGCATTTAGGTAAAACTGACATTCAGAGACTAGTGTTCGATATCTGGGTACAATAAGCTTTCTTCCTCTTTCTGATCTTACAAATTGTAACTTATAAAAGAGGTAATTAAGTAACTTTGTATAAACAATTTTATGCGGAAAAAATTGGAACTCAAATTTTTAACAAATTATCAAAAGAGACACCAGAAAGTCTCGCCGAGAAAGAATTTATGTGGTTGTATTTCCTTAAACCATACACATAGCGAATAATGTTGTTATATGCTACATTTAATCGACGTTTACTAGATGAGTCACAGTTAGCAAAAAGTTCACAGCAAAAGAATCCTTATTTTTTGCATAAAGCGAGAAAAGCAGAGGCCCTGAGGTACTCCTCTTACGATTTGTAGTGATGTTGAGGTACTATTATTCACGTGCACCGACTGAGTTCGGTTAGAAAGGTAAGATCGTATCAAATTTGTAGATGTAGAAGCGAAATTAAAAAATGTTTTAGTTTATTACAAAGCATAGAGTGATCAACTGTATCGAATGCCTTCGAATGGCCAAGTAGCACCAAGAAATTTACTTTATCTTCATCCAAGTCACGCCTAATATTTGCAGTTACTTCAGCTAGATCCGTGACAAAACTATGATGAGCCCAAAAACCTGATTGCGTATTCGATAACAGACCAAGCTCGTCTATGTATGATGTCATTTGATTGTGCAGGAGCTTTTCTAGTACTTTCGAAAAATAACATAAAATTGCTATGGGACAGTATTCATCATTAGGTTTAGGAACTGGGATTATCTTTGCATGTTTCCAATTAACAGCAAAGGTACTTGCTGTAATTATTGAGTTAAAGAAATAAGTTAGAGAGGGCAAGATAAAAGGCAGCAAAGTCCTTACCATTTTCATTGTTGAAATTATAAAAAAACGAGTTGATGTTGTTGTTGATTGTCGGTAAATTAGTAAAAATTGAATTTAACTCATTGAAATCAATATTGTTGTCCACATTTTTAATGACTTTACCGAGTCCAATTTCACGGATGTTCTTCCAAGTCTGTGTAGTTTTCATAGCAGAAGCAAAAGTACGTTTTTAAAAACTATCTTTTTTCTTTTAAAAGAAGTTGCTTTTTGATTTTTTTATTAAAAAATTAGTTTTTGTTATAAAAAATATCTTTTCTAAAAAAAAGTAACTTTTATAAAACAACATATAAGTATTAATCATAACTGAAATAATGTTAAAACTCGCCTCAAGAATGTGTAAGTGGCGCTGGGGCAATATCTCTTGTACTAAACAAATATTTTATGAATAAAATGTATGAATATAAAAAAAAAATTTTTGTTTCAAGAACAACTTATTGCTATTTTGATATAGTTGGCACCGCCTTGTAATGCGATTAGAGTTTCTGTTCGAATTACATATGTACAAATCAAATTCGAAAAAAGCATTACATCAATTATATTTAACGCGTTTGTAACTGGAAAAACTCTTCTCCCCATTTTCTATTATACTAGAGGACCCCTGCTGCTCAGCAGCATTATATTATATTAATTTTTATAATATAATACCAAAATTTGGCAAGAGAAGTTAACGTACAGAAATACCAAAATATGCCAAGAGAAGTTAACGTACAGTAATACCAAAATTTGCCAAGAGAAGTCAACGTACAGTAATACCAAATTTTGTCAAGAGAAGTCAACGTACAGTAAAAGCAAAGTTGATTCTCCACGCATAACTTTCCTCAAACCCAACGAATTTAAGCAGTTAATAGCTCAAAAGAAGGAGTTTGATCCACTTAGTGTTCTTAGATCTATGTCAACAGTCTACGTTAATTAGAACTCTAGTTATAGAGGTTTGAGAGAAGAAAAATATTGAAAAAAAGCTTGAATGCAAAGTTTATTCATAAATTCTTTTAATATATAAGATAATTATTAGTTCCACTTGTGCATTTTCAATTTGGCAACACTATTTGTAAATAATAAGCATTGGTTTATTATTACTTTATAATTGTATTTTGTTAATGCTATAAGATGGAGATCAGATGAGTGAGTGAGAAAAAAGAAAAGTAATAATTTACTGTGCTACTTTTAGAGTATATAAATTATACATAATTGTACGAAATTGGAGTTGACTACATATTAGTATTAGTGAAACTAACAGCATAGGTAGTAGTATTAAGGTGAAGTATAACCTTCTAACTAATTTCGTACACTCTCATGTTTGTGATGTATGGGCATTTCCATAGTCAAGAACTAGAGATTCGTAAGCCTCTGTAGTGGAAAAAAAGAAAAATAAAAAATATTTGCAATATTTTTTTCTTGTTTTAATTTTTCGATGGCATCTTTACAACGTAGCATTCAGAACCTTCAGTTAAGCAGACGACCTTGTGATCTCTGTCACCGGCTTCGACAAGAACATGATATCGGAACGCATGCAGCATGCTCTGAGTTATACCCTCAATTGGTATCAGAATAAAGGGCTATCTATGAACCCATCGAAGACCATACTGATACCCTTCACTAAACGAAGAAAATTCAACCTTATGAAGCCAAGTCTGAACGGCTTGACAATAGGATTCTTCAACGAGGTCAAATATCTAAGGGTAACCCTGGATAAATCCCTCACATGGAAAAACCATTTAGATCAAATTACCATAAAGGCCGCTAGGGCTTTATACGCCTGTCAAAGGCTCTTTGGTAGAACGTGGGGTCTATAGCCTGACATAATCTACTAGCCGCTTAAGACAATTATGAAACTAATGGTTACCTATTCTGCTCTTGCATGGTGGCCAAAGGTTGAGCAAACGAATTCTAATTGCCTGTATTGGTATCACCGGCGAAACTATAATATGTCCAACGCATGCCATCGGCGCCATGCTTAACTTCACACCACTGCATGTGTTGGTCATCGAAGATGCATGCATAAGTGCTGCACGACTTCAGGAATACGGTAGCAAGAAATACAGTGACCTAAAGTTCCACATGAAAGTCGCTACACTCTTTTCCAATTATCCGGTGGCGAGGGTCACGGACAGAGTGCTACCAAAGGACATATTTGTCAGGGAATTTAGGACAATGTTATTGGAACGGAGTTTATGGATCAATAGGTCCTGTGAACCAGAACAGGGTTCTCATATGTGGTTCACAGATGACTCAAAACAATCAAATGGGGACACGGGCTCGGGAATACTTTGCTCAATTTCAAATGAGCCCTACCCATGTGGAAATACCCATCCATCTTCCAAGCGGAGATTTTTGCTATTTATATATGCGTGACTGAATGTCTTAGAAGAAGGAAAAAGGGCACTCATTTACATACTATCCGACAGTCGTCAGGCTGCACCAAAGTCAATTATATCCAACATCGAAGTGCTGAACCAATTAGGCAGATGCAACAAACTAACTTTATGCTGGATCCCAGGACACGAGGGCAACGAAAGGGCAGATAGCCTGGCGAATGAAAGGGCTCGTCGATCTAAACGATTTATTACTCCATCCAGTGTTCAATCGAAACGACTTAAGACCTTGACGGGATTCTTTGAATGTCCAAGACTAAGTGGTAAAAGAACCCTTGCACTTCGAGGATACACTTTATTACCCCGGGACATATGGTGTCTGACGCCAAATAGGGTAATTGGCTTTATAAGAAACCTTATTCTTTAGGACAACCATAGGTTGAACAATATATCAAATTGGTCGCAGTGCGAAGAGCCCTCTAAATCCAATCTAATCTAATCTAGGTCTATTAGAATTAAAGTTAAGTTGGGATTAGGAAAAAAGAACATGTTTTGAGTTAAAAATATTTTAAATATATATTCATGTTAGCATGTTAAGAAGAAAATTTTTGACAAAAAATATTTAATACGAGTAATTTTGTATTGATGTTTAAAATCCTCAATAATGCTCTACACATCAATTTCACAGTCGATTTAACGATGTTCGCCTGTCCGTCTATAAGAACACTTTAACCGGGGACGTACACGAAATGTCTCAATTATACAAATATATTTTTAAATGAGATTTGGCATATAAGCTTCTATCATTATTTAATTCGTATAAAGAGACTTTAATTTTTAACCTAGAAGACACGATTATTGTCCTTTATAACAAGAAATTATAATAGAAAGTAGCCAAAAAGAAAGCAATTTACTTAAAATTTAAATGGTATTCAAACATAAAGTTTCAGTATCGGCAACAGTTTTTAATTGGTAGCCGTACACAACATTGATTGTAATATTGACTTTAAGACTCAGCGGAAATTAACAGTCCTACTTGTTATACAAAAGATTGTGTAAATATTTTTAAAATATATTGTGTTGATTGTGTTGCATGGCGGTTTATGTTCAATTTTTGTGTCAATATTGATAGTAATTCATGAACAAGCTTACATAAATACATAGTTTTTAAAATGCCTAAAGGCAATCATAAAAAAAGAAAATAAAATTCCTGCGAAATAATAATGTATTTACAATAAAATGCTAAATAATTAAAACTATCCATAAATGCAGTGGAGTGGGATGTTAATTAAGAATAATATTAGTGCTGTTTTTATAATAATTTGATTAAAAAAATATAATTAAATTCTGGAATAATGTAGAGTGTTTTATTATCCAGCAATCCAGGTTGTAACAGAAGTTAAATGTTGTTTGCAATTTAAAGCATTAACATAACATTACGTACTCACCTTCTATTAGCTGACTTTTATTATAGAGTTTATAGGAAGTTTATCAACTACCCATCTGGATAAAACAATGGGCAAAAAAATCTATACTAAGTGGTGACTATTCAATTTAAACTTCGCGGGATCGTCGAGTTGGGTATTTATTTATTTCAGGTTGGTACTACTCTTTTTGGCATATGTGTGGTAAATTTCATTGGTTCAGTAATGACGCTCGTTCTTGTGAAAAAATAAATGAATATGGCGATTTGAACAATTATATTAAACAATCACGGATCCCTAAATTCTGTTTGCGAAATGAAATTTCTGCTGCCGAAATATTAAAGATGCTGCATAAGCCTTCGGAAATCAAGCCTAGTTGAAAATGTCGGTAAAAATATTTCAAACAGTTCCAAAAAGGCAGAGAAAGTGTAGAATACATAATCGCCCGAAAAAAAATATCAACTGATGAACAGCACCTCAAGAAAATCAAAGAAGTAGTGTTAAGAAACCATCAGTTGATGTTTGGAGGTATTACTGATGCGGTTAGCATTAAAAAAAACAGTCAATAAACACCAATTTAAGGTAATGTTCTAAAAATTTCAATTAATTTCAAAAACACTTATTTTTTTTGGAAAAAGGGCGCCAATCTGATTGCGAAACATATTAAAGATATGGTGGCCTAGAGCAGTTAAAAACAAGTAAGAAAATTATAGTCAGTTTAGACCGACTATACGATACTCTATACCATGGTTTTAGAGACCCTACCCCATAGGCGCAGCTAACTGGACATACTGACCATGTTTGGTAAGGTCTCTTGAATTTTGCAAAAATATATACAAACAAAATTTGAGAAGAATCAGTGCAATATTTTTGTTTTTTAATAGATTTAAGTGAAGATCAAGAAGCAGCTCTATATGGGCTATATGGACTACTGACTAATGGATGTAATAAACACATACAAACCCAATTTGACTAAGATTTATATGATAATTTGGATCTTATGACAATTTAAGTCGATTTCATAGGGGTCATTTGTATGGGGGCTAGGTCTGAACATGGACCGATTCCCACCAATTTCAACAGCGTTTATCCCATGGCCAATAGAAGCTTATATACCAAATTTCATCAAAATATATTCATATTTGCGACCTGCAGTTTGATTACAAGCTTTACATGGACACACAGACGGACGGACGGACGGACATCGTTAAATCGAATCAAATAGTGATTCTGATTCGAACGGTATAATTAAAGATGGGTCTAGGTCAAATATTTTTGGTTGTTACAAACAGCAGCACAAAGTCATTATACCCAAACCACATAGTGGTATAGGGTATAATTAACAGCTACGCCAAATCGCCGATAAAGGCAACATCAAAACTCAAATAAAGAGGAGCAAATATAAGTGGCTTGGACATAATATAAGAAAGCTATACAATGATATTTGCCATGAAACATTCGAATGAAACATCCAGGGTGCGAGGAAACCACGAACGCCGAAGATAACATGAGGCCATCAGCGCAAAAGTGGCCTATCCCTCAATTTTTCATAATCTGACCTAACTAGTACAAAATATTTAAAACGTGTCAAAGTTTTGTGCAAACCTGGCCTATCTGTTATTTCAAGAGATGATGTTGCAAATTTTGTTTTTGCATTTCTTTATTTTTCTCAACTTATAACACAAAAGTGGCCCTAGCGGCCTATGCCATTTTTGCATACATATTGGTAACACATAGAATTGGTGGGATAGGTTGATAGCTGTTATCAATGAAAGAAACGTCACAGCTTTTCTACATAACTGTGAAGACAAGCATACACGATCAATATTATTTATCCATATATGTATATCAAAAATGAACCAATCAGAATATTTTATTTTTAAACACTATGTTCTGATTGGTTGATTTTAAATAAATATATCAATAATATAGATCGTGTGTGCCCCACTTAAACATATTCACTCTTGTTTAAAAAAGTGTTGTTTTTCGTTGATTTAACTATTGAAAAGAGGATGTAAGTACAGAAAATGAAGGATTATTGTGTTTGTTTTGATGTTAAAAATTTTACTTACAAGAGTCTTATGTTTCAGTGCTTTTTGGTTCTGATTTCGAAGATTCAGGGTCGGAGTATTGTCCATCAGAACAGCATCAGATTTGGAAGATATTTTACAAGAGAGTCTGGATGTGTCTTTAAATTCAGAAATACAAGAAGCCAGAAGGCAGGGAAACCAAAGAAGAGAGAAACAATGAGAGTTGGACCCGGAATGTAAAGAAATCAAGACGTGGTAAACTACAAAGGGACAACTGTAACAGCAAAGATGCCACAGGTAGGAGTATGTCCATGTCAAAAGTAATGTAGTTTGAAAATAAACTTTGACCAACAAAACAAGTTATTCAAAGACTTCTATGCTTTGGCAAGTTTTGACTTTCAAACATCATATATGTTTTCACTTATAAAAGTTGTTTCAAAGTCTCGTAGCTACAGTACTAATGAAAACTCGAGGAGACAAAAGACGAGACAATTTTTTAAGATTTTTTCAAGTACTCTAAAAACTTTGATGAACACTTTGAAGAGGTTGATTTAAAGAAACGCAATTCAATCATCTTTGAAAACCTAAATATTTTAAATCCTGATTGTCATGTCATCAGTGATAAAAAAAAAAGAAAGAATTGCTGGAGTCTTTAAATTTTATACCACCTGTTCATCACAGTTTTCACAAGGAATTGAAGTCATCATCAGCAGAAACAAATGTAATTTTCAAAGATGACCAAATTGATGAGTAGTTTAAGTTTTACAACTTTTGTCAAATATGCATAGTAATTATAATAATTACAAGTTTCAAATAAAAAATTTAATTTTCAGTAATTATTTGTTTTATTAATGGCTTAACCTTGCCTTTAGTAGTGGTAATTTTATGGTACTTAAAATGCAAAATTGGCCTATGCCACGAAAATGACTAAAAAACGTAAGTTTAAAACAAAATAAGATACTTCGTCCCAAAGAATATATCACAGTAATTGCATAAAACATGCATCGGGGCTAAAATAAACAATGATATAATATCTGTAAATTAATTTAAAATTCATGAACATACAAACCGCATTATTTTTATATTGCCTATTTAAAACTTAGGCCACTTTTGCGCTGACGGGCTTACATGGAGGCGTACAATTTTTAAAGAAACCGGAAGACATATTGCAGCAGACTGACAAAGATGGAGATTCAACGTCCACAGACCATGTTCCTGATGAAATTTCCTTAAATTATAAAATGCTGTCGGACTAACTGAACGGGTGATAAGATCTGCATCAATACCTACGACCTCGAAACAACCAAACAGTCTAATTTAATTTAGTTTAATTTATTTATTTATGATTTCCCATACAACAAGATTTATAATCTTATAATTAAAGTTTAGCAGTTTTACATTGAATTGAAATAGAAAATTTGAACAAATTCGTCTTAAAAAAATAATAAAGGTAAATATAAAAATATTAAATAATTTTAAAGAAAAAAAAATAACGAATTATAACCAAAAATGTTAATACAAATATTAGTAAATAAAATAATATAAAACAAGTAAGAAAATTATAGTCGGTCTAGACCGACTATACGATACCCTATACCATGCGTTTAGAGACCCTATCTCTTAGGCCCAACTAACTGGACATAGAAAATAAGCAAAAACCAAATTTGAGTGGGATTTTTATTAATTTTTTTGGCTGCAGATATGAAAAAGTTCATATCGGATGCTATATCTATATAGGGACTTGGTCCAAAAATGGACCGATCCTGATCATGTTTGGTAAAGTCTCTTGTATTTTGCAAAAATATATACAAACAAAATTTGAGAAGAATCAGTGCAATATTTTTGTTTTTTAATAGATTTAAATGAAGATCGGGAAGCAGCTCTATATGGGGTCAAAGGGATCATTTTTGGACTACTCATTATTGGATGTAATGAACGCATACAAACCCAATTTGAGTAATATCTATATGACAATTTGGATCTTATGGCAATTTATGTCGATTTCATATGGGTAATTTGTATGGGGGCTAGGTCTGAACATGGACCGATTCTCACCAATTTCAATAGCGTTCATCCCGTGGCCGATAAAAGCTTATGTACCAAATTTCATCAAAATACATTCATATTTGCGACCTGCAGTTTGATTACAAGCTTTACATGGACACACAGACGGACGGACGGACGGACGGACGGACATTGTTAAATCAACTCAGAAAGTGATTCTGATTCGATCGGTATAATTAAAGATGGGTCTAGGTCAAATATTTTTGGTTGTTACAAACAGCAGCACAAAGTCATTATACCCAAACCACATAGTGGTATAGGGTATAAAAATAAAAATAAACAAAATTAGTTAAATAAAAAATATAAAATATAAACG
The DNA here is from genome assembly GCA_963682025.1 of Cordilura impudica. Classification (NCBI taxonomy): domain Eukaryota; kingdom Metazoa; phylum Arthropoda; class Insecta; order Diptera; family Scathophagidae; genus Cordilura; species Cordilura impudica. The sequence goes on along the minus strand of OY821517.1, from coordinate 264,209,645 downwards.
GCTCAACAAAAAAAAAAAAAATTTTTAAAAATAAGAAAAAGGATCAGCTAAAAAATTTTAAAAATGCATTGCTTATAATTTTAATGGTCGATGGTAGTGAAATCCAAAGACGTCTTGAGGAGACATAAAATTGCCATTTGAATACTAAATATTGGTATCTAATGTACATTGTGTCATGATTTCTAGCCGTGCGCATAAAAACGAGTCTGTCATACAGATATGTTGGCTGATGTGTACGTACAACTTTATGTAAGAACAGTAGCGTTTTTACATTTAACAAAATTTCAAATGTAACTCCATAAAGTTTTTTCGAGTAGTACGAAATCGGCTCTTATTTTCGAATATTGAAAATATATCTTAAAATTGCATTGAAAGTGGACTCAAGCTTTTTATAACTCTTGGAATCAGTGCTTGCATATATTTCGCAGCCATATAGTAGAGTTGGCTATAAGATATGTTTTTGCAAGCAAAATGTTGTGTATTCCATAACGTTCTAAGCATTGGGTAAGTTCTCTTAGCAGCAAAAGTAATATGGTTAGACCATGTGAGATTATCATTAAAAATAATATCTACATTTTTAGCTGTTGATACGATTTCAATTTTCTGGTTGTTTAACATAATCAATGGTTCAAAAGGCAGTGTCACTGTTCCTCTTGTAAAAATCAAACACTTTGATTTAGAGGGGTTGAGGCATAAACCATTTGCACTTGCCCATGTATAAATCTTATTAAGATCTGAGTTTAATTTTGCAACGCAATCATTTATGCTGCTTATACCAGTAGTTACATATAACTGAACATCCTCAGCATATATGTATGTGTACATTGCAAAACAATAATTGTTCTACTAGATCATTCACGTAGATGGTAAAAAGAAGAGCTCCCAGTATTGATCCTTGGGGTACGCCCTTCATAACTGGCAACAACAGTCAAGCGAATATTGGGCAAAAGCTGGAACACCACGAAATTGGAACTATTTATACCCGTGTGACCATTTTGAATCGATTGAAGAGATAAAAGTCGAATAGCTTAAAGTCATTCCTGAATCTACTTTAACAACTGTTTCCAGTATTAGAAAAGCTATCTTTATGTTTGACACAGTCGTGTATGTCATGTCTGGTTTTCACCATGTCAAATGCACTGTCAAAAGACTTTGCTAATAGGACATCTTGTCGTTTTTGTAACATACTATAAACTTTTTTTTTTTGTAATTCATCTTTATATATTGAATCTTCACATAGGTTTGTGAACTAACAATAAGTTATTCAAATCTAAAAACTAAATCCAGCCAGTGCCAGACAAAATTTCATTTATTCTACATACATAATCTAATGATAAAAATTGTTTGTATATCAATCCATTTTCATCCAATGAGATCAGCAGTCTTCCTCCTTCTTAAGCGTTAGTGGATACGATTTCTGATTAAGTTACGTGCTAGAGGATTCGGGTGACACTTTAGCTTTTCCAAAAAGTTTGCACTATATCTAGTGATTCCGTACTTTACAAGAGAAACATTTAAGTATCTGTGCAAATGTGAGTTTCTTACGTACGATGGTGCGACTGTAATCATTCTCAAAATCTTGTTTTGAGAATGTTGAGGTATAGGCCAGTTCCTAATTCGAATTTGAGGACAACTCTCCTTTCTTAATGTAAAAGTTACGTTGATACACTTTTGTTCATTTACTTTAATCTTCCACATATCTAGCAAATCTTCCAGCTGTTCAATATGGCTCTGTCAAAGAAGAGATGCTGTTGAGGGGTTTTCGTGTACGCTTAAAATTGCAGTATCATCCGCAAAAGTCGACATAAGTGTGTTTTCATAAATTGTCTGTGGAGGGCTCACAAAACTTTTCTCTCTTCCAGAGAATTTTCTATTAATTATATAGCTCTCCGTTTGCTCAAGTGTGTTAGGGGGTAACAACTGTTTAACTTTATAGAGGAGTCCCTCGTGCCAAATTCGACGGTCGACGGCTTGCGAGACGTCTATAAAAAGTGCAGAGCAGTACTTTTTCTCTTCAAAAGCTCTTCTTATGGCACTTACAATTCTGTGAACTTGCTCAGTGGTGCTGTGTTTTCATCTGAAACCAAATTCATGTGCTGGAATGACATTATTTTGATCTACGGATATTGTAAGCCTGTTTAACAAAATTCTCTCGAATAATTTTGACAAGTTCGACAGTAAACTTGTAGGTCTATACGAATCGAACTGTGATCTTTGCTGGTTTAGGTATCATTGTAACAAGTGAAACTTTCCATTCTGGGAATATGTTCAAGGCGTATTATAGCATTAAAAATAAACAAAATTATTCTTAATGCTATTCGGGGTAACTCCAAGCGCATTTTATTAATGATCCTACTATATACTATAAACAGACAAAACATATTTCTACCCTATACCACTAATGAGTTTGTGCTGATGTTTATAACTATGTGTCTATGTTTACCTTGTAATCAAACTACAAGTCACAAATATGAATATATTTCGATGAAATTTTATATATAAACTTTAGTCGATCATGTTCAGACCTAGCCCCCATACAATTTACTTAATAACCCGTAGTTTAAAAAAAAATCTGTAGGACCCGTATAAGTTTTGCCAGTTCTTTTATATTCGGAGATTTTGTATAATATATTAATAAATTTGATGTATTCTTTCTTTTTGTAACCCATGTCATAGCAGAAAACAAAATCTCTTTGCAACTCATTTTCAAAATTATTGTCTTCATTGGATTGAAGCAAAGAAAACACACAATATTGGCTGTGCGAGTGGTAGCTGCTTATACGGTCTTAAAAAGCAATCTCAAAAAACTTTCAACTTTATATTTCGTTATTTTGCAAACTATCAAGCAATCTTAATAGCTAAATTGGATTAAAACTTGTTTTATTACTTATATACCATGCTATATTAACTGCACAAACTGGAACGCTTCTAGAAAACCTTTCTCTCTCAAACTTATGTATAGATGGTGATTTAAGTGCGCCCATTGTAGAGACGCGAGTGGTGAATTCTAATTTGTTCGAAGACCTAAGATACTCATGGGACAAAATTTTAAACCAAAATGGAAAACGCCTCATAGACATTGTTGATGACTCAGGTGGCATTGTACTGAATGAAAGGACAAATGATGGTACACAAGGTGAACTTATGCCGTTGTCTTTTCTGACAAAAAATGTCGCATTTTATTTACACTTCTTTAAAAAGTGTATTTTTTTTTATATATTCTGCATTAATAGCACCCTTATCTTATACATCAATCGAAAGGTCTCAAAGTGATGTGTACATAAAATGTTGATTATTATCCTCTTTGAAGTTTTAGGGTGAAAATATTCAAAAAGGGGAACAATGGGGAAATATTCTCGCACTACTACCTGAAAGAAGTCAATGGCTGCAATTTTTTGCGATTTGCGAGGGCTCGACTTTGACAATGACAATTACTACTACTTATATTAAAACTACAAATATATTAAAACTTGTTTAAATTATAGGAAATTAATTATGAATGGATATAATTAGTCCTTAATTAACTCCACCTTCACCAATTACCTTTTTTCTTATTATTTATTTTTTTTTTTTTTATTATAAAATTTTTAATTTTTTTGAATTACTGAATTTGTATGAGCTACTTTTAGCCAATTTGTTACGACATACACATATGTGTAGATAACACAGTGCAGCACTCAAATCTTGAACCAATTGAGACCCCCAAAAATCTGAAAGCTTATGATAGTAGAAGAAACACCCTAGATGGGGTTTGAATTATTAGCTAAGTTTTTTTTTTTTTTTTCATTTTTGAAGTTTTCGACTGGGGGTGGATTTTAGTACAATTTTCAAAAAACATGTACAAATTCTTAAGTCTATATCTCATGAACTATTCGAAATATTGCTTGACTCTCTTCGGCAAACTTTTAGCCCTTAATCTAAAAATTTTACCTAGAGATAAAATAAAAAAAAAAAAACAACATCTAACTCAAAACAACAAAACTGCAAAAAATCGTAAAATTTCGTCATAGATTTTTATTGTTGATGATAGAAAATATAAGGGTACTTCAAATATTTTAAAATAGATACTTTGAAAAATTAATGATTTTGAACATAAGCAATGAAAAATAAGGACACTTCAAATCTTTTTAAATATATATTGAACTTTAGTCGTCGTTTCGGAGCTAGTCTCATCATCAGAAAACATGTTTCCGACCGCTTCGCTAGCTTTATTTTCCTATGAAAATAATATATGGATAGACCAGCATACTTCCCCAAGCATCGCATCTATTTTTTCTCTTTGGACCGCTTTTCCATCGGGATGGTTACTTGGTGGAAGCGCTCACCTTGCTCATCAGATTCTGTTGGCAATTGTTTTTCGAACTCTGCCAAATGATTATTTTAAAAGTGAAGTTTTAATGTCATGGTCACACCGATTGCTTGGAATGACTTAAGCACATTTTTTACTAAAACTTTCCATTCGTCGTCTCGATTTTTTCCTAAGACTCTTTCTATAACTGCTTTAAATGCGTCCCAAGCATTTAAGTCGTTTCCGTGCGAAAACATATTGAAATCTTCACTTTTCAGCAACTTTCGAATGTCTGGTCCATTCAGTACACCTGTTTTAAGCAAAAAAAAAAAAGAAAATGCACAAAAAATAAATAAAAATTTGAAGAGATTTGTTAAGAAGTACATTACCGGCTTTAATTTTTTTATCACTAAGTCAGTGAAATACGTTGTCCTTATTTTTCGTTACCGCCTCTATAAGCTTCTTCGTTATGCCCAACTTAATATATTTTTTATTATATATTTTTATATATATATTATATATTTTTTATTATATTTTATATTTTATATTTTTTATTAGTGGCACCTTTCACTCCCGACTTTCATTTTTCCCAAGTGTGCGAGTAATGATCGACTTTTGCTCGTGTGTCCCAACGGCACAGAAAGCAATAATACTTTGGCCATCCACCCTTTATGCCTTGCAAAATATTGACAACTTTAAGGTCGCAACAGATTTTCCATAAATGATCTGCGTATTTAAGGTATCTGCAAAATTTCCATTGTTGCATAGCATTCCTTCAGGGCTTCAGGTTCGTTTTAGGCAGTAACACTGCTTTTAAGCTAGTGACTGAACTATCGATGAACAGTCGCCAGTCTTCAGCGATATATTCTAATCCCATTTCATTGGCTAATCCTTTTATGTTGTTGCAGTAGGTGTAAGAGTTTTCGTCGTTAACGCTGTAAAACTTTTGACGGTGTTTACTCGGTGCATATGTTGCTGCGACATGTCTTCAATAAAAAACACAAGGGCCCCAAACATTTTCATTATTTGTTTCTATTTTGTACCTATTTCATTTAAAAAAGCATAGCATTTTTAATTTCGATAAACATACAAGTGAAAGTGATTTCTTGGTCCTTTATTGAATTTTTTATGATTTTGTGGGGCTATAAATATGTGAAGGAGTCATCAAATGAAATCGACTTGTTAAGAAGAGTTGTTTGTTTTGCTTTTGGCTATCTTTCCATCATATATTGTCTGGTCGAGTTCGTAGCAATTTCTGAAATAAGTGTGAAAAACCTTAGAAAAATATGACGAAATTTTACGTTTTTTGACAGTTTTGCTGTTTTGAGTAAGATGTTGTTGTTGTTTTGATTTTATCTCAAGACAAAATTTTTAGATCTAATTAAGGGGGAAAAATTTTGCTGAAGAGAAAAAAGCAATATTTGGAATAGTTTCCTCCCAATCGAAAACTTCAAAAATTAATTTAAAAAAAAACTTAGCTAATAATTCAAAACCCAGCTAGGGTTTTTATTCTACTATCAAAAGCTTTCAGATTTTGGGGGTCTTAACTGGTTCAAGATTTTAAAGTTGGAGAATGTGCTACTGTGTAATTGGTCAATATAAGGCTTTATATAAATATGTATGGTTGTAAATAAATATGTATTTAATACATAAAAATAAATAGAATAAAATATAAAGCTGACTCCCCATCTTCACTTAAATCTATAAAAAAACAATATTAATATATTTTATTCAAATTTGTAAAAAGTACGTGACTAGTAAATATGTTCATGATCGTACAATTTTTTTGACGTTGTCCCTGTATAAAAATAACATCATATGTGCGCGCCACAAAATATCACTTATGCTTATTTACTCTATCCAGTTATTGCCGCAGCAAAGTTCGACCTAAGACCCTCTCTAAATGCATAGTATTTGGTATCATGTATCGATCTACACCGATTATAATTTTCTTACTAGTTTTTTATGTCAAATATTGACATGTTTTAAAATGACACAATATTATAATCAGATTTCATTGAATTGACATTGATAGTGGCATAGTGAAAACCAGACATAAGTGTTGATAAGTAATTAATATCAAATCATTATCTAAATGACTAAATGTTATACTTGATCTATGTACCTTAATATAATAATTTCGTCCTAAATTCCTACATCATCACTGATGCATTTGTAGGAATCTGCTAACTGCTTAGTGATACTCGTAGTTAGGGTACGATCATAATAACTCTCATTTTCATATAGCAGCTCTAGGTTTCAAAATATACGCTAAAAAATTTTCGAAATACGCCTGTATTTAACAGGAGTGGATTTTGGTATTTTGAGCTTACGAGATGTCACATTAAACTCATACTTATAGAAACAAATAAAAGTTTTAGAATTATTTACTTTTTTGAATGCACGAATATAAAAGTCTATTACTCGTAAACTAAAGTTATGAGAAAAAAACCTAATACGGATTTTAAAAAAATATATGTGGGTAATAATAATATAAAAAAATTGTTAAGAAAACAATTTGCATATTTTCTCACGATTGTGAGCTATTAGAAAAAAAAATTGGTAAACATTTATTTATTAATTAATTATTTTATTAATCAAATTCTCATTTTGTCGTGTCGTGTTATGCATTTGTGTCTCCTTCATCCATTTCGTTTTACTGAGCTGTTATTTATATTTCAATTCGATTTTAAAGTTAACTTTGATCGTTATCATCGAAAATTGGAGAGGTTTGTTCATGGTAAGAATTTTTTAATTATTACGTCCATGTTTAATTTATATACGATATTAAGGGCAGTGTACAGTGTACAAGATCAAAATAAGATGAGTAACTAAGTAAAATCAGGGAATTGGCGGTAAGTAAAAGAATTAATTTTCTCATTATAAATTTCAAAAACAAATTTCTTCATATAATTCCGAAGTAATTGCACACATTCGTCAAGAAATCAGTATTCTTCTCAGATCACTAGTTTACGGCTGTGCGAATTAGTAAAGACAACGTGTCATTTCAATAAAAAAAATATAGTCTTAGATATTAAAAGTGTTCTTTTGTATGTGGAAATCGAAAAAAGCATCATTAGTATATATATATTTTTTATATATATCACTTGGTAGGAAACCTTTATCGCTTCCAACCATATAAAAAACGACTTAAGTATTGATGTTGATACATCAACAATCCGCAAAATACATATTCCTGAACACCTTAAAGCTAGAAGCCATAGAAAAGTACCCATTTTGTCTAAGAAAAACGTACAACAAAATTAAGACTTGCATGAAAATTGACTTAATACCAAAGCAAAATTAATTTATTTTATTAACATCGAGGTGTTCATCACGAAAGAAGACCTGCTAACACAGCGAACTACCGCAAGTTTACTTTTAAAACAATTAAACATGGTAGTGGTAACACCATGGTATGGGGAGTATTTTCATACAATGGTGTTGGACCGCTGCATTGTATACCGGGCATTATGAAGGCAACAGATTATGGTGAACTTCTTGAAACTTGTATGCTACCATACGCTAAATACAATATGCCGCTTAAAGAAGTGTTCCAACAGGAAAATGATCCCAAACACGCGACAAAATGCACACAGAAATAGTATAAGGGCTATTACTTCACTATCGAAGAGTGGCCACCACAATCCCTGGATCTAAATTTAATAGAAAGTTTGTTGACGTCGATTAGAGGAAAGTTTCCAACCCACAGTAATGAGCTTCGGCAACTTATTATGGCTTCGTGGTACGCTTCTCCCAAAAATCAATGCCTAGACAATGCCCAGCAGCTTTAAGCAACAAAGAGTCATCAACAAAGTATTATACAAACTATAAACGTATTGAAATAGAAATTAGTGCAATACATTTAGTGATTTATCTATTTATACCATGGACGTATGCATAGGGGGGCACTGGAGGCCCGTGCCCCCACCTAGGCGCAGTATGCTGCAAGCTACTGAGAGTATGTGAAAAAATTATGATTTTATTACTTTTTAATGAATTAGCATCTGGTAACAGAGGGTATTTTACATTGTTACAGCGTTAAGTCTGGCAATAATTTGCATAAATTTGAATTATGATGAAGCCAAAAACATCAACTTTGCTTTGCCAAAAATATCAACTTATATGGTGTTCACACTGCGATATTTTGAGGTGTTTTAGCTCATGTTTTGCAAAACAAAACACAGTCGTTCACACTTGATTTAGTGTGTTTAAGTTAAACATTTCAGCAAATTGAACAGCTGTTTCAAAAATAAAAAACAATTGAAAAGTTATAAAATTGTGAAAATTGATAAAAAAAATAATATCATTAAATTGGCGGCCAACTACTTAAATAATATTAATGATGAAATTATCAATATAGATGCGTTATTTTCATTTTTGTATTGTATTTTGTATTGTATTTTTATGATTGTAATGTCACTTTAATAGTAATGTTAAAAAAACAAGGATGCCAACTTGGCAAACATGAGAAATATTGCACTGAACATGCGCAAAGTTAAATACAACTCTGTCATATTTTCGGTTTTTGAGTTGGTTCAATTGAGATGTTTAGCCAAACGAAAAAATGTACGGGAAAACATCTCAATTTGACTTGTTTATCGCATAAACACTAAACACTTCGCTAAACACTTAAGTGTGAACGCCATATTATATTAGTTTTTCATAACGTTGAATTGTGAGTGAAGTGGGAAGTGCGTATAAAATTATTACAAAGTATTCAATAGTGCTAAAAATGAAAAGAATACAGAACAATACAATCGATAATTTCTTTATCAAAAAAGTGAAAGTAAGTCAAAACAATATTTATATAGTTAAAAAAATTCTAATAGGATTTTGTTATTTGAAGTTAAATGTTATTTTTTTTTTTGACGAAATTGGATTCAACATTTTTTCAGTGTTAAGTACATTTACGATTTATGTTGACAATTGTTTCGGGGATTTCCCAATTATTCCCCGTCATCAGAATTCTATAGAAAATTAGGTCACACTAGGTTGAAGTAATTGAGAATATGAATATTTTATTTTGGACAACAGTATTACCACAATTTTCTAAAGAATTCTGATGATGGGGAATAATTGGAAAATCCCCGAAACAATTGTCAATTCAATCCTGAAAATTACCAACTTTTTTGAAAGCAGAACTCTATGAGTATTTGTTGGGAGATTATCCTAATAAAGAAAGTAGAGTAAACATAAGTACTTGTTATGTTAATTCATAATGGGGAAAATAAACGACCTCGAACTAGAATAAATTATTTTTCATTGATTATAAATAATTTTAGAATCCAGAAAATAATGAAGAAATTATCTCGGAGATAACTGCCGAAGCTTCAGACCAACCACTCCCTATATCGCAACCACATCTTATAATTCAAGCAAGTCCGAAAACTACAATCACGTGTGATAGAATGGCGACATCGTCATCCTGTGTTCAAGAAGTGCCTTCACAATTTCATGCATATGATATTGATCACTATATTAACAAAAATATATCCGATGATGTAAAAGAAAAGTTGCTGCGCCATACATGGACTGCAAACCCCAAACATAATTTTGAGTCACAAATAGGAAAAAATGGCAAAAAAACATTTTTTTCGAATTCAATGGATTGAGAGATTTTCTTGGCTGGCTTATTCGGCTCATTCCAAAGGAGCTTTTTGCAAGACATGCACTTTATTTTGTACTAAGAGCAAACAAACTCTATGTAAATCATTGGTTATCCAACCGTTTAAAAAACTGGAAGGACGCCATTGAAATATTCAATAAACACGGTACCAACGTATACCATAAAGAGGCTACTATTAAGGCCCAACATTTTTTAGAAACCTTTGATAATGTTCAAAAAAGCGTTGAATTTCAAATTAACAAACAAACAAACGAAGTCATGGATGATCAAAAATATAAAATAAAATAAATAATTGAAACAATTCTGTTATGTGGACGCCAAGATTTGGCATTGCGTGGCTCTAAAGATTATGGAAATTTGTCATTAGAAGAACCATCAGAAAATGATGGTAATTTTAGAGCGTTATTGCGATACCGATTCGAAGGAGATGAAAGATTAAAAAAAAAACATAGCATATGCTCCGAAAAACGCATCATACTTAAGTCCAATTATCCAAAATGAAATTATAGAAATAATAGGCTCTCAAATTCAACAAAATATTGTCAATGACATAAATTTCTCTGGATTTTTCTCTTTACTGGCAGATGAAACCACAGACATTACTGGAAGAGAACAGCTTACAGTATGCATTCGGTTTTTCAATAAGAAAGCATGCCAAGTAGAGGAGTGTTTCCTTAGCTTCATTCAGCTAAACGAAACAACAGGAAGAGAAATTTCCTCGTCCTTATTAGCAGAATTAACCAGACTTGGGCTAGACGTAAACAACCTTAGAGGACAAGGTTATGATGGAGCAGCCAACATGTCAGGAAAGTACAATGGCGTACAAGCACATATAAAAAAAAGTACAGCCTAATGCTGTATTTGTGCACAATTTTAACCAACATTTTTGATAAAAGTGGAAAAAATGTTAAACGTTTAAAGTCATATTTTGAGACACGTTGGGTGGAACGCCACAATTGCGTAGAATTGTTTTACGAATCGATTCCCGAAATTATAGAAGCCTTGGAGGTCTTGTCAGAAACAGGTAAGATAAAAGTCTATTTAAATAACTAATATCTTATTGAAAATTATAACATTTTTAATTCTAGGTTGTAGCAATGGAATTGGGTTTCATAATAGAATTTGCAAATTTGAATTCATTATTAGCGTAGGTATATGCACCTTCATTTTGAATACCACACATTGCTTATCAAAATATTTACAAACTGTCAATATGGACGTTATTAAAGCTTATGATCAAATTAATATTGTAAAACAAAAGTTTTATAATATGCGAACTAATGCAGATACAGATTTTGAAGCACTTTACGAAGAAAGTTCTGATCTTGGTCAACGTTTTGGAATTTTTCCAGAACTTCCTCAAAGAGTTGGCACTCAAAAAATTCAGATCGAATATAGAAACTGCAGATCCTAAACTATATTATAGAGCAACAATTTTTATCCCCTTCTTGGATGAAATATTATGTAACTATCAAACAGATTTTCTGAACACAAAGATATTATAAAGGATCTGTAAAATTTGGTTCCGATTCGAGTTGTTGACTTAAGCCCCAAGCATTTCGAAAATATAGTTACGTTTTATCAAAACGATTTGAAATGTTCACCAAGAGCGGTGTTGGCAGAAGTTAGTATTTGGATAGAATACTGGAAGAATAAAATTGAGAAACCACTGAATCCATTAGAGACTATTGCAATTTGCAACATCGAATTGTATCCCAATATATACATCCTTCTTCAAATATTAATTACAATTCCTGTAACAACGTCTGCGGCAGAGCGAAGCTTTTCGACGCTTAAAAGAGTTAAATCATATTTAAGAAATCGAATGGAAGAAGAGAGACTATCTTCACTTGCTCTTATGTCCATTTATAGAAACAAAGTCGATATAGAAGAAGTTATATCTAAGTTTTTTCAAAAACCAGAAGAAATACCAAAATTTTTGAAAAAAATTTGTTTTTTTTTTTCAGTAAAATTCAAATTATTTACAAAATAACCAAATACAATTCTAAATGCATATTTAAATTCAGGGGAATATTTTACATTTATTTTTTAATTAAATTGCATTCTTAACAAATATTCTTATCCATCCTAATGTGTATATATATAATTATTTTTTGCTATAAAATTATTAATTTATTAATAAAATGAACTGATCTCGTAATTTCAGCTTTAAAATGTAGTATTTTTATAAAATTTTCGAAAAGCATTTGTGTGCATATAAATTTGTTTTGTATATCCTGTATACGTCGCTAATTTTATACCCTATACCACTATGAGGTCAGGGTATAATGACTTTGTGCTGATGTTTGTAATTATCAAAATAATTTGACTTAGACCCATCTTATATTATACCGATCGACTCAGAATGTGTTTCTGGGTTGATTTTGCGATATCCGTCCGTTTGTGTGTCCATGTAATCAAACTTCATGCCTCAAATATGAAAATATTTGGATGAAGCTTAGTACATACGCTTCTGTCGGCCACAGGATGAACGCTATTTAAATTTGTAAAAATCGGTTTATTTTCAGACCTAGTATTCATACAAATGACGCCTATGAATCGACTTATATTAACACCGTATTCTAATTTTCATATAGATCTCGATAAAATTGGGTTTCTGTATGTTCATTACATCCATTTATCAATAGCCCAAAAATAGGCCCTATAGCACAATTCTTAGTCATAGTCGTCATAAGAAGCTGATTCCCCATCTTCAGTTACATCTATCAAAAAACAAAAATATTGCACAGATTTTTCTCAAATTTGGTTCGAATATGTTTTTTCAAAAAATAAGTAACCTTATCAAGTATAGTCAAAATCGGTCCATTTTTCGCCTAGTCACCATGTAAATATAGCATCCGATATGAACTTTTTTATATCCGAAGTCAACAAAATTAATAGCAATGCCACTCAGTTTTGGTTTATGCTTAATTTCTATAACTAATTAGTTGGACCTAAGAGATAGGGTCTCTAACCGCATTGTATAGTCTTTCTAGACCGTCTACAATTTTCGTACTTGTTTTATTTTTATTTTTTCGAAAACCAGAAGTGTCCTCATTGTTTTCACCAGCAAAATATATGCTTTCTATATAAAATAATAAATAATTAATGGTGATTTTTCAATGTTGGTAAAATCTAGACGATATTTGTTTTAGTTATAAACAAACAATTAATTCTGTTAACTAGCGGAAATTCTATCGGTTTTTAGCTGCTTTAGCGTCAAATGTGTGTCTTGCATATTATTCTTCCTATTATTTTTCACATAACTGTATATTAATTCATGTAACAATGATTAGACATAAAATTGTACGAACTGATAAACAAAGTGCAATTGTTGTTTAACTACGAGTATATTGTTTTAAGTTTATTTGTTTAATAATGAGTTATGATCAAAAGCTTTCCAATAAAAGTTCTCAGTTTTAACTGACCATTCAACGAAAATCCAACTAAACGCATATTTAGAATGAAGTGTTCTGTAATTACACAAATATTTTTTGTTAGCAGTCTATTTATAAATTATATAAATGGTGCTAAAATTTTATCTATTTTTGGATATCCGGGACCTTCACAATATATAATGGCATCAGCTTTATTAAAAGGTTTAGCTGAACGGGGACATGAAGTTACATCGATTTCAACATTTCCTCAAAAAAAAACCATAAAGAATTTTAGAGATATATTTGTTGCAGAGAATTCTCATTTATTTGATGGTATGTAGGTTTACACAGAATCATAACTTATTATGCAATCATATATTTGTTTAAGAAATGATGTCTCAGGCAGTGAATGGATCTGAAGAACAAAGTTTTTTTAAATTGTTTAATGAAGGTGCAGTGTTGGGTTCGCATATGGTTGAGAATGTTTTGGAGAATCGTCTGGTAAAAGACATAATGAATAAGGAGAAATTCGATTTATTGCTAATTGAAATGTTCATGTCAGATGCCTTACTTGGTTTGAGTGAATATTTTAGAGCCCCTGTTGTAGCTGTATCCACATTTGGAACTATGAGTTTTCTGGACTATTTGGTAGGTAATACATCACCTCCATCTTATATACCACATATGTCATTGCCATTTTCCAATCATATGAGTCTTAAGGAAAGATTGCGGAATATTATTACAATTGCAGTAGAAGAACTTGTCCAAAGACTCGTTATATTACCGTCTCAAGAGAAACTGTACAAGAAATATTTCTCATCTGCTACACTGACATTAGATGAGGCTCGTAAAAATGTGTCTTTAGTTTTAATAAATCAACATTTTTCATTAAGTTTTCCCCGGCCATATGTACCAAATATGATTGAAGTGGGTGGCTTACATATAAAACAACAGCCTGATGCTTTACCGAAAGACTTACAACAATTTTTAGATAATGCCACCGAAGGTGCTATTTACTTTTCAATGGGATCGAATTTGAAGAGCAAAGATCTACCGCCCGAAACTTTAGCAACATTCCTCGATGCATTTCGAGAGTTAAATGTAAAAATCCTTTGGAAATTTGAAGATGATCGATTATCGAATATACCCGACAATGTTTTTATTAAATCTTGGTGTCCTCAGCCTTCTATTTTGGCTCATCCCAACATAAAGCTGTTTATATCACATGGTGGTTTTTTAAGCACTACGGAAACAATTTTCCATGCTAAACCTATCCTAGGCATACCAGTATTTGGTGATCAGCCAATGAATGTTCAAAATGCTGTTCGTGCAGGTTATGCTCTTTCTTTGAAACTAGATGAAATTACTAAAGAATCTTTCAAGGCCATTATTCAAGAACTTTTAACAAATAGTAGTTATACAAGCGTGATACAAAAGTTGTCCAAACGTTACAGGGATCAGCCCCAAACACCTATGGAGAAAGCCATTTATTGGATTGAATACGTTTTGAGACATGAAGGTGCAGTTCATATGAGCAATGCTGGCGAAAATCTAAACTTTTGGCAATATCATAATATTGATGTATTTGCTATATTAATTGGTGTTGCTTTATTTGTTCTCTGGATTCTGATTTTCATTATACGTTTAGTAAGCAAAATATTTTGTAGTACAAAAACTAAGAATAAAGCACATAAAATAAAGCGTAACTGAATTTAAGATGCATTAAAAGAATAGTTTCTATGTAAAATAAATTGAGTTATTTTATTTATTTATAACGAATTAAATTTATTTATTTATTTATTTATTATCCTTACAGACTAGCCAGAAAACGTAAAAATATATTATTTAAAAAAACTTAACTTTATTTAAAATAAGTCTAAATTGGGTATGGTGAACAGTAATATCCAAAATATTGCAATAATAATTAAATAACCTACAAGCCTTTTATAAGCGGTTCATTTAATGCATAATCTGCTTTATACATATCAACATAAAAGAATTTATCAGTTCTCCGAAACACCCTTGGAGAAACATAAATTTTAATTAATTGTAACAATTCAGAGCAATCAATTTCACCAAAAATAATACCGTGTAAAATATTTAAAGAAAATATCTGTCTTCTAAATTCCAAGGTTTTCATTCACACTTACTCTCATAAGCCACAGAAAGAGAATGAATAGAAGATGACTTTATACTCGTATATTTAACTTGAATCTTCTCAATACGATTAATGTGAACAGCTGCATTAGGACTCGAAATAAATGAAGCGTATTCTAACTTTGATCTAACAAAAGAAGTAAATAATGCTTTCTTAGTATAATGATCAAAGACATTCACCCCTGTTCTTGAAACCACTATCACAAAAAAAAACTCGTAAATGAAAAAATTCTTAAATCTACGAGTTGCTGTTCTCTAACTTCAATAAGAATATTTTTTCTCGTTTTAATTCACATAAAAAAGGCTTTGTGAAATCAAAACAAATGCCCTTTTTTTTACTAAGCACGTCTTAAGAGATAAAAAAACTAATTGATATTTAAACTCTAACATGTTTTTTATTGAACCTTGTCATTAAACGATTTTAAAAAACGTCTAAATTTTGCGTTGATTTAAAAAAAAACTCGTAATCAGTGGTCGATGTTAATAAAATACACTTTTGGAGATGATGTTGTTCTATAACTATAATAAAAACTTTTTATTTACACAATCTATTTTACACTATAATTTTTTCAATTATAACATAGATTCTTTATGCACTAATTATTACGAATAAAGGAATTTAAAATAATATTTCACTCAAATCACATATTTTTATTTATTTTTTGCATATGATTGCCAGAACTTTGTTTATGTTCGAAACTGTAGTGATGCCAGTCAAATCCAATTTATTTGAATTTCGAATTTTCTTTGGTAATGCCTAACTTATTTCAAAAAGAGAAGTCATTCTTAATTGAATGAAATTAAAGAACAAAAACAACTAAATGAACAAGTAAAATGTTATTTTAAAAGAAAATATTTTTTTTTACTTTCTTTACAATCTTAAGGAAAAACATGCAAAAATTACTTAAGCTTTTTTTTTGTGATAGTGACTAAAGAACCATATGGCACCTCGGTTTCTAGATAACATATGGTTCTGAAGCTACACCATATGTTTCATGTCATTTGACAATAAAAAATATGATTTCGAAAAATACTTCGAAAATATAAAATTTGTGTTTTCAAGAAACCCAAAATTTCCATTTCATGTTATTTCAAATTCATTCTTCTTCAAATAACAACGTTTCAAGAACAGGGCTGATTATCTGAGTTTCGACGTATACAACCAAACATTGAATATAATTTTGGTATCACATAATTTAAGTGACATCAATATGATAGCTTATGATCTAAAATTTCATCCACAGATGATAAAACATGATGTCTCATGATCTATGAAATGTCATATGAAAGCATTTTCCAATATTAAAAGGAAGACCATAAAATGACCCTATTTAAGTCATCCTGAAGATCAGAAATATCTCGAACTGTTGAAATTGGTTCAAAAACTTTAAGATCATTAGCATACAAAAGATATTTCGAATTTTTAAAACAATGGTAAATATCTTTTATAAAAATATTACAAAATAAGGGACCCAGGATACCACCTTGCGGTATACCAGTGGTCAAAATGGAAGATCTAGAACAGAATCCATCTATTAAAGCCATAGAAAAACGGTCAGTTAAATAACAACGAAACCTACTAAGCATTTCCGAATGGAAACCAATACTTGAAATCTTTAGTAAAAGAAGTTGATGTGGAACACAATCAAATGCTTTCGCAAAATCCATATAAAATGAATCAACTTGAACACTTTTTTCAAAAAAAGATATACAGAAATTTGTGAAAACTGCTTGGTTAGTGATAGTTGGTCTCCCAGCCATAAATCCATGCTAAGATACACATATGTATCGGTTTGAATGATATAAAAGTTTTTTGTACACAATATGCTCCAAAACTATTGCAATGTTAGTCAGTTTAGAAAAAGGCCTGTAATACTCAACATTATTTTTAATCCCAGACTTCAATATTGGAAATATCGTTGTATATTCAGAGGTCAAATCAATGAAAATAAACCTTTTTTCAACAGAAACGCGGAAATACCACCATTATCCGATTTAAATGAATTAGAAAGCTTGTCTATACCAAATGCAACATCTTCATCTGAAACTTGCAACGACCCAAAATCAAAAAACCTATCAACATTTCTAATATCAAAATAAGATATGGGAAATACTTCATCATTTAAGTTAGACTGGAAATATTTGGCAAATTTAGGTTAATTTCTATCATATAGTCATCGCAGAGAATATGACTTCCTTTATTGATTGTTTTATTAATTTTTAAATTACTTTTATTTTACACGCATAAAAAAGTGAAGTCATGCTAAATAATCACTTCTGCATTGCTTCCAAAGGGGCAGTAATTTGAAAAAACTTCCAAAATCCTAAACATAAAGTGCTTCCCGATAACAAGTGGTGAAGTCATTCATAAAGAATACATTTTACATTGCTTCCAATATGGCAGCATGAGAAAATTTTCTGTTTCATAAGAAATTGTTTCAAACAGTTTAACTATCAACTAAAACCAAAATATTTTAAGTTATGAGACTTACGAGCACCAATTGAAATGAACTATGACAACCCTGCGCTGAATTCACTGCAGTTGATCAAAGTTTTCACCATATCTAGATTACTAAAATATATATGATCTTTTCACTTCTTATGTTCTTTTTTTGTACTAATTAGCTATTTTTTAAGCATTTTCATTGTAACTGGCAGAAATTCCTCGAAATTCGAGTGCATATTCTAGGAGATTTTATTTTTTCATTTAATAAATTATTTTATAAGACCCTAAAGTTATGCTAATCAATTTTATCCAAGTCACAATTCAACACTTTTTAAATATCGATTTCGTTATTGTTGTTTTCGGTTTATGGGAATACACAATTTTTGCAAACAAATTACAAAATTTAGTAAACACACAGAGCATTGTATAATTTTAGGTATCGCACCTGTACCTCTAAAGTGAGTCAACTCAAAATCAACAATTTTCAGTAGTTTTTTTTTTTAATATTTACTATAAAATTTTAAAACGGTTGTTTCATTATAAAGAATTGCGAATAATAAGTATACAACAGTAGTTGTTTTTGCGATTTTTTCAGTGATCGTCACAAATAACAAGTTTTTTGGATGCAACTCAATATATGTCTTTTTAGTGGATTCTAAAACAGCTACTCGTATAACACAAAGAGGGTTACAACTGTATTTTTTTGCGACAGACTGGAAAAACCGATGTAATATTTTGACAGTGGATAGATATGACCACTGTGTATCGTTTTCTTGCAAAAAGTGTAAATTGAAAAATTTTGAGTAGACTCACTTCAGAGGTACAGGTGCGATATGTGTCAGTAGAAATATTAAATGCATTTTACTTTAAAAAAAAATGTACAAATATAAAAATCTGTAAATTTGGTGAACAGCTCAAAAGAAATACCTTTGAAATGAGGTATGTTTGGTCAAAGTCGGCGTAAAACTGACAAATAATATAGATTACTTAGAGTTTGATAGGTTTGAGGAAATAATGAAGCACTGACATATAACAATTCTGTCGTTTTCATTGATGAATCTAAAACTAGTTTTAAACAAGTAAGAAAATTATAGTCGGTCTAGACCGAATATATGATACCCTATACCATGCGTTTAGAGACCGTATCTCATAGGCCCAACTAACTGGACATAAACATAAGCATAAACCAAATTTGTGTGGGATTTTTAAAAATTTTTTTGGCTGCAGATATGAAAAAGTTCATATCGGATGCTATATCTATATGGGGACTAGGCCCAAAAATGGACCGACCCTGACCATGTTTGATAGAGTCTCTTGTTTTTTGCAAAAATATATACAAACAAAATTTGAAAGGAATCCGTGCAATATTTTTGTTTTTTGATAGATTTAAGTGAAGATGGGGCCTATGACTAAGAGTTGTCCCATAGGGATCATTTTTGGACTACTGAATAATGGATGTAATATACACATACAAACCCAATTTGACTAAGATTTATATGATAATTTGGATCTTATGGTAATTTATGTTGATTTCATAGGGGCATTTGTATGGGAGCTAGGTCTGAACATGGACCGATTCTCACCAATTTCAATAGCGTTCATCCCATGGTCGATAAAAGCTTAAATACCAAATTTCATCCAAATATATTCATATTTGCGAACTGCAGTTTGATTACAAACTTTACATGGACACACAGACGGACGGACGGACGGACGGACGGACATCGTTAAATCGAATCAGAAAGTGATTCTGATTCGATCGGTATGATAAAAGATGGGTCTAGGTCAAATATTTTGGTAGTTACAAACAGCAGCACAAAGTCATTATACCCAAACCACATAGTGGTATAGGGTATAAAAAGGAACCAATTGGACTTTTTGTACCAAAAAAGAATTCTTATTTTAATATATCACACCGATGCCGTATTCTCAAATAAATGGTCTTTTTAGCTCTGATACGCGGAAATTTTTAGCATTTATATTTGATAATTTTAAAGGTCAAAAAACAACTGAAAGATTATTGTCTGTATATCGTATTAATTTTGGAAATGTTTTAATATTTTCCTAATAAAATTATTTTAATATGAATTTAGATTGATTTATAGCATGTTCAGACGGCAAAATGAACCACTTGATTCGCTTTCTTAATCACAATTATGAACTTGGTGTTCAGGCGAGTGTTCTTGTTTCATTTTGACGTTTATATTTTTTGTGCAAATATATAAAGATATCCTTCTACTCTTTACGTTTCACTATTTAATTTTTTCCATTTTTATTTAAATATATATATATATATATAAATATATAGGTACTTTTATTTGTTAATGTTTCTATTTATTTTATTGCACACATTACTTTTTTGTTTTTTCTTTGTTTATATATATTTCACAGCTAGTTTAGCTAAACTAGCGATAATTTTTTATCAAAATTGGAGATGACAGTAAATTTTTCGTGGTTCGTAACTAGATTCAGAATGAACCAAGTTGATTCGCTCTCAAAATTTTGTATGGTGAATCAGGTAGGTTCAATCATGATTGAGGCGCGAACCGTGAATGAGAGAGCGAACCTCGAATCTTGCTGTCCGTCTGAACATAGCATTACCTCAAACTAGCACAAGCTTACAACTCAAGCTATCAGGTTTCAAAGCAAACCAGCTAGCTTTTTATGTATATTTATATCAAAAAATGAGATTTAAAGAGAGCATTTTTTTCTTTAAATTTTTTCCTGCTTTGTGCTTTTTTTTTTTTTTCTTTTGTAACAATTCTTTTTGGGTAAGAAGTATGGTTTTCTGCGTTTCTGTACCTTTGTACACTATTGTCTATTTGAGAGAGCTTTCTTTTGTTTACTCTTATTTTACGAAACTTTACAAAAAACATTTTGGTTTAAAAAGCTGCAACTTTTTTAGTTCTTAATATTTTTGTAGAAAATAGAAAATATAACGTATTTTTGAAAAATACAAAAATAAATCTATAGTGTAAGCCCTTTAACCATTATTTTACTGGCAAACAAAAATAACATATCCAGAGTGGCAACAATACGATGAATGTATTTTTTGACATTTTTACACTAATTTACTTAATGTCAAATAATTACAAATTTTCAATAGGAAAAAAGGAAGGCAATATTATTACAGTTTTGTTTGAATTAATTGAGGATAATAATATAATATAAAATTTTGGCCTCTACAATCGCCGCGATTGGTAATTTATTATTAGGTGTTAAAAGGTAATTTTCTAATACCGATCATAAAAAAGAAAATCTAGTTTAAAATGCTATTACAGTGTAAAAACCACCTCGTGGCCGGATATATATGAGTACAAAAATTTAAAAATTACTCTAAAAGTATTTAGAAAATTAATATGTAACAAGTAAGAAATTTATAGTTGGTCATGGCCGACTATACGATACCATATACGATGCGTTTAGAGACCCTATCTCTTAGATACAACCTAACTAGATATAGAAAATAAGCATAAAGCAACTTTTAGTGGTATTGTTAACTTTTTTTTTCCTTTCGGATTTGAAATGTGGGGACTACGTCGAAAAATGGACCGATCCCGACCATGTTTGGCAAGGTAATTTACTTTTTGCAAAAAACATATACAAACCAAATTTGAGAAAGATTTGTGCAGTGTTTTTGTTTATTGATAGATTTAAGTGAATATCGGTAATCGGCATCATATAGGGGAGTAAGAATTGTCATTTAACGTTTATTCTTGGACTACTGATAAATGGCAATTTAAGTCGATCTCATAGGGGTCATTTGTATGAGGACTAGGTCTGAACATGGACTGATTATCACCAATTTCAATAACGTTCGTCTTATTGCCGATAGATGCTTATATGCTAAATTTAATCAAAACAGATTTATATTTGCGACCTGTAGTTTGATTCTAAAATTTACATGGACACACAGACGGACAGACGGACATAGCTAAATCAACCCAGAATGTGATTCTGAGTCGACTGGTAGTTACAAACATCAGCAATAAGGCGTTATACCCTGACCACATAGTGGTATGGGATATAAGAATCTGGCCACGAGGGAATCAAATAGCAATAGATAGGTATGTAAGACAAGGTTTGGAGAATCACACTTTTATGTTTTGCAGTTATCTGAGAGAAAAATATTTTAGACAAAAACTGGTTAGTTCAAGAAGCTGTAACTTTTTTAATTCTTAATATTTTTGTAGCAAATACAATATATAACGTACTTTCGAAAATTAAAAAATAAATCTATAATATGAACCCCTTTGACCCTTATGTAAGTGGCAAACAAACAAAAAAATACCATATCCAGAGCGGCATAAATATACGACCACCAACATAGAAAATTATACACTATCGAGGTTTTACATTGAATGTACATAAAATAATCTTTATTTATAGTGGCAAATAAAATTTTTTTCTGGAATGAATTTTGGTATTTGTTATTGTACAAGCAATAAATAAACAGCATGAAATAAAAACAAAAAGCTTTTAAACATAGATCGCCTAACGCACATACAGCACAATTCAGGAAGTTTTACTTCAAATAAAAATTTGTTGTCCCATATACAGTGACTTCCAAGACTGTTCATAAAAAAAATATTTTTTTGTATTACAACAGTTATAAAGCAGTGGTGGCCATCGAGAGAATTGAGTTAGTAATAGTGTTTATGAGCATGTGTTAGTTGTACTACACTGATCGAAATGCTTGGACGTAACACAACGCCGATATTAAATGGGTTTGTGTATATTTTGTATGAATATTTATATGAATGCATAAAAGGGCAAATAGTTGAGTTCACGAAGAATATGGTAAAATTTTAAATATATTTTGTTGTTTTAAAATTTTAAATCTTACATTCTGAATAGGTAAAACAAAATGTGAAGAACATTTAATCTCTTTTATCCATAAGTTTGAAGTTTATTAAATCAAATAAGTAATAATAAGTAATTAATTTCTTTAAAAAACAAAAAAAAAACACAAAATAGCAAAACTTAAAAAGATAAGAAATTTCAAAGGTTATTAAGTGGTATGTTACCAAAACTAAAAAAAATACCAGTAACTGGATATTTTTTAAAATTAAAAAAAAAATGCGTAATAGATAGCTATAATGTTGTCAAATGGAGGCGACGTATGTTATTTATAGAAAATGTTTAATTTATAGTTTATCAAGTCTTCGAAATTTTCTCAACATTTTTGGTTTCTTTTAAACAAATATTCTCTGTGTACGTAATAAAAAAAAATATATATCAATTTCAAAAGGCAATGCGACATAGACCTGCTTTGTTCAAAAGCTTTCATAAGACTGAATGAAATTGTTGTTTACTTTTACTCTTTGGTGAGTATTTTTGTTTTCGTTCGGTTGTATACATATAAGAAGCCGAGCACCAGTGTGTTTGTTACGGCCTTCACTGTTATAAAGTGATCAATAAACTGTACATTAATTTGTTTTTATACCCTATACCACTATGTGGTTTGGGTATAATGACTTTGTGCTGCTGTATGTAACAACCAAAAATATTTGACCTAGACCCATCTTTAATTATACCGATCGAATCAGAATCACTTTCTGAGTTGATTTAACAATGTCCGTCCGTCCGTCCGTCCGTCCGTCTGTGTGTCCATGTAAAGCTTGTAATCAAACTACAGGTCGCAAATATGAACATATTTTGATGAAATTTGGTATATAAGCTTTTATCGGCCATGGGATGAACGCTATTGAAATTGGTGAGAATCGGTCCATGTTGAGACCTAGCCCCCATACAAATTACCCATATGAAATCGACATAAATTGCCATAAGATTCAAATTGTCATATATATCTTACTCAAATTGGGTTTGTATGCGTTCATTACATCCACTAACGAGTAGTCCAAAAATGATCCCCTTGACCCCATATAGAGCTGCTTCCCGATCTTCACTTAAATCTATTAAAAAACAAAAATATTGCACTAATTCTTCTCAAATTTTGTTTGTATATATTTTTGCAAAATACAAGAGACTTTACCAAACATGATCAGGATCGGTCCATTTTTGGACGTAGTCTCTTTATAGATATAGCATCCGATATGAACTTTTTCATATCTGCAGCCAAAAAATTAATAAAAATCCCACTCAAATTTGGTTTTTTGCTTATTTTCAATGTCCAGTTAGTTGGGCCTAAGAGATAGGGTTTCTAAACGCATGGTATAGGGTATCGTATAGTCGGTCTAGACCGACTATAATTTTCTTACTTGTTTTTTTTATGTTGGTTGGTGTACTAGTAACATACATATGTTCAGCATCACTCTTTGAAAACACTTGTATTGTTCCGTTTTTTATACCGTTATCTTAATATTTTTGAGAACACTTGTGTAATTAACAAGTCATTTGAGTTTTTTTCGTGATCAAAATAATTTAAAATTAATCATATTTTATTGTAAGATATTTTTTAAAGTTGAATATACATATATATCAATTGTTCTAGCCGAAATAACTATGCCTAAAGATATCCCAACTCAAATTGAAAAAGACACAAAAAACGATATTTTAAGCAGCAGGTCTGTGCGTGAAATTGGAAGAAAATATGATAGGTTTATTTCAAAGCTCCGGAAAAATATCGTTGAAGTCGTTAAACACAATAAAGGTGGGTAGCAAAGCAAACTCAATCCACATACAAAGAGAGCGGTGAGACATCTTGTACTGCCGTTGAGAACGCCACAGATGACAATAAAGAATTTACGGAGACTCTACAAATTGATGAATCCATTCAGACAATTCGTAGATGCCTTAAGAGCGGAATGAGAGCAAAAACTGAAATTAAGAAGCCGCTTTTATCAACCAAGCACCGGGCCACTCGTCCTAAAATCGCAAATGAAAATGTGGATTGGATGGTTGAGAAGTGGTTCCACGAATCGAAAATAAATCAATTAGGCTCTGATAGCAGGGCTTGATCATGATATGATACAAAGTAGGTATCACATCGCGTAATATTCAAGAGACAATGATATTTGGAGGAGGTTCCTTAATGATCTGGAGTTGCTTCCACGGAGAAAAGTTAGGAATACTAGGCAAAATTGATATTATAATGAAGCCAGCACATTATATTGAAATATTAATAGATTTCTACCTGCCTAGCCACGGAGTTTTTGGTTGTGAACCAGGTGACACCCTTTTTATGCAGGATAATAATCCCAATCATAAAGACAAGGTGACCCTTAAGTGACTTCAGGAGAATAATATTAAGTGTATGGATTGGCCCCCACAAGCCCTGGACCTCAGTCAAATATAAAATGTATGTAATATTTTAAAAAAGAAAATTATAAGGAGGAGTGCAGTTCCGAAAATTCCTGAGAAGCATTGGGCAGTGGCGAATGAGGAATGGTCCAAAATAAGTTAATTTTACGAAATTTCATAAGTAGTGTACCAAAAAGGCTCCAGCTTGTCATCAACTCATATTTAAAACTAAAACAAGTAAGAAAATTATAGTCGGTCTAGACCGACTATACGATACCCTATACCATGCGTTTAGAAACCCTATCTCTTAGGCCCAACTAACTGGACATTGAAAATAAGCAAAAACCAAATTTGAGTGGGATTTTTATTAATTTTTTTGGCTCCAGATATGAAAAAGTTCATATCGGATGCTATATCTATAAAGGGACTAGGTCCAAAAATGGACCAATCCTGATCATGTTTGGTAAAGTCTCTTGTATTTTGCAAAAATATGTACAAACAAAATTTGAGAAGAATCAGTGCAATATTTTTGTTTTTTAATAGATTTAAGTGAAGATCGGGAAGCAGCTCTATATGGGGTCAAAGGGATCATTTTTGGACTACTCATTAGTGGATGTAATGAACGCATAAAAACCCAATTTGAGTAAGATCTATATGACAATTTGGATCTTATGGCAATTTATGTCGATTTCATATGGGTAATTTGTATGGGGGCTAGGTCTGAACATGGACCGATTCTCACCAATTTCAATAGCGTTCATCCCATGGCCGATAAAAGCTTATATACCAAATTTCATCAAAATATATTCATATTTGCGACCTGCAGTTTGATTACAAACTTTACATGGACACACAGACGGACGGACGGACGGACGGACGGACGGACATTGTTAAATCAACTCAGAAAGTGATTCTGATTCGATCGGTATAATTAAAGATGGGTCTAGGTCAAATATTTTTGGTTGTTACAAACAGCAGCACAAAGTCATTATACCCAAACCACATAGTGGTATAGGGTATAATAATGTTAAGCGAACGTTCACAAAATTGTTCGCAAAAATCTATTTGATTTTTTTTCTTATATTTTAGGAAAACTATTTTTTTTTATTTAGTTTTGTATCACTTATTTTTAAGGAAATATATATTGAATTCAATATAAAGAAAGGATTCACAAATTGTTGTTATAAACAACTTCTAAATTCTATGTTTTGGAAGTCACTGTACATTGCATATAAATATATTGGTGCACCCATATAAATATATTGGGCCCTCCTAAATAGATAACGTAGGCCTATACCTATGAAAATGTGAAAGAAATTAATAGCTAGAAGTTCTCGTGAGTAATATTTTAAGGAAGATTAAATTTGATCTGGCATGTCCTAAAATAGTTATCACCCCATTCATAAAGGGTACGTATATGTACAACGTTACATTCATCGCATCAGCGATTCAGTGATGAGCGTAGCTATATGTATATTAGCATTATTTTCATTTTTAGAGTCGTAATTATACCCTATACCACTATGTGGTTTGGGTCTGCAGCCAAAAAAATTAATAAAAATCCCACTCAAATTTGGTTTTTGCTTATTTTGTATGTCCAGTTAGTTGGGCCTAAGAGATAGGGTCTCTAAACGCATGGTATAGGGTATCGTATAGTCGGTCTAGACCGACTTTAATTTTCTTATTTGTTTTTTGCTACATTTGTTCAATAAATTAATTTTTTGCTACTGGCTGCATTCCAAATGATTTTTAACAGTTGTTGTTGACATTCACAACATATTAAAAATTCAACTTTTTTCTAATTTTTTCACGTGTTAAATTTTGTAAACAAACAATAAATTTTTCTTTTCAATTATTTGCAATAATTGAAAATGGCTCCCGCTCAACAGCGCAACAAATTTTAGGGTAAAAATCCTAGTTCCCAAGTGCTATCTGACATTGTTGATGACACATGTTGATGACGAGGAAGAAGGTGAAATTAGTGGGAACCCAATTAATATTCCTCCGATTATTTGATTGATAATGCACATAAGTTCACTGAAGTCATAAAGATATTGGGTTCTAACTCCAAGTACAAAAGAGTGTCGATAGGTATAAAAGTGATGCCAAACATATTGATTGATTTCAATGAAGCTTTAAGGACACTTAAACACGAAGGCATTAAATTCTTCACGCATCCAGTTAAGAACGACAAAAAATTTAAGCTTTTTGGTCTACCACAACTTGAACTGATGATGCAATTTATATGTTAGAATTTAAGAGAAGTCAGATATGCAAAAGAAAATTTTCTAAAATAAAATATTTTTATGGTACAGTGGTTCACTGGAGAAATCCCCGTCCCACACAGTGCTCAAAATGTGTTTTATATGGTTATGGCTCAACAAATTGTTTTAGAAAAAATGTATGCCTAAGTTGCGGAGGTGCACACGACTATTCATGTTGTCAGTTAAATAAAGTTTCAAATGATGGACCCGTGATATATAAATGCTTTAATTGCATTAAGAAGAACATGAATAATGTTAATCATCGAGCAGATGACATAAACTGTCCATCTCGGCGTGAGTACCTAGAAATACGACAGAGAATTACTAGAAAGCAACGCTTTAATAAAACAGCACAACATTTGGAATCTGATCCTTACATCTGGGAAGAAGATATCCCAAATAACTGTGATACATCATCAAAAAAAGAGTTAGTAATTTTCACCAATGAATCGTAGACATAATCAACATTAGGGCGGGACGATTTAAAAATCGCCCAAGTGACAAGGAATATCAAATTCTAGGGATCAAAATAAGAAACGTTGCCCAAGGAACCATACCCCTAAAACGAATTCTGATATCCCGACTTTTGACTTGTCTGTCTGTCTGTTTGCCATGGGGCAAACCCATTCGCCCTCATGCAATTGATCTAAAACTTGGCCCATAGTCTTGTTGTGACTAAAGATTATTTTTGGAGTAGTCGCGCAGAGTCTCGCATAGTCACGGAGTGATCTAAAAATTATTTACCCTTATCCGATTAATCTTTTTGAATAACATAATATAGTCAAGGCGTATAATATCCTTTAAAGCCCTAAGAAACCAAACATCAGCTTCTATGGAAAACTTTCAAATGCAATAGTGAAGAATATGAAAAAAGCTTTAATCATGCTGAAAGATATTTCAATAAATGGAAAATAAAGAAGAGGCAACCAACTATTTTTACTTTTAACAACTCACCGAAAAGAATTCCACAAATAACACTTTGTATGCAAGGGACTGAAATTCCAATACTTGACTCAGTCAAATACCTAGGAATTGTTTTTGATAAAAAGCTGACGTTCAAAAACCATGTTACATAAGCACTAAAATGCAGAAGAGCACTTTTCCCCCTGCTTAACCGTAAATCTAAATTAAACTCGAAAAATAAACTGCTATTATATAATATGTATACAAGTAAGAAATTATAGTCGGTCTGTACCGACTATACGATACCCTATACCATGGATTAGAGACCCTATCTCTTCTGTCCATCTAATTTGATATAGAAAATAAGCATAAATCAAATTTAAATAGCATTGTTATTAATTTTTTTTGGCTGCAGATATGAAAAAGTTCATATCGGATGCTATATTTATATGGGGATGGCTACCGGATCCTAAAGATTGCATTCCTAGTGCATTTAAAAAAAAAAAATATTTTTGATTTTCAAAAAATTAACGGCAAAAGGTGCGCAATACAGAGTACATTCCGGGAAAAAATTAATAAAAGTTCCGTTCCGTTCTTAAAGATGGAAAGTGAGCTATATTTTTATGGGGACTAGGTTGAAATATGGACCGATCCTGACCATATTTATTGAAAAAATATGTATATACAAACCAAATTTGAGAAAAATCTGTGCAATATTTTTGTTTTTTGATTTTTTTTAGATTTAAGTGAAGATCGGGAAGCAGCTCTATATGGGGCCTATGACTAAGAATTGTCCTATAGGGATTATTTTTGGACCACTGATTAATGGATATAATAAACACATATAAACCCAATTTTACTGAGAACTATATGATAATTTGGATCTTATGGCAATTTATGTCGATTTCATAGGGATCATTTGTATGGGACTAGGTCTGAACATGGACCGAATTTCACCAATTTCATTAGCGTTCATCCTATGGCCGGTATAAGCTATTTTGCCAAATTTAATCAAAATATATTCATATTTGCGACCTGTAGTTTGATTACAAAGTTTACATGGACACACAGACGGACGGACGGACATCGCTAAATCGACTTGAAAGTGATTCTGGGTCGATCGGTATAATTAAGATGGGTCTAGGTCACATATTTTTGGTTGTTACAAATAGCAGGACAAAGTCGCTATACTTAAAATACATGGTGGTATAGGGTATAATTAGCGCCTTTTCCAAACACATTAAACCTGAGATCAAGCTTCCTTTATATCAATCCTTAATTCGTCCTATTTTAATTTATGGTTGCCAAATATGGTTTAACATTTCACCGTCATATATGGAGAAACTACGGAAATTTGAAAGAAAATGCCTTAGAGCCTGCACTGCGCTATGCAGATCACCAATTAGTAATTTTACGAAATATATAAGCAATCAAAAACTTTATAATGCATCCAAAATTAGCAGAATTTATAATTTCACCATGCACATAATTAGAAATCAAATTAGAAAAAGCTGCGAGTGCTATGAAAACAATTTAATAATGGCACCCTATTATGTCAATGATGATTATATAACTGCAACGCTATGAAATGGCTACATACCATCTGAGGCCTTCGTATATCTGGATAGAAAAGGTTTTATACAAAACGGAACTGGCGTCCCTAAACTTTTTTATACCCTATACCACTATGTGGTTTGGGTATAATGACTTTGTGCTGCTGTTTGTAACAACCAAAACTATTTGACCTAGACCCATCTTTAATTATACCGATCGAATCAGAATCACTTTCTGATTTGAATTAACAATGTCCGTCCGTCCGTCCGTCCGTCTGTGTGTCCATGTAAACCTTGTAATCAAACTGCAGGTCGCAAATATGAATATATTTTGATGAAATTTGGTATATAAGCTTTTGTCGGCCATGGGATGAACGCTATTGAAATTGGTGAGAATCGGTCCATGTTCAGACCTAGCCCCCATACAAATTACCCATATGAAATCGACATAAATTGCCATAAGATCCAAATTGTCATATAGATCTTACTCAAATTGGGTTTGTATGCATTCATTACATCCATTAATGAGTAGTCCAAAAATTATCCCTTTGACCCCATATAGAGCTGCTTCCCGATCTTCACTTAAATCTATTAAAAAACAAAAATATTGCACTGATTCTTCTCAAATTTTGTTTGTATATATTTTTGCAAAATACAAGAGACTTTACCAAACATGATCAGGATCGGTCCATTTTTGGACCTAGTCCCTATTTAGATATAGCATCCGATATGAACTTTTTCATATCTGCAGCCAAAAAAATTAATAAAAATCCCACTCAAATTTGGTTTTTGCTTATTTTCTATGTCCAGTAATTTGGGCCTAAGAGATAGGGTTTGGTATAGGCATGGTATAGGGTATCGTATAGTCGGTCTAGACCGACTATTATTTTCTTACTTGTCATATTTATAGAAGGGCCAATATAAAAGCTATCACAAACAATCAACTTACAGTTGAAAACAAAAGATTTGATACCAGCATTTTTCGTGGCGATAAGAATATCCTACCAAACTTAAATGTTAGTAAATACTGGTGGCTAAATTAGGTACCGGAATTTGTTCTTTTTTTTTTTTTGTTTTTAATTCTTGACTATTTCTTTTATCGTGTTTGCTAAACAAGTGAGGTTTTTGAAAAATTTTCGTTACATCGAAATTATCATTAATACAGACAGATAATACTATGTATATAATTTGTATAAAAATCATAATTAGTTTTAAAAATTGTATATAATGTATATATCTTTTATGCCTTTATGAAATATACTAGAGAGCTCGATTATGGGACAGTAATAAGTTATATAAACTCTTGTTTTGTTTATTTCTAGTTCAACTATAATAAAAATTTTGTTAAAATAAACGTTTAACAAAAAAAGGTATAATTAGCGCGTCCCGATTTCGTTTTTTTTTCGAATGCTTAACCATGATGATGGGGATTTAGGAGCCTTTTTCGGGAAAAATAGCAAAAAAATTTTTGGACAAAAAGCCAGATGGCTACCGGATCCTAAAGATTGCAATCCAAGTGCATTAAAAAAAAAATATTTTTGATTTTCAAAAAATCAACGGCAAAAGTTGCGCAATACAGAGTACATTCCGGGAAAAAATTAATAAAATTTCCCTAGAGCAATTTTGGTGCAGCGTTGCATCTTAAAGATGGAAAGTGAGTATATGGTATTTTTTTCTTTCTCTCTTTCAATCTAAATTAGTCTCAAAAGCTGCGCAAACTAGAGGATATTAGTTAAAACAATTTCGAAAAATGTGATACAGCTTTTCTGGTCCAGCGCGCGAGATGGCCTTTTTTGTAAAATTTACTTGCAAGCCGCAGTTGTTAACCGATTTTAACATTTGTTTTTGCCACATGTACCTTATTTAATTTCGAATTGACCCATCAAGACATATTTGTTAATTTAAACTTTTAATTTGGTTAAATTCTGTAGCGAAAGTCATGAAAAAGAGTATATTTTTTATTTTTTTTTTCCTGTAAAACTTTTAGAAGGTATCCAATAAAAATGATTTTTTACTTAATTTAGAATTGATTTGAATTTCGAACGTCATTTTTGCAAGTAAAATATTTTGTTTATTTTTTGTATTGAAAATTTCCAGCTGTAGTAATAAGTAAAAAAACAGAAGATAATAACATGGTAATCGAACATACCTAATATTTTGAATTTCAAAAATTCCCAACCATAAAGATGTAGTTATGCGATATCATTATGAAGAGTTAAAAAAAATAACGATTAAAAAAAATATCATTTCGAAAGTATTTTGTAAAATATACAAAGAGTTTAAAAAACATTTTTTTTTAATCGTTAACTACTGTATTTATTTTTGCTTTAGCATATTCGTTAATTAGTTTTGTTTTTATATTAAAACAAGTAAGAAAATTATAGTCGATCTAGACCGACTATACGATACCCTATACCATACGTTTAGAGACCCTATCACTTAGGCCCAACTAACTGGACATAGAAAATAAGCAAAAACCAAATTTGAGTGGGATTTTTATTAACTTTTTTGGCTGCAGATATGAAAAAGTTCATATCGGATGCTATATCTATATAGGGACTTGGTCCAAAAATGGACCGATCCTGATCATGTTTGGTAAAGTCTCTTGTATTTTGCAAAAATATATACAAACAAAATTTGAGAAGAATCAGTGCAATATTTTTGTTTTTTAATAGATTTAAGTGAAGATCGGGAAGCAGCTCCATATGGGGTGAAAGGGATCATTTTTGGACTACTCATTAATGGATGTAATGAACGCATACAAACCCAATTTGAGTAATTTCTATATGACAATTTGGATCTTATTGCAATTTATGTCGATTTCATGTGGGTAATTTGTATGGGGGCTAGGTCTGAACATGGACCGATTCTCACCAGTTTCAATAGCGTTCATCCCATGGCCGATAAAAGCTTACATACCAAATTTCATTAAAATATATTCATATTTGCGACCTGCAGTTTGATTACAAGGTTTACAAGGACACACAGACGGACGGACGGATATTGTTAAATCAACTCAGAAAGTGATTCTGATTCGATCGGTATAATTAAAGATGGGTCTAGGTCAAATATTTTTGGTTGTTACAAACAGCAGCACAAAGTCATTATACCCAAACCACATAGTGGTATAGGGTATAAAAATATATTGGTGCTTTTATTAATAATGAATTATTTGTTATTTTTTTCTTTGTAAAAATATTTAATAAAATTTTGAAACCAGTATAAAAACAAGTAAGAAATTTATAGTCGGTCAAGACCGACTACATGATACCCTGTACCATGCGTTTAGAAACCCTATCTCTTAGGCCCAACTAACTGGACATAGAAAATTAGCAAAAACCAAATTTGAGTGGGATTTTTATTAATTTTTTTGGCTGCAGATATGAAAAAGCTCAGATCGGATGCTATATCTATATAGGGACTAGGTCCAAATATGGACCGATCCTGATCATGTTTGGTAAAGTCTCTTGTATTTTGGAAAAATATATACAAACGAAATTTGAAGGAATCAGTGCAATATTTTTGTTTTTTATTAGATTTAAGTGAAGATCGGGGAGCTGGTCTATATGGGGTCAAAGGGATCATTTTTGGACTACTCATTAATGGATGTAATGAATGCATACAAACCCAATTTGAGTAAGATCTATATGATAATTTGGAACTTATGGCAATTTATGTCGATTTCATATGGGTATTTTGTATGGGGGCTAGGTCTGAACATGGACCGATTCTCACCAATTTCAATAGCGTTCATCCAATGGCCGGTAAAAGCTTATATACCAAACTTCATCAAAATATATTCATATTTGCGACCTGCACTTTGATTACAAGCTTTACATGGACACACAGACGGACGGACGGACGGACATTGCTAAATCAACTCAGAAAGTGATTCTGATTCGATCGGTATAATTAAAGATGGGTCTAGGTCAAATATTTTTGGTTGTTACAAACAGCAGCACAAAGTCATTATACCCAAACCACATAGTGGTATAGGGTATAAAAATATTTGTTATAAAAATATTTGTTATTATACCCTATACCACTATGTGGTTTGGGTATAATGATTTTGTGCTGCTGTTTGTAACAACCAAAAATATTTGACCTAGACCCATCTTTAATTATACCGATCGAATCAGAATCACTTTCTGAGTTGATTTAACAATGTCCGTCCGTCCGTCCGTCCGTCCGTCCGTCCGTCCGTCTGTGTGTCCATGTAAAGCTTGTAATCAAACTGCAGGTCGCAAATATGAATATATTTTGATGAAATTTGGTATATAAGCTTTTGTCGGCCATGGGATGAACGGTATTGAAATTGGTGAGAATCGGTCCATGTTCAGACCTAGCCCCCATACAAATTACCCATATGAAATCGACATAAATTGCCATAAGATCCAAATTGTCATATAGATCTTACTCAAATTGGGTTTATATGCGTTCATTACATCCACTAATGAGTAGTCCAAAAATGATCCCTTTGACCCCATATAGAGCTGCTTCCCGATCTTCACTTAAATCTATTAAAAAACAAAAATATTGCACTGATTCTTCTCAAATTTTGTTTGTACATATTTTTGCAAAATACAAGAGACTTTACCAAACATGATCAGGATCGGTCCATTTTTGGACCTAGTCCCTTTATAGATATAGCATCCGATATGAACTTTTTCATATCTGCAGCCAAAAAAATTAATAAAAATCCCACTCAAATTTGGTTTTTGCTTTTTTTCAATGTCCAGTTAGTTGGGCCTAAGTGATAGGGTTTCTAAACGCATGGTATAGGGTATCGTATAGTCGGTCTAGACCGACTATAATTTTCTTACTTGTTATATATAACAAATATTTTTATACCCTATTCCACTATGTGGTTTGGGTATAATGACTTTGTGCTGCTGTTTGTAACAACCAAAAATATTTGACCCAGACCCATCTTTAATTATACGGATCGAATCAGAATCACTTTTTGAGTTGATTTAACAATGTCCGTCTGTCCGTCCGTCCGTCCATCCGTCCGTCCGTCCGTCCGTCTGTGTGTCCATGTAAAGCTTGTAATCAAAGTGCAGGTCGCAAATATGAATATATTTTGATGAAATTTGGTATATAAGCTTTTACCGGCCATTGGATGAACGCTATTGAAATTGGTGAAATTCGGTCCATGTTCAGACCTAGCCCCCACACAAATTACCCCTATGAAATCGACATAAATTGCCATAAGATCCAAATTGTCATATAGATCTTACTCAAATTGGGTTTGTATGCGTTCATTACATCCATTAATGAGTAGTCCAAAAATGGTCCCTTTGGCCCCATACAGAGCTGCTTCCCGATATTCACTTAAATCTATTAAAAAACAAAAAAATATTGCACTGATTCTTCTCAAATTGTGTTTGTATATGTTTTTGCAAAATACAAGAGACGTTACCAACCATGGTCAGGATCGGTTCATTTTTGGACCTAGTCCCCATATAGATATAGCATCCGATATGAACTTTTTCATATCTGCAGCCAAAAAAATTAATAAAAATCCCACTCAAATTTGGTTTTTGCTTATTTTCTATGTCCAGTTAGTTGGGCCTAAGAGATAGGGTTTCCAAACGCATGGTATAGGGTATCGTATAGTCGGTCTAGACCGACTATAATTTTCTTACTTGTTATTATTTTTTTATTTTTTTTATCTAAATTAACTAATATAAAAAGAAATATAATTGAATGCCATTTAACATTTTTTTAAATAGTTTTAACGAAAGCGCTCTGTTTTTCGTAGCTTTTGAGACTAATTGTTAATTTTTTTTCCCGGAATGTACTCTGTTTTACGCTACTTTTGGCGTCAATTTTTTGAAAATCAAATATATTTTTTTTTCAAAATGCACTAGGATTGCCATCTTTAGGATCCGGTAGCCATCTTTTTTTTTTTGCTATTTTTCCCGGGGATGGGGATTTAGGCCCCATCATTAGGGGGGCAAGCTAAAAAAAATAATTCGAGACACGCTAATGTATATACGACCAATAATGACATATGGCTGTCAGGTACGGTCAACGAGATGTGCCTACACTTATCTTAAAAAGCGCAAATAATCCATGATATAAACTTAAAATTATATTCAACCTTCCCAGAAGATACTCTGTAATATTGTGTTATTTGTGCACATGGCGACATCTGACATCTAATATCATTTTGCTAAACTGTTTGTAATGCATAATTTTAACGAAAATTGTGCATTGTTGTGTATGCTACTGATATGGCTCGAATCGGCTTCATATTACTGTTCATATGACAACAAATTTTTCCATAGTTACATCGGAATAATTACGACATATAATAGGAAAAAAAGTTGTGTAACCTCTTGTTAGTATCCAAAACATAATATTGGTAGCAAAAAAAGGTGAATCCCTTACTTTTTTTGTCCTCTATAACATGTCTTCAATTCAGAGCAATATTCCACCTACAATACCGGTTTATTATTTTTTATATTAATGTGCTTCATATTTTAGAATCAATGTAATCTTTTAGTGAATAGCAGGTCCTACATAGCACAGTTGATTTTATTTTGATGGTTATCAGTGGGAATAAATTTGTGTGCACTGAAATAAAGATACAATCTGAAATAAAGAAGTGCAGTTTCTTTTAAAAGATTCTCAAAATTTTGCATATTTATATTGCACCCACATGACAAAGTTTTTAAAATAATTGTAGCATTTTTAAAAAATGTTTTATCTTCGCCCAAAGTCGTGTAATTAAAAAAATATGTGTTCAGTCTTGAACGTAAAATTATTTATAGATTTTAAATTACGAATTAACAAAGAACACAAAATAAAACTGTCAATCTAAAGCAATAAATTGATTTCTTTATATGAAACAACGCGTTGATTATCTTCATAAATGCACCTTTGTGTTTAAATACACCCCGCATAGCTTCACTGTCGTTATTTTTGTTTCTTTTTATTTGTATGCATGTTTGTGGTTAGCATACTAAATAGATTTTAGACAGTGCACAGATACATCGAAAGACATTAACCCATTTCGCCCCGAGATTCAATTTTATATTTATATTTTTGGAAAAAGGAACTTTTAGGATGATTCAAAAATCTGGTCAAAATATTCACCGATTTTCCGTTTTCCCACAAAAGCCTGTTCGAAATTTCGAATGCTGGCGCTTATCCTATATACTGACTTTTTATGTTATGAAACATTTGGTTTATTTGCTGTTTAATTAATTTATTGCATTACTTTCCAATCAAATGGTACAAAAATTATAAAAGTTAGTAAAAAAAATTATATTAAACCCATTCTGTTATTATTTGAAAAAAATCGTAATATAAAAAAAACATAGCCGAAAGAAAACTCGTGAAAAAATTATATTATCCACGTTTTAGCTTGAAGCAAATTATATGCAGATGCACGTTGCATTTCTCGCACATATAAATTGTTGACTTACCACATCCCTTCAGTTGACAACGATGATGTTTTCCCTTGGGATTTCTGATTCTAACCTGTTTCCCATCATTTTATGGAAGATTTGGTGGTCGGTATTCCTCATAGTCGAAGACATCATCACCTGTAGTTTCTTTCTTCTTTGTCAAACGAAGAGCTTCTGCCATAAAGACCTTGAATTATTTTTGACTCATCGGTTTCTCAGCTTTATTTTTGCAATCAAACCATGCAGTATCCAACTACCGAATTCAAAGTAGTGCACCACAAAGGCCAATACCATTTTTTCGACCAATCCACACCACCTATACACTTGTTGTAATTGTATAACATGGCTGGCTGGCCATACATGACATATTTACCAGCTTCGGGGTTCTTTTTTAATGTTGATGCTTTTTTCCAGCGTTCAAAATTTGTTGCCATGGTCACCTCTTTGCTGTCCCGCCATCTACATAGCAATATTTTTTTCCAGGGCATCAAACGTATAATCATAACCATCCCTTGGTAATTGTTTACCGGTTTCAGTTCATCGGATCCACCAGCCAGTCGATTGGAACAAACGGTTCCCGAAGCACAAAACCATTAATCTGCCAACAAATAAAACAAGTGGTATGATGTGAAGAAGATGTCAAAATAAACTTCATGTTGCATTGGATATTCAACATTCGAAAGCAAACGCATAACCACATCAGCTCCGAATCGAACAACATTGTTGTATTGAACAGCTGATCCACAGTATGGTATAAAAGAATACAGATAACCTGTTAACAAAGAAAGGAAAATATTTATCAAAATCAGATTATCACAGGAAGATCTGAGATTTATAACCTGAAGAAGAACACAGACAGCATAATTTTTAACTAAATCGAATTGGTTTGCCTCTGATGAACATCTTACAGCTGTGGCTCCCAAAATATGGAACCATTTGTTCATCTATGGATAGCATTTCGTCCCAAACACCAAATTGAAGAAGTTTTCGATTCATAATCTATACTAATATTATAAAGAGGTAATGTGTGTTTGTTTGTTTGTTTGTTTGTTTGTTTGTAGGAGGTAATCTCCTTAACTACCCAACTGATCTTCCTGAAATTTTCACAGTCTTACTGCGGATATAGGAAGTGTTACAGGCTATAATTTTTTAAATATTTTTAGTGGGCGTGGCACATCCCACACAAAGTAAATTTTTAATATCATATACATATATTGGGTACTATGATAGGAAGAGCTTTGCAAATTTGTTTGAGGTCACATATTGTTAATATTAGTAGCTACGTCAGAAATGGACGGGATCGGATAAGTGGGCGTGGTACCTCCCATACAAGTAATAGTTCAATATTATATATCTCGAGTACTGTGATAGAGAGAGCTTTTCAAATTTGTCTGATGCCACCTAATATTAATGTGAGTAGTCGGACAAAAAATGGACAGTATCGGACCAATAGGCGTGGCACCTGCCATTCAAAGTAAATATAAAATGCTATATATCTGGAGTACTGTAATAGTGAGAGTTTTGGAACTTTGTGTGAGCCCATAAGTTATTCATGTGATTAGTTAGACAAAAACTGGGCATGATCGGAGCAGTGGGCGTGGCACCGCCCATACAAAGTAAATATATGGTATCATATAACTGGTGTACTAAAAAAGGGAAGCTTTGACACTTTGCACGACCCCATTAGATCCTATTATGTGTAGTCGGACAAAAAATTGGAGGATTCACACCAATGGGCGTGGCACTTCCCATGTAAAGTAACTATTTAATGTCATATATCTGGAGTACTGCAAAAGAGAGAGCTTTGCGGCTTTGCGTGAGCCCATAGGTTCTTTGTATGATTAGTCGAACAAAAAAATGGGCGTGATCGAAGCAGTGAGTCCATCAGATATAAATGTGAGAAGTCCAATAAAAATTGGGCGGGATGGGATTAATGGGCTTGGCACCTCCTATATAAAAAGTATTAAGTACTACGAAAGCGACAGTCTTTTAACAAGTACATTAGTTATCAATGTGATTTGTCGTGGAAAATATATCACCAAATTCAAAAATGCCAAAACGAAAATCGCGAAAAATAAAAATCGCAAAAAAAATCTTCAAAATCAAAAATGGGCAAAATCAAAAATCGCTAAAAAGAAAAATTGCCAAATGATATTCTAAGTTCAAGGCCAATAGTTAAGTGTTGCCAGATCTAATATGGATAATCCATCTTCTCATGGGCAGCTACATGTACTTCGCTCCAGGGTAGGAACGTCGAAAAATCTGATAATTGTTGTACCGAATGAAAAAACAAAAAACATTGTATATCAGCATCAGCAAGCATTGAAATAAAAAAATCTGTACTAATAATCTATACTAACATAATATAGAGCTAATATGTGTTTGTTTGTTTGTAGGAGGTAATCTTCGTAACTACTTATCTGATCTTCCTGAAATTTTCACAGAGTCTTACTGCGGATATGGGAAGTGCTACACGCTGTATTTCTTTTAAGTATTTTTAGTGGGCGTGACACCTCCCATACAAAGTAAATTTTTAGTATCATATATATTAAGTACTATGATAGAGTGAGCTTTGCAAATTTGTTTCAGGTCATCTATTATTAACGTGAGTAGTCAGACAAAAAAATGGGCGGGATTGGACAAATGCGCGTGGTACCCCTACACAAACTTAATATTAAATATGATATATCTGAATAACTGTATTAGTGAGAAACTTGGGACTTTGCGTTAGCCCTCTCATAACGGTTCGTGTGGGGGCAGGGGGAGGGTGTAGCGAAGCACACCGGGTTACATCTAGTATTGAATAAAGGACGAAGCTAAAAGAACAATACAAGTATATTCTATAATATATAGATCTATAGAAATTGTTCTGCGTGTTGTTTTATTTGCTATTGTTATACATACCTTATATTGGCGAAATGTATAAAAGATTTTATGTGCAAAATTGTTGACCGAATCATGGTCTGTTTTATCATTGGGATACCCAATGATGGCTTTGTAGACCAATAATCTGGCACCGGTGGCAGAGTGTGATATCCCGATATCCCTCATCCAAATAAAACTGATAATTTTTTTGTGCCGCAAACCTATTTGTTTCTT
This sequence comes from Cordilura impudica, assembly GCA_963682025.1. Taxonomy (NCBI): domain Eukaryota; kingdom Metazoa; phylum Arthropoda; class Insecta; order Diptera; family Scathophagidae; genus Cordilura; species Cordilura impudica. The sequence goes on along the minus strand of OY821517.1, from coordinate 264,169,308 downwards.
GAATAATGTGGTTAAACACTTCGTCATCGTAAAATAGCTGAAACAATTGCAAAAGAGAATGGTTGGTCAATCTTGAACAAATATTATCTTTAAATTTAGTTAATAGTGCTGGGTTTGGATCAATGTCAAAATGATATTCCTTTCGGTTCCTTTTTTTTATCATTTGGGTTTTCCAAAAGAATTGAGTGGTTTGTATTCAAATCGAGGCTCCTTCTATGTTGAAGGTCCTGCCTCCTCTTCCTATTCATGATAGCCACTGTCCTCAATTTCATTTCTTTCAGTTTCAATTTCAACGAAATTGACAACCTCGTTCCGTGGATTCGGATCTATACTCAATTTCATCGGCATTGAATGTTTGTTCATCTAAACATTCGTCGACTTGATCAGGAGGAAGTACATATATTCATGCAATTATTATTCTCGTCATCAATTGGTTATTATTTCATCCATATCCTTCATACACAAGACATTTTTACATGTATACATGCAAAGCACCAAAATCAGTATAATAATAACAAAAAACTCAGAAATTCACAATTATTTTGCAGCATATAACATTTTCAATATTTACCTTTTCTTGCAAAAATTGATTATTAATTGTAGAAATACTCGATCAGCCCAATTACGAATATTCTAAAGGAAATTTTTTTCTCAGGGAAAATACTTTTCTGGAGAAAAAGATCATCCAATTATAAATTCCGCGTGGACAAAAAAATTAATAAATAAATCAGCGAATTTCGAAGCCAGCTGTTTTGCTTATTGACAATTAATTTTCTAAATTTTTTGTGTGTGCAAACGAAAATAAAATTATTTTAAAGAAAAATTAAATAAAAAAATTAATAGCATATCTATGATGTGAGCACTTGTGGTGGTAATTGGTGTTTTAGAATAGCAACAACGAAATAGCTAAAGGATTGCTAGAAGTCAATTGCGGGCTGAATCTATGGAAAACGCAATCAATGCCTGAATTGGCTTTTATTAAAGTTAACAAACGTTGAAGTTGGGCTTTATTTGTGGTCTTCAACCTACAATAACAATAAATTATTAATTTTTATAACCTTGTAACGCATCAAAATAAATTCCTGAGACCCCAAAAAAATATATTTTCTTGATCCTTATAACAAGGGAAGTTAATTTACCGATGACCGTCTGTCCGTCTGTCTGCGGAAATCACGATCACGCCGCCAATATCTAAGCTAGACCGTTCGTTTTTGAAATCAAAATCAAAATCGGTCAAAGGGTTCACGACCTATGAATGAAACTTTGAAAAAACTCTTGAAAAAATAAAATTTTTCAGTGTGTTTGTTGTTTTTCTTATGATATGTTATAATTCTTCGTATTGTTGAAGTCATTACGGTTGTGTGTATATTAATACTGCACGTGTCACATTGGCCTAAGCAAGTTTTACCACATAATTTTTTTATCATTAAAATTAAATATTAAAAATTAAATATTAATAAAAATAAAAAATGGAAAATGAAAATTGAAAAATGGAAAATGAAAAATGAAAAATGAAAAATGAAAAATGAAAAATGGAAAATCGAAAATGAAAAATGGAAAATGAAAAATGAAAATTGAGAAATCAAAAATGGAAAATGAAAATTGAAAGTTGAAAAACTGAAAATGAAAAATGGAAAATGAAAAATGGAAAATGGAAAATGAAAAATGAAATATGAAAATGAAAAATTGAAAATCGGAAATGAAAAATGGAAAATGAAAAATGAAAAATAAAAATGGAAAATGAAAAGTGGAAAATGAAAATGAAAAATTAAAATTAAAATTGAAAAATGGAAAATGAAAAATGAAAAATGGAAAACGGAAAACGAAAAAATAAAAGTGGAAAATGGAAAATTAAAAATGAAAAATGAAAATTGAAAAATGGAAAATGAAAAATGGAAAATGGAATATGAAAAATGAAAAATGGAAAATGGAAAGTAAAAAATGGAAAATGAAAAATGGAAAATGAAAAATGGAAAATGAAAAATGGAAAATGAAAAATTAAAAATGGAAAATTAAAAATTTTAAATTAAAAATAGCAAAGGGAAAATTAAAAATTAAAAATGGAAAGTAAAACATGGAAAATGAAAAATGGAAAATGAAAATATAAAAATGAAAAATGAAAAATGAAAAATGAAAAATGAAAAATGAAAAATGAAAAATGGAAAATGAAAAGTTAAAAATGAAAAATGAAAAATTAAAAATGAAAAATTAAAATTGGAAAATGAGAAATGGAAAATGAAAAATTAAAAATCGAAAATGGAAAATGGAAAATGAAAAGTGGAAACTGGAAAATGAGAAATTAAAAATTAAAAACTAAAAATGAAAAACGAAAGATGAAAATTGAAAAGTGAAAAATAGAAAATGATAAATTAAAAATGAAAATGAAAAAGGTGGAGGGTATCAAAGATTCGGCCCAGCCGAATTTAACACTCTTACTTGTTTAATTTAAATTTTGTTTTATCAAAATACTTCTTATATAAACTCCCGTCTGTTTTGCAAGGGAAATATTTTGAGGGGCAAACAAAATTCAAGTGCATTGAGAATAACTACTTTTTGCCCATCGAATATTTTTCCGAAGGAAATTTTATTCATAATAGGGGAAAAGGGAGATGTGAGAAATTTCATGCGGAATTTTCATTTAGAATTGGGCTGGATAAAACAAGAATATAATGAAGAAGCATCTTTTGATATATAGCGCGTGCCAAATTTAACAAAAAGAATGAGAAATGTTGGTTAATTAGTAACTATAATTTCGAACAGTCAAGTTTACACATATGTTGGTGTTGCAATATAATTAGTACAACATGTTTTTTCTTTAAGTGTATTTGATGTTGGAACTTTGATAACCCTAATTTTTTCATTGTTATATTGAATTTCATATTGTAAAACTTCTGTTTGTCAGTTCTCAATAAAACATAATTTCTATAGGTTATGGGCTGAAAAGAAAATTTAAAAATGTTTTCAAGAGATGAAGTAAAATCTACCGTCAGCAAGCTAAATGGAGTTAATTATTCCATATGGAAGGTTAAAATGGAATTAATTTTAATCAAAGAAGATCTGTGGGACATGGTTTTAAAAACGCAATTAATGCAATAGATTATTGGAATAATCTTAAGGCTCTATATGAAAAACCATCTTTAAATTAATCGAAGAAGCAACACGAAAGGTACATAAAAGATCAACGTCAGAAGTCGCTGTAATGAAGGTACATAAAGGCAAACAACAAAGAAGTCAGCACAACGGTAATAAAAAGTGTTTTTACTGCGACAAGGTTGTTCAAAAAAGATTGCAAATTTTTCAAGGAAGCAATGTCAAAGAAAAATAAAGTAAATGTTAGTGGAAGTTGTTATGTACGGGACAGCAATCAAGAACACTGTTTTTGGCTAGGTAAATGTGATAAGGGTACTGAATGTGAAATATGTCTCAGTGGTAAGATGGCAAGAAACTCCTTTCCGAAAAATTCAAGAGAGCAATCAAATGAAATACTTGACTTGATACACACTGATGTAGCAGTTAGGAATGAGACTAGTGGTTATCGTTATTTTGTAACATTTATCGATGATTACAGTGATATTGCGTGGTATCTTTGTTAGGGAACAAGAGCGATGTTTATGAAAAACTTAAGGAGTACTTCAATTTCGTAAAGACTAAATTCTGACCGTTGCGGTGAATATCTTAGAGATAAAGTTAAAATTTTTCTAACAAAAATGGGTACTAAACAGCATTTAACTGCACCATATACTCCGCAACAAAATGGCGTTGCTGAGAGGAGAAATCGTTATTTAGTTGAAATGGTCAGATGTGTTCTTGTGGATGCAAATTTGTCAAGTAAATTTTGGGGACAAGCAGTTTTAACGATGAATTTTATACAAAATCGATTACAGACAAGAATAAAAAATATTATTCCTTTTGAAATGTGGGAAAGCAAGAAGGATGATGTAAATCAGTTCGAGGTATTTGGATCAGAGGCACATGTATTAATACCAAAACAAAATCGTAAAAATTAGATCAGAAAACTGAAGTATTGCTGTTTATGGGGTATTCGGAGGAGTCAAAACGGTTTCTGAACAAGGCCAACATGAAAATTGTAATCAGTAGTGATTACAAAATATTAAAATCAAATACGAAAAAGGCTATACGTGATGAAAATGATTCTAAAATGGTGAAATTTATTCCAAGAAAAATTGAGGGTGCACATAGTGAAAATGATGATGTCGAAGTCAGTTGAAGCAGAAACGAATTATTAGGGGATGCAATTTTAACTTCTAACGAAATGCCAATTTTTAATGATGATGAGTACTACTCAGCCGACGAAGAAGGGGACAGCATTACTATATCCAATGAACCTATTCCTCTTAGAAGATCGAATCGTTCAAATTTGGGGGTTCTTCCTAAACGGTATGCAAATTTGGTAGGGAATGTTGAATCTACTACATATAAACAGGCACTGGAATGTGCTGATAGAGAGGAGTGGATTCGCGCTATGAACGAAGAAATGAAATCGCTATAAAACAACAAAACATGGAAAGTTGTACAACTACCTGAAGGGCGGAAAGCTATTGGGTGCAAATGGATCTACAGGATAAAGAGTAATGCAAATGGTGATATTGCAAAGTACAAGGCTCGATTAGTTGCACAAGGCTTTAGTCAAAAATACGGTGTGGATTACGACGAGGTGTTTGCTCCAGTTGTTACACAATCCACTTTACGTATGTTTCTAACAATGGCTGGTTCCAAGAACGACAAAGTTAAACATTACGATATTAAGACAGCTTTTCTTAATGGTGAGATTGAGGAGGATATTTATATGCTGCAACCACCAGGATATAAAGTCAACGACACAAATGAAGTGTCAGTATGTAAACTACAGAAAAGTTTGTACGGTCTCAAGCAGGCAGCGCGTTGCTGGAACTCAAAACTATTTGATGTACTGAAGCAGGAAGGGTTTCTATAAGGAAGTTTGGATCCTTGTCTGTTGAAGCTGCAAATTGAAAATTAATTTATCTTCATTCTCGTTTACGTGGATGATATATGGGTTACGGCAAAGAAGGACGAAAATTTTACAATGGAAATTCTACAAAACAATTTTGAACTAACAAAACTGGGAAATGTCAATTTTTATCTCGGAGTCACAATTGAGAAGGCGAATGATGGCTTCTATAATATCGATCAAAGTCAATATATCGATTCCATTATCATAAAGGCAGGTTTGCAAGATGGCAAAATCTCGAAGATACCCATAGATGTTGGTTATATCAATTTAGATCGTAAAAATTTTAACGTTTTGGACAATAATGGCATGTATCAGCAACTTATTGGATGTTTGATATACCTATCAGTAAACAGTATGTGTTGCACATATGTATCATTCTTATTCTTTTACTTTTTTATTATAATTTTTCAAAAAGTGTCTAAAAACAAGGATTTTTGAAATGTGCACTTACCATCGATGAAGAGGGGGGGTTGTCATGGGGTGATATCTTTTTTTTAGCTGTGGAAAAATCGAACAACGCACAGTGGCGCCCGTAGAGCAAACGAGGTTGCAAAAATCAAAATTTTTATGTGCGCCGACGAAGTTTTGAATAAACCCATGTTACAGGAAACTTTTCAACAATTTCAAATATGCTACTCTTAGTAATATCACATTTTTAGTTTAGAAGATATAACCGTTCAAAGTTCACCGACTTTCGGTTTTCAAAAAAACACACAATTTTTAGTTGCGATTTCAGGTGTAATATGACGAAAAGTAGGTAACGAATCGCCTTATTTTTTGTTTGTATTGATTGATGTATTTATTAAATGTATAATGATAAAAAAAAAATTAACTGTTTGCTTTGTGTTTCTCCTGGTAAATCACTATTTAAAAACTATCCGTTTTTTCACTATTTTTAAACTTTGACGGAAAATAAAAAAAAAATTTTCCTATATTTGCCATATTTGCAAAACATGTTTTCTGATTATTTCTTTACATAATTCAAAAGGTTTTATCTGCCCGTACGTGCCCGTTTGGCTTCTAGGGGTAAAAAAGGTTAAAAAGACATGGTTGCAGAAATTGTATGGCAGTAGTTTGATCTAATAGTTTGAAAATTGCATTTTAAGTCGGTTGTCTACCTGTGAGCCTCTGCCAAAGTCTACTCCCAATATTCTGTTACAGACACAGGATGCACAAATAACAACTCATTGAAAGTCGCAGGTGCCCACCTCACTTAAAAATTACTTTGGAGTACAAATGGTCAAGAACAATATTGACTTATGGTCCCTCCAGGTAGGCACAAATCTTATTTAGACACGAGTATAATACCAAAATTGTATAATTCAAATGGTCAAGAACAATATTGACTTATGGTCCCTCCAGGTAGGCACAAATCTTATTTAGACACGAGTATAATACCAAAATTGTATAATTCAGCCTAAATCCATATGTATGCAGGAAACGGGTAAATTTTTAGGCATGGTAGCATAAGCCTATATATTGCAAAATAAGCATAATGCCTGGATTAGTCTACTACTGAAAGTTGGCGCAACAAGTACTGAAACCATGACGTTAAACAATTTAAAATAATTTGAACTGTTTAGAAGGTCAACCACACCAAAGTTTTTCACGGAAGCTGCTTTAGAAGAACTTGATAGCTTATACGGAAATATTGAGAGAAGCGAAATTATAAAAAATAATTTTTATCTGATATATGCAAATATTAAAGCAAAATGGGTGAAATCTAATCGAACCATTCAGAACTTCAACTCCAAATACGAGGACTGGCTTAATGAAGACACCATCCTGGATATATTGGCAGTAGATAAGCCCACGACATCAACCAGAGGAGCAAAACCAAGGCCAAAAAAAAGTATTGAGGAGTGTTCAATTTTAACAAGAAAGAGGAAACTTGCCGATGCCACCAATGACTTGACCACGAAGCATTTATCGAACGCGCTGTCTATTAAATATACAAAGGATAGTGAAAGAGTTAGGTCGCAGATTACAAAATCTGTTGCTGATGCAAGCCCACTGCTACTAAAAAGGATTAAGGAAAGCATTCCCACGTCCACAAACGCACACATTAAAAAGTATGGTTCTGAAGAAGCCTTGGCCTTGTTTATGGACTAACAACTTTCCAAAGAAAAATATGAGATACTACGGGCATCCTTGGTGCGACACGGGGCGGACGTTTTACCAAGATACAAGCATACTACGCAAGCCAAAATAAATTTACGACCACTGCATACGGAGTTTACGGAAGTCTCTGTGGAAGCCAATCTGCAGGATCTGATGGGCCATACAGCAAAACGGTTGTTGGAGAGTGTTCCTGAAAATGAGGTGAAAATTCTCCCTGAGAAACTGACATTGATCAGCAAATGGGGTGCGATGGATCATCCGGACAATGCGTTTATAAGCAAAGGATATCTTCCGATGACGCTACAATATCGGACGGAAATATGTTTATGGCATCTGTTGTTCCTTTGCGGCTAAAATCTGATGTTTCCCTACACTGGAAAAATCCACGTCCGTCATCAGTGCATTATTGCCGACCAATAATGTTTCAGTCTGCAAGGGAATCGGCAGAACTCATAAGGACCACGGTGAAGGACATTGAAGAACAAATAAGCAAGATTAAGCCTACAAAGCTGCAAATTCGAGAAGGAAAATATATTGAATGCAATTACGAGTTCCACCTTACCATGGTTGACGGAAAAGTCGTAAACGAACTGACAGGAACAACCTCAACATTGTTATGCCCGATTTGCAAAAAGAGTCAGAAGAACTTTGGTAATTTAAACGATTCTACAAACGAGGAGAATTACGAATATGGAATGTCACCATTGCACGCAAGGATAAGGTGTATGGAGTTCTTGCTAAAACTGGCGTATACCCTACCACAAGAGGAGGAAAACTTCGATGAAAATACATCAATAAAGGATAAGGAAAAGATCAGAAAGAAGCAAATACAGGATGCTTTTTTTAAACAAGTTGGACTAAAAGTTGACTGTCCCAAGCACGGCTACGGTAACTCAAATGATGGAAACACTTCTAGGAGATTTTTTGAAAATGATGAGGCAGTAACTAGAATCACTGGAATTGACAATCAAATCGTGAAAAGATTGGGAACGATCTTGAATGTTTTAAACTGCAAAGTCAATTCAACAAAATATGGAGAATATGCATCGAAAACTGCATCTCTTTTAGCAGAAATGTATCCACAGAAGAAGTTGACCCCGACCGTCCATAAAATATTGGCGCATTTCAAATATATAATTGAGTACCAGTCTTTGCCAATTGGAGAGCTTTCTGAAGAAGCAGAGGAGTCTCTTAACAAATTTTATAAAAAATATAGATTGCAGAACACATTCAAAGCATCAAGGGTAAGGCAAAATGAGGACCTCTTCAACATGTTGGCAGCATCTTCCGATCCACTTATTTCTTCCCTGCAGCATGTGAAGTCACGAATAGAGTTAGAAAATAATTATAGTTTATAAATGATTAGTCTTTTAGATATACCTTCTCTCACGAATTGTGATGAATATTTTACAGAAAATTTAAAAAATAAATTTAAAAAAGAAGTAATTTTTTTTTAATTTGTTGGGTAATAATTTAAAACATAAAACCCTAAAGAAAAAAATAAAAACAATCTAAAAATTTAAAAATAATTTTTTTGTTTGTTAGATTTATCGTCATTTTTCAGACATATTGCAATTACTACTGTAGTTAATATGCAATTTTTAATTTTGTTTAAATGGTGCGTGGTAAAGAAGAAGAAAGCATATATTTCAAAAATTCATAACTGCACTGTATTCTTAATCGGACCGGTTTCTGGCATTTCAGCCTTCATAAGCGATTTATTGAACATTGTGATAATTGTTATGTTTTAATTGAATAGATTGTTTCTATATGAAAATTTTTTCTACTTAGGGCGGCCGTGAGGTTTTGAAACATGAACCATCACATACACTCGTACTTGCACTTTTTGGTCAGCGCTTTAACACACTCACCTAAAGTCAGGTCACCAGAAACCGGTCCGATTAAGAATACAGTGCAGTTATGAATTTTTGAAATATATGCTTTCTTCTTCTTTACCACGCACCATTTAAACAAAATTAAAAATTGCATATTAATTACAGTAGTAATTGCAATATGTCTGAAAAATGACGATAAATCTAACAAACAAAAAATTTCTTTGCTTCAAAGCGTCATCTCAAATATATGTAAAGTGCATATGTAGGTATGTACATAAACCGTACATCACATATGACAACTCTTACGAAAACTGAGAATAGTGGAAATTAGAATTATAAATGCAAAAAATATTCAAAATTCAAAAATAACGATTGTTTGTTTGGACAGAGTTGTATCTTCTGAAATTAATACAAAGTAAAGCTGTATGGTACGAAAACTGAAAACTAACCACACTGCTCGTAGGCCTGACTTTAGGTGAGTGTGTTAAAGCGCTGACCAAAAAGCGCAAGTACGAGTGTATGTGAAGGTTCATGGTTCAAAACCTCACGGCCGCCCTAAGTAGAAAAAATTTTCATATAGAAACAATCTATTCAATTAAAACATAACAATTATCACAATGTTCAATAAATCGCTGATGAAGGCTGAAATGCCAGAAACCGGTCCGATTAAGAATACAGTGCAGTTATGAATTTTTGAAATATATGCTTTCTTCTTCTTTAGCACGCACCATTTAAACATAATTTTTTTTAGTTACCATAAAATTGATTTTTCTACAAATTTTAACTTTGATAACCCATAAGTAGGCCCCTACAAAGCGTACCACCTTTTCCGAACGCTCATTTCATAGGCTGAACAGTTATCTATCATATGCTGTTTAAACTGTTCAATTATGTTATTCGGTTCAAAATATATGATTTCTGCAACGAAAAAACTCAAATGGCGCCACTGTGCAACGGAGCGAAATGCGTTAGCTGTCGATGACGTCTGTATTAATAGAATAGTTTTTCCCATAGGTTGTTTTCTATGAGAAATAATTACATTTAACTGTTTTTGTAAGAGTTAAGAATCAGGTTTATAAGCTAGGGCTAATTGTAAATAAAAAGACTTTTTTCCATGATTAAACAAAATGTGAATCATCAATTGCTGTACCATATCCCGTCTTAACCCTATCAACTATCAGGCCCATTTCTTCCTTTCATTTATCGTGTATGCTCATATTTTCTCGTTAGATTGGTCTCTCATTTCTTTTCTTACTATTCGTCATGTTTTGATGGATAGCTTACACGCAATACGTAGAATGCATTCAAAACAATTTATACACTACTGTCATCAAATCATCATTTTCATTCTTTGATAAGATTGTTTTTAGTTTCAAATTCGATGTTTTTTAATATGTTTTCATATGTATTGTCTAAAATTTTTAGCTAAGGAATCTCTACCGAAGTCTCTCATATATGAATATCATGAGGAAAATTTTTTTTTTAATTTTAACTATTTCAAACTTATGTAAAATTTGAGGTTTCCCCCCCTAAATCTACCATATTGCATGCAAACATTAACTTTACGCTACAATAATTCAAAAACTTCGTTTAACTTTTAGATAATATTTCACGTATAAACTAATAGAAGTGTTTTCTATAAAAAAAAGTTTAAGTTTAAGTTTATTTTATTAAAAAACGTAATGGGAATAGGGAAGATGATAAGCAAATGGATGTTTTGAAGTTCCATTCGAAGAAATCCAACGAAACCAATTTTGAAAGAAAATGATTCTACCAAGGGAGTTTACGTCAATGATTTTTTGAGTAGAGAAACTTTAAGTTTAATGAATTATGCAAAATCTTTAAAACGCGTTGGTTATCGTGCTGTGTATGCAGCTGATGAAAGAGTTTTGAATTATCAAGACCTAAAATTATAGCTATTAGAGGTGTCAGTTAACAAACCGCGTTGTATTTTTGTTGATGATTCCAACATTGATAGTTGCAATAATATTACATCAGAAGGGCTTTTAAACTTGCTAGCAAATTATGATTTTAATAATTGTCACACGCTGATTAAGCGACCTGGTAGTGTTTCCTTAATCAATCACGTCTATAGTAACAATTTAAATGCTTTATGTATTGAGTCAATGAATGCAAGTTATCCAACCATAACCTTATCCTCATGTAGAATCAATATTGAATGTCAAGCCATATTTTGCAATTATGATCAGGCCAAAAATTATGTTCAAACCAATCTTTCAAGAATAAGTGAATCCGTCTTTAGATACATCTGTGTTAATATCGTGTGTTAATGATTCGGTTGTTAATTCTACTTTAGAAAAAAATCTACAGAAAATCATTAAAAGGACAATTTACTTCGTGGATTAATTGAAACGTACAGAACTTGATTTTAATAATAATAAACCATTGATTCAATGATGCGTGGTAGAGAAGAAGAAAACATATATCTAAACTTCATAACTACATTGTACCTTTTACAATTCTTGAAATTCATTAAGAACGTTGTGCCAACATTATGAAATAGTTCGGTTTGAATATACACTACACGATGAAGTTCAAAATGTTATTGCTAACTTATCATCATGATAAAGTTCTGGGCACGATGACACAAACGCTAAAATTATTTTAAAATTCGTTAATGAGGTCACACCCTATATCACTAATATTTTTACAATATGATAAACAGAACCAGATATCCAGAAAATTTAAAAATACATGAAGGTGAAATCGCGGTTTTGTCTGTTATTGATAAAATTATAGAACGATTTTATATGATCAAATGTAAATTTACATTAATTCCAATAAATTACTCAATGGTATCCAAAATGGTTTTAGGAAAGGATGTGGAAGGATGAGGAGGCAGTTGTTAATGTTGTCAGTTTTATTTGTAATGGTCTGGATCAATGTAATAGAGGAGTAGCTGAAATAATGAATGATTTTTGAAAGCATTTTATTTAGCAGATCACATCATCTTGCACAAAAAGTTAAGATACTATGGTATCTATGGTAGACAGCAGTTTGTGCAAATTAACAATAAAAAAAAGTTCTTTTGGTTCTGTTGAATTCGGAGTTCGGAGTTCCGCAAGGAAGTGTGCTGGGGGCTTTGCTATTTATTGTTTATATCTTAATGACATTAAAAATTTGAACTCTCTGGTAAGCCTTTTATTAACGCTGATGATATATGTCTTATTAACCTTACACACATGAGACAGTTGTTAAAGCATAATATGCTTATGCCATATTTAATATCTGAATCCACTAGAATTAACAAGCTTTTTCTTAATGCAAGCAAAACTCATATAATACAATTGAAAACTTACTGTCACTTCAGTGTTTTTGTCGACGGAAGAGAAATTGAGAAGTTGATTCCGTGAAATATTTAGGCATAACTCTACAAAGCAACCTAGCTTGGAACAAACATATCCAGTCTGTTAAAATCTAATGTGTTCAAGCACTTGGTAACTATACACATTTAATAGAAACACCAAATTTTTAATTTATAATATGTTAATTCACAACCATCTTGACTACTTAGCCATTTTACATAGAAACAAAAAAAGTTCGGATCTTAAATCCCTGCTAAGAATGCAAAACGAGGCTTTAAAAATAAAATCTTCCTAATACACACCGCACTAAATCAATATAAAGAGATTTTTTGTCACACCACTAACAGTTTATGGCATTTATAAAATGCAGCTATTATTCTATGTGTTTAAATACATATATAACATTGGAAATCACACAATTCGATTTCAAAAGAACAGTCATATAGTGCAATGAATAATAATAACTTAATGATGCCACGGTGTAGGTTGGATAAAACAAAGCAACGTATTGAATTTATGGGTAGTCGTGAGCTTAACAAATTGCCAAACGGTTTGAAAAATATAAATAAAATTCCAAAATTTAAAATTTCACTAAAAAGTATTTATTTCAACATTTAGGAGAACTTTTACAGAAAACCTGATCTTATAATGTCTAATGTAAATCTCACATGTACAATTTCTTTCTTTTTATACTCTCCACACCTCAAAGGCAGATGTTATATATAGGTTTGTCATTCCATTTGTAACGCATCGAAAAACTAATTTCCGATTCCATGAAGTTTATATATTCTTGATCCTTAACACAGCTCGAGTCGATATAGCGATGTCCGTCTGTCCGTATGTCTGTTAAAATCACGCTCATTCACAAAACAAACCGTTCAACTGGATAAAACTACGATAACATCATTTGCCATTATGCCGGCCAGGCTGGTATTTAAACCGGGATAAATCGGGTATCATAGTGCTTAGATACGAGTAAAAATATGTAGATACCTTAAAAAAAATGATGCAATCATACCAAAAAAACGACTACCTACCATGAGTTATGTTAGTAGTATTCCCACATATTTTTTTTATCGTTATCACGATAAATGAAAAAGGAAATATGAAAATTGAAAAATGGAAAATGAAAATTGAAAAATCAAAAGTCGAAAATGGAAAATGAAAAATGGAAATTGAAAAATTAAAATTGGAAAATGGAAAATAAAAACTGAAAATTGAAAAACGGTAACTGAAAAATTAAAATTTAAAAATTAAAAATTAAAAATTAAAAATTAAAAACTAAAAATTATAAATTAAAAATTAAAAATTAAAAATTAAAAATTAAAAATTTAAAATTTAAAATTAAAAATTAAAAATTAAAAATTAAAAATTAAAAATTATAAATTATAAATTAAAAATTAAAAATTAAAAATTAAAAATTAAAAATTAAAAATTAAAAATTAAAAATTAAAAATTAAAAATTAAAAATTAAAAATTAAAAATTAAAAATTAAAAATTAAAAATTAAAAATTAAAAATTAAAAATTAAAAATTAAAAATTAAAAATTAAAAATTAAAAATTAAAAATTAAAAATTAAAAATTAAAAATTAAAAATTAAAAATTAAAAATTAAAAATTAAAAATTAAAAATTAAAAATTAAAAATTAAAAATTAAAAATTAAAAATTAAAAATTAAAAATTAAAAATTAAAAATTAAAAATTAAAAATTAAAAATTAAAAATTAAAAATTAAAAATTAAAATTAAAAATTAAAAATTAAAAATTAAAAATTAAAAATTAAAAATTAAAAATTAAAAATTAAAAATTAAAAATTAAAAATTAAAAATTAAAAATTAAAAATTAAAAATTAAAAATTAAAAATTAAAAATTAAAAATTAAAAATTAAAAATTAAAAATTAAAAATTAAAAATTAAAAATTAAAAATTAAAAATTAAAAATTAAAAATTAAAAATTAAAAATTAAAAATTAAAAATTAAAAATTAAAAATTAAAAATTAAAAATTAAAAATTAAAAATTAAAAATTAAAAATTAAAAATTAAAAATTAAAAATTAAAAATTAAAAATTAAAAATTAAAAATTAAAAATTAAAAATTAAAAATTAAAAATTAAAAATTAAAAATTAAAAATTAAAAATTAAAAATTAAAAATTAAAAATTAAAAATTAAAAATTAAAAATTAAAAATTAAAAATTAAAAATTAAAAATTAAAAATTAAAAATTAAAAATTAAAAATTAAAAATTAAAAATTAAAAATTAAAAATTAAAAATTAAAAATTAAAAATTAAAAATTAAAAATTAAAAATTAAAAATTAAAAATTAAAAATTAAAAATTAAAAATTAAAAATTAAAAATTAAAAATTAAAAATTAAAAATTAAAAATTAAAAATTAAAAATTAAAAATTAAAAATTAAAAATTAAAAATTAAAAATTAAAAATTAAAAATTAAAAATTAAAAATTAAAAATTAAAAATTAAAAATTAAAAATTAAAAATTAAAAATTAAAAATTAAAAATTAAAAATTAAAAATTAAAAATTAAAAATTAAAAATTAAAAATTAAAAATTAAAAATTAAAAATTAAAAATTAAAAATTAAAAATTAAAAATTAAAAATTAAAAATTAAAAATTAAAAATTAAAAATTAAAAATTAAAAATTAAAAATTAAAAATTAAAAATTAAAAATTAAAAATTAAAAATTAAAAATTAAAAATTAAAAATTAAAAATTAAAAATTAAAAATTAAAAATTAAAAATTAAAAATTAAAAATTAAAAATTAAAAATTAAAAATTAAAAATTAAAAATTAAAAATTAAAAATTAAAAATTAAAAATTAAAAATTAAAAATTAAAAATTAAAAATTAAAAATTAAAAATTAAAAATTAAAAATTAAAAATTAAAAATTAAAAATTAAAAATTAAAAATTAAAAATTAAAAATTAAAAATTAAAAATTAAAAATTAAAAATTAAAAATTAAAAATTAAAAATTAAAAATTAAAAATTAAAAATTAAAAATTAAAATTAAAAATTAAAAATTAAAAATTAAAAATTAAAAATTAAAAATTAAAAATTAAAAATTAAAAATTAAAAATTAAAAATTAAAAATTAAAAATTAAAAATTAAAAATTAAAAATTAAAAATTAAAAATTAAAAATTAAAAATTAAAAATTAAAAATTAAAAATTAAAAATTAAAAATTAAAAATTAAAAATTAAAAATTAAAAATTAAAAATTAAAAATTAAAAATTAAAAATTAAAAATTAAAAATTAAAAATTAAAAATTAAAAATTAAAAATTAAAAATTCAAAATTAAAAATTCAAAATTCAAAATTCAAAATTAAAAATTAAAAATTAAAAATTAAAAATTAAAAATTAAAAATTAAAAATTAAAAATTAAAAATTAAAAATTAAAAATTAAAAATTAAAAATTAAGAATTAAAAATTAAAAATTAAAAATTAAAAATTAAAAATTAAAAATTAAAAATTAAAAATTAAAAATTAAAAATTAAAAATTAAAAGTTAAAAATTAAAAATTAAAAATTAAAAATTAAAAATTAAAAATTAAAAATTAAATATTAAAAATTAAAAATTAAAAATTAAAAATTAAAAATTAAAAATTAAAAATTAAAAATTAAAAATTAAAAATTAAAAATTAAAAATTAAAAATTAAAAATTAAAAATTAAAAATTAAAAATTAAAAATTAAAAATTAAAAATTAAAAATTAAAAATTAAAAATTAAAAATTAAAAATTAAAAATTAAAAATTAAAAATTAAAAATTAAAAATTAAAAATTAAAAATTAAAAATTAAAAATTAAAAATTAAAAATTAAAAATTAAAAACTAAAAATTAAAAATTAAAAATTAAAAATTAAAAAATAAAAATTAACAATTAAAAATTAAAAATTAAAAATTAAAAATTAAAAATTAAAAATTAAAAATTAAAAATTAAAAATTAAAAATTAAAAATTAAAAATTAAAAATTAAAAATTAAAAATTAAAAATTAAAAATTAAAAATTAAAAATTAAAAATTAAAAATTAAAAATTAAAAATTAAAAATTAAAAATTAAAAATTAAAAATTAAAAATTAAAAATTAAAAATTAAAAATTAAAAATTAAAAATTAAAAATTAAAAATTAAAAATTAAAAATTAAAAATTAAAAATTAAAAATTAAAAATTAAAAATTAAAAATTAAAAACTAAAAATTAAAAATTAAAAATTAAAAATTAAAAATTAAAAATTAAAAATTAAAAATTAAAAATTAAAAATTAAAAATTAAAAATTAAAAATTAAAAATTAAAAATTAAAAATTAAAAATTAAAAATTAAAAATTAAAAATTAAAAATTAAAAATTAAAAATTAAAAATTAAAAATTAAAAATTAAAAATTAAAAATTAAAAATTAAAAATTAAAAATTAAAAATTAAAAATTAAAAATTAAAAATTAAAAATTAAAAATTAAAAATTAAAAATTAAAAATTAAAAATTAAAAATTAAAAATTAAAAATTAAAAATTAAAAATTAAAAATTAAAAATTAAAAATTAAAAATTAAAAATTAAAAATTAAAAATTAAAAATTAAAAATTAAAAATTAAAAATTAAAAATTAAAAATTAAAAATTAAAAATTAAAAATTAAAAATTAAAAATTAAAAATTAAAAATTAAAAATTAAAAATTAAAAATTAAAAATTAAAAATTAAAAACTAAAAATTAGTAGTAACTTAACTTGATCAAACACAGAAACAATCCAAATTCGTTATTTTGTTTTATAGATATTTGTTTTTTTTTTACAGATTTAGTTGAAATTCGGGAAGCAGCTATATATGGGACCATGACTAGAAATTGTTCCTTTATGGAATATTATTCGCTTAATGGATATAAGTAACACACAAACACGAAACTGACCATGACCAATATGATAATTTGTTTTTAAGGATAATTCAAGTCGTTCTGTTAGGGGTTATTTGTATGCCGACTAAGTCTGAACATGCTCCGATTTTCAACAATTTCGAATTTCAGAAATTGATTCTGTGTCGATTAAATAAGGTGGGCAGCTATATTATATTTAGTAGTTACAAATATCAGCACAAACTATATACACCCTGACCACGGAGTGGTATAGAGTATAAAAAAATCTGTTGCATCGTATTCAAATCGCATTTGCGCTCCGACGCCGTACGAGATTACTTCGGTAACTCTTCAATAAATTACTTAAAACCGTTATTAATGACCAATAAATAGCTCAATCACACTCCTAAAAATTGTGACATTCATCTCTCCATTTCCATTTCCATTTAAAGTTCCATTTGTATTTAAGGAGTTAGATCGGAAAAATTCTAACACACGAAAGAATTATTTGAATTATATTTTGATAAAGATATCTTTGGAAAATATGTCAGTTGTTATGTTTCATGAAAACAATGTTCACTAGTTTCTAGTCTGTTTAAAATGAGTAATGAAATAGAAGTTCGAGATTGATACTTTCACCAAAATCTATCTTAGTCTTACAAGAGTTGGCCAAAGAAGGAAAGCTCTGACGTCAATATTATTAGGAAGTATCAGGAGAATTTTACCATTGATTGGAAACCTGGTTCGAAAAGAAAGAACAGTCAAAGGCCACATCCGGTAGAGAAGCAGCCCGGTTAGATTTGTGCTCGGACTATTTGGTGCGAAAAGTTTATGAAGATTTGACGACATGCAAAATTCCAAAAAATTCCAGACAGGAACGCTCCAAAAATTTAGATGCCACAAAAGTAAATGAGAATTGAAATAATGTTTCATAAAAACATATTCCTGCTGCATAATAAGCCACGAAACGTATGTGATGGCAGTTTTTTCACAGCCTCCAGATCAAAATTTGTATATTGCTAAGCTCGAGTAAATGTCGAAGATAAGTTTAGGGCCCAAAAGCAACCGAAATTTAATAAAGTTTCCTGGTATGATAAGCAATATGCAGTTGCGGCAAAAGAAGCACGTCAGTTGTTGCAACGAGCTCTATAACTACCCAAATTTATATTATGGAATATTAAAAAAAACTCCTGGCTTTTTTAGGCCAAAACAATGTGTCCATAATGTGTTTTTGTGCCAAGGGATGCAAATCTTCCAAACTGTCTGGTAGAGAGACATTGGTCCTAGTGAAAAGGGAGTTGTGAAAAAGAAGTTGTTCCAAAAAATTGCAGAAAACACCATACAATCACTAATAGAAGGTTTTCCGGAAAAGATTCCTAAGTTCATAAGAAGGGATTACAACTATAAAAACTGTTTTTTTTGCAAACTGTAATACAATTTCCATTAAATTTAAAAACCAAAACTCTAGGTTCAATGGTTCAAGTATTGTTACACTTTACGTTTGTATCTTTTTTTTTTATCTCACTCCTAAATACTTACTTTCATTTCGGGTTTGCTAAAAAAAACATTCGTTCCTTACTTTCAATTTCTTTAATTAACTTTTTGTTTTTTTATTGTTGTACCGAAAATCACCTTAAGTAGTTTCCATAAAATTAAAATAACTAAAATCCCAATTAGTACGACACCACTAATTAAAACTCCAACAGTGTCTATACTATATTTTTGTATGTAACTCATTTTCTGTGCTGGATTTTGTAAATGTAATGCTCCTTTATATTTCAAAACATATTCTGTCCAATAGATGGCTAAATCCAAAGGCTTAACTGGTTGATCATGATATCGGATGGATATTGCTTTAGCATTTTCCATATATTTTGGATTATGTAATATTTCCAAAATACTTGATTTAAATTCTTCCCGTGAAAAAGTTGTGAAATCCAATGCTATTGCATAGCCAGATTCTTGAGCCTTTCTCATATTCATTTGTTGATCGTAGAAAACGGGTAAGCCGAGCATAGGCTTACCATGGTACAGTGATTCGGTAGTGCTAAGCAAGCCACCATGTGATATGAATAGTTTTACTCTGGGATGAGCCAAAACATCCGGTTGTGGAAACCAGGGGCTTACAAAAACATTATCCGGTTTACCGGGTAAACTGCTATTTTCAAATTTCCACATTATTTTGAATGGCAGAGAACGAAATACATCATTTATCATTTGTTTACGTTCGGGTGGGAAATCTGTAGAATTAAGATTAGTACCCATAGAGAAGTATATAACATCTTCAGGCGAAGAATTTATAAAATTTTCCATATCCTGTGGCAAAGCCTTCGGGTTATAATCGATTTGAAAGCCTCCTACTTCCACCATATTTGGCACATATGGTCGGGGAAAACTTATAGTAAAATGTTTATTAAGTAACATCAATGAAAAATTAGTTCTCATATCCCATAAATCATCTTTAATGTGAGGCATATATCTTTGAAGCAATTTCTTATGTCTGGGTATATGCACCACACGTACGTGCAATAATTCCAATAACGTCAATATGCAATTCTTCATGCGTTCCTTATAAGACATACGTTCCGTAAAACCTGCTGTCACAAGAGGTACATATGACAACGGTGACATATTTCCCATAAGTTCATCTATTATAGGATCTGTGCCAAATGATGAGATCCCTATCATGGGTGCTTGAAAATGTCGTCCGAAGCTATAGCAAGCATCTATGTGTAATGCCTCTACAATTACTAAATCAAATTTTTCGGTTTTTAGTAAACGTTGGACATTAGAATTTTTCATTACGGTTTCGGTGATATTTATAAAAAAACTTGACACAAACGACATCTCCTCCCATTTGTAGCGCTCAATCAGAGCTATACCCATAAAATCTATAAAAGACAAACATATATTTTTTTACGATAAAACTGTAAAGTCATTTCTAAATGTTTACTGTAGGTAAAATCCAAACTAAGGACTCGTTTAGAATAACAGATAATACAAATTATGTATGTAAAAAATTATTATATTATATCAAGATATTTGAAAATTTTTTTGACAGGAACTAAATTTTGTACTGCTTTCGTCAACATTTCAATACTTTGAAAAATATTGTTTTACTACTTATTATTTTACATACCCGCATACGTATCATGTACTTCCACTAGAGAAATATCCTTAAAATTAGCTATTTTTTGCTTTTGTGGAAAAGCATTTATCACTGTTAACTTATGGCCTTTGGCCGCCAAAGCTTTTAAATACGGTTGAACCAATATATACTGTGATGGACCTGGAAACGGAAATACTGCTAAAATTTTAGCACTTTCAACGTTATAAGAATGGATGAACGCAAAACATATGACAATTATGTTTAGAAACTGTTTAATTGAAAATATCATATTTTACAAAAAAAAAAAAAAAAAATCCCTTAAATTTTAATTTATGCTTTCTCCTATTTCTACAAGATGTTCTTGCTATGAACATATTATTATAACTGATCTACTGTGCTCCAAGAAAAAAGACAGAGCAATTGTTAGATTATATTATTACATTGTATGTTACATGAGCAAGTGTTAGTGCGCATGTTTTTTTTTTATATATACAAACATTATTAATTAACCTGTTAGGAGCCAGTAGGGGCTGTTATATATTCGCAGCTATAATACTTGCCAGTCAGGCATGCATCATCGGGAAACCTGTTTGTTTCAGGAAACCAGAACACGATAATGCTTCAAAACCGGGATTTCCTAGAGTAACATGATCAAAGAATTTTCAAAAAATTATAGAAAGTCAATGCCGATAAATATTGTTTGCTTGTGTTAGTTTCGATCGAATACGGTTGAATAGATTTTCTTGATATTTCCTACACATACCACGAAAGCCGATTGGGCCTGTAGGATGATTGGACTTTTGCTAATGTTAATAATATTCTCACAGACTTTGATCTATCGTTACTTTGCCTATTCCAAGTTCTGTGTTATTGACGGAATTATGGGTGGGATTTAACGAGATATGTGGCTCCATTAAATTATGTTATAAACGAAATACAGCAGTGCATATGGGTGGAATTGAAAACATAATGATAAAATCAAACTGCTATACCTGCCTTTTTATACCCCCCACATCACTGTGCAGTGGTTATATATCAGTTTGTCAATCCGTGTGTAACTCATCGAAATAAATTCCGAAGCCCAAATAAACTATATATAGTTCTTGTTCCTTATAAAAGGAGTAGTCGATATAGCGATGTCCGTCTATCCGTCTGTCTGTCTGTCTGCTCAAAATATTCTCCTGTCCGCATTAGGTCGAGTATGTCAGACTACTTAGGCTTAAAATATTCGTCATAATCTGCAGCAGTTTGGTATTGCACTTGGAGTCTTTAGAATCGATAGCCGACGAATGTTGTACGAAAATCTAAGGATGCTCAAATCTCTCAAATTGCTACTCTCGGACTATGCGACCAGCTCGCATACATCAGTTTCGGTGGAAACTGACGTCGATAGGTTTACGAAGATATTATGGGGCACTCTCAACACATCGAAGACTAGGGAAATCCTTAGTCTGAGTAGAAGAGACCTTAGTAGGGTTATTGGCATCCTCACTGGGTGATCTGAACTGAGGGTTCACCTATACCGTATAGGACGGACGGAATCGGTCACATGCGGAGAGGACGACGAAACCCTAGAACAGTACCTTTATTACTGTCTTCCATTAGCGAGAACAACGGTCAAACATCTATGCAACGACATCTTACCAGGCCTGGCGGGTCCTAGGGGGGATAAGCTGGAAAACACTCAGGAAATTTTCTGACGAAACCGTAATTCTAAGTTAATATAGGGCTAGAGAACGCGATGAATATGGAGATGTAGGGCGCACATCAAGCTGACTATCGGACTTAAGTGCATGTCCGAATACAACGGATATGAGCTATGCGTATACAGAGCTCCTCTTCTCAATCCAACCTACCTAAAGTTATTGTTACTATCTTATTCATTTTGAAGATCGTTGTAAAAATCTAGCTATGATAATGTGAAATCTGGTTTTTTTGTCTCTTAGTCTTAAAAGCCTTGCTTAGAACATGGGTGGAGGGTATCGAAGATTCGGCACAGCCGAATTTAATACTCTTACTTTTGTTGTTTTTGGTTGGTATTTTACTATCAAACACAACAAAAAGTGGCCAAATAGTTTGAGGTTGTCATGTTGTCTCATTAGAGAAAGGGAAGAAATGCATAACAACTACAACAGCAATATCAATTGTGTTTATTTAATATGTTGCTATGCTGACTATAACATGATTTAGAGATTAGATACGACTAATAAGAACAGTTAAATGTACGTTTTGGGTTAGGTAAAAATAAGAAATATTTGTTTTAAAATTAAAGCATACATACATAAAACTCCAAACATGTTGAAGTGAATAAGTTTATAGAATCACTGCTCGAAGAATATAACATCGCCTTCAGAATAGAACATTATAAAAAAAATTTCATTGTATGATTTTAAGATACATTAACGATTCTGATCTAGTTCTTAAATAATGAACACTAATTATATTTTTTAGCTTTTTAATGCCTACTTTAAATTATTGCTTTATTCTAAGCATTCCAATGGAAAGTACAATTACTTACGCAGACGCTCACGAAAAGAATACGAATAAATTATTAGTCGTAGGCTTACGAGGATATTGGACCAGCGCTTTGCAAACTGCTAGCTGTAAAGAGGAATACAAATGATTAAAATATAATCAGCTAAGTATGACTTAAATTTTTGGTTCATATTAATTGCTCGTATATACTTTTTCAAATTAGTATTACGTATGTTTTTGATAAATCTAATTCTTTTAGATACTTCAGTTGCAGCTTTGAAGCTAATAGTTATAGCAGTGATCTGAGAAGATATACTGTTTGCGCACCATCCTGGCTTTAAAACCTAAATTTTTGTTATGAATATATCATATATCCTCTAAATCATGTTTTACACCCGTGTTGTTAGAAATAAGGTTGTTTCACAAATTGAAAACCATATGCGACTTACATCTACTATATATGGGGGATTTCATGTCAAGTGCACCAACTTTTGAAACCGATGTCTTCCGATCGGGATGAAATTTGCACCAAGGTTAGTCCTATTAGATAGTAGTTCAGACACAATTTTTTAAAAAGATCGGTCCAGATCTCTCTGAGTTAGAGGGGATCAAAATTTGACAGTTTGGCCAAACAGGTGTTTTTTCTCATCGATGTAACTTATTACCTATTGTTCCTAGAAAATTTTCTCCCAAAGAGTTTAGATAGCTATTTCTTCAATATTTCGGAAAAAAATACTTAAAAAAAAAAAAAATTTGTAGACTTCTTTTTTTGCTATATTAAAGCATTTTTTGCCTTTTTTTTCAAAAAGGGCATTTTTTTTTTCATAAGAAAGCTTAGGATTTTTAAGAGCTTTTTGGTCGCTTAGTGGGATGGGAGTGGGATATCTATCAAAATAAATGTTTTTTAACTCAAGACAACTGTTTTGCAATTTTTCACAAATGCACTATTTTGAATTTTTTTCTATTTGTGTCTAAAACCTTACAAATAAAACTTATACTGAGAAACTAGACAAACTAAACTTTCCGAAGGTATGTAACATACCTTCATAACATAACAGAAGAGAATGGTTATCTGTAACCTGAAAGAGTTATTTGCAACATTTCAATCTGAACACGAGGATGTTAGAATTGGCTTCACGAAATTAACCCAAATGAGGCCAAAACATTGCGTTTTGGCAGAAAGCAGCGGAACTCACACAGTATGCGTTTGAATTACCCATGAAAATGTTAAACTGATGTTGAAGGAAATCAACTTAAAGTATTTAACAGATGATTCGGCAGAAGATTTACACGATTACCGCGATTGCCTTAAATTGACTATGTGTCCTAATGCAACAACTTCTTGCCACTTAGGTGAATGTACCAATTGCCCGAAAACCACGTTCATCAAAGAAAATTTAATCAACTCTTTTGATCGAGAATATATAGAGGAGGTCAAATTTGATTCCTGGATTCAGACTGACAGATGCACATTGAAAACAATAATTTTAAATGTGGATGATTTTGTGGAAGAAATGTGTACAGGATTGCTAAACTTGAGCAATGGTCATTCTTCAAGGATTTGAAGATACATTTGAAGTCTGGTGAATTCGTTGTTTCATATGATTTCGCAGAAAACTATAAACATGTTCTTCAGGATGCCATACAATCATTCCACTTCAATAACGACCAAGCAACTATATTCACAGTAGTTATTTACTACATGAAAGATGAAAAACTGGAACACAAAAGTATGGCAATCATATCCGACGATTTAAAACATGATACCGTTGCTGTTTATGAGTAACAGAAGAGAATGCTAAAATTTCCAAAATCTAAATTTACAGTAAAGAAGGTATACTACGTTTCGGACGGAGCTCGTCAACATTTTAAAAACAAAGGTAGCTTGGCAAATCTTATGGCCCATGAAAAAGATTTTGGAATGCCAGCTGAGTGGCATTTTCATTCTACTGCTCATGGTAAAGGAGCATGTGATGGTATTGGAGCAAACCTTAAAAGAAATGCAGCGAAGTATAGCCTCCAGTGCTCTCATCAAGATCGCATCTTAGATGCGACAGCTTTATTCCATTTGGCAAAGAGTTATTGTAAAGAAACTAAAATAGTTTTTAGTAGCAAAGAGGATCATCAGGAAACATTGAAAACACTGAAGAGCAGATTCGATGCTGCGGCAACAATCGATGGCACCGCTCAATACCATGCTTTTATACCGCTTGTCGATGGAAGACCCAAGTTGAAAAAGTTTTCTGCCTCCATTCAATGCGATTTCTTTCCAAAGACAACAAATAAACCAGCAGCGAAATCAACAGCTGAACCTAGTAACGCCAAGAAAGGATTGACAAAAAAACGCAGTAAATAAAGGCGACAAAAAAGCTTGATGAAAGACTGGGTATTTAAAAATTTACAAGACTTAAATACTTCATCAGCTACAATAAATTAAGTATAAAAATAGTTATGATATAAATGGATCTACTGCAATTAAGATTAAATTTTAATAAATTATTTATCTTTTTATTTTTAATGTTATTATTATTATACATTAATTTAATTATTATTAAAAATAAATAAAATATAATAATTTTTCAACATTTCTAAAGAAAAAAAGCGATTTTCTGGGTATTACAGTATCGAGGGTATAAAATTTTAGTTAGGTATGTTATATACCTTCGGAAAGTTTAGTTTGTCTAGTTTCTCAGTATAAGTTTTATTTGTAAGGTTTTTGGACACAAATAGGAAAAAATTCAAAATAGTGCATTTGGGAAAAATTGGAAAACCGTTGTCTTGAGTTACAAAACATTTATTTCGATAGATATCCCACTTCCATCCCACTAAGCGACCAAAAAGCTCTTAAAGTAAAAATCCTAAGCTTTCTTATGAAAAAATAAAAAGAAATAAAAAAATGCCCTTTTTGGAAAAAAAAGGCAAAAAATGCTTTAATTTAGCAAAAAAAAAGTCTACAATTTTTTTTTTTTTTTAAGTATTTTTTTCCGAAATATTGAAGAAATAGCTATCTAAACTCTTTGGGAGAAAATTTTCTAGGAACAATAGGTAATAAGTTACATGGTTGAGAAAAAACACCTGTTTGGCCGAAATGTCAAATTTTGATCCCATCTAACTCAGAGAGATCTGGACCGATCTTCTTGAAAAATTGTGTCTAAACTACTATCCAATAGGACTAACCTTGGTGCAAATTTCATCCCGATCGGAAGACATCGGTTTCAAAAGTTGGTGCACTTGACTTGAAATCCCCCATATGTATATATATGTATATAGCTATTGGATAGCTAAGGCCCAGCGAGAAATCCTATAACTAGGCGTATGAACCATTTGTTTAATTCCCTTTGATTTTGGCATTGGCCATAGGACAGAAATATCCTTCCAGAACTCAGTTGTGTCCATCTTGTTCTTAATTTGTAACACAGCTCAGATAAAGGGATTAAAACATCAGTATCCATATAATTCGCGCCTACTTGTTTTGGATTAGTAATATGCAGAATCGCCAGACCGAGTTATGATTTAAAGAAGGCGTAGAGTAATAAATGTTCCACATTTCATATTTGCATGATATGAGCTTTGTAGAGTTATATCAGATTTAGTTTATTCAAAAGAAAGAATTGTGTTTTATCAGATTTCAATTCAGCTTTTGAAACAATCTATAACCGTTTAAATATACATTTAACTCAGGGCGCTCTACTCCATAAGGGGCACTGTTACCCAAGATCATCTGTCATTTCGCTACCTCATGAACTTTTGTGACCTTGCGTAATGATAAACAATAGTTTGAAAAGTTGACATTTTGTTATCCTGTTATCGTTTCGCAATTGTGGACCATCTACGTGGCGTTGAATTTTGTGTGGCTTATCCCGCTTAGCATCCTCCTAACAGCATTTTTATACTATGTAGGTATCAAAGGGTCATTGAAATATTATGGGCCCTATCGAGGAAATGGGCCCTACCCCATGTTAACGCTACTTTTTAAAAACGTACCCTTTTTTAAAAACTATTTTTTTTAACTACATTTTTTTAAAGTAAGTTAAAAATTTACCTTCTTTGTAATTTTTGATTTTGAAAATAAAATGTCCACCCGTAAACAAACAACAGGTCGCAAATATGAATATATTTTGATGAAATTAGTTATATAAGCTTCTATCGGCCATAGAACCAACGCTAATTAAATTGGTGGAAATCGGTTATTGTTCATACCTTGTCCCCATACAAATAACTCCTATGAGTTCGACCGAAATTTAAATAAGATCCAAATTATTATCTGGATCTCGATCAGTTTTCGTTTATGTTTGTCTATTATATCTATAAATCATTATTTTTTTTTTAATTTAAAATTGAAACAATAGCCGTCAATTTTTTTTTTTTGGAGATTGATGGGTATTGTACCATGATTATAATAATTTGGAATCAGTTTGCTTCGAAAATTCTAACCGCGCTGACACAGTAAATAGCTATCGGCTAAACTAATAGGTACCTAATTAATTTTAAAGATAGAATGTGTGGCATTAATGATGATAATTGTGTTTTCGATAATTATGAAATTGTACCGGGATATCGGAAAAATAGTAAATTATTATTAATTCCAAGTGAGAATCAATTATATAAATATAAATATGAAAAAAAGTAATGTAAAATTATATGTTTGCTATATTTCCACGTGTCCCGTGAATGTTGCAGTGGATTTTAATAATCCAGGAATGTGTGGAAAAACAAAAATAAAATCGAAAAACTTAAATTAATAAACACTATTAAAAGGAGTTGTGAAAATGTGTCCCTTAAACGAAATAATATTCGAGACATTTTTGATGAATCATCTAAAAAATTTAAATCAGACACAACGGAATTAATTGAATTTGGAAAAATGAAGTGAAATTTGCATTCTATTAAGAGCAAAATATTTCCCAAAACCCCGAAAGACTTCCAAGATATTGCGAACATTTAAAAAAAAAAAAGAAATTTTGAACGAATTTGGCCATTCGCGATATGAAAAATAAAAAGAATTTTACAGACAACAATAATTGGGGAAAATTTTGCGTATTCAATTTTTATGTCGCCAACAATACAGAGGACAATATCTGGTTGGGATGATTTACAGCCGCGCAATTTTCTAATGGATGGAACATTTGCAATTACTACTTGTGGTGGAATATTTAAGCAATTGAAGGTCATCCGTATTGCTCATTCCGATTATGTAAGTACTTTACGTTATTGTATAATTTATTTAGTTATTATTGGATATGGCGACCTTGCTGCACCACGCGCCGCGGAAATATTAAGTTTCATAATTTTCAAAAATATCCTTTATCCTTTATGAATATTAATATTGTTTTTAATAAGAAGTTTAATTAATTTTAGGTTTTTCCATTTTTATACACATTGATGCAATTTATACGGTTCCATTATACGCAGGAAGTGAGACGTAATGGAAAGAAAATACCACAGTTTAGAAGATATCTTAATAGCAATCCAGCTGCTAAAAGACTTTTTCAAAAATTTCTAGTTTTACCACTGAACCCAACAAACATCTTATCTGTATATGAGATCTTGAAAAAAGAAGCCCTGAGCTCAACATTTGCTATCCATGAGGATGCTGAAAGCTCTTTTAAACCATTTATAGCTTATTTTAAACAGCAGTGGATTACAAAAGTAATTGACGACAATAAACAAAGACATTATGTATATTTATATAAAAAAATTTAATTAAATAAATTTTTAAAATTATAGGTAGGAGCAGCAAATGTGACGGTGTATAAATTAAGTAGCAGGACTACAAGCGCTATAGAGTGCTACAATGGACGGCTGTCGTCAAAACTCGCGAAAACGGAAATTTTTTAAATTTTTGGACATAATATTGGATCAAGATTACAGTAAACCATCAGACTTTTCGAAATCAATTGATGATAATCTTTGCATATACCAACAGTGAACACAACAAAAACGTGATAAAATAATTGAAAAAATTATAGACAACATCTATAAACAGAAAATTTCATTGAACGATTGTTTAAATCAATTGACACGTTATAAAAACGTAGTTGTATAAGACAATTTTAATGTTTAATTATTAATTCCGTGTAATCATTACAAAATATGCTCGGACTGCTATAATGAAATAAAAAAACGTAGTGTTACACTGTGGAACAAATTCAGGTTAGCAAAAGTTAGGTCGATTCTGAGAGTGAGGGGTGAAAATAGAGGCTAAATTAGAAGACCCGTATCGCGGCGTATGTGTATGTTAGTTCGAATTTTTTTTTTTTAATCGACCTTCGAACTTTGAAGTCAAATGTCGATTTTCATCATATTGTTTATATGAGTTTTTGGCTATAACTCGTCGACTAATTGATATTTTTTCAATCTGCAAAAGCCAAATTATTGCTAGTGACCTGTGCAACAATTAAAATTTTTAAAAAAATTGATTTAGAAAATTTTTTGTGGTGCTTATGAAGCAAAAATTTGGAAAAATTATTTTTTTTCATCCTTTTTGAAAATATTTTTCACAAAACTACGTCTTTTTTGCTTTCTGTTTGATCTATAATATGCTTCTCAGTTTCTTTGTCGATCAACATCACTGCTCTCTCTAATATCTTGGTCATCATCATCAACATCAGAAAGGTCGATAATTTCGTCCAACAGATATTTTGGAATTTCATCTTTGTCTTCCCCTTCTTCCTCTTTTTCCTCGTCTTCCTCTTCTTCAAAGGTGTTTTTATACCACCAACAATTTTCAGCGAGTATTGTATCTGGAGATTTCTTTCCTCTGTACCTCAAACGAAAATAGTTTTCAATCGTTAACATGTTAAATTGTGCACTCTGACAAAGATATTAGAAAAATCTAGGAATTCAAAATATGCACACCTTATAGTTACCTTATTTCAAGTGGAAGCGCAGTTTGGTGATAACGTTCGCCTTGCTAATCAGATTCAGTTGGCAACTGTTTAGCGAGTTGATCAAGATGCTGATGCAAGAGATGAATTTTGTATGACATATTAACCCCAATTTCGTCGAAAGCTGCCAACATGTTTGCAAGAGATTGCCTGTAGTTGTCTTTGCGTTCTTTACCCAAAAGTCCTTTAATGACTGCTTTCAATGCGAGGCATGCATTTAATTCTCGGTCTGTCAGAACTTGGTAAAAATCTTGACGACTTATTAGTTTCCGTATGTCGGGACCATTAACAACCCCTTGCTGAATTTTGGCATTACTTAGTCTTGGGAAAATGTCTTTTAAGCGGTTGAATACTGCTGGTCTTTTTGCGATACATTTCAAAAAATTTTTTGCAATGCCAAGTTTAATGTGGAGCAACGGCAACAAAATTTTCATTTCAGGAACAAGACTTTCATGTAGCCTATTGTCTTTAGGCCATTTCCGTCCAAGGCGACTATTCCAGATATGCTGTTTGTACTGGTTTCTTCCTTTAATACCTTCTCCGTATCGTGAATCCCAATCGCACAAAAAACACGGATATTTTGGACGGCCAGATCCTGTTAAGCCTGTAATCAATGAAACTACTTTGAGGTCGCAGCAAATGCGCCACTGGTGTTCGTTATATTTGACTACTTCCAGAATGTGTTTCAAATTATCGAAATTTTAACTAGTGTCAGTGCAATACGCAATCGGAACAGAAGGCATTGTATTTGTCTTCTGCAAAAGCACAAATTTTAAGCTGATTAGTGAACTATCGATGAATAAACGCCAATCATCTTTTTTTATAGGTTAACCCTATCGTCTCCATTAACTTTTCAATATTGTTGCAATAAGCGAAATTTTTGCATCATTCACATTGAAGAACTTTTCTAACTCTTTTTGGCGTTTTCGATATGCTGTTACTTTGGTACCTTTCGCCAGAAAATTATTTCCTTTCAAAAATGAAGCCAGTAGTTCTGATTGCTTCTGATTCAAACACAAATTTGCAACAATTCCATCCAATTGGTTTTGTGTGACTAGGATTAGGTCCTTTGATGTTTCATAGGATGTACCTTCACCAGGGTCGTATTCTGAGAAGACATCCATGGATGCAGCAGCGGTGGTTGTAGTACTGATATCTGTTTGAAGATCAATACTTCGGTATATTGGTACTGGAACGAATTCTGAGTGCGGTAATGGTAATTGGACACTTGGCACTGCTACATAAGTTTTATTCTTTGCTTTCCTTCTATCCATAGCAATTTTCTTCTTGATGCGGGCTGTTGTCTAACCACATCATTGGTATACCAAAAGGTATAGACTTCTTCTTTTCGCTTTTGCATTGCATAAGAGTTGAATAGCAATTAAAGCAAACTTTTTTAGGGGCATAGTTTACGTCAGTGATAAATTCTTGCGAGAAATATTGTTTATAGGCTTCCAAAAAAAAAATCACTCGCATTGCCACATTTTTCATCGCTTACTATGAAACGTCCGCAAACATTACAAAAATGGTCGATTTTACATTTTGGTTCCGACATTTTTAATACAATATATATTATACAATGTTTTTTTTTGTTATTTTTATGAAACCGATGCACTTAACTTAAATCACTCACAAAATGAAATAAGTTCCAAAAAAATTAATAGCGAATTTTATCACGACCGAGCGAAAATTAAAAGACATCAGCTTCGGCTGAGTTTCGAGTCTTAACTGAATCATCTTCGCTTGTACGAAATAAACAAAAAACGCTACCTGTGAGGTGGTTGAAAACAAAAAAGTTGTTTTACTAATTCCTAATTCTTGGAACTTCCCTTTTTAATTACTTCTACCTGAATTGTTAACGCAAATTATCGACTAAAACCATTTTCTTTTCAAATAAAATTTATTGAAGAAACTGAGAAGCATGTTATAGATCAAACAGAAAGCAAAAAAAAACTTAGTTTTGTGGAAAATATTTTCAAAAAGCGTGAAAGAAAAATTTTTTCCAACATTTTGCTTCATAAGCACCACAAAAATTTTCTAAATCAATTTTTTTTAAAAATTTTAATTGTAGCACAGGTCTCTAGCAATAATTTGGCGAGTTATAGCCAAAAAACCATATAAACAATATGCTGAAAATCGGCATTTGACTGCAAAGTTCGATGGTCGATTAAAAAAAAAATTCGAACTAACATAAACAAACGCCGCGATACGGGTCTTCTAATTTAGCCTCTATTTTCACCCCTCACTCTCAGAATCGACCTAACTTTTGCTAATCTGAAATTGTTCCACAGTGTTACACTAGAAGACAGTAACCCAGTTTTGTGCCCCATATGTAGGCAAATTGTTGAATAAACAACAACAATATTTATATCATATTGTGAAATTAATTAATTTGATTGAATTTATTGTTATTTTGTGATTGATATTTTGTATAAAAAAAATCACTTATGTTTAAATAAAGAATTATTTGTATTATAAATATCCTTCATGCTTTAATAAAGAATTATTTTTATAATTAGCACAAGTTGAGCGTTTTTCTTCAATGTTTGTATTTTCATTTTGCAAAACTGAAATCTGTGACAGAAGGCCATATTCGAGAAATTTGTGAATATGGCTTTAGATCACATTCGTAAGTGAATTAAAGCCATAATTTTTATTTTTAATTATTAATTATTAATTATTAATTATTAATTATTAATTATTAATTATTAATTATTAATTATTAATTATTAATTATTAATTATTAATTATTAATTATTAATTATTAATTATTAATTATTAATTATTAATTATTAATTATTAATTATTAATTATTAATTATTAATTATTAATTATTAATTATTAATTATTAATTATTAATTATTAATTATTAATTATTAATTATTAATTATTAATTATTAATTATTAATTATTAATTATTAATTATTAATTATTAATTATTAATTATTAATTATTAATTATTAATTATTAATTATTAATTATTAATTATTAATTATTAATTATTAATTATTAATTATTAATTATTAATTATTAATTATTAATTATTAATTATTAATTATTAATTATTAATTATTAATTTTTAATTTTTAATTTTTAATTTTTAATTTTTAAATATTAATTATTAATTATTAATTATTAATTATTAATTATTAATTATTAATTATTAATTATTAACTATTAATTATTAATTATTAATTATTAATTATTAATTATTAATTATTAATTATTAATTATTAATTATTAATTATTAATTATTAATTATTAATTATTAATTATTAATTATTAATTATTAATTATTAATTATTAATTATTAATTATTAATTATTAATTATTAATTATTAATTATTAATTATTAATTATTAATTATTAATTATTAATTATTAATTATTAATTATTAATTATTAATTATTAATTATTAATTATTAATTATTAATTATTAATTATTAATTATTAATTATTAATTATTAATTATTAATTATTAATTATTAATTATTAATTATTAATTATTAATTATTAATTATTAATTATTAATTATTAATTATTAATTATTAATTATTAATTATTAATTATTAATTATTAATTATTAATTATTAATTATTAGTTATTAATTATTAATAATTAATTATTAATTATTAATTATTAATTATTAATTATTAATTATTAATTATTAATTATTAATTACTAATTACTAATTATTAATTATTAATTATTAGTTATTAGTTATTAATTATTAATTATTAATTATTAATTATTAATTATTAATTATTAATTATTAACTATTAATTATTAATTATTACTTATTAATTATTAATTATTAATTATTAATTATTAATTATTAATTATTAATTATTAATTATTAATTATTAATTATTAATTATTAATTATTAATTATTAATTATTAATTATTAATTATTAATTATTAATTATTAATTATTAATTATTAATTATTAATTATTAATTATTAATTATTAATTATTAATTATTAATTATTAATTATTAATTATTAATTATTAATTATTAATTATTAATTATTAATTATTAATTATTAATTATTAATTATTAATTATTAATTATTAATTATTAATTATTAATTATTAATTATTAATTATTAATTATTAATTATTAATTATTAATTATTAATTATTAATTATTAATTATTAATTATTAATTATTAATTATTAATTATTAATTATTAATTATTAATTATTAATTATTAATTATTAATTATTAATTATTAATTATTAATTATTAATTATTAATTATTAATTATTAATTATTAATTATTAATTATTAATTATTAATTATTAATTATTAATTATTAATTATTAATTATTAATTATTAATTATTAATTATTAATTATTAATTATTAATTATTAATTATTAATTATTAATTATTAATTATTAATTATTAATTATTAATTATTAATTATTAATTATTAATTATTAATTATTAATTATTAATTATTAATTATTAATTATTAATTATTAATTATTAATTATTAATTATTAATTATTAATTATTAATTATTAATTATTAATTATTAATTATTAATTATTAATTATTAATTATTAATTATTAATTATTAATTATTAATTATTAATTATTAATTATTAATTATTAATTATTAATTATTAATTATTAATTATTAATTATTAATTATTAATTATTAATTATTAATTATTAATTATTAATTATTAATTATTAATTATTAATTATTAATTATTAATTATTAATTATTAATTATTAATTATTAATTATTAATTATTAATTATTAATTATTAATTATTAATTATTAATTATTAATTATTAATTATTAATTATTAATTATTAATTATTAATTATTAATTATTAATTATTAATTATTAATTATTAATTATTAATTATTAATTATTAATTATTAATTATTAATTATTAATTATTAATTATTAATTATTAATTATTAATTATTAATTATTAATTATTAATTATTAATTATTAATTATTAATTATTAATTATTAATTATTAATTATTAATTATTAATTATTAATTATTAATTATTAATTATTAATTATTAATTATTAATTATTAATTATTAATTATTAATTATTTATTATAAGTTATTAATTATTAATTATTAATTATTAATTATTAATTATTAATTATTAATTATTAATTATTAATTATTAATTATTAATTATTAGTTATTAATTATTAATTATTAATTATTAATTATTAATTATTAATTATTAATTATTAATTATTAATTATTAATTATTAATTATTAATTATTAATTATTAATTATTAATTATTAATTATTAATTATTAGTTATTAATTATTAATTATTAATTATTAATTATTAATTATTAATTATTAATTATTAATTATTAATTATTAATTATTAATTATTAATTATTAATTTTTAATTTTTAATTTTTAATTTTTAATTTTTAATTTTTAATTTTTAATTTTTAATTTTTAATTTTTAATTTTTAATTTTTAATTTTTAATTTTTAATTTTTAATTTTTAATTTTTAATTTTTAATTTTTAATTTTTAATTTTTAATTTTTAATTTTTAATTTTTAATTTTTAATTTTTAATTTTTAATTTTTAATTTTTAATTTTTAATTTTTAATTTTTAATTTTTAATTTTTAATTTTTAATTTTTAATTTTTAATTTTTAATTTTTAATTTTTAATTTTTAATTTTTAATTTTTAATTTTTAATTTTTAATTTTTAATTTTTAATTTTTAATTTTTAATTTTTAATTTTTAATTTTTAATTTTTAATTTTTAATTTTTAATTTTTAATTTTTAATTTTTAATTTTTAATTTTTAATTTTTAATTTTTAATTTTTAATTTTTAATTTTTAATTTTTAATTTTTAATTTTTAATTTTTAATTTTTAATTTTTAATTTTTAATTTTTAATTTTTAATTTTTAATTTTTAATTTTTAATTTTTAATTTTTAATTTTTAATTTTTAATTTTTAATTTTTAATTTTTAATTTTTAATTTTTAATTTTTAATTTTTAATTTTTAATTTTTAATTTTTAATTTTTAATTTTTAATTTTTAATTTTTAATTTTTAATTTTTAATTTTTAATTTTTAATTTTTAATTTTTAATTTTTAATTTTCAATTTTTAATTTTTAATTTTTAATTTTTAATTTTTAATTTTTAATTTTTAATTTTTAATTTTCAATTTTTAATTTTTAATTTTTAATTTTTAATTTTTAATTTTTAATTTTTAATATTTAATTTTTAATTTTTAATTTTTAATTTTTAAAATTTAATTTTTAATTTTTAATTGTTAATTTTTAATTTTTAATTTTTAATTTTTAATTTTTAATTTTTAATTTTTAATTTTTAATTTTTAATTTTTAATTTTTAATTTTTAATTTTTATTTTTTAATATCTAATTTTTAATTTTTAATTTTTAATTTTTAATTTTTAATTTTTAATTTTTAATTTTTAATTTTTAATTTTTAATTTTTAATTTTTAATTTTTAATTTTTAATTTTTAATTTTTAATTTTTAATTTTTAATTTTTAATTTTTAATTTTTAATTTTTAATTTTTAATTTTTAATTTTTAATTTTTAATTTTTAATTTTTAATTTTAAATTTTTAATTTTTAATTTTTAATTTTTAATTTTTAATTTTTAATTTTTAATTTTTAATTTTTAATTTTTAATTTTTAATTTTTGTTTTTAATTTTTAAAGGCTTATTCTTAGATATTGTCAAATTTTGTATTAGAGACAATCGTTATTTCCAGTATAATGTTAAAATTTATACCCAAAAAAGGTGTCCGCCAGTGGGTTCATCAGCATCTCCTATTGTTGCGGATATAGTTATGGAGAAATTACGTGACACCTGTATGGAAAAGTTTTATATTAAACGTAAAATTATTACCAAGTACGTGGATGATTTATTTTGTGTAGTTCAGTACAGTGCAATAGATGAAATATTGACAACTTTGAATGGCTTCCATCATACGATTAACTTTACCAAAGAGGACGAGTGCAATAATAGTTTACCATATTTAGATACAATAGTTAGGAGAAACCGTGGATCATTGAAAATTGACTGGTACCAGAAACCAACTGCTTCAGATTGGATAATTAATTACAACTCGAAACATCCTAAGAGAAATATATAAATTAAATATCAGTGATTTGGAATTTCATAAGGCCAATCATCACAGGATAATGAAGATTTTATTGGAAAATAATTTTCCTATATAATTGGTAAAAACTTTTAATGGACTACGGAAAGATAAAACCCCCTAACAATTCAACGGAGGCAATATATTACAGATCACGTACATATGTACCAGGTATCTCTGAGAGATTTGAGAAATCCAAATTATTCGATCCTACGAAAAATAAGATAGCTCATAAGACGGTCAACTCTTTGAAGAAATTATTTAGTAAAACCAAGGATACAATAGATAACAAGGAAAAGTCAAACGTTGTATATAGAGTATCTTGTAATGGTAATAAAAGTGTTTTTGATAATTGTGACATGGTCTACGTTGGGACTACTAAAAACAAACTTAAAACTAGATTAGCTGGACATAAATCAAACATCAAACTAAGGAATGTGCATGATGAGTCTAATAAGACAGCACTTACAGCACATTGTAAAAATAAAAATCATACACCTAAATTAGATAATGTAAAAATATTACAAGTGGAGAGCAGGCACCGGTACCGCTCTATGTTGGAAGCTCTGAATATTATGAAAATACCAACAACCAAACGTATGAATTTTAAAATTGACACAGAGCATATTGGAAAGAGCTATAAATTTTTGGTAAATGCAATCAGTGGTAAATGTGATGTCGACAGTCGTGTATAAAACGGCAAATTTTTAAGTTTGCACTTTTTTACGTGGTATTGTTTTTGTTTTTTTCATGTAAGCCTACATAATTTTGTTGGTATTATGTGTTTGATGTAATTTTTGTACTCATATATAAATGTATTTGAAGTTAGTAATAATTTATAAATGTACTTATTAAAAATTAAAATATTATTTATGTATAAATGTTTATTGTAAAAATTTCAGCAACCCTGATGATGTCATTTAAGGAATGACGAAATATTGGTTTGAGACATAATAAAATTATTATGAAAACTGATGACCTCGAGCTTATTTATTTTGGGAAATTATATTTAATTAATTTTTAATTTTTAATGTTTTAAAAAGGGTATTTTTTTAAAAAAAGGGTTCTTTTTGTTTTAAATTTTTAGGGATTATGTTTATTATACCACTATGCTGATATTTGTAACTACCAAAAATATTTTACCTAGACCCGTATTTTACTATATCGATCGACTCAGAATTACTTTCTGAGTCTATTTAACGATGTCCGTTCATCCGGCTGTCCGTCTATGTATAAATGTTAACCTGGTAATCAAACAACAGGTCGCAAATACGAACATGTTTTGATGAAATTTAGCATATAAGCTTTAGTCGACCATAGGATAATTTGTGAAAATCGGTTCGTGTTCAGATCTAGTCCCCATTCAAATGGCCCCTATGAGATCGACATAAATTTCCACAAGATCCAAATTATCAAATATAACTTGATGAAATTGGGTCTGTATTTGTTTACTGCATCCATTTGTCAGCAGTACAAAAATAAACCCTATAGGACAATTTTAGTTATAGCCCCCATATGAAGCTGATTCAAAATCTTCACTTAAATCTATCAAAAAACAAAAATATAGCACAGATTTTTCTCAAATTTATCAAGTTTGGTTTATACACGTTTTTGCAAAAAATTAGTGACCTTACAAAATATGGTTAGGATCAGTACATTTGTCGACCTAGTTTCCATAAAGAGATAGCATCCGTTATGAAATTTTTCATATCCGAAGGCAAAAAAGTAATAACAATATGCCACTAAAATTTGGTTTATGCTTATATTCTATACACACAGAAAACAGATTCATTGTGGCTACCGAATTTATTACCGACCGAATTGCGATAATGCTAATAACCGATTTTCGGGTTCACGATGATTACAAATCTATTGCCCTAACAATAAATATTTTATCATAATAGAAAATTTGCAGATGATATAAAATTTCTGTTGATACGATCGAAAATACAGTTGTTCCACTTAAGTCCAATTCGGTTGGCAAATATTTTTTCTGTGTGTATCTAACTAGTTGGACCTTAGAAATGGGGTCTCTAAAGGCATGGTCTAGGTTATGCTATAGTCGGCCCAGAAAGACAATTATGTTCTAACTTGGTTTTCTTTCATATTGGCGATATAATTTACTATATTGTAACAACGATAAAAGATATATGGCTAATATGACACGAAGAATTACAACATATACATATGCTAAGAAAAACAACAAACACATTGAACATATATATTTTTTCAAGAGTTTTTTCATATTTTCATCAAATCATGTGACCTTGAACTACCAACTCCCTTGGGGGTGTTAATAAAAGACTTTATGAGGAGTCTAGTTTAATTATTGAGGGTGTAGTCGTGGTGTCCACAGACAGCGGACAGACCTACAGACGGTCGTCGCTAAATCAACATCTCTTGTTATAGGGATAAAGAAAATATATGGTTTTGGGGACGACGGAATTGGTTTCTATGTATTACAAACGGAATGACAAGCTTATATATGTATATTCTCTGATCAGTGGTATGGAGGATATAAAAAATCAAAACTCTTAGTTCAGTGGTTTCCATATTATATTAATATTTTTCAATCGCACTTCTTATACTTAATTTTAACAAAACGCTTACATGTACAAACAGGCAGATTGGCGGATGTATATACTTCGCTTAATGGAATCAGAGGTGGATCCTATTGCGTCCCAACGGTATTTAAAGCTGATATTATGTTATGCTTATATTAACAGCAGTCTTATCAATAATAATCAAATAGATAATCACACCTTTAAAAATTGAGACATTGATCACGAGGTCCTATTTCTATTGATATTAATACTTACTTTTATCTCAGTTAGGCTAAAAAAACAAAAATCGTACATTACTTTCTTGTTCCTTAAATTACTTTTTGTTTTTTTATTTTTCTAACGAAAATCATCTTAAGTAGTTTCCATAAAATTAAAATAACTAAAATCCCAATTAGAACGACACCACTAATTAAAACTCCTACAGTGTCTACACTATATTTTTGTATGTAACTCATTTTCTGTGCTGGATTTTGTAGATGTAAGGCTCCTTTATATTTCAAAACATATTCTGTCCAATAGATGGCTAAGTCCAAAGGCTTAACTGGTTGATCGTGATATCGGATGGATATTGCTATAGCATTTTCTATATATTCTGGATTATGTAATATTTCCAAAATAGTCGATTTGAATTCTTCTCGCGACAAAGTTTTGAAATCCAATGCTATTGCATAGCCAGATTCTTGAGCCGTTCTCATATTCATATGTTGATCGTAGTAAACGGGTAAACCGAGCATAGGCTTACCATGGTACAGTGATTCGGTAGTGCTAAGCAAGCCACCATGTGATATAAATAGTTTAACTCTGGGATGAGCCAAAACATCCGGTTGTGGAAACCAGGAGCTTATAAAAACATTATCCGGTTTACCGGGTAAATTGGGATTTTCAAATTTCCACATTATTTTGAATGGTAGGGAACGGAAAACATCATTTATCATTTGTATACGTTCAGGTGGAAAATCTTTAGATTTAATATTAGAACCCATAGAAAAGTATATAACATCTTCAGGCGAAGAATTTATAAAACTTTCCATATCCTGTGGCAGAGCTTTCGGGTTATAATGTATGTGAAAGCCTCCAACTTCCACCATACTGGGCACATATGGTCGGGGAAAACTTAAAGTAAAATGTTTATTAAGTAACATCAATGAAAAATTGGTTCTTAGATCCCATAAATCATCTTTAATGTGAGGCATATAACTTTGAAGCAATTTCTTTTGTCTGGGTATATGCACCACACGTACGTGCAATAATTCCAATAACGTCAATATGCAATTCTTCATGCGTTCCTTATAAGACATACGTTCCGAAAAATCACCTGTCACAACAGGTATATATGATAAAGGTGACATATTTCCCATAAGTTCATCTATTACAGGATCTGAGCCAAAGGATGAGATCCCTATCATAGGTGCTTGAAAATGTCGTCCGAAGCTATAACAAGCATCCAAGTGTAAAGCCTCTAAAATTACTAAATCAAATTTTTCAGCTTTTAGTAAACGTTGGACATTAGGATTTTTCATTACGGTTTCGGTGATATTTGTGGAAAATTCCGACACTAATGACATCTCATCCCATTTGTAGCGCTTAATCCGAGCTTCAGCAATAAGATCTATAAAATATAAACATCTAGTTTAATGATAATACTGGAGAATCATTTCTAAATGGTTCCTCTTGCAGTTAGTAAAATCCAAACTAAGAGCGTCTTTACAATAACACACAACACAAATTAGGTCAAAAAATTGCTATATGATTAAGATTTTTGGAATTTTTTTTACTACTTTCTACAACTTTACATTACTTTGAAAAATTTTATTTTTCTATTTATTATTTTACATACCCAAATAATTATCATGTACTCCCATTACAGGAATATCCTTAAAATTAGCTATTTTTTGCTTTTGTGGAAAAGCATTTATCACTGTTAACTTATGGCCGTTAGCCGCCAAAGCTTTTAAATATGGTTGAACCAATATATACTGTGATGGACCTGGAAATGGAAATACTGCTAAAATTTTAGCACCTTCAACGTTATAAAAATGGATGCACGCAAAACATATGACAATTATGTTTAGAAATTGTTTAATTGAAAATATCATATTTTACAAAAAAAAACCCTTCCAATTTTAATTTATGCTTCGATCGTATGTTTACAAGGAGTTCTCGTTATGAATATATTTTTATAACTGATCAAGAAAAGAAGCACAGCAATTGTTATATTAAATGATTACGTTGTTGTATGTTAGTGCGCATGTTATTTTTTTTTTATATCAAAACAAGTAAGAAAATTATAGTCGGTCTAGACCGACTATACGATACCCTATACCATGCGTTTAGAGACCCTATCTCTCAGCCCCAACTAACTGGATATAGAAAATAAGCATAAACCAAATTTGAGTGGGATTTTTATTAATTTTTTCGGCTGCAGATATGAAAAAGTTCATATCGGATGCTATATCTATATGGGGACTAGGCCCAAAAAGGGACCGATTCTGACCATGTTTGGTAAAGTCTCTTGTATTGCGCAAAAATATATACAAACAAAATTTGAGAAGAATTAGTGCAATATTTTTGTTTTTTGATAGATTTAAGTGAAAATCGGGAAGCAGCTCTATAAGGGGCCTATGACTAAGAGTTGTCCAATAGGGATTATTTTTAGACTACCGATTAATGGATGTAATATATACATACAAACCCAATTTGACTAAGATTTATATGATAATTTGGATCTTATGGTAATATATGTTGATTTCGTAGGGGTCATTTGTATGGGGGCTAGGTCTGAACATGGACCGATTCTCACCAATTTCAACAGCGTTCATCCCATGGGCGATAAAAGATGAAATACTAAATTTCATCAAAATAGATTCGTATTTGCGACCTGCAGTTTGATTACAAGCTTTACATGGACACACAGACGGACGGACGGACGGACGGACATCGTTAAATCGAATCAGATGGTGATTCTGATTCGATCGGTATAATTAAAGATGGGTGTACGTCAAATATTTTTGGTTGTTACAAACAGCAGCACAAAGTCATTATACCCAAACCACATAGCGGTATAGGGTAGAACTAGTTGTAACCCGGTGTGCTTCGCTAACCCCTCCACTCCCCTCACCACTCTCATCGTAATGGAAGGACTCACGCAAAGTCCCAAGGCTCTCACTATTTGAGTAATCCAGATATACCTTTTTATTATTTACTTTGTATGGGGGGTGCCACGCCCCTTTGTCCGATCCCAACCATTTTTTTCCTGTTAATAATTCATGACCTAAGACATATTTTCACAGCTGTCTCTGTCATAGTACTCGAGACATATGATAATGAGTAGTTACTTTGTATGGGAGGTACCACGCCCACTTATACCATCTCGCCCATTTCAGGCACAAATTAGCAAAGCTCTCCCTATCATAGTACTCAATGAAAAGGAGTTGCCACGACAACTAAAAATATTTAAAGAAAATATAGCCTATAGCACTTCCCGTTTGACTCATAAGACTCTATGAAAATCATAGGAAGCTCAAAGCAGTAGTTACGGAGATTATCTCCTACAAACAAACAAACACATATTACCTCTTTATTATATTACTAGATGTAACCCGGTGTGCTTCGCTACACCGTCCCCCTGCCCACCCCCACGAATCGTTATGAGAGGGCACATTTATTATTAAGTTTGTGTAGGGGTGCCACGCGCATTTGTCCAACCCCGCCCATTTTTTTGTCTGACTATTCACGTTAATAATAGATGACCTGAGACAAATTTGCAAAGCTTTCTCTATCATATTAATATATATGATATTTAAAATTTACTTTGTATGGGAGG
Organism: Cordilura impudica; assembly: GCA_963682025.1. Lineage (NCBI taxonomy): Eukaryota > Metazoa > Arthropoda > Insecta > Diptera > Scathophagidae > Cordilura > Cordilura impudica. The sequence continues at coordinate 264,126,189 of OY821517.1, read as the reverse complement.
TGCCACGCCCGTTAAAAATATTTTAAAAAATTACAGCCTGTAGCACTCCCATATCCGCTGTAAGACCCTGTGAAAATTTAAGTAAGGTCAGATGAGTAGTTACGGAGATTACCGCCTACAAACCAACAAACAAACACATATTACTTCTTTATTATGTTAGTATAGATTATTAGCACAGATTTTTTTATTCGAATACTTGCTGATATACAATGTTTTTTTGTTTTTTCATTCGGTACAACAATTATCAGATTTTTCGGCGTTCTTACCCTGGAGCAAGGTACATGTAGCTGCCCATGAAAAGAAGATGGATTATCTGGCAACACTTAACTATTGGCCTTGAACTTAGAATATTATTTGGCAATTTTTCTTTTCAGCGATTTTTGATTTTGCCCATTTTTGATTTTGAAGATTTTTTTGGGCGATTCTTATTTTCCGCAATTTTCGGTTTTGGCGAATTTTTGATTTTGGAGATATATTTTCCACGACAAATCATATTGATAACTAATGTACTTGTCAAAAGACTATTGCTTTCGTAGTACTTCATAGTATTTATATAGGAGGTGCCACGCCCACTAATCCCATTCCGACCAATTTTTATTGGACTACTCACATTAATATCTGATGGACTCGTGCAAAATATCGAATCTTTCCCTTTTATAGAACACCAGTTATATGATATTAGATATCTACTTTGCATGGGCGGTGCTACGCCCACTGCTACGATCACGCCCATTTTTTTTCGACAGATCATACAAAGAACCTATGGGCTCATGCAAAGCCACAAAGCCCTCTCTTTGACAGTACTCCAGATATATGACATTAAATAGTTACTTTGCATGGGGAGTGCCACGCCCATTGGTGTGAACCCAACAATTTTTTGTCCCACTACTCATACTAAGATCTGATGGTGTCGTGCAAAGTGTCAAAGCTTCCCTTTTTAGTACACCAATCATATGATATCACATATTAACTTTGTACGGGCGGTGCCACGACCACTGCTCCGATCACGCCCATTTTTTGTCTAATTAATCACATGAATAACATATGAGCTCACACAAAGTCCCAAGACTCTCACTATTACAGTACTCCAGATATATGACATTTTATATTTAATTTGTATGGCAGGCGGCACGCCTATTGGTCCGATACTGCCCATTTTTTGTCCGACAACACACATTAATAATAGGTGACATCAGACAAATTTGAAAAGCTCTGTCTGTCACAGTACTCGTGATATATAATATTGAATTATTATTTGTATGTTTCGGCGTAGCTACTAATATTAACAATAGGTGCCCTCACACAAATTTTCAAAGCTCTCCCTTTCATAGTACTCAAGATATGTATATGATCTTAAAAATTTACTTTGTGTGGGAGGTGCCACGCCCACAAAAATATATAAAAAAATTATATCCTATAGCACTTCCCATATCCGCAGTAAGACTGTGAAAATTTCAGGAAGATCAGATGAGTAGTTACGGAGATTACCTTTAGAGTCGATAGCCGACGAATGTTGTTCGAAAATCTAAGGGTGCTCCGATAAAATTTCGTATAAAAAACTAAAAATAGTGAAAAGTGTTTATACGTAACAGAACATTGAATATTGAATGTATAAGCTATTATACACATTTTTGATTGCTTGTTGTTGTTTTTTTTTTTTTGTACATGTAAACAACATCAAGCAAAAAAATGTTTAGCCATCGCTAATAAACCAACAAACAAAAATGTAATTTAATAATTGCTTTGATTAAAAAAGAAGCACGAAAATATTAAAAATTTTTATAATTACCTTGTAATTATCTTAGTAATCTGAAATATAGCTTTCTTCGTCTCTTAGTTTTAAAAACCGTGTATAGAACACGGGCGGATGGTATCAAAGATTCGGCACAGCCGAATTTAACCCTTACCTGTTTTTCATTGGTATTTTACTATCAAACACAATAAAGTGAGGCCAAATACGTTGAGGTTGTCATGTTGCCTCATTAGATTTCCCAACAAAAAGAGACAAAATTCATAACAACTACAACAGCAATATCAACGACATTAAAAATTGGGTCTATTTAATATGTTGTTATGTAGACCAACCTCTAATATGATTTAGAGATTAGATACGATTAAACGGACGATTAGAAGTCAAATTTGTATGTATGTATACGTTTTGCGATAGGTAAAAATAAGAAATATTTGTTTTAAAATGAAACTCCAAACATGTCGTAGTGGATAAGTTAATAAAATCTCTGCTCGAACAACCTAATTATTCTGAAAGAATATTTACTTTATGTTGCCGGTTCACATCGCTTTTGTAAAAGAACAACATTATACGAAACTTGCCGATCATTTGTCAACGTATTCCATTTGAAATTAAAAAAAAAATTAAATGTTAGTTACGAGTTATAAGCATTTACAATCAAAATACCCAGCCGGAAAAATTTGAAAATAAATAGAAAGCATTATATGCAAAAACTATTAGACTTTCTATTCAAAAAATCTAGGCTGAAAAGGAATATGATAACAGAATTTATTGACATATATCTTAGAGGCAATATTTTTAATGAAATAAGTATATGATATATTCGGAAACACACTGCTATCAACCGGTTGGCTATTTAAAGTTTTTTAAAAGAAAAATTTTTTTTTCATGAAATGACTTTTTTTTACACAAGATTTTTTCTTATAGTACCTTATTTTAAAAATGTACCGTATTCTAAAAAAGTATTATTCCTAAAAATTACTCTTTTTAAAAAGATAACTTTTTTTGAAAATGCTTTTTTTTTTAAAGTACCTATATAAAAAGTTGCCTTTTCTAAAAAAAATTATCCTTATTTTCAAAAAGTACACTTTTTAAAAGTACACTTTTTATACCCTATACCACTATGTGGTTTGGGTATAATGACTTTGTGCTGCTGTTTGTAACTACCAAAAATATTTGACCTAGACCCATCTTTTATTATACCGATCGAATCAGAATCACTATCTGATTCGTCCGTCCGTCCGTCCGTCCGTCCGTCCGTCTGTGTGTCCATGTAAAGCTTGTAATCAAGGTGCAGGTCGCAAATATGAATATATTTTGATCAAATTTGGCATTTAATATTTTACTGGCCATGGGATGAATGCTGTTGAAATTGGTGAGAATCGGTCCATGTTCAGACCTAGCCCCCATACAAATGACCCCTATGAAATCGACTTAAATTGCCGTAAGATCCAAATTATCATATAGATCTCAGTCAAATTGGGTTTGTATGTGTTTATTACACCCATTAATCAGTACTCCAAAAATGATCCCTATGGGAAACTCTTAGTCATAGGCCCCATATAGAGCTGCTTCCCGATCTTCACTTAAATCTATCAAAAACCAAAAATATTGCACTGCTTCTTCTCAAATTTTGTTTGTATATATATTTGCAAAATACAAGAGACCTTACCAAACATGGTCAGGATCGGTCCATATTTGGGCCCAGTCCCCATATAGATATAGCATCCGATATTAACTTTTTCATATCTGCAGCCAAAAAAATTAATAAAAATCCCACTCAAATTTTGTTTATGCTTATTTTCCATATCCAGTTAGTTCGGCCTGAGAGATAGGGTCTCTAAACGCATGGTATAGGATATCGTATAGTCGGTCTAGACCGACTATAATTTTCTTACTTGTTTAAAAGTACCCTTTTTTAAAAAGTGTACGATTTTTAAAAACCATAAATTTTACCCTTTCTGAAGGGTGAAAATAGTTTGGCTTAAGATAATCGGTTGGTAAAAGATTCTCTTTGTTATAAGAACATTGTTGCTAAAATAAATAAAACACAAGTTTTTTTAATATTAAACAATATTTATAACAATATTTTTTTTTTACAATTACAGAGTGTGAATAGAGTGTGAATGTAACTCAATCAAATTAAAAATTTGTTTTAAAATAATCCCTGATGATGATCAACAAAGTCGATGGAAATATATTGAAAAAAAAAAATATTTTTATAAATATTGTTTAAAAATTAAAAACCTGTGTTTTATTAATTTTTAACAATAATGTTCTTACAACAAAGAGAATCTTTTAACAACCGAACCTTCAGCCGAACTATATTCACCCTTCAACAACACAACAGGTCAACAAAAATCTAAATTATCAACAAATTTCCCTTTCTTTAAAAAGTACATTTTATTAAAGAAGTAATCGTTTTTAAAAATAGTATCCTCCCAAAAAGTACCATTTAAAAAAATCCTTATATGAACGTCATTCTTTATAAAAGTGCATTATAAAAAATTCATAAAATATACCATTCTCATGAAGTGAAATTTTTTTAAAAAATTCCCTTTTGTAAAAAAAATACCTTTCTTAAAAATATAAATTTACTTAAAAAAGTACATCTTAAAAAAGTTTCTTTAATTAAAAAATACCTTTTCTTAATTCTTAGAAATTATCTTTTTAAAAACTAATTAATTGTTTGTGTTGTTGTTTTTAACTATCAATAATAATTTACACAGGTATACTTCTTATTATACCAATTGACTCAGAATCAATTTCTTAGTCGATTTAACGATTTTCGTCCTTCCGTATATCAGTACACCAGTAAGCCTGGTACACAAATTAAAGATCTCAATTATACAAATGTATGTGTATTTAAATGAAATTTGGTATATAAGGTTCTATCGAGTATTTTTTAGTCTTTAAAACTTTAATTTCTTATCAAATTTTATTGTTTCCTATTCTGTTTTTTTTTTTTTAATATTAATATCTGGCCATTTTTAGCCAAGAATCAGTTGACATTTTGTTTAGTCGTCGTATGATTTCTAAGGTCTCAAAACATACTTTTATGGAAACCTTTGGATATTAAGTGCCGGTTGCATTAAATAATGAACTAAATTCTATAAATAACTTAGGGAACTTATAGGTTTCTACTCTAATAAGAGAAAATTAAAGAAATTTAAAGTTTCGGTATCAGTAACAGTTTTAAAGTGGTAGCCGTATCCAACATTGGTTGTAGTATTGTAGTATTCGGCACAGCCGAATTTAACACTCTTACTTGTTTAGGTTTATTTTTAAGCAAATAAATTCAGTATCAGAAGAATAGTCAGCGTGAAACAATTCAGATGTAAAACAGCTAGCGACTGCAATAAGTACACCTCTCCATACGATCGCCACATCTGTTTCTCCGATATATTTTGTATTTGTTACAAAGTATTTCCATATTAAAAACATTATGCTTTAGCCATGTTTCAGTGAATGCAAGAATATTATATGTAAAATCATAGATTTTGATTAATAAATTTGTTAATTTCGTATTTAGCCCACGAACGTTTTGATAAACGAAATGTTATCGACTTGTGACGGAATACGAACAATATAATTTTTTTTAGGATTATCCTTAATTATTTACTCACGAACGACTGTATTGTTAGGCAAAAAGCCCTGTCGTAGAGGTCAAAAGGAATTGTTAGCTTGAAAGAAGTTATAACTCTCGCTTCAGAATATGTGAATTTCTTGATTAAAATTAGTAAATTCGATTTCATTAATTGTTAATATCATCAATATCGGTATGTATTGAAAGCAAAATGGGACATGAAGTTAGACTTTCTAGGGGGAATAATATTGAGTTGTTTTGTTCCAAGTTTGATGGTTTCATTAAAAGTAGATGGTGCTTCTTCAGCATCAAGCTGATTTGATGTGAGTTGTTGTATGTTGAGATCATTTGGATTAGGTAAAAATAAGTGTTTACCAGGTGTTTGAGAAATAAAAAAAAAATTGTGAAGTAACAGGTTCAGAATAAGATGTCTTAGAACTTGACAGGCCAAGCTGATAAATAGGAGCTTTACTTAAGTTTCTGGCAGATTTGCGACGCTTTAGTGAAGACCGAGGCGGTAAATGTAGAACATTCAAAGCATTATAGTCTCCAAATGGATTACCATAAGAAGTTATTCGGACAGATAAATAAAAGACCACCTTTTGAATTTCAAATGGTATAATCCCTGACATAGCCAACAACAAATAAGTCTTTCGCCATCAGAAGTTATATCACAATTTTTATTTAAACAGATCATATCATTACAACCAAAATATTTAAGACCACATTTTTTTTGTAAGTGTAAATCGATCAAACGGTTCAATACAGGGCATATGCAACATTGTTTGTTATATGGTATGGTATGGTATAAAAAATACTCCAAATATTTAATTATGTTAATTGTTGTCAGCTGAACGAAATCAGATTGTAACATAGTGTCATTTGTGACATATGGCAACATCTGATATTTAATATCAAATTCTTAAAATGCTTGCAATGCATAATGAAAATTATGCATGTATGTGGATGATACTGGTATGGGTGGAAACGTTTTTAAATTTCTGTTCATATGGTACAAAATTTTTCTATAGTAGCATCGGAACAGGTACGACATAATATAGAACAATTTGTTTTTTAATTTCTTGTTTAGTTCCCAAAACATGAGATTGACAGCTAAAAAAACGGATCCCTTAATTTTTTATCCTCCATAACATATCTTCAAATCCGAACGGTATTCCACTTAGGATACCGTCCTTGATGGCCTTGGAATTCCAACCTTAAATAATTTTTTTTTCATTTTAAGATCTGCTTTATTATTTTGTACCATTTTACTGAATAATTTTTTTATTGTGAATACTCCATCATTAATGATTTAGTGATTACCAGGTCCAATATAGCACAATTGATTTTATATTGGTTTACAGTCAGAACAGAATTGCTGCGTACGAACACTTAAATTTTATATTTGTACAACTTTTACGCAGCGTAGTTTAAAATGAAAAAAATTTAGAAATTAAAATTATTATTATGTTGTTGAAGATTGGTAATTTGAACAAGTAAGAAAATTATAGTCGGTCTAGACCGACTATATGATACCCTATACCATGCGTTTAGAGACCCTAGCTCATAGGCCCAACTAACTGGACATAGAAAATAAGCATAAACAATTTGAGTGGGATTTTTATTAATTTTTTGGGATGCAGATATGAAAAAGTTCATATCGGATGCTATATCTATATGGGGACTAGGCCCAAAAATGGACCGATCCTGACTATGTTTGGTAAAGTCCCTTGTATTTTGCAAAAATCTATACAAAAAAAATTTGAGAAGAATCAGTGCAATATTTTTGTTTTTTGATAGATTTAAGTGAAGATCGGGAAGTAGCTCTATATGGGGCCTACGACTAAGACTTGTCCAAAGGAGATCATTTTTGGACTATTCATTAATGGATGTAATAAATGCATACAAACCCAATTTGAGTAAGATCCATATGACAATTTGGATCTTATGGCAATTTATGTCGATTTCATAGGGGTCATTTGTATGGGGGCTAGGTCTGAACATATACCGATTGTCACCAATTTGAATAGCGTTCATCCTATGGCCGATAAAAGCTTATATGCCAAATTTCATCAAAATATATTCATATTTGCGACCTGCAGTTTGATTACAAAGTTTACATGGACACACAGACGGACGGACGGACGGACATCGTTAAATCGAATAAGTTAGTGATTCTGATTCGATCGTTATAATAAAAGATGGGTCTAGGTAAAATATTTTTGGTAGTTACAAACAGCAGCAAAAAGTCACTATACCCAAACCACATAGTGGTATAGGGTACAACAACAGAATTACAACTAATTTTTCAATAGGACCAATAACATCACACTATGCTTTGGCATATTACTTAGATCATAATTGGATGTAGGACATAGGCATTGAGAGAATTTTAGTGAAGTTGTGGCCTGCAGATATGTAAAACTTCATATTGAATGCTGTTTTTATATGGAGACTCGGTTCAAAAATGGACCGATCATAACCATATATAATAAAGTCAGTTTGCTCAAAAACAGAAATAAGCCATATTTTAGAAAAATCTATACAATTTAGTTGTTTCTTTTATAGATTTAATTTACATTCGGGTACTTTTTTAAAAAGTGAACTTTTTAAAAACAGAGTAATCTAAAAAGACACATTTAAAAAAAAGGGCTTTGTTTAAAAAAGGGTATTTTTAAAAACGGTACTTTTCTCAAAAAATTGTCCTTTTTTAAAAAAGGCTATTTGAAAATAAGGATTCTTTTAATAAAGTGTACTTTTCTAAAAAAAAAGTGTACTTTTTGAATGTAAAGATAATTTTAAATAAAAAAGTTATTTTTCTAAAACGTAGAATTTTCAAAAAGTGTAGTTTTTTAAAAAAAGGTACTTTTTAATAAAGGGTACTTTTTTAAAAAAGTTAATTTTTTAAAGTCCTTTTTTAGAAGGGGTAATTTTATAGAAATAAGGAGTTTTATAAAAAAGTATTAAAAAGGAATCTTTTTTTATAAAAAGGGTGTTTTTAAAAAATAGGGCATTTTAAATTTATAAAAATAAGGAATTTTATAAAAAAAAAGGTATGAAAAAGAATGCTTTTCTTAAAAACGAATGCTTTTTTGAAAAAGGTACTCTTTAAAAAAGTTTCCTTTAAAAAAGAAAAAGGTTTCTAAAAAAAATAACGTTGTTTAAAGAAGGTGCTTTTTTTTCATAAAAGTGCTTTTCGAAAAAGGTAGTTTTTAAGAAAAGCACTCTTTTTTTATACCTTTTTTTATAAAATTTTTTATAAAAAGTGCTTTTTAAAAAAGTATACTTTTGTAGAAAAAAAAGTGCTTTTAAGGAAAGGCACTTTTTTCAAAAACTACAATGACTTCATTAATAGGAATACATATTTATTACAACAATAATTTTTTCAAGAGTTTTTTCTGATTTTGTTACCTTGAAATAGCAACTCCTTTGGGATCTAATAAAAGATTTTATGCAAAAACGAAGAGTCTAGTTTAATTATTGAGGGTGTGGTCGTAATTTCCACAGACAACGGACAGACGGTCATCGCTAAATCGGGAAGTTGATTGTTATAAGGATTAAGAAAATATATGGTTTTGGGGTCTCCGGAATTGGTTTCGATGCATTACAAATGGAATGACAAACATATATATACCATCTGCATAGTGGTGTGGAGGGTATAAAGAATGAAAACTTAAGGTTTCCATAATATTACATTATATATACGTTAATATTTTTTATTTCACTCCAGTATCTCATCAAAACATCATTGTATTTTCGACCTATAGTTTGCTTACAAGGTCGACATGGCAGACTGGCTCGGTAAAATAGCAATTGGACCTAGCTAAATAGTTTTTGGTAGTTGCAGATACCGACCCAAGCTCATTATAACCTTACCACTTATAGCGCCATATGACATTACGTCGAATGATCCTATTATACTCTTACGGTATTTAAAACTGTTAATATCTTTTGCTACTATCTTATTTTGAGAGGCGTCTTATCAAGAATAATCAAATAGATAGTGTAAGAACCCTTCTAAAAACTGTGTCGTTGATCACTCAGGTTCCACTTGTATATATTTATCTACTATTATAACTTACATTTATTTCGGTTATGCTAAAAAAACAATTGTTTATAACTTTCTATTTTTTTAATTAACTTTTTGTTTTTTCATTCTTCTACCGAAAATCATCTTAACTAGTTTCGATAAAATAAAAATAACTAAAATTCCAATTAGAAGGACAGCACTAATTAAAACTCCAACAGTGTCTACACTATATTTTTGTATGTAACTCATTTTCTGTGCTGGATTTTGTAGATGTAAGGCTCCTTTATATTTCAAAACATATTCTGTCCAATAGATGGCTAAGTCCAAAGGCTTAACTGGTTGATCGTGATATCGAATGGATATTGCTTTAGCATTTTCCATATATTCTGGATTATGCAATATTTCCAAAATACTTGATTTGAATTCTTCTCGCGACAAAGTTTTGAAATCCAATGCTATCGCAAAACCAGATTCTTGAGCCTTTCTAATATTCATTTGTTGATCGAAGAAAGCAGGTAAACCAATCATAGGCTTGCCATGGTACAGTGATTCGGTAGTGCTAAGCAAGCCACCATGTGATATAAATAGTTTAACTCTGGGATGAGCCAAAACATCCGGTTGTGGAAACCAGGGGCTTATAAAAACATTATCCGGTTTACCGGGTAAATTGGGATTTTCAAATTTCCACATTATTTTGAATGGTAGGGAACGGAAAACATCATTTATCATTTGTATACGTTCTGGTGGAAAATCTTTAGATTTAATATTAGAACCCATAGAGAAGTATATAACATCTTCAGGAGAAGAATTTATAAAATCTTCCATTTCCTGTGGCAGATCTTTCGGTTTATACTGTATGTGAAAGCCTCCAACTTCCACCATACTGGGCACATATGGACGGGGAAAACTTAAAGTAAAATGTTGATTGAGTAACATCAACGAAAAGTTGGTTCTTAGATCCCATAAATCATCTTTAATGTGAGGCATATATGTTTGAAGCAATTTCTTTTGTTTGGGTATATGCACCACACGTACATGCAATAATTCCAATAACGTCAATATGCAATTCTGCATGCGTTCCTTATAAGACATACGTTCCGTTAAACCAGCTGTTACAAGAGGTACATATGATAACGGTGACATATTTCCCATAAGTTCATCTATTACAGGATCTGTGCCAAAGGATGAGATCCCTATCATAGGTGCTTGAAAATGTCGTCCGAAGCTGTAGCAAGCGTCTATGTGTAAAGTCTCTAAAATTACTAAATCAAATTTTTCAGCTTTTAGTAAACGTTGGACATTCGAATTTTTCATTACGGTTTCGGTAATATTTTTAAAAAAATCCGACATAAACGACATCTCATCCCATTTGTTGTGCTCAATCAGAGCGCCATCAATAAGATCTAGAAAAGATTAAAATTTCATTTAAACAAACAAGTACCTATAAGATAAGACCAGAAAATCATTTCTACATGTTTATTGTTTTTGTTGGTAAAATCGAAACTCGGGCTTGTTTATGTAGCACGTCATTAAAGTTCTACTTGTCAATCATTTGTTTTACAAAAACATGGGAAAAATAATTTACTACTTTTGTCAACTTTACAACACTTTGAAAAATTTTATTTTCCTATTCGCTATTTTACTTACCTGCATAATTATCATGTACTTCCAATACAGGAATATCCTTAAAATTAAATATTGTTTGCTTTTGCGGAAAAGCATTTATTACTGTTAACTTATGGCCTTTGGCCGCCAAAGCTTTTAGATATGGTTGAACCAATATATACTGTGATGGACCTGGAAACGGAAATACTGCTAGAATTTTAGCACCTTCAACGTTAGAAGAATGGATTAACGCAAAACATATGACAATTATGTTTAGAAACGGTTTAATTGAAAATATCATATTTAAAAAAAAAAATTCCTTTAAGTTTTAATTTATGCTTTGCTCGTATGGTTTACAAGGTGTTCTCGCTATGAATATATTATTATAACTGATCTAATGTGCGCCAAGAAAAAAAGCAAATTAATTGTTAAATGAAATGATTACATTGTATGTTAAACATTACTAATTAACCTGTTAGGAGCCAGCAGGAAGTTTCATATATTCGCATATATGAATAATTGATGGTCAGGAAACTGTTACTGTTTAATTCAAGAAACCAGAACTCGACAATGCCTCAAAACCAGGATTTTTTAGCGTAACGTGATCAAAGATTTTTCAAAAAATTATAGAAATTTAATCCCGATAAATATTGTTTGCTTGTGTTAGTTTCGAAAGAAAATGGTTTCACAGATTTTCTTAATATTTCCTACATATATAATAATATTCTCACATATTTTGACCTATCGCTTTATTTTGCCTATTCGAAAGTTCTGTGTTATTGACGAAATGGATGGATGGGATTTATGGAGATATGTGGGTCCATTCACTTATATTATACACGAAATACAGCAGTGCATATGGGTGGAGTTATAAATGTTTAACATTGATACGGAGTTTTAAAACAACTTTTACAAATTCATTATCAAATATGTTGAACAATGAAGGAAATATTTAAAAATGCTATGCCTGGCTTTTTTACCTGTATTCGAATACAAACAAGTAAGAAAATTATAGTCGGTCTAGACCGACTATACGATACCCTATACCATGCGTTTAGAAACCCTATCTCTCAGGCCCAACTAACTGGACATTGAAAATAAGCAAAAACCAAATTTGAGTGGTATTTTTATTAATTTTTTTGGCTGTAGATATGAAAAAGTTCATATCGGATGCTATATCTATAAAGGGACTAGGTCCAAAAATGGACCGATCCTGATCATGTTTGGTAAAGTCTCTTGTATTTTGGAAAAATATGTACAAACAAAATTTGAGAAGAATCAGTGCAATATTTTTGTTTTTTAATAGATTTAAGTAAAGATCGGGAAGCAGCTCTATATGGGGTCAAAGGGATCATTTTTGGACTACTCATTAGTGGATGTAATGAACGCATACCAACCCAATTTGAGTAAGATCTATATGACAATTTGGATCTTATGGCAATTTATGTCGATTTCATATGGGTAATTTGTATGGGGGCTAGGTCTGAACATGGACCGATTATCACCGATTTCAATAACGTTCATCCCATGGCCGACAAAAGCTTATATACCAAATTTCATCAAAATATATTCATATTTGCGACCTGCAGTTTGATTACAAGCTTTACATGGACACACAGACGGACGGACGGACGGACGGACATTGTTAAATCAACTCAGAAAGTGATTCTGATTCGATCGGTATAATTAAACATGGGTCTAGGTCAAATATTTTTGGTTGTTACAAACAGCAGCACAAAGTCATTATACCCAAACCACATAGTGGTATAGGGTATAAAAAGGAAAAATTATTTAAGCACTGAGTCAAATATGGTGGGCAGTGGACAACGACTGGACAATGAAAGTTGGAACATTTCGAAGTTTTGATGATGTTTTTCTAAGAAAGTTGAATGGTTTTGATAATATCATTATTGTATTGAATAACAAAATTGTGTTTTATTTTCATTATACCCTATACCACTATGTGGTTTGGGTATAATGACTTTGTGCTGCTGTTTGTAACAACCAAAAATATTTGACCTAGACCCATCTTTAATTGTACCGATCGAATCAGAATCACTTTCTGAGTTGATTTAACAATGTCCGTCCCTCCGTCTGTGTGTACATTTGGAAATTTATTAAAACATAAATAAAGCAAATTTTGTCTGAAATATTTTATATCGGAATCACATTGCTAACAGAGAATATTATTATAATTTAAAGAAGAGCATAATTTAGCTGCTAGATAAGATAAATTTCAAACCCTTTTAAATTTTGAATAGCCCCATATACAACTAAAAAAATTACTGTCAATGTATCTTCTTACAATGTTATATACAATTTAGTAACATATTTTCCACTCTCTGAAATGTGCAATTCATTATTTCGGGTCTAAATTTTATTGTTGTCTTGGGCGCTATAAAGTCACAATTATGTATTTTTATGTACAACATTAATAAAATGTAAACAAAAGTTTATAACTACATGACTGTTTTGATAACGATTACTTTTTTATCCATAAATTAAAGCCGATTTATTCACTTATCTTCGTAACATGTGTAGCTTATAAATTTAATAAACAATTTTCAATCGTGCTTGGCAGAGAAGAAGAGAGCGTATATTTCTAACCATCATAACTACTCTGTAATCTTAAACAAACCGGTTTCAGCCTTCATCGGGATTGTACAAAATATTGTAATAATTGTTATATTATAGTTGTTTAGATTGTTTCTATATGAAATATTTTCTTCTTAGGGCGGCCGTGCGGTTTGAACCTGTGTCTATCTCACATACATTCGTACTTGCTCTTTTTGGACATGCGCTTTAAAATCGTCTTTATAAGAATTTATTAGTAGAAGTATATTCCTCCTAAGATGATTTTTGGGTCGATTTAGCCATCTCCGTCTGTCTATCTGCGTGTGTATAAAGTGTTTTTTTTTTGCCTAGATAGAACTTACGAAAGGATTAGCTGTCAAATGAATTGTCATACTGCTAACACTTTTTCGGCAATTATGATCAGTATACTGTGGCAAATCGAATCTTTCCTCCTTAACCTATTTTCCTGAGATCAACACAATGCACTGCATCTGTAGGGGGCATACCCTGAGTGTTGATTAATTAAAAAAAAAAAAAATCATGGAGAATGGAACCATGCTTCAGCAGATTTAAAACCACATACTCTCTAAATGATGCAACAACACCAACACGTCGAAGGAATGTGCTTACTGAAGAGAATATCGCCGCTAGTAACGAAAGTGTGGAAAAAGATCCAAATTTTTGGACTCGTAGTCGGTCGCAAGAATTGGGGTTCTTGGCCTACACCCGTAGGCAGGAACTAAAACCCTGAGATCATCTTTTGCCGGTGGGCTCTAGAATGGTTGGAAATTCACCCGACGTTTTATCGCAAAATTGTATTCAACGATGAGGCTCATTTTTACTTAAAGGGTTTATTAGTAAACAATATTTCAACATATGGAGTGAGACCAATCCATAGCGGACTCGACAGACCCCATTACATAAAGAACATTCAAAGATGATGATTACCGTATCATGAACAATGCATTTTATTGTCTCAAAACTTTTATTGTTTCAGAACTGAAATAGAAATTTGAACAAGCTGGTTTTCAGAACTGTATATGTAAAATAACATATGTATTACAAACAAGTAAGAAAATTAAAGTCGGTCTAGACCGGCTATATGATACCCTATAACATGCGCTTAGAGACCCTATTTCATAGGCTCAACTAACTGGACATTCAAAATAAGAATAAACCAAATTTGAGTGGGATTTATATTAATTTTGTTGGCTGCAGATATGAAAAAATTCATATCGGATGCTATATCTACATGGGGAGTGGGCTCAAAAATGGACCGATCCTGACTATGTTTGGTAAAGTCTCTTGTATTTTGCAAAAATATATATAAACAAAATTTGAGAAGAATCAGTGCAATACTTTTGTTTTTGATAGATTTAAGTGAAGATCGGGAAGCAACTCTATATGGGGCCTATGGCTAAGAGTTGTCTCATAGGGATCATTTTTGGACTACTCATTAATGCATGTAATAAACGCATACAAACCCAATTTGAGTAAGAGCTATATGACAATTTGGATCTTATGGAAATTTATGTCGATTTCATAGGGGTCATTTGTATGGGTGCTTAGTCTGAACATGGACCGATTCTCACCAATTTCAGAAGCTTTCATCCAATGGCAGATAAAAGCTTATATACCAAATTTCATCAAAATTTGTTCATATTTGCGACCTGCAGTTTGATTACAAAGTTTACATGGACACACAGACGGACGGACGGACGGAGTCGCTAAATCGACACAGAAAGGGATTCTGAGTCGATCGGTATAATAAAAGTTAGGTCTAGGTCAAATATTTTTGGTAGTTACAAACAGCAGCACAAAGTCATTATACCCAAACCACATAGTGGTATAGGGTATACAAATCCATATATGTACATACAGTATAACCCGTTTTATTTCGAATTCTAAATCCCCATTTATTTTGCTGACTTTTCCTAAAAAACCCCACGGTTAATTAACCTTCGCTTAATTATCAATTCGGGTAATTACCTCAAATATTTTATACAGAAATTAAAATTTCCATTAAATTTCCTTGGTTTAATTACCCAAAGTACTTATTGGCTAACGATATGGTTTAACCAGATGCGCCTGAATAATAAAAATTGGCATTGAAGAAAGCAAAATAGGTTGCTATAAAAATTAATTCAGATTTTAAACCTAACAGTGGCTGGTAGAGGAGGTGGCAGATGAGAGAAAATATAACATTCACAAAGATACATGGGGAAAGTAATGAAAATGATCTTGAATGTGCACGAAAATTTCTGGAAAGTAGCAATTTTTCCTCAATTCTTCAAAATTAAACTCGAAAAGGGGACTCATTCAAAGGCAATAAATCTCAAAAAACAACGGATTACATTATTATTTTTGTGTAACTCTGTGGGAACATACCAAAACGTGTTTGCCGTTTAATTCTCTATATGATAGATATGAATTATTTTTATTTAATAAAATGTTTAAGTTATTTTAATATCAATGTTTAACATATGCTCGGATAATTACCTTTTTGATGTATTTAAAAGTATTTGTCTAATTGGCTCTTATGAGGTAATTAAACGTGTTCATTTAAATGTTTTCGCCGTGTAATTACCTAAAAATATAAAAAATATTAACGAGGTAATTAACCGAGGATAACTGTATTATAAAAACAAGTAAGAGTGTTAAATTCGGCTGTGCCGAATCTTTGATACCCTCCACCTCGGTTTGAGTATTGATAATAAATGTAAACAAAATATTTGAAAAAGTAAACAATTTGTTAAACTTAATACCAAATTATTTCAGCAACATATTTGGTTTGATTTGGATTTTTGTTTATTCCAAGAGTTGCTATATAAAGCTCTCTCACATTAGCAATTCGCGCTCCAGCGGGGAAAGATCGTTTTCGCCTTTTCTATTATTTCGGATAAAAGAAAACACGTATCGGTGTTTGCTTTTTGGTCATCGTGGTTTCTGATCGGCACGCATTTAGGTTATATACCTATATCCATGCGTTTCCGGTTATATGACATAATTAGTTAATTAATTTAGTTTAAGTTTTTGAAAACTATATAGCTCGCCCTAACCTCCATTGCGAAGGTACTGGTTGTGTAGGGTGGCTATACGCATTAGATCGTGCTAATTGGAGATGGCTGTATAGTGTCTTTTAACTGGCCAAATAATTCTTCATTGCGGCTGTATAGGTCGAATCGAGAAACAAAATAATAACCAGAAAATAAGCTCTCTCAATTTTTTTTGTTAAAATATATGGAAAATACAATTTTCTTTTACATACTAAAAGGAAGTTTTCACTATTTACACAATACAATGCAAAATCTAACCCAGTGATGCCAACTTTTGATTATCAATTAAATAATGTCAATAAAATATATTTTCATTTATTGGCTCCAAATACTACTACCTGGTAATTATTATCGAACTTCAATATTTTGGGTTATACCTTGCCTACCGTGAAGTCAAATATTTAAGTCATCATGAACACTGGTTCAAATTAGGGATGCCAAACGCAAAAAATCCCAAAAATTTTAAATAAAATAATTTATCTTTATTTTCTGAAAAACTTTAAATTTTCATCCAAAAAAATTGTGAAAAATAATATATAATAACATTCTCATCAAATTGCGCTTAATTTATGTAGCAATTTTTATGTTCGCCATTCGTAAATATCATTTGAGGTTTTTTAAACTTCGGTGAATTTAAATTAATGTTTTCTTATCCTGAAATGCAATTAATGTCTCCCGAATCGCAATATTTTTTTTAAATTTCAGTTGATTTTTTAAATGTAAACATATTTGGTGTTTTCGAAATTTCGATTTGTGTTTAAAGAATAAAATTTATATTTTAATAATGCAATTGATGTGTTCTAAATTTCGAGTTATTACTTCCGACGTTTTAATATGATTTTCTAAAATTCAATTGATATTTTCAAATTTATAATTGGCAATCTGAATTCCAATTTTTATAATTGATATTTTATTAAATTTGAATGGAAACTTTAAAAGGTGCAATTTTGTATTTATGTGAATTGTAATGCGTTAGTAATTATACACAATTTTTAAAATTATATGTAATCGCAATCAGATATTTTGCAGGTAAAGCAGTATATATGTACTTTTAACGTTGCTCTGTTTGATATCTAATTGAAAATGTTGACATTGCAAAGCTAATTAGAACGAAAATTGTGGCGCCATCTACTGTGGCATAGTCACACTGAGCAAAATGAAGTGATACTCTGTTTGTTAATGCAAAATAAATGTATTTTCCCTAAAACAAAATATTGCAGAATTTTATCTATAATATTAATAGGCTAGGTGATTTCTTGTGATTGCTGTTTTGTTCTACCATTTTATCCCGATTTTGACCAAACGTATATTATATGAATGGTATTTCTATTTAGCCGAGTTTAAAATTTACATATTTTTAAATTTTTTCCTTTGTTTTGAGTAAATTGCATTTAAAGATGCTACTAACACATACATAAAATTATACAATGCTTTGTGTGTGTTCATTTAATTTGTTAATATGTTTGTAATAAAAATGAGTTTGTTTTTTGTGTTGATTTGTGAATTGGCTATAATTGATTAGCTTACTTTTAATGAAAAAATTTAATGAAAAAATAAAATTTCCTAGAATTTGCGCTCGAATTTCGAGGGCTGGATTCTGTTAGTATAAATAAAATAATATACCAATTTATTTCTAACATGCGGTTATTATGGATATAAATATATATGTATATTATTTTATTATTTAATATATGTACATATGTATGTGTATGTAAATATCACACACAAAAAATACAACACCAAAATATTAGAAAATGAACATCAATGTATTTTATATTACTTTTTTTTAGCTAATAAATATTTTTTTGTGTGATATAGTTAGGTTGGCGCTAGCTCTAGCTAGTCATAATGCCAGCTTATACGACATATGGATCCCTACACAACCTATGGCCTCGCAAGTGAATTAGGGAGAGCCATTTGATTTCAATCCTTAAAACTATCAAAGCGAACAGTTATGTAACATAACCAGAAAGCATATGAATTACATTTAGTCGAGACACCGTGCTATAAAAATATACACACAAAAAATACAACATCAAAAGTTATTGTTGTGTTTTTCTTTAAATATCAGGCTCGTAGCCTGTAACAAATTTTTTTAGTGTTGCCAAAATAATGGAAACTATTAAACTTTTCTACCAGAGTAGATAAAAAAATGTACAAAGGGTTAGTTTTTATTATACAATCACCACAACGACCATAAAAATAACAAGTTCAGCTATGACAACAATACAACATTTAGAATAACAACAAGAACAATATAGAAAAGTCATATTTTTAATTTTTTTTTTTTACTTTTTCAGAGATTTCCCTGTACCTGCTCCACCGATTTCAATGATTTATGAAACAGAAATCATCCCATGCTCTTGGTCAATCATTCTTACTAAAAATGATCAGCCTAGCTGTCCTATTGAGGTTGTAATTGTGACAAGAACAACATAGAAAATCATATTTTTCAAGAGATTTTTTAGTTCTTCATACAAATCTCGGGCCCTAATCAACCGCTATGGATGATTTTAAATAGCAAACTTCTCAAAATGTTAGTGAATCATTTTTTATCCCAACGAGCACACTAGCTACAAGATTAAAGTGGTCATCGTGATTTCCACAGGCGGACAGACGGACAAACGGACATCGCTATATCAACTCCGCTTGTTATAAGGATCACAAATATATATATTTTATGGGGTCCAGAATTTTTTTCTAATTATTACAAACGGAATGACAAACTTATATATACCCTCTGCACACAGGTGTGGAGGTTATAATCAAAGGCTTTGTCTTAGTCTCGCTAAACCTGAAGAGCTCTTGACCGATTTGTATATTATTTTAAAAAAGTAATAAATAAGAAAAATGATCGGATAACAAATTTAAGAAATATAAAAATGGATCAGAGCTGACAGGCTTAGCGGTGGCGTATTTCTTTTTAACAATGTTTAAATGTTTATTTATATTTTTCCGTAAAGTTTTTTGTTTTCGTGATTTATCTAATGTTTCATCTGGTCTTTTTTGAATGCAATATACAATGAGTACTATTCTTCTTCTTCTGAGTTTTATGTAAAGAAACTGATATACATATGAAAACAAATATTGTTTTACGGCGGTTTTACACTATTAGATTTTGTCTTCAGTTCAGGTATTGGCTGTTATTTGTGTTAAGAATAGTGTTTTTATATATTATATTTTAACATATATACATTACAGCGACTCTCTTTGTATGGAGAGAAAAAAATCAAAAAATTGGCGCCTTAGATATCTACCTTGGCTTGTTTTATATTATAAAATATATACATACATTATATTATAAAATTTTTAATGATCCCAAAGTATTTCTGGTCTAGCGTTGACTTCTTGCGAGATGGACCTATCCTAAGAAAGGTCTATTTTTTAGTTTTTTTTTTTACAGATATTTCCATTTTTTCCAAGTCAACATATCCAATATGAGTAGTACATGATAGTGGCGTTCAACGGTATATATAACATGTCCAAGTATGTCCTAGCTGTTGTGATGTTCAATAAAACATGTAATTTTTAATTGGTAACTAGTATTGTAGTTCATGTTTTCTGTTAAATTAATTTATTTAAATGGTTTACATAAATTCTAATAATAAAAATTGTGATGTTATTGAATTGCTTACTTTTATCAGATTAAAAAAATTTTAGTGAAGAAAAACGAAATATTTTTAAATAATAATCAAAGGATACTTAAAACAAATGATAACAAGTAGAAATAGGAAGTTCAACACACACTCTCAATAAGACAATTTTATAGAATTTCTTATCCAACGATTTAGTAAATATATCAGCAATTTGGTTTTTCGTTGATATATTCTCAATCTTCAGATCTCTTTTCATTATCAGATCCCCCAGAAAAGGATATATATGTTTCGATCGTTTAGAATCTATATTTATCGCCATTGCAATGCAATCCATGTTGTCTTCATACATAATAACTGAATCCTTTTCGCTAGTAATTTTTAAACCTTGAAGTATGCTTTCGTAGGCAGCCTGGATAAGAGCAACATACACAACTTCACTGCAAAAAGTAGCTATGCAAGTTTGCTTCTTACTCTTCCATGATATAGGGCAATCATAAACATAAAAAACATATCCACTCGTCGACTTTCTGTCCTCCAAACTCGAACCCCAATCACCATCTGCATAACCAGAAACTACTTCGCAGTCTTATTTTTGATTATAAACTAGCTTTAAATTTATAGTGCCTTTTATATATCCTAAAATTCTTTTTAATTCTTTCCAATGATCATCTCCAGAGTTTTGTTGAAATCTGAACATATAATTTCAGGTTCATAAAATTACCTAATAATTCACGATACAGATGACTTGTAACTTGACTTGTAACTTTTAGAAGCAAATTGAAGTCCTTTCTCCGTTGGAGATTTCACCTCATTACATTCCAAAACTCCATACTTTTCCAAATGTTTTTTCACCTCATTACATTCCAAAACTCCATACTTTTCCAAATGTTTTTTATGTGAGATTCTTGCGAAAGTTTCATAATTCCTTTACCTTGATCATATTCAACTTTGATACCAAGGCAGTATTTTAGATCTCCGTAGTCAATTACTTCGAGTACAGATGATAGCTGCTTTTTAATTTTTTTTTAATTTCTTAATATTGTTTCCTAATTCGCTAATTCGCCTAATTCGTTTAGCTAATTCGCTACGAAATCGTCAACCTAGATTAGGTAGTAATTTATCGGTGGACGATTTTCAAAAAATTTTCCCGTCGTTATTATCCAACTAGCAATCCCAATTGTTACTACCGTGGTGTACAACAAATATCATTGACCCTGTTCTTGATTCTCCTATAGAGATGAGAGAGCTTCTACTAGTAGTTGATTTTTTGAAATCTGGTAAAGCAATGGGAATGGATAGAATAAGTTATGAGTTCTATAAAAACGCTCCAAGCAACTTTCTTGAAGAATTGTAAGACCTTTTCAATCAAATATTCCTGCGTGAAGAAATACCGGAATCTTTTAAACAATCTTTAATGATTCCATGTTTTAAAAAGGGCGATCCTAATACTGTATCTAATTACAGAGGAATTTCGTTGCTTTATGCCGTTTATAATATTTTTACGTGGATTAATAGTTGGATTGACTATCTATATATATAAAATTCATTTTCTGTTTGTTTGTTTGTTTGTTTGTTTGTTTGTTTGTTTGACCGCTATACAAATTTTTATTTTTCAACGGATTTTCCTGAAATTTTGTACACACGATCTCCATACCCCAGGAAAGGTCGCCATATACTTTTTACCGGCCACGCCTACTTTTACGCCCACTTTTTATGTAAAATTCATTTTCTGTTTTATTCATATTTGTTCACCATACAAATTTTTATTTGTTAACAGATTTCTCTGAAATTCGGTACACATAATGCCTGTACTCCAGCTAAGGTCACCATATACTTTTTATCGACCACGCCTACTTTTACGCCCACTTTTTATATACAATTCATTTTCTGCTTTTTGGTATATTTGTTCGCTATACAAATTATTATTTTTCAACGGATTTCTCTGAATTTTGCTACACACGATCTCCATACTCCAGGAATTGTCGCCATATGATTCTTACCGGCCACGCCTACTTCTGCGCCCACTTTTTGTATACAATTCGTTTTCTGTTTTTTGGTATATTTGTTCGCTACACAAATTTTTATTTTTCAACGGAATTATCTGAAATTTGGTACACACGATCTCTGTACTCCAGGAAAGGTCGCCGTATGCTCCGTACCGGCCACGTCTACTTTAACGCCCACTTTTTGTACACAATTCATTATGTTTTTTGGTATATTTGTTCGCTATACAAATTTTTATTTTTCAACCGATTTCTCTGAAATTTTCCACACACGATCTCTGTACTCCAGAAAGATAGCCATATGATTCTTGCCGGCCACGCCTACTTCTACGCCCACTTTTTATACAAAATTAATTTTCTGTTTTTTGGTATATATGTTCACTATAGAAATTTTTATTTTTCGAGGGATGTCTAAAATTTGGTCACACGATCTCTATACTACAGGGAAGGTCACCATACGCTTCTTACAGGCCACGCCTACTTTGCGCCAACTTCTATGTATATAAAACCTATTTTTTTCCTTTTATTTGTTTCTTTATTTGGTTGCTATACAAACTTTTATTTTTCAATGGCTTTCTCCGAAATATAGTACATATTCCAGGGAAGGCCGCCATATGAATTGTACCGACCACGCTTACTTTTACGCCCAATCTTCATATAAAATTCACATTTTTTTGTGTGGTATATTTCTTCCCTATACAAATTTGTACTTTTCAACGGATTTCTCTGAAATTTGGTTTACACTGAAATAACTACACGGTGAACAAATTTCCCAAACTTAAAAAAAGGCACCCAAAAGAAATGAACAAATTCCCCATTTTTTTTTAATCGAAAGAAAAAATGAACTTATCCCCAAATTCATTGTTAAATTTTTACATATTTTTATTTAATGAATTTTGTTAAATATTTATTATAGTAAACGTTTGCATACTGCTCTCAATATATAGTATGTCCTACAATAAATGCATTTAAAATGAGTATTCTTTTCAATAGCATCATTTCGTTGCGCGGAAGCTATGTGCACGGGGAATACAGCTTAGGTAGAATATCGGAATGATCTGAAAAATATATTTTGACAATTAAAATAAGTTGGCAACAGCTGCGCGGCAGCACAGGTGTGGTTGCCAAACGCGCGAACCGGCGCGCGGTGCGCGACCGCAGACTCGGACGCGACGGATGCGGACGCGACGCGCTCTTGGAACACAGCTCAGCTAAAATATCGCAATGCTCTAAAAAATATGTTTTAGGAATTAAAATAAGTTAACGAGAACTAAGCGGCAGCACGGGTAGTAGCTGCGAGGAAGCGGCGCGAGGCGCGCGGACTCGGACGCGACGGATGCGAACGCGACGCGCTCTAGGAACACAGCTCAGCTAAAATATCGCAATTATCTAAAAAATATGTTTTAGGAATCAAAATAAGTTAACGAGAACTAAGCGGCAGCACGGGTAGTAGCTGCGAGGAAGCGGCGCGAGGCGCGCGGACGCGGACGCGACGGATGCGGACGCGACGCGCTCGCGGAACACAGCTCAGCTAAAATATTGCAATGATCTGAATAATATATTTTGGCGATTAAAATAAGTTGACAACAACTGCGCGGCAGCACGGGTGTGGCTGCCAAACGCGCGGAAGCGGACGCGACTCGCTCGCGGAACACAGCTTAGTGAAATGTCGTATGATAAATTTTATCTACGTATGTGAAATAATTACCTGTTGATCAAAAGCAGTTGCTTAAAAAGAAACCTTGCGACACAATATTAAAAGTCGCATTAGTCTTTCATTTCTGAAACTTGAATTTGATGTCTCTGCTCAATGATGATCACTTATTGAATGAAGTAATTCAATTTTTAAAAGTTCCGATTCCTTTAATTTGCGAACCATTCCGTTATATTTGATGTTTATAAATAAACTGAAAAAAAAACTTAAAGCGGTTTCGCCGCTTATTTTTGAAGCATTTTTGCTGCAGCATCTTATAAAAAACTTCTAAATTAAAAAATCAAAAATTTTTAATTGAAATAAAAAATTTATTTACTGCCCATACAAATTTTTGGGGAGAAAGTTCATTTTATTGGGGAATTTTTTAATTGGGGACTAAGTACTCAGCGCCTGGTAATCATAGTGAACCATTTTTTAAGTGAAAGGCCTTTTTGTTCCGGGCAAGACCGGGTAAATACAGCTAGTTGTGAATATAAATTTTTATTTAGGAAAGAAGACTTATGCATTCTTTGTAAATTTTTCATCAGCTTTTGATATGATCCCTCGAAATGCAAATTAGTAAATTTGCTGCGTAATCTATATGAAGGTACAACTAGTCAGGTATGGGATGTATGCTCATTATCTGTTCCGTTTATAGTCTCGCAGGCTATTTAGCAAGAATGCCTTTTAAGCCCCACCCCTTTCTCATTATATATAAATAATCTCCATGACTATTTACCTTGTGGCATTACCATTGCTGGAACAGTTGTTAAAGTATTATGTATGCCGGTGACATAGTTCCTTTATCGGATTCTTATGGGTGTCGGTCATGTAACTGGAGAATGCGTTGTAAAAACCTTTTAGCTACGAGTCTTGCCTTGTGTCTTATTGGAACTCTATTACCGTCCCTTTTTATTGTGAAAAACCATTTAGACTTTACTAATTTTACTTTATAAGGTTTCTCAACAACCTTCTCCACTTTGTTTACTTGCATAGAATTAAGTTTATCTTTAAAAGCGTCCATCTACTTAGCATGGTCAGTAAGGTTTTGTATATCCGAATATGAGTCAGGAATATCCATAGAGTAATTTATGGATGCGGCCACAAACAAAGAATGATAAAATCAGAAACCTTACGTGGCTGTTTTCGTAATCTCTGATTTCGTCGTATCTGATTTTGGTTAACGTTATCATTTTCAGGAATTTCAGCTTGACAAAAACTTAATTTTTATCAATATATTCACTAGAAAGATCAACATCCCGACAAACCTCAGGAATTACTTCAACTTCACGTGGTACTTCCACTTCGTTTAGTACTTCAACTTTAGAAGGTACTTCTACTTAATTTGGTACTTCAACCTCAGAAGGTACTTCTACTTCTGTTGCTATTTGAACTTCATGTGGTGCTCTATATAACTATTGCGCTTGGAACTTTATCCATAACTCCTTTATAGGGAAAAATATTTTCATGAACATTTCCACGTGTCAATGTCAAATTTTTCTTCTCTTTATCCCATAGGGGATATCCATTAGGGCATTATCCAATCATTACATACGGCCTACTTTTCAAATCAAGTTTCTTCTGCTTCTGTGCAGGATCAGGTTTTTAACCAAACCATATTTCAGCAGGTGTATTTGCACATATAAGGGCTTTCGACGGACTTCTGTTGACTAAATAGACGTCAATGTAAACAGAATCTCTCCACAAAAATTTCGTGTTTCCAGAATCTAGTAAAAGAGCTCTAACTTTTGCAACTAAAGTCCGGCTAAATCACTCTGCAACACCGATTTGCTGACGTGTACAAGCCATAGTTTCATGGATTTGTATACCTTTCATTTTACAGAATTGTACCATCTCATTTGAGTTATATACTCTCTGTGTTGATCTACAGAAATTTTAGTAATTTTTGTTAAAAATTTTGCTGATACTTGTCTAAGACTTCTGGTTTTTTCTTCAACAAATAAACCATTGCAAAGTGCGTATAATCATCGATGAAAGAAACAAAGTATCGTGATCCATTCCACGAAGTTGGAGTAATTGGTCCACAAACGTCTGAGTGTATGTGCTGAAGATGTCTCAATGCCTTAACTCTGGTTCCAATAAAAAGTTCTCTACATTGTTTGCTCTGAACACAAATTTCACAAAAATTTTGCTCACACATCTTTAAAATTGGAGCAACTAAATTTCCATGCAATAAATCTTTATATCCTGGAAAACTAATGTGTCTTAATCGCCTGTGCCACAATGAACTTTCCTCAGCTTTATATAAGTTTGCGTAGGATTTATTAATACCAAGCTTCACCAAAAACAGATTTCCACAACGACTTGCAGTTTCAATAAATTTTACATCTTTCCCAATTGATGCATGGGATTTGAAAAACTTTACTTTAGTACCTGTTTCCACTATTTTCGTAACAGATAGAAGATTGTCAAAAAGTTCTGGACTATAGAGTACATCCTTTAAATATAAATCGACACCTGTGTCGTTTACTGCTCTTATTTCACCCATTTCAGGAACAGCTATGCGCTCATCTGCCTTAGCTACATTAATAATCCCAGGTTCTGCAAGTATTTCCTAGTTTATAAAACCAACACTTACTATTCACAAAATGATCCGTTGTTCCAGAATCCAAAGCAACCGACATCTCGGCACCATTCTTAATTTTTGGATTTATATTGGAATCTTTCATAAAACTTACACGACGCTTTGGCTGCACTACGTAATTAGTTTCTCTTATTTTGCAGTCCTTTTTCATGTGTCCATATTTTCCACATCGTGGAAAAAGCAGACACTTTTTCCACTGGTTCTTGTTTAAATATGTTTTTCCTTTTTAGCTCTTCAGCTAGCAAATGATGTTTTACAAATGCTAAAGTGGGTTCCTCTTCTGGGAGTTTTAAAAATAATTGAGACACTAGATCTCCTTCTTCAGGTTTTATTCCTACAGATTTGAGCTGCCGTATAAGTGTGTCAAATTTCAATAAGTGCGCACTTAGATTCTCACTTTCACGTAATTTTAAACTGGCGAGGTCTTTCCGAATGAGGGTTGGACTATGAGACGATTTACAAGCAAATGATGCATTTAGTGCATTCCACATTTTCTTAGCTGTCGACTTGTCTTGAATATATTTTAAATAATCATCATGAACTAAGCCAGTTTTAATACCTTGAGCTTTAGAATCATTGCTTTGGAACTCTTCCCGATTTGCAGATTATCCTGAACTATCTGGAGCTGACTCTTTAATAGCTTCCAGAACACATGCTGCATTCAAATGTCTTTCGACACGAAACTCCTATGTTTCAAAATTAAACTGCTTAATTTCAGTAGATTTTTCGATTGACCCCATAACCTCCTGTAGTTAATATTTTTTTTTATTAAATTTATTTATGTGATGTTATTGAATTGCTTGCTTTTATCAGAGTAAAAAATTTTAGTAAAGACAACCGAAATATTTTTAAATAATCGATATTTAAAACAAATAAAAATGGGAAGTTCAATAATTAGAAAATCAATTCGACATATTTTAAACATAACTTGATTGAAAACAACATAGATTTAATTATTTTCTACTTATATATATTAGTTCGCGTTTTAATTAAACTCTAATGTGATAAAACATAGGGAATCAAAATTGTTCTTTTCTCAAGTAGATCAGTCAGATCTTGTGTAAATGACTCAGTGTATTTGTTTGACTGACCACTTTTATTGTTCTGGCATTGAAGGTAAGTAGAGTTGGTTGATCGATATGTAAAGCAACAATATTTGATTTCACTTGGAAACTGTATAGAATGCACATACTTGGAATACTCGAATTTAAAACAGTACAATTCCACTCATATTTTTGGAATTGTACTTCATGAATAATTTAAAGCTAAAATAGAGAGAAATAAATGCCACCCAAAATTTATGATCACCTAATGCATTTGTGAATATTAGATATAAAAGAGAGTATTTGCAAAATATAGTGACTTTAGAAAGTCACTCAAAATATCAATCTAAAATCTTCTCATGTTTAGTTTATATATACTTTGAACAATCTTGATTAATCATCAAACCAAACAAGAGGCCTTTTAATTAATAGGAAGCTCCCCACTACATCACCTTTCACTTCATGGGACTAGATCTGAACAAGCTCCGATTTTCACTAATTTCGATACCATACTGTAGCCAATAAAACTTAAAAGGAGTGAGATGAAAACAATCTTAGCTCACGTTTTTCCTCCTAACTTTTATCGCAAGCAATATTTGTCAGTTATTATGTTTAATGACAATCCCGATCATTTGCTCTTAGTTTAATTAATATGAGTGACGAAATAAAAATGTGTGCCAAAATTATTAAATATTTTCAAAAAAATGCAACTTGGTCGTAGAAAAAGGTGGCCAAAGACTCAAAGGCCTACCGTCAAACTGTCTCTAATATTATTAGCAAATTTCCGGAAAATTTTGCTACTGTTAGGTAACCCGGTTCGGGAAGAAAGAAAGGTTTACATGCTGTTTGTAAAGTCAGGAAAATAAAAATCATATTGAAACATCCATTAGGAAAGCGGCCCGGTTACCTTAGTGCTCTTACTACAAAGTCCAATAATATCCAGACAAGAACTCTGCAAAATTTAGAAGCCACAAAATAGAGCACAGTAATTGAAACCCTGTTTCAAAAAGAAATACTCCTGCTACATAATAGATGACGAAGCGTATATACTGCCTATTTTTCGCTGCTTCCGAGTCAAAATTTTTTTGTTCCTAATTCTCCAGACGTTATGTTAAGTTTAGGACCTAACATGCGGAAATTTATATTATGGACTGAATGCAAAGAAGTAAACACAATATATGCACATATTTTTGGTCCGGTTATGGTAAGAAAGCTATTAACTAATTCAAGAACAATAACGTGATTTTTATATTAAAGGAGCAAATCGCCCGAGCTGAACGGGATCTGGAACACTTTAAGCAGAGATGGACTACCTGTTCTAAAAACGTGACAAAAACTACTCACCCCATACACTAAATTTTCATTAAAATTATTTTAATATTTACGACCTTTAGTTTGCTTACAAGGTCGACATGTCCACACAGGCAGACTAGTGGATGTACGTACTTCGTTTAATGGTCTCTGAAATTGGTTCTGAGTATATCGGTTTTATAGAAGATGGACCTAGTTAAATTAATTTTGGTAGTCACAAATATCAGCTGACTATAGATGGTATAGGGAATAAAAAAAAATTGTTACGTCGTATGTCTTACTGCGCTGTACGACATTACGTCGTACGATCCTATTATGTTCCTACGGTAATTAGAACTATTATTATCTTATGTTACTATCTTATTTTGAGAGGCCTCTTATCAAGAATAATCAAATAGATAGTGTAAGAACACTTCTAGGAACTGCGACATTGATAACTCAGGTTTCATTTGTATATTTTTCTATAATATTAATAGGCTAGGCGATTTCTTGTGACTGATGTTTTGTTCTACCGTTTTATCCTGACTTTGACCAAACGTATATTATTTGAAAGATATTTTTTTTAGCCATTTCGCAGATTTACAGGTTTTTAAATTTTTCCTTTATTTTGAGTAAATTGCGTTTACAGTTGCTACTAACATACATAAAATTATACAATGCTATGTGTGTGTTTATTAAATTTGTTAATGTGTTTGTAATAAAAATGAATTTGTTTTTGTGTTGATTTCTGAATTGGCTATAATTGATATAATTTAATAAAAAATAAAATTTCCTTGAATTTGCGCTCGAACTTCGAGGGCTGGAATCTGCTAGTATACTATTAATACTTACTTTTATATCAGTTATGCTAAAAAAAAAGCAATTGTTCATAGCTTTCTATTTTTTTAATTAACTTTTTGTTTTGTCATTCTTCTACCGAAAACCATCTTAACTAGTTTCGATAAAATTAAAATTACTAAAATTCCAATTAGAAGGACAGCACTAATTAAAACTCCAACAGTGTCTATATTATATTTTTGTATATAACTCATTTTCTGTGCAGGATTTTGTAGATGTAAGGCTCCTTTATGTTTCAAAACATATTCTGTCCAATAGATGGCTAAATCCAAAGGCTTAACTGGTTGATCATGATATCGGATGGATATTGCTTTAGCATTTTCCATATATTCTGGATTATGCAATATTTCCAAAATACTTGATTTGAATTCTTCTCGCGACAAAGTTTTGAAATCCAATGCGATCGCAAAACCAGATTCTTGAGCCTTTTTAATATTCATTTGTTGATCGTAGAAAGCGGGTAAACCGATCATAGGCTTACCATGGTACAGTGATTCGATAGTACTAAGCAAGCCACCATGTGATATGAAGAGTTTAACTCTGGAATGAGCCAAAACATCCGGTTGTGGAAACCAGGAGCTTATAAAAACATTATCCGGTTTACCGGGTAAATTGGGATTTTCAAATTTCCACATTATTTTGAATGGCAGGGAACGGAAAACATCATTTATCAGTTGTATACGTTCAGGTGTAAAATCTTTAGATTTAATATTAGAACCCATAGAGAAGTATATAACATCTTCAGGAGAAGAATTTATAAAATCTTCCATATCCTGTGGCAGATCTTTCGGTTTATACTGTATGTGAAAGCCTCCAACTTCCACCATACTGGGCACATATGGACGGGGAAAACTTAAAGTAAAATGTTGATTGAGTAACATCAATGAAAAGTTGGTTCTTAGATCCCATAAATCATCTTTAATATGAGGCATATATGTTTGAAGCAATTTATTTTGTTTGGGTATATGCACCACACGTACATGCAATAATTCCAATAACGTCAATATGCAATTCTTCATGCGTTCCTTATAAGACATACGTTCCGTTAAACCAGCTGTTACAAGAGGTACATATGATAACGGTGACATATTTCCCATAAGTTCATCTATTACAGGATCTGTGCCAAAGGATGAGATCCCTATCATAGGTGCTTGAAAATGTCGTCCGAAGCTGTAGCAAGCGTCTATGTGTAAAGTCTCTAAAATTACTAAATCAAATTTTTCAGCTTTTAGTAAATGTTGGACATTCGAATTTTTCATTACGGTTTCGGTAATATTTTTAAAAAAATCCGATATAAATGACATCTCATCCCATTTGTTGCGCTCTACCAGAGCTTCACCAATAAGATCTACAAAATATTAAAATTTCATTTAGACAAAAATTTTTGTGATAAAAGAGGAAAAATACTAAGAAACAAGTAAGAAAATTATAGTCGGTCTAGACCGACTATACGATACCCTATCTCTTAGGCCCAACTAACTGGACATAGAAAATTATCAAAAACCAAATTTGAGTGGGATTTTTATTAATTTTTTTGGCTGCAGATATGAAAAAGTTCATATCGGATGCTATATCTATATGGGGACTAGGTCCAAAAATGAACCGATCCTGATCATGTTTGGTAAAGTCTCTTGTATTTTGCAAACAAAATTTGAGAAGAATCCGTGCAATATTATTGTTTTTTGATAGATTTCAGTGAAGATCGGGAAGCAGCTCTATATGGGGCCAAAGGAATCATTTTTGGACTACTTATTAATGGACGTAATGAACGCATACAAAACCCAATTTGAGTAAGATCTATATGACAATTTCGATCTTATGGCAATTTATGTCGATTTCGTAGGGGTAATTTGTATGGGGGGCTAGGTCTGAACGTGGACCGATTCTCACCAATTTCAACAGCGTTCATCCCATGGCCGATAAAAGCTTATATACCAAATTTCAACAAAATAAGTTCATATTTGCGACCTGCAGTTTAATTACAAGGTTTACGTGGACACACAGACGGACGGACGGACGGACGGACATTGTTAAATCAACTCAGAAAGTGGTTCTGATTCGATCGGTATAATTAAAGATGGGTCTAGGTCAAATATTTTTGGTTGTTACAAACAGCAGCACAAAGTCATTATACCCAAACCACATAGTGGTATAGGGTATAAAAAGAAATATTAATAAGGAAATTTTCGCAAACGTTAAAAAAGATATAAATTTTGTAAAACACGTGAAAAGTTGAAAGTGTCGAATATTTAGAAAAGTCTATTGTTATCAAGTGTTAAAGAATTTTAAAGAAAAAAACGTGTAAGAAAGCCATAGATGACTTACCCCCTATATCATGAGTTGATTTTTCACAAAATAATGCGGTATTTTAGTTTTTGATATATTAAAGGTCTTGTTTTGAAAACAAATTAGCTTTTAATGAAAACCAGAATATTGCAAATATATATAAAACATACTAAGATATAAATTTAATTGTTTTTTTTTTTTTTTTAATTATTTTTATATCTATATATTAACACGTGAAGGTAAGTTTTAGTTCTCTTTTTAAGCAATCTGCGGACACGGAGGAGTATGAGTATAGTTATGCAGGAGAAGCTGAGAATTATAAAATTTAGGTTTAATCTGTATTAAAAATATACTAAATTAAATTAAATAAAATATTTCTAATAATTCGTTACACCCTGTTAATTCGAATGATTTAAATTGTATATCGGACGCTCTGTGTTAAATCGTGAATTGCTAAAATTAATTAACATACCTTTAGGCTCGTTTAAATATTCATACATTTTTTATATATATAGATTAAAAAAACATTGAAAGCCAGAAATTGAACGAAAAAATAATATTTCCCAGAATTTGCGCTCGAATTTCGAGTACTAGTCATTTAATAATGAAATTTGCGAAACACCTCCAAAATCTTGAGTTACGATTAAAAAAACGGGGTTTCAACAATATTATACATATAACTTTGTTGAATATCAACTGATTCTGAATTTCTCATCGGATTTAGAAAGAAGCAACTGAAGCCTTTCGAAATGAACATGATATTTAAGTTATATTGAGATATCTGTGCGTAATCCTCCAGCAAACTCATTTTTTAAAAAATATTCTCTATTTTTCAACTTTGGAGATGTATTTACACTTTTTTTTATTTAGGAATCGTATAGTTTATGCCTTTATTATAAAAGTATATTTATTTATGAAGAAAAGGCAGCTTCCGGTTAAAAAGTGTGTTAAAAATTTACTGAGTTATTAAACTTTTAATAAAAACAAAATTTTGGAATAAATGAAGCACAAACAAAATTTTTGGAAAAAATAACACTTTCAGCCATTCTTGGTGAAAATGTTCACCTTGTTCGTCGCTTAACTCGCCCATGTTTTCTGAGAAAAAGTCTAGATGAGAATGCTGGAAATGAAGTTTATGAACATTTTGCAGCACATTTCACCATATGCACTTAGAAATGAATTAATTTCTGTGATTACCAGAAAAATTGTCACATAATGCAATAAAACTTTTCCATGCGCGTTTTTCATAAAGTTCTCATCTCTCATAATTTTACGAATTTGTTGCTCAAAAAAAATACCCAATATTCATCAGAACAAAAAAAAAACTTCACCTTTTACATCAAGTTTTTTTTGTACAAATTTCTTCATATATCATAACTTTAGGTGCAGAGGTGGCAGAATAACATCCTCAGCTTTAACTAATGGGACATTTCAAATTTTTCTCTTGTCTATTTTATATGACTTACGAGGAGAGGCCACACGTTGCGATCATACCGATTTGGTACACGACAATCCCATTCAAAAAGATAGCATGGGTGTTTTGTGCTACTAGCTATGATTTTCCATTTATGCGTTTGCAAAGTTGACGACCCGGAGTATTCTTTCATCACTTCGTAAGTTTTTTTGCGTTAGTCGCATATGCGATTGGAAATGATGGCAGCAGATTTTCATTATGTAATAAAACAACTTTCAGACCAAAATACACCATTACAGATTTTATATAAAAAATAAAAATCAAAAAAATTACTTTTTTAATGAATACGTAATTCTACATGAACCATCAATAAAAAGTCGCCATTTATCTGCCTTATAATTGTGGTTTAATGCCGAAAATAGTCTGGGTACATCAGCGCAATACATAATATGACTCTCATTTCAAAAAACTCATTCCGGTAACTTCTTTTACAAGACGTTACACGAAAACCTTTTGCACCTTTTTGCACCACTGCTGTAATCGTGACCCGAGAATTTCAGATAGTAGTGTTGACAAATATACGTCGCGAACGAGATCGCCAAAATCTGCGTTTAAAACAAAATGCCGTTCCGTAAACGGTACTTCATCATTTACATATATAAGTTTTGTAAGAGTTATAACATTTGCGTACTTTATATTTCTGCGGGTTTTAAAAGTGCGGCTGAAATATTAGTTTGACAAAAGTGCCAATCATTTGACTAATGAAGGATATAATGATGCCAAGTCATATGCGCAGAAAAGGGCAAAGAAACTGACGGTTGAACTTTCCATTTTTTAACTATTGAAGAGCAATATTCACACACTAGTTCCGGCTTGGTCCAGTAATTAATTTATAAGAGCGATTGAAGAGTTTGTTGTCAACCAATCCAATACTGTTTTAAAAATCACGCATGTGACCGATATCAGTAAATAAGCCACAAGTATATGTTACGTTTGTTGCACATATCTGTTTTAATTGCACTCGATTTTTATCAACTTGTACACTTTTTTGTGTATACATTTGCAAAGCGACAAACAAAACGTCAAATTAAAAAAATATATTTTTACATGCGGCTCTCAGGCTGTAGCAATCATGTTCATTATTGATAGTATGGGATACAAACCATATACAATGCAAATAAAATACCAGGGGGCAAATCGTCGCATTCGTCATAAAGTAAAATCAATCGAAATATCGTATTTTGATTTATTAATTAAGGAAGGCGAACAGTCGTCAGACCTTGTCTCACTTTTACTATTAACTATGGACCATAACTCGTTAGCTGTCACAAAGTAAACTTACTCTTAGTATTTTTTTGAAAAATAAGAATTAATTTCGATCGAAAAATTTTGATAACGAATGTGACGATTCGAGCCCAGATCTCTTCCATCGCAGTATTTCATATTAACTAGTATATCCCTAACAAAATCAATTTTAATATAAGACAATTTAGAGGAAATTTTGATTTTATTAAAAGCTAAATAACTCAATTAGTTTTTAACGGATTTTTTAAATCGAAGCTGTATTTTACTCATAGATAAATATAGTTTTATAATAAATTCATAAATTATACGTCCCTAAATAAAAAAAAATCAATGCGAGTCCGATCACAGGGGAGATGTCTAAACATCTACACCTTTTCCAATTGTATTTCAGAAAGTATCAAATGTATTTCAGAAAACATAAAATGTATTTCAGAAAATATCAAATATATTTCGGAAAGCACCAAATGTATTTCAAAAATTATCAAATGTATTTCAGCAAATATCAATTGAATTTCAGAAAATATCTATTGAAATTCAGAAAATATCATTTGAGTTTCGGAAAAATAGTCAGAACGCTATATAAAAACATATTTTTTTAACTATTTTGTAATATCCCTTGAAAATTATATTTGATACATTTGATATTTTCTGAAATACATTTGATAATTTCAGTAATACATTTTATGTTTTCTGAAATACATTTTATGTTTTCTGAAATACATTTGATGTTTTCGGAAATACGTTTTATATTTTCTGAAATACATTTTATGTTTTCTGAAATACATTGGACAATTGCTGAAATACATTTGATATCTTCTGAAATACATTTGATTATTTCTGAAACTCAATTACAACTATTACAACTCTGTAAGTTTGTGAACATGTTAAACTCACAACCAGTGTTGCCACGACGGAAAAAAATATGTAAACTTGATATAAAAAAAGTTAACAAAACTAGAAAAAATAAGCAAATTTTATTAACAATTCACTTTATTTAATAAAAACAAAAAAGAACAATTTTAAAAGTCTTAAGGGTATAAGCGTGTTTCTGCTTATAAATATAAGTAAAAATATATCCTACACATTTCACTTTTTTAAAAAGTACAAAATAAAAAAAAAAAAAAAAATAGATACATACATATGTATATATTTCACTGTTTTCAAAAGTTATAACAAAAATAAAAAACCATAAAAAAAGTAATAACAAAATATATATTCAAAAGTTTTCTTTTGCAGCAGACCAAACATTATTTGGCTCGCGACTAATAGCTACATAATTCTTTTGTCAGCATTATTAATTGTTTTTATGCTGACTTTATTTCTCAATTTTGTTTTTATTTGATTTAAATCAGCAGGTGCTGAGCTTTGTGGCAGTGTTATTAAATATTTTACGAAATTGGTTAGATCTTTAAAATAATAATCGCCCATTCCATCTTCATGGTATGAAACTTTTTCCCAAAAATCTTCAATGTCCATATCACTTTTCAATGCAAGTTTTAAAATCGTAACTTTTTCCGTTGCTGTACAACTTCATCTTCATCAAATTCAAATTAACTTGAAAATTCAGACAACAAAGGCTCAATAGATAATTGATCCTCAGATAAAACTCTGCTGGGAGTAATAATGGATAATACTTTTAAGTCATTTCTTGAAAAACGAATCTTTTTTTGAGTTGTTGCAAAAGCTCCAAATAGAAAAATCCAGGTTATTCTTTTGCAAATATTGTTCTGCTTTGGATCCAATGCACACTTTTTCTATTGTTAGTTTTCATTGTCGTGCAAATTAATATATTCTAATGACTGCAAACTGCTTACGTATTAAATTTTCATAAATTTGCTTGCTATTAATTTGAAAGTTATGTCCAGATGGGAGTATAAATAAGGCAAGCGAACTTTTTCCGATTGGAATTCCCTGTTAAGATCATTTATGGTTTTGAGAATATACGATAAAAAGAGAAAATATATTTTGATTTCAGAACCATTCATTTGCACTGCCATCTCATTTCATTTGATTCCATTTACTTATAACACAGAGTCTAAAAAATATAAATGTAATGGATTCCACTGCTCTATAATTCTGTTAATTACTGTTTCCAGTGAAAGCCATCTTGTCATGGAAATACCCAATATTTTATGTGGCTGCACCGAACAATATTCTTGAAAATCTTTGAATTCTTCAATCCTTTTTGGACTGTGTACAAAAAAGTTATATATATTACGGCAAAGTTGTTCAATCTGATCAGGCAGTATTTTACACGCGTAAGCGGAACACAAATGTCGGGAATGACAAGAACATTTCAAATAGAATAAACGTACATCATTTTTAAACTTTCCTGCTAATTCGTTCACCTCTGAAGCCATGACATTTGCCCTATCGGTGGCGAGGCCTATGATATTCTCTAATGTGTTTGTTGAAAAGTTCTTTTATGCTTGAATATAAAGTTGTTGCATCTGCGTTTACTACGTCGATTAAAGCCAAAAATTTGTCGTTTATTCTTTTTGTCAAATGGTCAAAGGATTTCAAAATTAACACTAAAGATTTCTGCGTCGATATGTCAGTAGTTTCGTCGGCACTGAGGGAAAATATTATGTATTTTAATTGATCCACAATTTTATGTTTCGCCCCGTTACCTAAAATTTTAGCAACATCTGTTGACTGGTTCTTGCAATTTGAAGAGCAATTGCAATTTTTGAATCCGGTCAGCATTCCTTGATAAGATTGGGCAAAGCGTCCATCCTTAGAAATGGCAAATTGTGACATAACAAAAACATGACCAATGTCAGTTCAGCTTGACGCACTTGCTGGGAAAGCTGCTGCATTTCCATATTCATGCACGACTCGAGGTTAACTTGATTCTTTTTACGTTCAACATTTTTTAGGTGCCATAATAATAGGTTGTTGTTTTTTTTTTTTTGGTGATTTATGAGTACCGCTGTCAAATATAAAACAAATAAGCTTTTGGAATAGAATAATATTTCAAATGAACTTACCTGCTTTCACTGTCAGATTGTGAGACAATTACTTTAGACGGCTCTGACGGCTTAATTTTCTTAATTAAATACCTATAAATAAAGCC
Source organism: Cordilura impudica (assembly GCA_963682025.1). Taxonomy (NCBI): domain Eukaryota; kingdom Metazoa; phylum Arthropoda; class Insecta; order Diptera; family Scathophagidae; genus Cordilura; species Cordilura impudica. The sequence goes on along the minus strand of OY821517.1, from coordinate 264,088,419 downwards.
GTGAAATATAATTTTACTCACCTATCCATAACTGCTACTGAATTTAAACACACACCAACCGTCAACTGCAACTCACATGTGCAAATTAGTATACAAACGTCAAAAATGAACAATGTCACTTGTATAAATTTAATTCGCACACTTAAATTCAAAAGACTTCAAAAAAGTAAGCAAAATTTAAAAAAAGTGCACAAGTTAACATTAAGAAAAAAAGTTAGCACTTTTGGTTACATATAAGCAAAACGGCAACACTGCTCACAACACACCTAGCGGTCAATAGCTTGAATATTTCAAATGAAGGAAAAAGATTTGTGATTTTGCTAAACAGACAGCGGACTCGGCGGTCCGATTTAGCGATGTCCGTCTGTCCGTCCGTCTGTCCGTCTGTACGTCCATGTAAACCTTTTAATCAAACTACAGGTCGCAAATATGAATATATTTTGATGAAATTTGGCATATAAACTCTTACCGGCCATAGGATGAGCGCTATTGAAATTGGTGAAATTAGATTCATGTTCAGACCTAGTCCCCATACAAATGACCCTATGAAATCGACATAAATTGCCATAAGATCCAAATTGTCATATAGATCTCAATTAAATTGGGTTTGTATGTGTTTGTTAAATCCATTAATCAGTAGTCGAAAAATAATCCCTATAGGACAATTTTAGTCATAGGCCCCATACAGAGCTGCTTCTAAATCTTCACTTAAATCTATCAAAAAAAAACAAAAAAATTGCACAGATTTTTCTCAAATTTGGTTCGTATATATTTTTTCATCGGACCCTATTTCGACCCATTATATATATAGCATCCGATATGAACTTTTTCATATCTGCAACCAAAGAAATTACTAGCAATGCCACTCAAATTTGGGTTATGCTTATTTTCTATATCGAATTAGTTGGACCGAAGATATAGAATCTCTAAACCATGGTATAGGGTATCGTCAATATAATTTCTTATTTCTTCTCTCTGTTATTTTGAATCACAAAATAACTATATTGTGGTTATTTAACTTTTTGATTAGTAGTTTTTCGGAAATTTCATTTCAAAATATTTTTTTAAATTACTTTACAAAAAAATGCTTAACAAAAATGTATTTAAATTTACATTTTTAATGTACATTTTTGATTGATGATGAAGTGAAGTGTATTAAATTATAAATAACTGGAAAATCGTTTATATCTATTTGCGTTTTCTTTTGATAAAAACCAAATTATCTGCTTGGTTATGTAACACGAATGATTGATAATGCATTATCGTTCGTCTTGTGTTGCACAAACTTTGAAAAATTTAGTTTTTCTATTTATTATTTTACATACCTGCATAATTATCATGTACTTCCAATACAGGAATATCCTTAAAATTATTTATTTTTTGCTTTTGTGGAAAAGCATTTATTACTGTTAACTTATGGCCTTTGGCCGCCAAAGCTTTTAGATATGGTTGAACCAATATATACTGTGATGGACCTGGAAACGGAAATACTGCTAGAATTTTAGCACCTTCAACGTTATAAGAATGAATGAAGGCAAACCATATGACAATTATGTTTAGAAATTGTTTAATTGAAAAAATCATATTTTCAAAAAAAAAAAAAAAACAAAAAATTCCTTTAAATTTTACAAGATGTTCTCGCTATGAATATATTATTACAACTGATCTACTGTGTGCCAAGAAAAAAGGCAAAGCAATTGTTAAATGAAATGATTACATTGTATGTTATATGAACAAATGTTAGCGCGCATTTTATTTTTTTATTTAAAAATTATTAACTAACCTGTTAGGAGCCAGCAAAAGCTGTCATATATTCGCAAGTAAGAATTCTTGCTGGTCAAGCATGCATAATCGGGAAATCTGTTTACTTTAGGAAACCAGAATACGATAAGGTCTCAAAATCATGTTTTCCTAGAGTAACATGATCAAAGAGTTAAAAAAATAATAATAAATGTAGTTTAATCCTATAAAATATTGTTTGCTTGTTGGTTTGTGTAAGCTCCGGGCGACATTTACCTCATACATAGCGAGTAATCTATAAAAACTAATGTCGTTTTCTTTTCTGACAAAAAATGTCCCACTTTTTTCGCCCTCTTTTCGAAAAGTGAATTTATTTATATATTCTGAATTAAGAGCAACCTTATCTTATACATCAATCGAAAGGTCTCAAAGTCGAGCCCCCGTAAATCACAAAAAATTCCAGCCATTGACTTCTTTCAGTTCATAGTGTGAGCATATTTCCCCTTTTTGAATATTTTCACCCTATGACTTCCAAGAGGATAATAATCAAAATTTTTTGCATTAATATAGTATAAGGTAGCTCTTAATTCAGAATATATAAAAAAAATACACTTTTCCAAAAAAGAGCAAAAAAAAAAGGCGACATTTTTTGTCAGAAAAGAAAACGGCATAAGTACACAAAATTCTTTACTTCTGCTAATGTTGTTAATACTCTCAAAGACTTTGATCTATCGTAGTATTTTGCCTATTCGAAGTTCTGTGTTGTTGCTGGAATATGGGTGGGATTTAACGAGGTGGCTTCATCCACTTAAATTATAATTTTGAATTCCTCCCGTCTCCACTGCAACATGTTCCAACCAACTGCAGCGGTACATATGGGGGGAATTATAAATGGGAGTGGATCTGAACAAATAATGTTATTATGCTTAACATTGATACGAAATATTATATCAACTTTTACCAATTCATTGTCAAATATGGGGAAAGATGAACAGAACAACAAAGGAAATATTTTAAAATGCTATACCTGAATTTTTTGAATACAAGTTAGCACAACGTTTTATAAAATTTATATGTATTGCCGTTTTGGAATATTTCGAATTTTAGATGATCGCGTTTTAAAAAGACCGAAAATAAATAGATAATTTTTTACTTGTAATTCTTTCTATGGATTTATTTACTGAGTTGTTTTTTTTTAGAAAATTTAAAAATCCAGAAACGAAATTCCGGTTTCGGCATATACATACGGTAAGCAAGCTCACGAAGACTTAGCGAAACCAATATATGTGCTCAAAAAAAAAAGTTTTCTTAACGGTTGAACTCTTGTTAGTTATTAAGTAACTTTAGTTTATATATTAACAGATACAAATTTATTACCAACCGAATATAGATGAAGTTAGTAATCAAATTTCGCCAGATTATGTGAAGAAGCCAGCTGTAAACGCAAAGTCCAGGCGTAGCCTTTCCTTTTCCACCTTGGGTACCAAAATATCAGATATACGCATGTGGTTTTCAAATTATTCATAAATGGGCAAATGTGCATTGAGAAAGAAATTAAAACATAAAACTAAAAAGCTTTTCACATCAGAGAGTTAAGATAAACAAAATCTTTAATTTCCAATGCCTTTGAAATATTTTATATTGGACTCATGTTGCTAACAGAGAATACTATAATAATCTACACAAGAGAATAATTTTTCTAAAAGATAAGATAAATTTCAAATCATATTAAATTTAGAATATCTCTTCAAATATTGACTAACTTCGTTAGCAATTATACTATACTATATAATATATTACTACTACTAAACTAACTGTCATTGTTATGCACAATATAGTAACAAATTTTTCATTATCTGAATGTGCAATTCATTATTTCGAGTCGAAATGCTTACAAATTAACCCATTTATATATAACAATTCTCTAGCGATGCAATTTTTGGAAGTAAAATTCATTGTCAATTAATAAAATATTCTAATAACCACAATCGCATGAATTCGAGAAATAAAATTTAAAATAAAATTTACGGTAGTTAGATATGAGATCTAACTGGATGGGTTAACAGATTGACATGCAAATAAAATTTATACACACATACCGAGACTAGCGTGTTTATTGTACTTAATATCAACTACTTAACTAATAAATTGCTTTGTATTGTTTTCATTGTCAATGTCTGGAATTTTTTTTTATTAATAAATTTGTGCTATTTTAAAATTTGTTAACGTTTTGTGTTATATAAAAATTATGATTAAATTTTACAATGATGGATACTATCGTTTTAAAGGGCTGAAACTTAAAAGAATTGGTAATTTCTTTAATATTGTACTTACTAATACTATACTATATTTTACTATTGTTTTTATGCAACATTAATTAAATTTTAAAAAAAAGTTTATAATAATACTGTGTGACATATGGTAGGGGCCAGTGATCGGGATGGGATGAAACCACCGGGGAAAGTTATATCGGTCAAAAAAAAGTTATACGTGTCCCGGCGTTTCGCTGGGTTACGTCTACGAATCGAGATAAATCGATTTGAACTTAGTATCATATAGGGGAACTAGCTGTTTTTACCCGGTCTAGCCCGGGATCCAAAGGCCTTTGACTTGAAAAATGATGCTTACCAGGCGCTGACTACTTAGTTCCCAATGAACAAATTCCTAAAAAAAATTAACTTTCTCCCCAAAAATTTGTATGTGATTTGGGAATTTGTTCATGATGAATAAAATTCCCCAATGTTTACGTTTTTTGGGGAATAAATTCATTTTTTGGTTTTTTTAATTTAGAAGTTTTTTAAAAGACGCTACAGCAAAAATACTCCAAAAATAAGTTTCGATACCGCTTGAAGTTTTTTTTTTTTTTTTGAAGTTTATTTATTTTGTAAACATCAAATATAACGGAATCGTTTGCAAATTAAAGGAATCAGAAGTTTTCAAAAGTGAATTACTTCATTCAATAAATGATCATCATTGAGCAACCGCAAGGTTGCTTTAAGCAACTGCTTATAGTATATGTTTGGCCTATTTTGATCAACAGGTAATTATTGCACTTTTCACTCATCTGAGTTCCGCGAGCGAGTCGCGACCGCGTCCGTGCGTATATCGGCCACACCAGTGCTGCCGCACAGTTGTTGTCGACTTATTTTAATTGCCAAAATATATTTTTCAGATCATTTCGATATTTTAGCTGAGCTGTGTTCCGCGATCGCGGATCGGGAATACAAATATTAAATCAATTTGTTGTTGGACAGATATTGAGGGCAGCATGGCGAATTGGTTCATTGCTTTTAGGGACATTTTTTAAATATGGGGAATTTGTTCATCGTGAAGTTATTTCCCAATTTTTTGGGGAATAAGTTCATTTTTTTTTTTTTTTGGGAATTTATTCATTGGGGACTAACTGTTTATGCATGGAGTATTTTGAGTGTATGATATCTAAAATTTACGAATTTTAGTTATTCTAGAGCTTTGTGATATACAACACTTCTGGTTTTTCCTTTTGGTACATATACGAAAATATTATATTCAGGAGCAGGCAACATAGAATTGTCTAAGAGAAAAAAAGTCGTTTAAGGAGTTTCAGATTCCCTGGATTCAGCTTGTCTTAGCCGCTGGATTTCTAGATGCACTTGAGTAGATTCAGGCATTTCTGCTTCTCTTTTGGGGACCTTTTTTAAATTTGGGGAATTTTTCATCGTGAAGTTATCACCGTGTGTACCAAATTTCAGAGAAATCCATTGAAAAATACAAATTTGTATAGTGAACAAATATACCAAAAAAAACAGAAAATGACTTGTACATAAAAAGTGGGCGTAAAAGTAGGCGTGGCTGATAAGAATCATATGGCGACCTTTTCTGTGTACAGAGATCGTGTGTACCATATTTCAGAGAAATCCGTTGAAAAATAAAAATTTGTATATCGAACAAATTTACCAAAAAAACAGAAAATGAATTGTACACAAAAAGTGGGCGTTAAGATAGGCGTGGCCGGTTAGAATCATATGGCGACCTTTCCTGGGGTACAGAGATCGTGTGTACCAATTTTTGGAGAAATCTGTTGAAATATAAAATTTTTGATAGCAAACAAATATACCAAAAAACAGAAACTGCTTTTTGTATTAAAAGTGGGCGTAAAAGTAGGCGTGGCCGCAAGAATGACATGGTGACCTTGCCTGGAGTACAGATATTGTGCGTACCAAATTTCAGAGAATTCCGTTGAAAAATCAAAATTTGTATAGCGAACAAATATACCAAAAAACAGAAAGCGAATTGTATACAAAAAAGTGGACATAAAAGAAGGCGTGGCCAGTAAGAATCACATGGTGACCTTTGCCGGAGTACAGAGATCATGCGTACCATATTTCAGAGAAATCCGTTGAAAAATAAAAATTTGTATAGCGAACAAATATACCAAAAAACAGAAGAGAATTGTACACAAAAAGTGGGCGTAAAAGAAGGCGTGGCCGGTAGGAATCATATAGCGACCTTACCCGGTGTACAGAGATTGTGTGTACGAAATTTCAGAGAAATCCGTTCAAAAATAAAAATTTGGTAGCGGTCAAACAAACAAACAAACAAACAGAAAATGAATTTTATATATATGTACATAGATTTGTCACGTTTTGGGCTATTTTGTTTGATATAACTTGAGAATCACTAGACCGATTTTGCTAAAACAAATTTGGAAAGATTAAGAATTATAATTCCTTTAATCTGTTTATATAACATTTCCCTACATAAGCAACAGTTTCGCAGTTATAAAGAAATGTATGAAGAAAAAAAATATTTTTTGCCTAAAAAATAATTTTTTTTTTTTTTAAATTCATTAAAAATCCAAAACGGAAAAAGTGTCAAGTCCTATTACTTTCATATAAAATCACATAACTTGTGAACAAAATGAGACATAGGGCATGAAAATCGATGTAAGTGTTGCGCTTTTATTCACAATTAAGTAAAGGTATCTCATTTTGGTTTTATATTTCAGTGAATTTGAATAATATTTGTTATATATATATTATATACCAGCAGATTCCAGCCCTCGAAATTCGAGCGCAAATTCTAGGGAATTTTATTTTTTCATTAAATAAAGACCCTAAAAGTATGCTAACCAATTATAGCCAATTCACAAATCAACACAAAAAACAAACTCATTTTTATGATAAACACATTAACAAATTTATTAAACACTAGATGTAACCCGGTGTGCTTCGCTACACACTCCCACTCCCTCCCCCTTCCGAATCGTTATGAAAGGATTCACGAAAAGTCCCAAGGCTCTCACTAATACAGTACTTCAGATATATCACATTTAATATTAAGTTTGTGTGGGGGTACCATGCGCATTTGTCTGATCCCGGCCATTTTTTTGTATGATTACTCACGTTAATAATAGATGAACTGAGACAAATTTGCAAAGCTTTCTCTATCATAGTACTTAATATATATGATATTAAAAATTTACTTTGTATGGGAGGTGCCACGCCCACTAAAAATATTTAAAAAAATTAATGCCTGTAGCACTCCCATATCCGCAGTAAGACTATGTGAAAATTTCATGAAGATCAGATGAGTAGTTACGAAAATTACCTCATACAAACAAACAAACAAACACACATTACCTCTTTATTATGTTAGTATAGATTATTAGTATAGATTTTTTTATTTCAATGCTTGCTGATGCTGATATACAATGCTTTTTGTTTTTTCATTTGGTAGCTGCCCATGAGAAGAAGATAGATTATCCATATTAGATCTGGCAACACTTACTGTTGGCCTTGAACTTAGAATATCATTTGGCAATTTTTCTTTTTAGCGATTTTTGATTTTGCCCATTTTTGATTTTGAAGATTTTTGTTTTTTGGGCGATTTTAATTTTTCGCAATTTTTGGGTTTGGCAAATCACATTGATAACTAATGAACTTGTCAAAAGACTGTCGCTTTCGTAGTGATTCATATTTTTTACTTAGGTGGTGCCACGCCCACTAATCCCATCCCGCCCAATTTTTATTGGACTACTCACATTTCCCTTTCCCTTTTATAGTACACCAGTTATATGATATCATATATTTACTTTATATGGGCGGTGCCACGCCCACTGCTCCGATCACTATTCAAATGAATAACTTATGGGCTCACACAAAGTCCCAAGACTCTCACTATTACAGTACTCCAGATATATGGCATTTTATATTTACTTTATATGGCAGGTGCCACTCCTATTGGTCCGATACTGCCCATGTTGCATCCGACTACTCACATTAATAATATGTAACGTCAAAAAAACTTGAAAAGCTCTCTCTATCACATTACTCGAGATATATAATATTGAACTATTACTTGTACGGGAAGTACCACGCCCACTTATCCGATCCCGCCTATTTCCGGCGTAGCTACTAATATTAACAATAGGTGACCTCATACAAATTTGCAAAGCTCTCCCTGTCATAGTACTCAATATATGTATATAATATTAAAAATTTACTTTGTGTGGAAGGTGCCACGCCCACCAAAAATATTTAAAAAATTATAGCCTATAGCACTTCCTATATGCGCAGTAAGACTCTGTGAAACTTTCAGAAAGGTCAGATGGGTAGTTACGGACAAACAAACAAACAAACAAACAAACAAACACACATTGCCTCTTTATTATATTACTAGATGTAACCCGGTGTGCTTCGCTACACCCTCCCCCTTCCCCCCCACGCGTCGTTACGGGAGGCTCACACAAAGTCCCAAGGCTCTCACTAATACCGTAATTCAGATATATCACATTTAATATTAAGTTTGTTTAGGGGTACCACGCGCATTTGTCCAATCCCGCCCATTTTTTTGTCTGACTACTCACGTTAATAATAGATGACCTGAGACAAATTTGCAAAGCTTTCTCTATCATAGTACTTAATATATATGATATTTAAAATTTACTTTGTATGGGAGGTGCCACGCCCGCTAAAAATATTTAAAAAAATTAAAGCTCTAGCACTCCCATATCCGCTGTAAGACCCTGTGAAAATTTCAGGAAGGTTAGATGAGTAGTTACGGAGATTACATTCCAAAAAAACAAACAAACAAACAAACACATATTACCTTTTTATTGTGTTAGTATAGATGATTAGCATACATTTTTTTTATTCGAATACTTGCTGATATACAATGTTTTTTGGTTTTTTCATTCGGTACAACAATTATCAGATTTTTCAGCGTTCCTTCCCAGGAGCAAGGTACATGTAGCTGCCCATGAGAAGAAGATGGATTATCAAAATTAGATCTGACAACAGTTAACTATTGAACTTAGAATATCATTTGGGAATTTTTCTTTTTAGCGATTTTTGATTTTGCCCATTTTCGATTTTGAAGATTTTTTTGGGTGACTTTTATTTTTCGTAATTTTCGAATTTTGGGGAATTGTTGATTTAAGCGATATATTTTTCACGATAAATCACATTGATAAATAATGTACTTGTCAAAAGACTGTTGCTTTCATAGTACTTCATATTATTTATATAGGAGGTGCCACGCCCACTAATCCCGTCCCGCCCAATTTTTATTCAACTACTCACATTAATAACTGATGGACTCGTGCAAAATGTCGAATCTTTCCCTTTTATAGAACACCAGTTATATGATATTAGATATTTACTTTGCATGGGCGGTGATACGCCCACTGCTACGATCACGCCCATTTCTTGTTCGACTAATCATACAAAGAACCTGTGGTCTAATGTAAAGCCACAAAGCCCTCTATTTTACAGTACTCCAGATATATGACATTAAATAGTTACTTTGCATGGGGAGTGCCACGCCAATTTTTTGTTCGACTACTGATACTAAGATCTGATGGTGTCGTGCAAAGTGTCAAAGCTTCCCTTTTTTAGTTCACCAGTTCTATGATATCATATACTTACTTTTTACGGGTGGTGCCACGCCCACTGCTCCGATCACGCCCATTTTTTGTCTAACTAATCACATGAATAATTTATGGGCTCACGCAAAGTCCCAAGACTCTCACTATAACAGTACTCCAGATATACGGCATTTTATATTTAAGTTGTATGGCAGGTGCCACGCCTATTGGTCTGATACTGCCCATTTTTGTCCGACTACTCACATTAATAATAGGTGATACCAGAAAAATTTGAAAAGCTCTCTATACCGAGATATATAATATTGAATAATTACTTGTATGGGAGGTACCGCGCCCACTTGTCCGATCCCGCCCATTTCCGGCGTAGCCACTAATATTAACAATAGGTGACCTCACACAAATTTGCAAAGCTCTCCCTGTCATAATACTCAATGTATATGTATATGATATTAAAAATTTACTTTGTGTGGGAGGTGCAACGCCCACTAAAAATATTTAAAAAATTATAGCCTATGGCACTTCCCATATCCGCAGGAAGACTCTGTGAAAATTTCAGGAATATCAGATGGGTAGTTACGGAGATTACCTCCTACCAACAAACAAACAAACACACATTACCTCTTTATAATATTAGTATAGATTATTAACACGTAAAATTAAAAATATCAGGTTATTACATAGATACATAGATCATAAAAATCGATGAACGCATAATTTTATTTTCAGTTGTTTGCTCCCTTTACTTTCTTGCGTGGTGGTTCGCCTACTTGTTCAGAGTCTGTATCGGATGAGGATCTGTCTTCATCTGGAAAAAAATCAATTGTTTTTAATCAGTCAGATAACTTCAATGCTCATCCGAGCGCGGTAATTGTGTACTCGCTTACTTCCCAAAAAAAAAAAAATCGTATCACTTTCTTTACTGCCCTGCACGCAAGGTAATCATTACTGACTAAAGCCTCTTTAAATTCTATTGATTTCATGAGCTTCCATATTTCGGGCCCATTCAGAACACCTGCCTTTAATTTGCCTTGATCTCGAGCAAGCCAGTCATGCGTTTCTATATGTTTCCTTTAAATCGGGTGTCCTACAGACACAAGAAACTCATGTTTTTCGTATAGTTTCCTTGGATACCTCTTAGCATCGCCACGACTTTCATATCACAACTAATCCGTCACATGGGATCAGTGTAGCAAACTTTATCCAAAATTATTTTCACTGAATCGAATGTGTCTGTGCTGTAGCTAATGGGAATGCTTGGTTTTTTATTATATTTATGCAGCAAAATAGCTTTCAGGCTTGATTTCGAGTAATCTATGAACATTTGCCAATTACCTGCGACGCAACTAATGGCCATCGCCTCCATCAGTCTCTTTATATCGTGAGAGTAAACAAATGTGTTCCCTTCGTTGAGTGTGAAGTACCGTTGGAACGGCAATTGTCGTCTTCGATATTCGGTGACTTTGACATTAGTCTCCAAATTGTTGCCTTCTTTCAAGTTTTTCTGCTTCACGTTGAGGCAAGTTTAATTCTGCAGCAATCATGTCCATTCTTGCTTCTGATATTGGAATTATTTTTGTTCTGGTTCATAGGTGGAATCCGATTGATCCGTTGTTGTAATAGAAAAATAAGTTTCTCTGTCAGGACTTGGAAGCGGTGGAATTGGTTTGTCATCCGAATGCGGAAGAGGAGTTTGTGCACTTTAAATAGGGATGCTAGCTCTTTGTTTAAGACCTTTACGATTTACTCCATGTATTTTGTTTGCACAAGCATAACAGTTGTCGGAATTGTGCTCTCCTGGATTAGTCAAAATCATTGGTACACCAAAAGAAAGTGAACTGCATATCCCTTGGATGCACATGTTAAGAGCACTGTACCACCTTTACAAATTTTGTCTGGGGCCCACGAAACGCCGCGAATTATTTCGGAATCAAAATAAAGTTTAAAAGCACGCTCCTCTTGCTTAGTGAGTAATGCAGTTGAAAAAACCCTTTTGCTCCAAACGTAACAAAATAAATTGAGATTTTCTGGACAATTTGCACTCATTTCGATTTTATACTTTTATAACTTTTATTGCTTTTTTTAATTGTGAGAATCATATATATGTCATCAACGTTTTTTCAAATGAGAAGCCTTTACTTCAAAATAAGATAGATACCTTCACTTAATTGTGAATAAAAGCGAAACGCATCCATCGATTTTCATGATCCATTCTCATTTTGTGCAGAGGTTATGTGACTTTACGCCAAAGTAATAAGACTTGACACTTTTTTCCGTTTTGGATTTTGCATGATTTTTAAAAATACAAAATTTTAATTTTTTAGGCAAAAAATTATTTCTTTTTCTTCATGAATTTATTAATAACTGCGAAACTGTTGATTGTGTTGAAAAATGATATAAAAGCAGATTAAAGTTATTGTAATTCTTAATTTTTCTAAATTTGTTTCAGCAAAATTGGAGTAGTAGTTCCCGAGTTATGTCAAACAAAAGAGCCCAAAACGTGACAAATTCCACTATACGATACTTACTAAGTTCAAATCGAGAAAAGTTCAACCGGGACACGTATAACTTTGACCAATTTAACTTTCCCCGGTGGTTTCATCCCATCCCGATTTTGGCTGTCTCACAGTGTTATAAGACTTCTTTGTTAAAGACTACTTTTTAATGATAAATTAAATCCGCTTTAGTCATTTAACCTCATACAATATGTAGGTTAACAATTTAATAGACAATAGCTCTGTTCGTTTACTTTCCCAGTAAAAAACGGTAAAACCGAAATTTCAGAGAGTAAGAAAAATTTGTTCTCAAAAACATAAATATCCAAAATAGTAAACGAACAGCAATTTGTAAGAATTTGCAAGTTCATAGAAACAGCTGATTGTAAAACATTTGAAAGTGAATAAGTGAAACTCTAAATTAAAAAAAAAGAAATATACCTTAATTAGAAGAATTAATTTTATTTATCATGTAAAAATATTCATTGAAACTAATATCATTACCTATTGCTTTTTATAATAAACATTTATTAAGAAAGAAATTGGCAGATACACACATTTTTTTTCTTCCACCGTTAAATTCCTCAGAATTATTATTTAAAATTTTTGCACAAAAATAGAATTGTAGTATTTTTGCTTTATTTACCATAAAACTCAATCATATGTTTTTCAAACATATATTCAGTAAAAACTAGCAAGTTTTCAGAAAATTAACTGTCACTTTACGCTCTCATTTGTTTTCTTTTATTGAGTTTTTGAAGTAAACGAACAGGATCCAGTAAATTTTGTGATAATTTGTACAAATTGTTAGTGGGAATTTTCAATCATGCGTGGTACAGTAGAAGAAAGCATATATATCTAAAAATCATAACTACTCCGTATTCTTAGTCGGACCGGTTTCTGGCGTTTCAGCCTTCATCGGGATTGTATTGAGCATTAAAATAATTGTTATGTAATAATTGTTTAGATTGTTGCTATATGAAATTTTTTCTACTTGTGACGGTCGTAAGGTCTGAACCTGTGTCTATCTCACATACACCCGTACTTGCACTTTTTGGCCATGCTCTTTAACACACTCACCTAAAGACAGGCCTACGAGCAGTATGATTAAAACTCCGTTTTATACCATACAGCTACAACAATAACAGACATACCAATTTTCATTTATTATTTTCTTTAATTATTTAATGTTTTAAAAAAATATTTTTGCTACAAAAAAAAAAACTGAGTAGGAGGTCAATGTCAATATGTTTTCAAAGATATAAAAATGTATCAGTAGTCATCCTATGATGACCTTCTGAGTCGATGTGGATATCTACGTCTGTCTGGCTGTGTGTGTATAAAGGTGTTTTATTGCTTAGATAGAATTTACGAAAGGATTTGCTGTTAAACGCACTGTCATACTGCCAACACAATTTCACATTTATGATCAGTATTCTCGGTCAAATCATCGTGACCCACGCTTCTACAATGCTACCAAATTATCCATATTTACTTTAAAGATCAGTTATCGATTCTCGCAACTTTTTGCTCGTCCTTCTGAGCAGGCCATCCGTCGAACTATTGATAGATTTCATACCACGAAATCTCATAGGGCTTCCCATTGCCAAAATATATTGTAGAACGGCCTTGTCTAAATTCATTAATTTATTCATAAGTTGAAAAGAATATAAAATCGTTGTTCGTTAAATGGATCGAAAAATCTTGATGAAAAGAAGCATATACAAAGATATCTGTAAAGTGCAAAGCAAAGAAAAAAATAATATAACCCAATTATTACTATCCATTACAATTAATGCTGAAATTTACGTGCCATTAGTCCATAATATGTATGTGAAACTGACCTCCCTCAAAGGCATGTACGTTGACTCCACTAGCAACAAACAACAATAAGGAAGAAGTGAATCAAACATAAGAAGTGCCAAATAAAAAAAAAATTTTTTTTTCACCGCTAGCCTTTAATAATAATAAGCTATTGATTTTCCTTTTTCAAAATAAAGTTAAATAAAACTTAATAAAAATCAATACCTATAGTTTGGGATAATGTCACTTAAAACTAACAAAATTTGATTACTCGAACGAAACATATAATAAACAAGTAAGAAAATTATAGTCGGTCTAGACCGACTATACGATACCCTATACCATGCGTTTAGAAACCCTATCTCTTAGTCCCAACTAACTGGACATAGAAAATAAGCAAAAACCAAATTTGAGTGGGATTTTTATTAATTTTTTTGGCTGCAGATATAAAAAAGTTCATATCGGATGCTATATCTATAAAGGGGCTAGGTCCAAAAATGGACCGATCCTGATCATGTTTGGTAAAGTCTCTTGCATTTTGCAAAAATATGTACAAACAAAATTTGAGAAGAATCAGTGCAATATTTTTGTTTTTTAATAGATTTAACTGAAGATCGGGAAGCAGATCTATATGGGGTCAAAGGGATCATTTTTGGACTACTCATTAGTGGATGTAATGAACGCATACAAACCCAATTTGCGTAAGATCTATATGACAATTTGGATCTTATGGCAATTTGTATGGGGGCTAGGTCTGAACATGGACCGATTCTCACCAATTTCAATAGCGTTCATCCCATGGCCGATAAAAGCTTACATACCAAATTTCATCAAAATATATTCATATTTGCGACCTGCAGTTTGATTACAAGCTTTACATGGACACACAGACGGACGGACGGACGGACGGACGGACGGACGGACGGACATTGTTAAATCAACTCAGAAAGTGATTCTGATTCGATCGGTATAATTAAAGATGGGTCTAGGTCAAATATTTTTGGGTGTTACAAACAGCAGCACAAAGTCATTATACACAAACCACATAGTGGTATAGGGTATAAACAGTGTAAAAGTGGGAAAAAGTTCAATTTGTACAGTCAGTTCGGTTAAAACAGCCACACAGCTGAAAGCAGAGGCAGAGCGAGGGACGACACATAAAGCAACCTGGAACTTTTTTTCTACAATGATGCAGTAAATTAAAACAACGAATGTTTTCTAATTCATTTCCAGCAAATGTATGTATATTAAATTAAATTTAAAAAAAAAAATGGTTGTTATGCACAATGCGGTAATACAAAGAAGAAGGGAAAATAAAAAAACGGTTCCTATGTATTTTATTATATATATAAGTTAACGAACAATGGTTTTGAGGTGAAAATATGAACTAAACTTTTTATTAAATTCTTCTTTCTTTAATACAAATATTTTATATTTTTTTAAAATTACAATTTGATTATTTCTTAATTCTAGCTAATTCATATTTTGCTTATTTGCTAAATGTTCTGTTGTGTCTGTTGTTGTGTTGTGTTGTTGTTGTGTTGTGTTGTTGTTTATGTTGGTGTCAATAAGTTTTGCTTATTTGCTAAATATTATGTTGTGTTGTTATTGTGTGATTGTGTCAGCAATGAATTTTAATGGTGTCGGTGAATGAACTCTTATGTTTGTTACCAAGTGCACTTATTAGGTGCAATATATTTAGTGTATTCACTGATCACGTTAACTCCCCCCTTTTCGAGTATCAGCGTCTCGCTGATCGAGTAAAAAAAAAAAAATAAAATTTGTATGGGTAATTTAACTTGATTTCGGGAAAGTTTCTTGTATGTGAGAATTGTAGTGTTCCCTGACGATTCTTGTATTTGGGATATAGTTGAATAAATAATATTATTATGAATCCGAAAAAAAGTATTATAAAATTGGAACCTATTGAGACTAAGCCTTTATACGAAAGATTATCTAAATGTTTAATGTTCTCCAAATAGGGGTGATGAAGATACTGTAGGTCCAATTTGATTTCTTTCTCTGTTAAGTTACTCTGCAATATTGGCGGAAGAATTTGATAGGTTGTTGTCTGCCAATTCGAATATTGAGTATTGTTAAGAAAAATTGTCTCGTTAAAGAAATTAATAATAAAAGTACCGTTTAGGATTTGTGAGACGTTGTCGTATGTCAGGTTCCCAATATAATTTGTCAAGAAAATGGTGCCTTCTGATATAAATTCAACTATTGGCTGTTTTACCATTTGGTATTCGCATGTTGCTTTTTCTCCATTGAGTATGTTTACAATACAATGTGTTGACCCTAAGGTGTCTATTTGGTCCGTCTTATATACAGTTACGTCCTCGATTAATGCACAGTTACCTTTAATACCATATTTTTCTGTCTGAGATATGAGCAAATTGGTGAAGCTTAAGTATATTCTTTTGTTGTCCTTGACCGTTGAGCGTAGAAGAATATTATTGAAGAGAGTATCTGTTGTTTGTGGTAGGGAGATAATATACAGGAGAACAGTGTCTTTTATAACCATCGAAGGTTCCGCATATTGAAGAGCCTGTAGTTCGTTCTTATATGGGAGAGTCTCAGTTTGCGATAGTATTCTTGCGATATCCCCCTTATTTAGTAATTGGGAATGTACTATTCCCTTTTTCGCGAGCTGACATGCCATTACGATCTGAGCGAGCTCGTCCTTTATCAAACTTAGCTTATTAAAAAGTGTTTGTGCCCGTCTGACCGTGTCATTTGCGTTTTGCTCAGAGACTATTCTGTTAAAGTCGCTCAACAGATTATTAGTGGTCTTTATTATGTATTTGTTGATAGTATATTGCTTGTAATTATTATTTATTATGTCGTTTGTTTGACTGAGAATGCTGTCCCAATCTGTAGCGTCAGGGTTACATGCTATCCACTTCCAGGCTGATCCAATCCAATTTATTGATCTTTTGGTCTTTGTTGAGTTTCTTATGTGAAGTTGGTCTAATAAGTTTTCTATTTTCATCAGCTGGTGTTCTATTTGTAAGCCCAGTGTTCTTGTGTTTCTTATCTCGTAATGAATTGTTGACTTAATGCTTATAACAGCTTCCTCATATTCTTTTAGATTTATTGTATGTATAATTTTGTAATTTCCATTGCTGATCTTGCCAAGGCCTTGTTTTATTGTAACTAGTGGGTGAATAGAATTATTTCGGAAGTTCAGGTTCTGAAATTCGAGGCAAGAAGTATAGGCCTCGGGAAGTGTTCCAGGCTTCTGAATTGCCAACATTTTTGATACGTCGCCGTGAATTCCACGGATAAACACATCTAATGCCCTATTCCTATAGCTTGATATCAAAGCTTCTACTGTCTCTGTCGAATAGTTGTCTGTTTTGACCTTGTTTATTATCAATGATAGTTGGTGATTAATTTTTGCGTAAAATTCATCTATTGTATTGTTGCGTTGTGACATAGCACTAAGCTCGTATTCTAATGTTCGAATATCTCGTTTGTCTGCGTAGTGTAAAGATAGACAATTTTTAATTTTATCCCAGCTTTCGTCGAAGATATTATAGGATATCAAGGCTGTATCGGCTGGTCCTCTTACCTTTTGTCTTACGTGTTGTAAGATAGCCCTATAAATTGGTTTATCTCTAACTATCGCATAATCTCGCAATATAGATTCTACACTATGAATCCAGGAAATATACTGGACGGGGTTACCGTCAAATACTTGGAGATCCCTAACACAGTCCGGTAGTTTACTAATTGCAACAAGATCCGCTTCTGTCCTAGGAGCGGGAAGTGCTGCGTCTCTAGGGGCAGTAGGAGTGGGATTTCTCTCTAAATTAGTTATTCTATTATTGAGGATTTTAATATGTTCTATTTGAGCATTGAGGGCTCCAGTTAATTGAGTAACTGCTTCTTGAATCCGCTCCATTATTTTAATAGAATTTTATGTCAATCTCGCGGTGTAGTAAAATAAAATTTGTCCAATTATGACCTCCCCGGTTTTAAGTGTGTATTTATCTAATTAGTGTGATCCTGCAGTGTTTTATATGTGTTGAGTAAATTTATCTTTATAATTTTTGTTTGAATAAGTATATTATTTGTAAAAAAAAAATTTTTTAATTAGAGTTAGAAATTAACTGTGATTTTTAATTGTTAATTTATGACAGCAATTTTTCTTTTTTGTAAAATTTTTCAATAAAGGTTTTTACCTTTTAGTTTTACAATATTAGCAATTTATAATTTCACTGTTTATGATTTTGATCGTTTCTGTCAGTAAAAAATTTTCTACTGTAATTTTACTTTATGATTTAAAAACATAAATTTTTCTTTTCTAGCAAATAGTAAAAAAAGAATTTCTAATTTTTCTTTTCAATAAATAGCATAAAATTTTTCTAAGTTTTCGTAATTTGTAAAAAAAATGTTGCTTACATAAATGATATGAGGATCAGCATGCTGGATGTTCTGTTGATTTGATTCAGAATCTGCAGACTATGTGATATCCTTTTATTGCTGGACGGTCCGTTGTTTACTTTTTGGGCACGGGTATCGTCACTATATGGTGTATTTTAATGATGGACGGTCCGTTGATTCCTTTTTGATTGTTCTACTTGGGCACGGATTTTCGTCACTATGTGGTATATTTTTTAAATATGGACGGTCCGTTGATTCCTGTTTGATTAATCTACTTGGGCACGGATTTTCGTCACTATTTGAATTCAATTTTCAAACCGTTGAAGTTTTTTTCTTCCTTTTTAAGGGTTTGTGTGGAACCGGTACTTAGTTTTAAACGGGTTAATTAATTGTTCACAAAAGTTTTTTTATTTATGAAATTCACTTAGTTTCAAAGTCACTCGATTTATCCACTTGAAATTATTGTTATCAAGTTTTTAAATTTACTTGAAAGTGATTTACCGGGGTTGAAGCTTTCTCGGGCGCCAGTTAACGAACAACGGTTTTGAGGTGAAAATATGAACTAAACTTTTTATTAAATTCTTCTTTCTTTAATACAAATATTTTACTTACGTTTTAAAATTACAATTTGTTTATTTCTTAATTCTAGCTTATTCATATTTTGCTTATTTGCAAAATGTTCTGTTGTGTCTGTTGTTGTGTTGTGTTGTTGTTGTGTTGTGTTGTTGTTTATGTTGGTGTCAATAAGTTTTGCTTATTTGCTAAATATTATGTTGTGTTGTTATTGTGTGATTGTGTCAGCAATGAATTTTAATGGTGTCGGTGAATGAACTCTTATGTTTGTTACCAAGTGCACTTATTAGGTGCAATATATTTAGTGTATTCACTGATCACGTTAACTTATATTTATATATATTTTGGCAAAAAACTTAACGGTATTATTATTTGCACAGTTGTTCACGTTATTTTCCAAATTTAGTTAATTTCACTCTTTTAATAATTCAAATTTATAATTTTTTTTTGTGTTTCCCTGTTGTGCAATCACTTCTTTATTTTAAGCTTTTTTCGGTTTATTTGTTTTTCTATGTGATCTTTAAGCTTTTTCTCTTTTAATTTTCTTATAAATATATGTTAAAAAAAAAAATTCAGTTTGTACTCACGATGTTGCTTTTTGTTGTGTGCAGAGCGAGTGGTGCCTTTTGTGCTGTGCATTGCAAGATAAAAACTATTCATATGAGAAAGTTAAGTTCGCTGATTAAAAACGTTATCCTCTGTCATAGCATAACCAAAGTTATAAAATTCAATTATGAGTTACGTGTGACAACAATGTCAAAACAAGCAATACAACTTCTTCGCTTCTTTACCATTTGCAAAATGTTCATCACATGACGCCTCACCATGGAAATTCCGAAGAACAACCAACAACATCTGGTAAAAGTGCAGCAGGAGAAATTGAAAAGTATGTGGAAAAGAATCATCTTCAGTGCTTTGAAGAAATTGTCTCAAGAAGTGTTGCAGAGGACGTTTAAAAAGTCCAAGATCATAAACTGATTTCTGCGATCAAAAGGTTTGGACATGCCGTCAAGTGAAAAAACAACCATTTGGAAACATCTGAAGAACTTTTATTTAAAAAAGAAGTCTGAACTTACACAAAATATTCAAATCTTACAATAATCAAATGGTCGATTTTCCATTGTTGTAGATGAGTGGAGCGACGTTTCCTATCTAAAGTACATAAATATAACGTTACGGTCATATGACTCAAAATCATCAAGCTTTCAAGTGTACTATCTAGGAGTAGAAGAGATGAAAGTTAAAGGGACTGCAATAAATATTCAAGAAATTATTAATAAGAAACTGCAAGAATTTGGCTTAAATTTTGAGAGGGATATAGTTTTTCAACCCGTGATGGTGCTGCCACAATGGTTAAGTACGGTAAAAATATACCATCTGAATCGCAAATATGTGCGAATCATGGTATAGATTTGTGTATTACCGACTCTTTATATTCCAAAACTGATCAAAACGAAACTGAGAGTTCAGCTGAAGAATCAGAAGAAGATGAAGGCACTGATGTAATTGAAATACAAAGTGAATACAATTTAAAACGTGAAATAAAAGAAACTATAACCCGCCTACGTAAATATGTAAGAATGTTTAACAAATCGCGTGAAAAACAAAAACAGTTGCAACATTATGTTAAACAACAGGAAGGCAAGAAATTCGTCTTGTGCGTGATGTTAAGCATAGATGGTCTTCTCCTTCGAATATGGTGGGCAATTTCTTACGAATCTATAAATGTGTCAATCATGCCCTATTAGATTTCTCATTGACCCCATTTTCAGACTTTGAAATCAAACTTTTAATAAATTTAAATAGCACCTTAAAACCATTTGACACTTCTGTAAAAGAGTTAGGCAAAGATACTGCTACTCTTATTGATTTTGAGGGTAGTATAAGATTTTTATTAAAAAAACTACTAACATTAAAAACTTGTTTTGCAAAAGACTTAGTTCGTCAACTTAAAATACGGTTTGCAGACCGAAGAAACCAAACATTAAACACATTAATAATTTATTTAAAATCTGGAATTTTCCCTAGTAGTGATGGGTTGTCTCAATACTCGTCAAAATCCAAAACTAAAGAATATGCATGCTACTTGTATACTAGATTATTTGGAAAGCATAATGAACAAGTTGTTTCGGACAATAATATATCAATTGAAGAAGTAGGTTATCTTGAAGAAACTGACCTTGTATCAGAACTGTCATCGTCTATAAGAAGTGTACAGTGCCCATCTAAAAAACGTAAAATAGATAGAGACGACATTTTGGATGATTTGAAATAATTAGATGAATCTCAGAAGAGAACACACAAATTAGAGTGGCTTTTTAATGCACTTTTGCCAATTTCACCTACTTCTACAATGAGCGAAAGAGCTTTTTCAAAATCTTCTTTTATAAAAACTAAGGAAAAAAAACCGTTTAAAAGCCAAAAATCTTATCAACGTTTTATTCTTAAAAGATTATTTTTTAAGATCGCAATAAAAATTTGTGCTAGTACATACAATTATTGAATCTTAAATAAAATGCTTAGATGATCTCTTAACATTTATGTATATAAATATTATATATTTGTTGTATTATTACAACGATTTGTGAATTGTAACTTTATTTTATATATTGAAGTTTTTTGTTACGTTTAGTTTTGTTTTAATAAATGTACCAAGTACAATGTTTGAACAATGCTTTCTTTTTGTTTTGTTTTATTTTATTCGATTAATCGATTAATCGAATAATTTGATTGCGTTTTGTTCGGTTCATTGTCAGATTGAAATGTACGATTAAGGATTAACCGATTAATCCAGAAACCCGATTAAATGGGTACCCTAGTATCGGACCAATAGGCGTGGCACCTGCCATACAAAGTAAATATAAAATGTCATATATCTGGAGTACCGTAATAGTGAGAGCCTTGCTACTTTGTGTAAGCCCATAATTTATTCATTTGATTAGTTAGACAAAAAATGGGCGTGATGGGAGCAGTGGGCTTGGTACCGCCCATACAAAGTAAATATATGATATATCACTGGTGTGCTAAAAAAGGAAGCTTTGACACTTTGCACGAGCCCATCAGATCTTAGTATGAGTAGTCGAACAAAAAATTGGCGGGTTCACACCAATGGGCGTGGCTCTCCCCATGCAAAGTAACTATTTAGTGTCATGTATCTAGGGTACTGTAAAAGATTAGTCGAACAAAAAAAATGGGCGTGATCAGAGCAGTGGGCGTAGCACCGCCCATGCAAAGTAGATATCTAATATCAGATAAATGGTGTACTATAAAAGGGAAAGACTCGACATTTTGCATGTGTCCATCAGATATTAATGTGAGCAGTCCAATAAAAATTGGGTGGGATGGGATTAGTGGGCGTGGCACCTCCTAAGAAAAAAATATGAAGCACTACGAAAGCGACAGTCTTTTGACAAGTTCATTAGTTATCAATGTGATTTGTCGTGGAAAATATATCGCCAAAATCAAAAATTGCCAAACAAAAAATTCGCGAAAAAATAAAATCGCCCAAAAAACAAAAATCTTCAAAATCAAAAATGGGCAAAATCAAAAATCGCTAAAAAGAAAAATTGCCAAATGATATTTTAAGTTCAAGGCCAATAGTTAAGTGTTACCAGATCTAATATGGATAATCCATCTTCTTCTCATGGGCAGCTACAAGTACCTTGCTCCAGGGTAGGATCGCCGAAAAATATGATAATTGTTGTACCGAATGAAAAAACCAAAAAACATTGTATATCAGCATCAGCAAGCATTGAAATAAAAAAAATCTATACTAATAATCTATACTAACATAATAAAGAGGTAATAATTGTTTGTTTGTTTGTTTGTAGGAGGTAATCTCCGTAACTACTCATCTGATCTTCCTGAAATTTTCACATAGTCTTACTGCAGATATGGGAGTGCTACAGGCCTTAATTTTTTTAAATGTTTTTAGTGGGCGTGGCACCTTCCATACAAAGTAAATTTTTAATATCATATATTTAAGTACTATGATAGAGAAAGCTTTGAAAATTTGTCTCAGGTCGTCTATTATTAACGTGAGTAGTCAGACAAAAAAATGGGCGGGATTAGACAAATGCGCGTGGTACCCCCACACAAACTTAGTATTAAAAGTGACATATCTGAATTACTGTATTAGTGAAAGCCTTGTGACTTTGCGTGAGCCCTTTCATCACGATTCGGAATGGGAGGGAGGGGGAGGGTGTATCGAAGCACATCGGGTTACATCTTATCTAAGATTTCTCTACTTTCTTTTTTTTCCCTTGCAACAAATCGTTTATAATTTCTCCACCTCGCTAGAAATTATAAACTGATAAAACAGATCTCTCAAAAGCTTTAATCTCTAGATTCCTAAAACCTTACCGCCCTGTTCGTCATCTCAACCTCTCAGAACGCATATTAAAGGTTAACCCCGGAAGAGTCTGTACAGGCTTTAAGGCTATCTCTTTGCTATTATCAACAAATAGCCGCCATCAACAAATAGCTTCTCAAAAAGACCACTAATGTCCAGTGTTGCTATGTTAGCATTTTAGTTGCTAGATTATGCCCACTTTTTTTGTCGTTTAGCATCCAAAATTTATAAAAAGGATGCTAGATGCTAACTTAGCATCTTTCATTAATAAAAAGTTGCTTTTAACATCTTTTTTTTTTTTTTTTTGAATTTTTTATTCATTATTTTTGATTATACAATTTAATGGTATTGATATGTTTTAATTTCTCAAAGTATAATATGAGAAATTGTGTATTACTCTTTTCACCACTCTGCTCGCTTTTTTCAATATATATAACAAAACATTTTGAAATGGAAAAATGTAAACAGCAACAACAGTTGTTAATGAATTAAAAAGTCGATTGCCCAAAACTGTTATTGTATTAAATTAAATGGCACAATTTTCAATACAAAGCAAATTGACTAAATTTTGCTAAAAAAAAAACAGCTTACAAAACAAATAGTGAATACAATATTTTTCTCATAATTACTGTAACTTTAACTATTTTTCCTCAGCGCAGCAATAAAAATATTTCTACAAGTATAAAGATTTCCAAAACAGTTGTTATTACATATTGTGACAACAAATTTTAATACAGTGCTTGGCATTATCAATGTGTCTCATAAGTGCGATACGGGTAATCTTTGAGTTCTTTCAATTTTAACTTAATGGGTATACTTACAAATTTCTTTCAAAAACGACCCATTTCACTTATTGTATTGTATGGTTGATAAGGAATAATTATCGAAATAAATAAAAAAAAAACAAGTAAAAAAATACAGTCGGCCTCTACCGGCTATACGATACCCTATGCAATGAGTTTAAATAAAGGGTTAAGATCATTAACGGTCATAGAATTTAACACAATTATGGCATCGTCATGTAAATTTGTTGTTTGGGGATATGACAAATTTCATACTGGAAAGTCAGTAAAGACATTTATATTTGTCAATAAGTTTAGGTATTTTTTTCAGAAAATATCATATCGAGAGAAGAATGGAACTGGATTGATCATTATATAATTATTAGCTCTCTTAAGAATTTAACTTAATTACGATGATTTTTGATTAGTTTATCACCTCAATTCCACACTATAGTTGTCTGCAATATTTTACAAGATGGCCCATATTTTATGTCGTTATAGCAATATTTACCCGCCCGTTACACAGGCCACTGCCAGTTCGAAAAACTCACTACACTCACATTTTTTTACTAACACACACACATTTTTCACAGTGGTCACACTGATGGCACCAAATTTTTCGTGCGAGTATTTGCTGCCACTAACGATGACTAATGTTACCCTGGTGAAAATTTAATTTAAATTTACTGGATTACCGCAAAATTATAATTAAAGTTTTAACTTATTAAAGGTATTATAATGATTCAGTTCTTGAAATGCGCATAAAAAATGCAAGTTTGTTAATTATAGAGCATGCGTATTCTTAAAATAACACTATAAATAATAAATGTTAACCGATTCGCCAAAAATGTGGCTATATAATGAACTCGGCAACTCTATTTTGTAAACAAAACTAAAAGTTAATATGGATGCTAAATTAAAAAAGGAGAATATTTCAAAAATAATAAATTTATACCATTGTCACCCTATTTTGTGGGATATGAACAATAAAGTTTAACGATTTAAAGGACAAAGCCTACGAAAATATAGCAAAGGAGATGGGTATGATGGTGGAAGTTTACGCTTCGACATTTTAAAAATGAAATTACAGTGGCTTGTGTCAGCACAAATGCTAATGGCGAGAGATTCGGACAAATTTTCTTTGATAATACATATACAGCTGTAGTAGCAGTGGCAGTAGCTTGTGTAGGACGGGCGTCAGTAATTTTGACATTTGTCAACCCACTGATCTAAGAACGCATGTTCTTGAAAAGTTAATTGAGTGCAATTTTTTACCATGTATGGCTTCTTACCAAAACAACGCACCGAAATAGAGACGCTGTGCATTAAAAATAGTGTTTTACTTGGGTTGACTCAACGCGTATTTGGTGGAAAATATCGTGACAAAGAAGCACCGTCTAACAACATTACTCGTTGTTTAGTTTCGCATTTTTTTGAGCACGGGAAAATGAGAGATTGTCCACATGCCGTTCATCATCACCTAAGGCGATCCAAATGAACCGGTTAAAGCGGTAAGATAGAGAATTTCTGAAAACCGAAATGAGTCGTATCATCACCTTGCTCAGGCTTTTTGTCGTTAGCGGAAACACCTTGTGGCACATTTTGAAGTCAAATTTCTTTCTGTTTCCGTATAAAAAGCAACTGACTGAAATAATTATGCAGGAAAACCGGCATTGTCGCTTCGCACACGGCCAAACAGTGCCTCGGATGGTTGACACTGAAGCTGACTTTTGGAGTCAAATTTAATGGTCCTCCATTAACCAATGCATGATCAAAGAGTGAGTTTGGGCTAGCGTTAGCGGCAAACGATATATTTTTCATCAGATAAGGCAAAACTGTCAATGGGAAATTATGTCGATGGATCTTGGCTCATTATGACTGCCGAAAATGCGTAAACAACGTCTGGGCGGTTACTAGTTTCAACAAGATTTTGCACTATGGCACGCTGATAATCAAACAATGCAGTTTCTGCAACAAAAATTCCCTGGGCGTGTAATGACACAAAAACCGTCACTGACGGCCATCCCCATCTTCAAATTTGAATCCTTGGGTCTTTTTTTGTGGGGTCAATTCAAGACAAACATTCGCAGCAAAAAGAGCACATGTTGCCGTTGCCAATAGAGGCGAGACCAGGTGATTAATTTTGTATTCAAAAATTAGTCCAAATGAATTGAATTTAAATAGAAATATCAAACATATGGAACAGGTTTGTATTTCTTTTCTTTTTTTGATTCTTCAATATTCACATATCGACATAAGGGATAGCGCACCCAGCAATGAACGAAGTCCAAAGTATTTTAACCGAAAGGACCTAGAAAACATATACACATCACAAAAATATGTAATATTCAATAAAAATTCAGATTTATTCATCTTAAATTTTATTTATAAATAATATAGTGGGGACTAGTTATTTTTTTGTTTAGGTTTCTTAGATTTCGAAGGCGGTGAAAACTTTTTTATTGCAGCTTTCAATAGCAAACATACAAAATATATGATTGCGAATAAGATGAATAATATTCCACCATATAATATCAGCATAGCATCGATATTATGATATTCAATAAAATTTAAGTCTAACCCAGCACAATGTAAGTATTTAGCACCCTTATACCGAGCCACATGTTCAGTCCAATAAACAGCCAGTTCTATTGGTAGCATAGGTTGATGCTTGTACCTTTCAGACATATCGTTTACGCGCGCAGTAAAGGTATTATCATATATAATACGTTCAACAGCTTGAATCAAGTCTTTAGCGTTTAAAGTTTTGTAATCCAACATAATACCATAGCCGTTGTTTTCAGCATTAACCATATTCAAAAATTGATCACCAAATATGGGAATACCAATAACAGGTTTACTATGATAAATACTTTCGGTGGTACTTAAAAGACCACCATGGGTAATAAAAATTTTAACATTAGGATGAGCCAATATATCATGCTGAGGAAACCAATCGCTAACAAAAACATTATCTGGTTTTCCTTCCAAATTTGTATCTTCGAATTTCCATAGAATTCTTTGTTTCAGACTTTTAAAGGCCTTTAAAAGTTCTTGTCGTTTTTCAATTGGCAAATATTTGCTCTTTAAATTGGAGCCCATTGAGAAGTATACCACACCATGTTTAGCTTCAGTAACGAATTTTTCAATATCTGCGGGCAATGGTTTACTTTGACGATTTATATGCATACCTCCCACCTCAACTTGATTGGGAACATAAGGTCTTGGATAAGCCAAAGATACATGAGTATTCAGTAAAACCAAAGCTGCATTTTTACGCACTTCATACATATTTCTATCTACATGGGGAAAATATTTCTCATATAATGCAGCTTGTCGAGGTAAGTAAAAATAATCCAAATATATTCTTTCAAATGTTTGAAAAGCTAAGTTAATAACGCGTTCTGTTAGCGTCATGTGATCGGAAAATTTTAACAGAGCATTGGGTATATATGAAGGGGGTGATGGTGAACCGACCTTAAAAAGATAGAACATGTATTTAGTGCTTTCAAATATATTTGATTAATTATATGTAATTATTTTACCATATCTGTATTCCAGGAAATAGCGCCAAAAGTACTAAGCCCAATGAGTGGAGCCTTAAAGTGTTCACTTAACCCATAGAGAGCTTCAGAAAGAAAGACTTCGCATATAACTGCATCAAAAGTATGATTGCTGGCCATTAATTCTTGTATACTTTGTTCCTGCAAAACTGCTTCTGTTCCTTTAATTCCCATGTCAAAATGTTCAACAATATTCTGCAGCACACTCTTGTCATTGCACTCAAATAAACTATCCACAATATCTGCAAAATATAAAAATATAGTTTTGGACACATTATTCGGGTCGTTATTGTTTCTTTTCTCTCTTTCACAAGAGAAACTATTTTTATATAATCCGGGGAATAACATTTTTTTTCTCTATTTTAAAATACTTAAAAGAACATCCTAAAAAAAAATGAAATCCAGCGAAATTCTGCTAAAATTTCAAATTTTACGGAAACATTCAATTATACGGAATTTTCGATTATTTGAAAACAGGACTTCTATTGTAGTCCCAAAATAAAAATCATATCCGATTTGATATTTAACTTAAGTGGACTTTAACATAACGGGACTTTGGCTTATTTGCACATTTTTTTTAATCAGCTTTCAAATGCAGTACAAACAACCATGGAGTACCAACACAATATTACATATTATACAATATTTTCTCGCGGGGTGGCAATGCTGTATACACTTTATGTATTCAATATGGTTATCAAACTTCATATTTTAAAGAGTAAATTAACGATGTGTAAAATAAATTTCTACAAGTAAAGGTGGACACACAACTGGGGCGAATGACGAATTTCGCACAGCTCGGCGAATTTGTCGGCAGCAATTCGTTGCGTAAATTCGTCGATGAAATACAATTACGACGAATTCACATAACAGCTGTAACGTCATTTGAAATTGTTTTTAATTTATAATATGTTCATTAGGGTTATGACTAATTTTTTACAAAATTTTTACCTATCACCACGTGATAGGCAATATTAAACTAATAATAAAAATCGTGTTTACAGGTCATTTTGCCGGAAAAACCTTCCGCACCGAATGCAATTTCAAAAAACTCACTGAATTTTTTTATTTTTATATTTTTTATTAATTTAATATATACATAGTAAAAAAATTATTTAAACAATGTAGATTTTGATACGAGGTATGATTATTTATTTATTTGATAATTGTATGATATAGGCCCTTATTATGAGTTGCATTCGATCTTCGATCTTCGCTGGCTATCGATCATCGACTATCGATTGTCAAATTCGTATTATGAGCTGGCAGCACGGTCGAAAACTTCTTTGTACAACGAAGTTTCAATCGAACACAATTTTTCTTTCGATGCTGGATGGCAGTTTGTAAAACTTGTTGAAAATATAAGTTGTAAATTATTTTAATTTCATGAAATTGATCTGCCTTGTGTGCATTGCCGCAGCAGTTCATCTGTTGTAGACAGCAATTCCATAAACGCCTTCTTGCAGTCGAAAATTTGCTATAAATCTATAAACAAATGGTACCCTTGTTAAAACCTTGCATACTCACGTAATGGAACCCATTTCCAATATGTTGGAAGCATCTCTCCTGACGAAGCATTCATCTTCATCAGACCATCATAGAACCATAATTCCATGTTAATAAATAATTAGTTATTTTTTTCTTTAATAAATTTGTAAACAAACAATGTTTATTTATTATGTACTATTGTGAATAATCCAATTGACTGAAGTTCACAATAGCTCTATTTTATCGAATGTGCGCCATAATACCAAATGAAAATTCGTTCGATCAGTTATTCGACTACAATCGAAATTCGAAAGTTGCTCATAATAGGCACCATAAATTCAAGATTTAAAGTGCGACTATTTTTGCAGAAAGGAAAATGTACTGAACAACTTTTATAGCACGTTCTGCGCAAATATTACTACGCTGCTGATTTATTATTTACGACTTCTGCATAACCCCATGCCTTATAAAACACTCATTACCTTTTTTAAATTAAATAATTCAAAATTGTCTTCGCGGAAACAATGGTCTAAAAACCAAACGTCGTACCATGCACCACATATAAATTGACATATTTTATATAGTTCTGCTCGGTATTTTGGAATTATGATAAATGCTAATATTGCCAGAATTGTTCTAGAATTCCAACGAGCATTGCTTATTGGTGGTATAGTTTTGAAATTTATGAAGGGAAAGGGTAAAGAGGTCGAAATATACATCGAAATGCTAGTGGATCTAGATTTTTTTTATTCAGTTGTTGTAGATATCAACATTGCAGAGATCGTTTTATGAGATAATGACAAGTTTTGGATTTCAAATTTAAAAATATCAAATAAAAGGCATTCATGTAAGCTTCAAAATGATATATATATATATATATATATATATATATATATATATATATATATATATATATATATATATATATTACTCAATTCCGATACTAAAAAGTTATATACAAGTCAATGTCCAAACTTTGGAGGTCCATAACTCGGAAAATATCTCTACCGTGAAAAAAAAATATTTTGCTAGAATCGCAACAAAATGTGTTATAAGTGGTGAAAATTTGAAACCATTCGGGGCATCGCACCTAAAATACACGAAGGTATTTAAAACGTAGAAGAAATATTTTAAATCAAATAAAAAAATATAGACCAAATTTCAACGCGTTTGGTGCGGAAACTTTTTTGAGAGCAACGAAGAAGTAAGATTGCGTATCTTAATATTTTTTTAATAGCCTTTTTGGCTAGGGCATGTAAAATTTTATATTTGCAAAAAAATGAAAAAGTCATAACCCTAATGTACATAAATAAATATTGGAAAAATATGAATAAAAGAATTTTTAACCTGGTACGAGTTATTCCAATTGTAAATTGTTCACGATGGTATAATCCTTAATTTTTGTACGGCAGCGTTTAATTTTTTAGTTCTGAAAATATTACATAAATTTTCATTAATAAATTAATTTTATGTCATTTTTGTTTACATGTTGTAGCTGATAGTGTGACCACATTTAAAAAAAAAAAGAAGCACTAAATGAAAAAGAATAAATATTAACAAAAAACTATGTAACAGAATATTATACAATTGAATATAGGTTTTATTTATCTTATATTTTCTAAATAAAATATAAAACAATTCTTAAAGACAAAACTAACTTTATTTACGAAAACATTTGAAGAACTAAAATGAAATACGGTCACTCTACACCAATTTATTCGTTGTTCGTCGGCGTTAGAAATAGAAATAAACCTATCGCAGAGTTCGTAACGCACTACGTATTTCGTTCGACGCACTGATTGTGTTCATTTTCATATACACAAAAGTGTTTTATATCTGACGACGAATATTCGGAACGAAAAATAAATATTCGGAACGAAAAATTCGTCATTCGTTCCACTTGTGTTTTCAACATAAGATTGTCAAATTCGGAAGTGGCGAGTATTTGATACCATCCACATGGGTCTTAAATTCAATATTATAACCAGTGTTGGATACGGTTTCCATTTTAATACAGTTGCCGATAATAAACCTTTAAGTTCTAATGTCATCTAAATTTAAAATTAACTACCTTTCTTGACCAGTATTTCTTACAATTTCTTATTTGTTGTATTTTTTTATAATAACAACGATAGTCATAGAGTAGAAAACGTGTGAAGACCTCTTTATAAGAAACCAAAGATAAATAGAGTACTCAAAGTCAAAGTAAAGAATCATACAATGCAATATTAAACCATTGGACCGATCATTCCTTTTTACACAACTGTACACTATAAACTATTTGATATTTCTGGTGGGCGTAGCACCGCCCATATTTGTTGAGGTCACATATTAATAACGTTAGTAGCCACACCGAAAATAGGAGTACTTTGTTAATTTGTCTGAGGTCAGATATTATTGCTGTGATTGAGTAAAAATGTCATATACCTGGAGTACCTTTATTGTGAGAGCCCTGGGACTTTGCGTGAGACCATAAGTTATTCATGTGCTTAGCACCAGCCATTCAAAGTAAATATATCTATCTCTATATACATAAAAGAGACGTGTTTGTACGTAACCGCTAAACTCAAAAACTACTGCACCGATTTTGAAAAAAAATTATACACATATTCTATGGACCCTGAGTCGTGTTTCTGCATAGTTTAGCATTTGTCCGATAAATTTCGCGACTTTAAAAAAAAAATATTGGTTTTTATAGGTTCTTTAGAATTTATTTGTTTTGAAAAGCCGTTAAATACATTTAAACCAATAAATATTAAGATTAAAAAAATAATATGTCAAAAGCAAAACCCACTAGCGATCGTTCGGGTGTATACCCTTTCTTAATTGATTAGTTAATTGTTAGTATATATTCAAATTTTGTATTTCAAATAAATAAGTTACATATTTAATCAAAATGCCACGACCACGTGGAAATATTGGTCGCAATACACAACAAACAAATCGTGGACGTACATTACGTTCACAACAAAGTCAAGAGGAACGCACAACAGAAATTTAACAAACTAGATATCGTTTACGACAAAATTATACAGAGCAACAACGCTAGATACGAAATGAAGAACAACGTCTAAGGACCAGGCAAGCAGGAACAGCTATTCATAACACTTATCGAATTACATTTATGCGTCTGGCATTTAACTACGACAGTTGATTACAATTCACATAACAGTATTGATATTGGTAGCATGGATCAAGTATGTGCCCATTGTAAAGCGCTGAAATACAAAAAGAAGCCACAGGGTTGTGTTGCGTTAATGGTAAATTGAAATGTCCAGAACAAAATAAACCACCCGAACCATTACAAACAATGGTATCTGGGACAACGCCGCAAACAAAACATTTTCTTAATAATATTAGAAAATACAACAGTTGTTTCCCAATGTCGTCATTCGGTGTTGACAGAATAGTTACCAGTTCATGATCTACAACATAAATTCCTTGAAATATAATTTTTTGGCAATTCTGAAGATGAAGTAAACACCATATGCGTTTTTACTTCGGGAGTACGCCATGACATAGTACAGTCATTACAAAATGTATTCCATCAACATAATGAGTTACTAAAATTATTTAAGACTGCAATAGAAGAAATGCCATCCGACAATCACAAAATTGTTATAAAGCTGATAAAACACCAGTAGGAGAGCACTCAAGACGTTTCAATGTACCAACAATAAATGAAGTAGCCATTGTAATTGTTGATGATCAGTTCGAAGCCAGAGATATTATTTTACATCGGCGTAATGACCATTTGAAATGTGTTTCTGAAACTCATCGATCTTATGACGCGCTTCAATAACCAATACTGTTTTGGCAAGGAAAGGATGGCTATAATTTGCAATTGAAAATGGTTAATCCAGCAGCAAAAATATATTTTAATATCACAAGTTCAGAAACAAACAAAAAGATTAGTTGCATGAATTATTATGCATACAGATTGATGATTCGACAGAATATAGAAAATCATATTTTGCAATGTCGGCAATTGTACCACCAATATATAGTGGACATGTACGCAAAAATAGAAACAGAAAGGCTTTTATTCATTCGGCTTAACCAACGACAATTATGATCGGAGGAATATATTCATCTACGTGATGCAATTAATAATGATGGCAATATAAATGACATAAGCCGCATAACAATTCTACCAGCTACTTATACCGGAAGTCCACGACACATGCATGAATATGCACAAGACGCTATGACATATGTTCGAAATTATGGCCGTCTTGATTTATTTACATCTTTTACTTGCAAACCTGGAACTCCACCTCACATTCTACAATTAAAAATTTGTGTGCCAATAATTCTTTTACGCAATTTAAATCAACCACGGCTTCATAATGGTACTAGATTGGCTGTTAACAAATAATTCACTAATATAATTGAAGCAACTATATTAACTGGAATACACAAAGTTGAAAATATATTAATTCCACCAATCATACCATCATTTAACTTTAAACGCTTTCAATTTCCAGTACGTCTAGCATTTGCTATGACAATTAATAAATCTCAAGGTCAATCGTTGCAAGTCTGCGGATTAAATCTTGAGACACCATGTTTCTCACATGGACAATTATACGTTGGATGCTCACGTCTTGGTAGACCATCATCATTATTCATATTCGCAAATGAAGGCAAAACAAAAAATACTGTTTATCAGAAAGCATTGCAATAAAAGGTTACTAATAAATTCCATGTATACTATGTATGTACATAATTTCACTAATAAAAAACATTGTACAATAAAAGTTTTATAAAATTTAAAATCTTTACTAGAGGCCAGCAAATCGGACCAGCTAGTATATATTTAAAATACAATGTATTTATACTTGTCCTTTATAGACTCTGAAACTACGCTACCGATGTGACCCAAACCGGTTTCATCAGAAAGGTAATAGTCCAGATTAGGTTTACGGCTATATATCCTTTTGTATTTCAAGAGGGCGTTGCCCCTCCCACATAAACTGAATAACATCTATATATATAAAATTCATTTTCTGTTTGTTTGTTTGTTTGTTTGTTTGTTTGTTTGTTTGACCGCTATACAAATTTTTATTTTTGAACGGATTTTCCTGAAATTTTGTACACACGATCTCTATACCCCAGGAAAGGTCGCCATATACTTTTTACCGGCCACGCCTACTTTTACGCCCACTTTTTATGTAAAATTCCTTATCTGTTTTATTCATATTTGTTCACTATACAAATTTTTATTTGTTAACACATTTCTCTGAAATTCGGCACACGTGATCCCTGTACTCCAGCTAAGGTCACCATATACCCTTTGTCGACCACGCCTACTTTTACGCCCACTTTTTATATACAACTCCTTTTCTGCTTTTTGGTATATTTGTTCGCTATACAAATTATTATTTTTTAACGGATTTCTCTGAATTTTGCTAAACACGATCTCCGTACTCCAGGAATGGTCGCCATATGCTTCGTACCGACCACGCCTAATTTAACGCCCACTTTTTGTATACAATTACTTTTCTGTTTTTTGGTATATTTGTTTGCTATACAAATTTTTATTTTTCTACGGAATTCTCTAAAATTTGGTACACACGATCTCTGTACTCCAAGAAAGGTCGCCATATGTTTCGTACAGGCCACGCCTACTTTTACGCCCACCTTTTGTATACAATTCATTTTGTTTTTTGGTATATTTGTTCGCTATACAAATTTTTATTTTTCAACCGATTTCTCTGAAATTTGGTACACACGATCTTTCTGCTCCATGGAAGGTCGCCATATTCTTCGCACCGGTTACGCCTACTGTTACGCCCACTTTATGTATACACCTCATATTCTGTTTTTTGGTACATTTGTTCGCTACACAATTTTTTTTTATCGGATTTCTCTGAAATTTGCTACACACGATCTCTGTACTCCAGAGAGGTCGCCGTAAGATTCTTGCCGGCCACGCCTACTTCTACGCCCACTTCTAATACAAAATTAATTTTCAGTTTTTTGGTATATTTGTTCACTATAGAAATTCTTCTTTTTCAAGGGATGTCTAAAATTTGGTCACACGATCTCTATACTACAGGGAAGGGCACCATATGCTTCTTACAGGCCACGCCTACTTTGCGCCAACTTCTATGTATATAAAACTTATTTTTTTCCTTTTATTTGTTTCTTTATTTGGTTGCTATACAAACTATTATTTTTCAATGGCTTTCTCCGAAATTTAGTAGATATCCCAGGGAGGGTGGCCATATGATTTTTACCGACCACGCCTACTTTTACGCCCAATTTTCTTATAAAATTCATATTTTGTTGTGTGGTATATTTCTTCCCTATACAAATTTGTACTTTTCAACGGATTTCTCTGAAATTTGGTTTACACGGAAATAACTACACAGTGAACAAATTCCCCAAACTTAAAAAAAAGGTACCCAAAAGAAATAAACAAATTCCCCATTTTTTTTTTTTAATCGAAAGAAAAAATGAACTTACTCCCCAAATTCATTCTTAAATTTTCACATATTTTTATTTAATGAATTTTGTTAAATATTTATTTTAGTAAACATTTGCATACTGCTCTCAATATATGTCCTACAATAAATGCAATTAAAATGAGTATTCTTTTCAATAGCATCATTTCGTTGCGCGGAAGCTCCGCGCACGGGGAATACAGCTTAGCTAGAATATCTGAATAATTTGAAAAATATATTTTGACAATTAAAATAAGTTGGCAACAGCTGCGCGGCAGCACAGGCGTGGCTACCAAACGCGTGAACGCGGACGCGGATGCGACGGATGCGGATGCGACGCGCTCTCGGAACACAGCTCAGATAAAAATCGCAATGCTCTAAAAAATATGTTTTAGGAATTAAAATAAGTTAACGAGAACTAAGCGGCAGCACGGGTAGTAGCTGCGAGGAAGCGGCGCGAGGCGCGCGGAGGCGGACGCAACGGATGCGGACGCGACGCGCTCGCGGAACACAGCTCAGCTAAAATATCGCAATGATCTGAAAAATATATTTCGGCGATTAAATAGGTTGACAACAACTGCGCGGCAGCACAGATGTGGCTGCCAAACGTGCGGAAGCGGCGCGTTGCGCGCGACCGTGGACACGGACGCGACGGATGCGGACGCGGCGCGCTCTCGGAACACAGCTCAGCAAAAATATCGCAATGCTCTGAAAAATATGTTTTAAGGATTAAACCAAGTTAACGAGAACTAAGCGGCAGCACGGGTAGTAGCTGCAAGGAAGCGGCGCGAGGCGCGCGGACGCGGACGCAACGGATGCGGACGCGACGCGCTCGCGGAACACAGCTTACCAAAAATATCGCAATGATCTGAAAAAGATATTTTGGCGATTAAAATAAGTTGACAACAACTGCTCAATGACGATCACTTATTGAATGAATTAATTCAATTTTTAAAAGTTCTGATTCCTTTAATTTGCAAACGATTCCGTTATATTTGATGTTTATAAATAAACTTAAAAAATACTTAAAGCGGTTTCGCAACTTATTTTTGAAGCATTTTTGCTGCAGCATCTTAAAAAACTTCTAAATTAAAAAATCAAAAAATTTTGAATTGAAATAAAAAACTAATTTACTGCCCATACAAATTTTTAAGTACTCAGCGGCTGGTAAGCATAGTGAACCATTTTTCAAGTCAAAGGCCTTTTTATCCCGGGCAAGACCGGGTAAAAACAGCTTGTATATCATATATCTTGACTATTGTGATAGCGAGAGTTTTGAAACATTGCAATAGTACACATATTACTAATGTGAGTAATCAGGACAAAAATGGGCGGGATTGGACAAGTGGGCATAGCAGCTCTCATACAAAATAAATATTTAATATCAAATATCTAGATTTATGTAATAGAGCCTTCAGTTCATAAATTATTAATATTAGCAGTGAAAATGGGCGTGATTGGACAAGTGGTCGTGGCAGTCCTCATGTTTTAACATATAATATCTAGAGTACTATGAGAGCAAGAGTTGTGAAACTATGCACATTTACACATTAAATTAATTTGAAGAGTTGCGAAAAAATGGACGCGATCGGGCCAATGGGCGTGGCACCCACCATACAAAGTAAATATTTAATGTCATATATCGGGAGTATTGTTATAGTGAAAGCCTTGGAACTTTGTCTGAGTTCATGACTTATTAATGTGAGTAGTCTCAAAAAAATGGGGGGCACGGACCAGTGGGCGTGGCACCCCCCCCCATACAAAGTAAATATTAAATGTCATATATCTGTAGTAGCGTAAGAATTAAAGCCTTAAAACTTTATCTGAGTTCACGAGTTATTAATGTGGGTAGTCGGAAAAAAATGGGTCGGATCGGACAAGTGGGCGTATCCGCTAGTAATATCATATAAGCGGGAAAGTTTTGACACTTTGCACGAGTCCAGCAGATATAAATGTGAGTATTCAGGTAATAAATGGGTTGGATAGGATTATAAAGTAACATGATTGCCACAGTCTTGAAACTTTTGACAAGTACATTAGCTACCAATGTCGGTAGTCGTGGAAGATATGGCCGGAATTGTTAAATTCATATATCACTAAAATCAAAAAAGCCACCAAAGCCGAAAACCGCCAAAAAAAAAAAATGTTTCAAAATCAAAAATCGCTAAAAAAAAAAATTTCCAAATGGCATTCTAAATTCAAGGTCAATCGTTAAGTAATGCCGGTTCTAATTTGTAAACTCCAGAGTAGGAATGCCGAACAATTTTATAATTTTTGCATTGAATGAAGAAAACAAAAATAATGTATGAGTATATCAACAAGCACTGAAATATAAAAAATATGAAATAAATGAAATAAAATATTTTAATTGCACAATACAAACTTCGTAGGAAAAGTTGATTATGAAAACATACATGTCAATAAGTCTTGGTAAGTCGCAGCATACTAGTATATAATAAAAAAAATCAATGTGAGTCCGATCACAGGGGAGATGTGTAAACATATACAGCTTTTCCAATTGTATTTCAGAAAGTATCAAATGTAATTCAGAAAACATCAAATGTATTTCAAAAATTATCAAATGTGTTTCAGAAAATATCAATCGAATTTCAGAAAATATCTATTGAAATTCAGAATTAACAAGTAAGAGTGTTAAATTCGGCTGTGCCGAATCTTTGATACCCTCCACCTCGGTTTGAGTATTGATAATAAATGTAAACAAATATTGGAAAAATATGCATGCGTTTCCTATATGCACGCGTTTCCGGTTATATGACATAACTTCTCGTTTAATTTAGTTTTTGCTAATTAAATAGCTCGCCTTAACCTCCATTGCGAAGGTAATGGTTGTGTAGGGTGGCTATATGCATTAAATCGTGCTTTTTGGCTTTTAACTGGCCAAATATTTCTTCATTGCGGCCATATAGGTCGGATGGAGTAACAAAATAATAACCGAAAAAAGCTCTCTCAATTTTTTTATTAAAATATTGCCATATTTGGAAAACATAGAGAATAAATTTATAATAATAAATAATTAAATTAGGGATGCCAAACGCAAAAAACCAAATGTCCCAAACATTTTAAATAAAATAATTTGTTATCTTTATTTCCTGAAAAACTTCAAATATTCATCCAAAAAAAATTGTGAAAAATAATATATGTATAAATAACATTCTCATCAAATTGCGTTTATTTATGTAACAATTTTTATGTTCGCAATTCTTAAATATCATTTGAGGTTTTATAAAATTCATTGAATTTAAATTAATGTTTTCTGTAGTCCGATTCTGTAAATTTCAACGATCCGACAATCGCAAAATATATCGAAAGCTATTGTTGTTTGCACTAAGGATTAAGTGATTCACTAAGTACATACATACATCTTAACGACAGTCGACCAAAATATTTTTCTGTTTATTTAAATTGTAAATGACTGGCATCTCTGTCAAAATAAGTTAAAAACACAAAGAATAGAAAAAAACAAATTATTCGTGTTTGACAGGATGATTTTATGTTTATGTGTAATATCTCTATTTTTTACTAATATTTCTGTTTATTTATTTGAAAATGAAATAATGAATTGAATATGCTATTTAATTTTTTTAATAGAAGCAAAATATTTTCACCATTTTATGATTTTTATTTATGTATGACGACATTTCAACCTAAAAATTTAAGTTTATATCGATTGAATAAACAACACAAAAATGGCTGTCATTAAGATAACAACAACAGCTGACTTTAACAATAGCGAATATCGTTTAAAAATTTTACTGATAATTTTGCTTTTCTTTTTAACGATTCAACAATCGTTAAAAGAAGTTACTGAAAAGCTATTAATTTCTCCTGAATGCCAATATTTTTTTTAATGTAAACATTTTTTAAATGTAAACATATTTGGTGTTTGTTTTGAAGTTTCAATTTGTGTTTAACTAATAAAACTTATATGTATATTAAAGATGCAATTGATGTCTTCTAAATTTTAAATTATTATTTCCGACGTTTTGATATGATTTTCTGAAATTCAGTTAATAGGTTCAAATTTATAATTGGAAATTTTAATTCCAGTTTTTAGAATTGATATTTTCTTAAATTTGAATGGAAAATTTAAAAAGTGCAATTTTGTATTTATGTGAATAGTAATGCTTTAGTAATTATAAACAATTTTTAAAAATTAGATATAATCGCAATCAGATATTTTATAGGTAAAGCAGAGTAATAATTCTATATAACTATGTAGAACTTTTTTGAAAGCAAAAAACTCATTGATAACTCGGTAACTCTATTTTGTAAAGACAACAAAAAGTTAGTATGCCAAACTTATGTTCATATTTGTAAAAGAATAATGAAAAAACGTATGAAATAAAAGACCAGCCCGTGTATACTCTTAACATTGTGCTGTATAATATCTATTTGAAAAAATTGACATTCATGTTAAAATAGATATAACTATTGCAAAGCTAATTAGAACAAAAATTATGGCGCCATCTACTGTGGCATAGTCACGCTGAGCAAAATGAAGTGACACTCGGTTAATGCAAAAGAAATGTATTTTCCCCACAACAAAATATTGCAGAATTTTATGTAAATAAAATAATATACCGATTTATTTCTAACATGCAGTTATTATGGATATACATATATAGAATATATGTATATTATTTGTATTATTTAATATGTGTATGTATGTATATGTAAATATTACGCACAAAAAATACAACATCAAACGTTTTTTTTTGTGTTTTTCTCTTTAAATAAATTAATACATAAAAATTTTTTTTGCTAAATTTACATTGCTTTTTTTATTAACAACTAGGTATTTTAGCATTATTTGCTTTAGATGCTGTTGAATTTTTATTCCCTTTATATTAACTCGTAGTGTCTGCTTGTCGTAAAAATTTTGGATCGATTTTAACCCCTTTCCCGTCACCTATTCGATCTGAAATTTTGCAGGCAGGCTCGCGGTAATGACGGAAATGATCTAACAAATTTTTTTAGTGATGCCAAAACAATGGAAACTTTTAAATTTTTCTACCAGATTTAATAAAAAAAAATTTACAAAGAGTTAGTTTTTATTATATTATTACCACAACGACCACAAAAACAACAAGTCCAGCTATGAAAACAACACAACATTTAGAATAACAACAAGAACATTATAGAAACATTATATTTTTCATTTTTTTTAATTTTTCAGAGATTTCCCTGGACCTGTTCCACCGATTTTAATGATTTTTGAAACAGAGATTTTCCCATAAATTTGGTGAATCATTATCGCTAAAAATGGTCACTGTAGCTGCACTAGTCAGGGCGTGATCGTGACAAGAACAACATAGAAAATTATATTCTTTCAAGACTTTTTTTAGTTCTTCATTCAAATCTCAGGCCCTAATCGACCGATTTGGACGATTTTAAACAGAAAACTTTTCAGGATGTTAATGAATCATTTTTTATGTCAACGAGCACCCTAGCTGCCCGATTGATGCCGTCATCGTGATTTCCACAGACGGACAGACGGACAGACGGACATCGCTATATCAACTCCGGTTGTTATAAGGATCACAAATATATATATTTTATGGGGTCCAAAATTTTTTTCTAATTATTACAAACGGAATGACAAACTTATATATACCCTCTGCACACTGGAGTGGAGGGTATAAAAAGTGGTTTACCATACAGTAACGACAAGTTATTATTGTTTCTATTAGTGATTTGGAGTCGCAGAAAATGTTTAGCAATA
This sequence comes from Cordilura impudica, assembly GCA_963682025.1. Lineage (NCBI taxonomy): Eukaryota > Metazoa > Arthropoda > Insecta > Diptera > Scathophagidae > Cordilura > Cordilura impudica. Next base: position 264,047,176 of record OY821517.1, on the reverse strand, counting down.
TTTGGACTAATTTGTTATGCACTATCAAGGGGGGTCTTTTAATCGCAAGAAGATGAGGACATCATATGCTAATCAGCTACAATATAAGCTCCAGGATAGAATTTTGGCCGATTTTGAAGTCATCATTTTGAACATACACGTTTATATCATCACCTAAAATACAAAAGGCGGCAACTAACAAAAGTTCAAAATTGATTTTTGTGTTGTAGTTACAGTCCTTTACTTAAAAACAACTATTTGACCATTCATTTTCATTTTTAAATTCATCTTTATTTACAGTTTTTATTTACATATTTACATTTTCCGAGATTTTATCTATAGATATTACAGCGAATGAAATTTATAGTCAAAGATATTGAATATTTAATGTTTAAATATTTTTAAAGGAAAAATAGGAAAACCTTTATATGACAAAAATAGAGTATTTCAAATATGGTTAGAAAATATATATGCATATAATTGGATTATCCCAAGGCGGTAACAAATTACATACATATTACTTTCAATTTGGTGATTTATGTTTTATAGATGCCATTACGCCGATTCTCTACATTCCCTTATCAGCTGATAAGGAGAATTCTTTATATTTTCGAAGTATTTATTATTGAGCCTTTTTATGAAGTCGTCGATACGCTCATAACCAGTTTCGCTGTGTAGAAGTTGCATAGAATATCTCCAGTGCTTGTTAGTTATAATCTTTAGACACTTGTTTTGGATTATTTGAAGTTTTTTCAAATGTGTTTTTGCAGCTTTATACCAAATGGGACTTGCATATGTCAATGTTGGTCTAATGACACTTTTGAATAATATTTTTTTGTTTTTTATGTTGAGTGATGAGCGTTTGTTTATTATTGGCCACAAAGCTCTAATCGTGTTTAGGGATTTTCTACAAGTTTCGTTAATATGCTTTGCAAAATTTAATTTCTTGTCCAGAATTACACCAAGATATTTAACGTTATTTTGGATGCAAATGCTCTCATTTTCCAAATTGAGTTGACGGTTTGGTAATCGCTTGGGAGAGTTGTTGTAGGGAAATACAATGGCTTGAGTTTTGCTAGGGTTAATTTTAATTTTCCACTTGTAAAAATATTTTCTGCAGGCAACAAATCCTTTTTCCATTTTCTTCAAAAGTGCCTTAGTGAGTTTGCTTGAAGTAATGAGGGCAGTATCATCTGCATAGTAAGCAGTCTTCAGGTAAGAGGGAAGAGAAAAATCTGACGTGTAAATGGAGTATAATAATGGCGATAATATCGAACCTTGTGGCAGACCAGTCGTGATAGATTTGGGAGGAGATAATGTATTATTGGATGCGACAACAAATGTTCTATCGTCAAGAAAGTCAGCAATAAGCCCGCACAAACTATTTGACCATAAATTTGCTTTCAAAAAAAAAATCCATCTTTATTTTTCAGCTTGATTCTAAAATTTGGGTGTTAAGTTTAAAGTAGTTTTTGTTGTATGATATTTTTGCTTCTCCTGTAAAAAATGACGATATGTAGTTTTCAAGAGATATTACAAACCCAGTGCAATACTTAAAAAAATGTGTTCTTGTATAGCGTTCTGACTATTTTTCTGAGACTCAAATGATATTTTCTGAAATTTAATTCATATTTTCTGAAATACATTTGACAATTTCAGATATAAGTTTTATGTTTTCTGAAATACATTTGATAATTTCTGAACCACATTTGATGTTTTCTGAAATACATTTTATATTTTGTGGAATACATTTGATAATTGCTGAAATTCATTTGATAATTTCGGAAATGCATTTGATATTTTCTGAAATACATTTGATAATTTCTGAAACTAAATTGATATTTTCTGAAATTCAATTGATATTTTCTGAAATACAAATGATACTTTCTGAAAACCAATTGATTATTTCTAAAATACAATTGATTATTACTGAAAATTAATTGATGTTTTCTGAAACACAATTTGATACTTTCTGAAATTCAAGTGATGTTCTCTGAAATACATTTGATACTTTCTGAAATACAATTGGAAAAGGTATAGATGTTTATACATCTCCCCTGTGATCGGACGGATCTCGGCGGTTCTGCTTACTAAATGCACAAATACACTTACATATACCACACACCGATGTTCCCTTACACTGTTTTTGTGATTGTATTGTGAAATTGGATTTTACTCCCCCTGAGCGCATAGATGTTTACACATCAAAAAATATGTAAAAAGTTATAAACAAACATAAACTAAGAGTTTTGGAAAAGTAAAAAGTTTAGTAAAAACAAGTAAGAAAATTATAGTCGGTCTAGACCGACTATACGATACCCTATACCATGCGTTTAGAAACCCTATCTACTAGGCCCAACTAACTGGACATAGAAAATAAGCAAAAACCAAATTTGAGTGGGATTTTTATTAATTTTTTTGGCTGCAGATATAAAAAAGTTCATATCGGATGCTATATCTATAAAGGGGCTAGGTCCAAAAATGGACCGATCCTGATCATGTTTGGTAAAGTCTCTTGTATTTTGCAAAAATATGTACAAACAAAATTTGAGAAGAATCAGTGCAATATTTTTGTTTTTTAATAGATTTAACTGAAGATCGGGAAGCAGCTCTATATGGCGTCAAAAGGACCATTTTTGGACTACTCATTAGTGGATATAATGAACACATACAAACCCAATTTGAGTAAGATCTATATGACAATTTGAATCTTATGGCAATTTATGTCGATTTCATATGGGTAATTTGTATGGGGGCTAGGTCTGAACATGGACCGATTCTCACCAATTTCAACAGCGTTCATCCCATGGCCGATAAAAGCTTATATACCAAATTTCATCAAAATATATTCATATTTGCGACCTGCAGTTTGATTACAAGCTTTACATGGACACACAGACGGACGGACGGACGGACGGACGGACGGACGGACGGACATTGTTAAATCAACTCAGAAAGTGATTCGGATTCGATCGGTATAATTAAAGATGGGTCTAGGTCAAATATTTTTGGTTGTTACAAACAGCAGCACAAAGTCATTATACCCAAACCACATAGTGGTATAGGGTATAATAAAATGCATCTTCACATGCTGAGCTGAATAGTGTATTTGCGGACACCTAAACAATTTAAAGCATTTAATAGAACATATAGTTTAATTTTTCTTTCATTTTTCACAAAAAAAAGGAAATAAATCAAATTTGTAGCAGAAATACGCATCGTAACATAACGAAACGAACCGAGTTTTCGATTATTTTTAAAATCAAATATTACAAAAGCTATTTTACGGATAACTAGTACAGCGCAGCACTCGAAATTCGAGTGCAAATTTTAGGAAATATTACTTTTTTCATTAAATTTTTGTATTCCGATGTTTTTTTAATCTATATGTATAAAAAATGTATGAATATATATATGAGCCTAAAAGTATGTTAATTAATTTTATCAATTCACAATTCAACACAGAGCGTCTGATATATAATTTAAATCATTCGCATTAACAGGGTGTGACGAATTATTATAAATATTTGATTTTATTTAATTTAATATATTTTGAAGACAGATTAAACATAAGTTTTATCATTCTCTGCTTCTCCTCCATACGAATTATAACTATGCCAATTTTCACAGTCCTCCGTGCCCGCATATTGCTTAAAAAGGGAACAAAAATTTACCTTCACGTATTAATATATAGATGTATCTTGTGAAAAATAACATTATCTTTAAAGCCATTTTCTATAATAAAAAATAAAAATCAATCCATTGAAACCATTAGGCAAGTTATCCGCCAAATAATTTAATGTTTTGCTAACAACAACATGAGCGTTAGAGAATATAATTGCATACTGTTTAAAATCACGGTTGCCAGACCTAACGGATTTTTTATTAACTTGTCTTAAGCTTTGCTAGATTTTGGGAGATTCTATAAGAGAAGTATTAGAATCTGACGTATATAGTTGAAAACACAACTGCGAATATTTCGTTCCGAATATTCGACGTCAGAAATAAAACACATTTGTGTATACGAAAATGTACACAATCAGTGCGTCGAATGAAATACGTAGTGCGTAACGAACTCTGCGTTAGGTTCATTTCTATTTCTTACGCCGACGAACGACGAATAAATTGGTGTAGAGTGGCCGTATTTTATTTGAGTTTTTCAAATGTTTTAGTAAATAAAGTTTTTTTTTGTCTATTAGAATTGTTTTATATTTTATTTATAACTTATAAGTTAAATAAAATCTATTTTTAATTATATAATTTATCTTTTACACAGGTTTTTGTTAATATTTATTCTTTTTCGTTTAGTGCTTCTTTTTTTAATTATGGTCACACTATCAGCTGCAACATGTAAACAAAAATGACATAAAATTAATTTATTAATGAAAATTTATGTAATTTTTTCAGAATTAAAAAATTAAATGTTGCCGTACAAAAATAAAGGCTTTTACCATCGTGAACATGATGTTTACAATTGTAATAACTCGTTCAAAGTTAAAAAATTCTTTTACTCATATTTTTCCAATATTTATTTTTATAAATTACAAGCAATTCCAAATGACGTTACAGCTGTTATGTGAATTCGTCGTCATTGTATTTCATTGCACGAATTTACGTCACGAATTGTTGCCGACAAATTCGTCGAGCTGTGCGAAATTCGTCGTTCGTCTCAGTTGTGCTCCCACCTTTAAAAGAAAATCTGATTTCTTCTGAAGTGTTGGCGATCTCTATACCGGAAGCCACTTTTTGGCCTATGTCTAACGAGTTTGTGCAAATGCTTGTAACTACAAAAAGTGTTGACTCAAGAAGTGGATTAAGCGATGTCCGTCCGCCCGTCTGTGTGTCCATGTAAATAAGCCTCTCTCGACCATAGGACCAATGCTGTTAAAACTCTTGAAAATCGGTACATGTTCAGATCTGGTCATCATGCAAATGACCCCTATAAGATCAACTTAAGTTGCCATACGATCCAAATTACGAGTATCATACAGATCTCGGAAAAAATTGATTTGTGTGTTAGTCTGTAGCCCTATATAAAGCTGCTTTCCGATTGTCTCTTAAATCTATCAAAAAACAGAAATATTGCACGGATTTTTCTCAAATTATGCTTGTTAAGGCTATTTTTTTAAAGCCCTGTCGAACTTGAAATTGTAAAAACAAAACACAAAAATTTAATTTTAATAAAAAAAATTTTTTTTTTCGAAGGACCAATACAAGGCATTAAAACATGTAGATGACTCCAGGTATATGTCCATCGCGGCTGAAGAAGCTTGAAGAAGCGCATTTTCGACGTCCAATTTTGGGCCACTGTTGCAACCACATCTTGGCTGACCATGGTGCTCCATTGACCGTAACGCGAGCCCCGGCTTCAATGGTACAATCAGTGTGTCTAGATCTAATGGTGTCTGTATGGTCTGCTGCGGATTGGTCTCACTCCATATGTTGCAACTTTGCTTATTAACAAGCCCGTTAAGCCAAAAAGAAGCCACATCGCTGAACACAATTTTGAAATTAAACGTCGGGTCAGTTTCCAGCTGCTTTAGAGCCCCTTCGGCGAAGAACGATGCATATGATGGTCTCGTGTATTTAATTCATGCACCAGTTGCTTTATATATGATTGTAGGTCAAGATATTTGCGCAAAATCTTCAACGTACTGGGCAGACAGAGCACCAATTCTGTTTACAGCGGCGATATTCTCTTCAGTGCGCACATTCCATTAGAGAGTACGTGGTATAAAATCTACCAATAGTTCAACAGATGGCTTGCTCAGAAGGACAATAATGTGCGCCATAAAAATCGCGAAATCGTCTACAAGATGCGCGAATTGATGACTTATTTTCAATGTAAATTGTGATAATTTGGTAGCGTTACTCACGCACGAATCTTCTCATGGTGATTTGTCAGAGTCTACTGATCATAAATATCAAAAAGTGAGTGCAGTACGGCAGTTCAATTGACAGCTTACCCCTTCGATAGTTCTATCTAAGCACCAAAAACACACTTTACATGTTTTTGCAAAAAAAAAAAAAATAAGTGACTACAAAATGTTTCCTGGATCAGTCCTTTTTCAACCTAGTCCCCATATAAATTTAGCATTCAATATGAACTTTCACATATCTGCAGGCAAACAAATTAATAACAATGCCACTCAAATTTGGTTTATACTTATTTTTTTTATCTAATTAGTTGGACTTTCTCTAAACGCATATTATAGGGAATCCTACTTATTTGTATTTATTTTGTGATAACGTTAAAAGAAACAAGTAAGAATATTATAGTCGGTCTAGACCGACTATATGATACCCTATACCATGCAGTTAGAGACCCTATCTCATAGGCCCAACTAACTGGACATAGAAAATAAGCATAAACCAAATTTGAGTGGGATTTTTATTAGTTTTTTGGCTGCAGATATGAAAAAGTTCATATCGGATGCTACACCTATTGGCCCAAAAATGGACCGATCCTGACCATGTTTGGTAAGGTCTCTTGTATTTTGCAAAAATATATACAAACAAAATTTGAGAAGAATCAGTGCAATATTTTTGTTTTTTGATAGATTTAAGTGAAGATCGGGAAGCAGCTCTATATGGGGCCTATGACTAAAGTTGTCCCACAGGGATCATTTTTGAACTACTGATTAATGGATGTAATAAACACATACAAACCCAATTTGACTAAGATTTATATTATAATTTGGATCTTATGGCAATTTAAGTCGATTTCATAGGGGTCATTTGTATGGGAGCTAGGTCTGAACATGAACCGATTCTCACCAATTTCAACAGCGTTCATCCCATCGCCGATAAAAGCTTAAATACCAAATTTCGTCAAAATATATTCATATATTCATATTTGCGACCTGCAGTTTGATTACAAGCTTTACATGGACACACAGACGGACGGACCGACGGACGGACGGACATCGTTAAATCGAATCAGATAGTGATTCTGATTCGATCGGTATAATAAAAAATGGGTCTAGGTCAAATATTTTTGGTAGTTACAAACAGCAGCACAAAGTCATTATACCCAAACCACATAGTGGTATAGGGTATAAATATAACGATACACATACAATCATTTAGCAAACGCTGCAAATACAAAGACCATAACAACAACAAAAATTACAAAATTGAGATTAGCAAGAAAAACAAGATCAACATGGAATTTTTTTTTCAAAAGTTCCTTTACATTTTCATTAAAATCTCGCGACTTATTAAATCCATTTTAATGAGTGTACGCAGCAAGTTGCTCAGGATATCAATGAATCGTTTTCTCTAAACATATGCAAAGCAGGTGACCAGTGCTGCCAAACCATTTTGGTGAAAAATCGTCAAATTGGGAAGAACAAATCGTCAAAATCGTCATTTAAAAAAAAATAATCGTCAAAAAATCGTCATCAAATAAAATTAATTAACTTAAGTAAATTTCTATAAAATATTACTGTAAAACAAAACACATTGCTATAATTCATGGTTTTATTGATTAATTTATTGTTTTCATTACAAAACAAATAAAAATTTAAAACAAATTTAAAAATTTATTGTTATTAAAATTTATTTTTGATACATTTGTGATGTACATTTTTTGATTAACTCTTTTCCTATATTTATATCAAAACACTCGGATTTGTTTAACTTCAAAAAGTCTTTAGCGAATATTATTCCTTGTAATGTGGAAGTATCTAAAGCGTTTCGAGTTTTCGTTTTGTTTAAATTAACAATATTGAAAATTCTTTCGACGTTGGCCGATGAATGTGGGAGTGCCATTATACTTGAAACAAATTTTGTCAAAGTTGGGAATGCTGGCGCGTTATTGGCTCGTTTAATATTGGAAACATTTTTCCAAAAGACCATTGTTTCTAATTCTACAAATTTCATATTACGTAGTTCCCGAATTTCATTATCAAGTTCTTGGAGTTCCTTTACATCCAACAAATTTGGAAAATATTTTGCTAAAATTATGAGATCGTCGTTTTTTTTATTTAAGGAAATGTTTGGTTCTAGACAGTTAAATTTTTTTAAAATCTCATCATCGAAATCAAATCGTTTTAAAATTTGTGTTACAAGTTCAACATAAAATTGAACGCAGCAATCAACTAATTTGTTGTATTCGTCAGGATCAACATTTATACAAGACAATTTATCTTTAAGGTATATACCAAGATATACATCATTTCTTTCTAAGAAAACATCTTTGTTGTTGAAGTTGTGAACATCAAAATTTTCCATATATTTTTCTTTAATAAAATTACTTAAAACGGTTTGCAGCAATCTATACAATTCACTGTATATATTCTGAATTTGAACACTCGTACTTTGAAAAAGTTTGTTGATATTATTTATAATGCGCAAAATATATTTTAAAAAACTCAAGTATAATTCATGAATACCGTTTAGATTATTCAATATGTCCTTTGCTGTATCTATATGATCAACATTTACTGCAAATGCAAAATAAATTTTTAATGCTTCAAATAGTTCCAGTAAACGATTTACAACTGCCTCCAGAGAAAGCCATCTAGTTTGTGAAGGATGAAGAAGTTTCTTTGGCTTCAATTCTAACAAAGATTGAATTTTTAAAAATTGGTTATTTCTTTTTGAACTATTTGAAACGTAATTATATATATTTCTGGCGAGTGTTTCCACTGATGATGGTAACTTCATACAAGCATATGAAGAACACAGTGCCAATGAGTGGCACACACATTTCATTATAAATAAATTTGGAATTTCTTTTTTAAAATGACTAGCCACTGAGTTATACTTTCCGGTCATATTAGGAGCTCCATCGGCTGCAAATCCTACCATAAACTTTTTGTAATTTACCTTGTTATTTAAAAGGTAGTTTTTTATAGCAGTAAAAAGGGACACTGCATCACAACTGTCAACCTCCAGGAGACCAAAAAAGAAGTCATAAACAGTAAAATTTGTACACTCTGGATACTAAACACATCAATTTTTTGTTGGTAATGTCAGTAGACTCGTCAATACAGAGGGAAAACGCATTGGAGCTCATAAGTTCACATATATATTGAAGTTGACTTTCCCCGATAACATTTTTAATTATTGCTGTAGATTTTGTTCTACCAATTGATATGTTTTTAGAAATATCCGAATCTTTAAAACAGTTTTTTACCAACTTCGATAAATGATCCATCGTAAGAAAGGAAATGTTGTGTTCCGTCAGAAATAACGATAATTTTATTTCTATTTGTTTTGCTGCATTCACATCTTTATTTAAAAATGATGATATAGTTGGCTGATTTTCTAATATAACATTTTCTGCCTCTGAATGTTTTTGCGTTTTCATATGTTTATACAAATCAGATTTTCCGGATGTTATTTTTAAAGTTGTTTTACAAACATTGCAGTAAATGTTTGGGTCTTTTTTTACTGCCCACGATTTAACATTTGGGTCTTCAAGCCACTGATCTTTTATATTTCGTTTCTTCTTCTCTTGGAAAGAGTTTTCCAAACTATCATCTTCAACTTCGGTTGTAGTATTTGAACCTAAAATAGTTCAACTTATTATTATATTTCATTCATTTGTTTTTTAAATATTACCACTTTTAATCAAAAATTTTTCCATTTTTATTTACAGAAAATGTGTTTTATAATAATGAAAAGAAAAAAGCTAACTTTTTTTTAGTTTTCATTTAACCGTTTTTTCACAGGTTGCTTTATACAAGTAAAACAAGACTGAACATATGTTTGGCTCTTTCTTTTGTACGCAAAATGAATTGAGATTCACAAACTCTGCTTTCTTGCTTATGCAGGCCATAGACGTTGCGACCGTTGGTACAACTCGGTTGGTAGTCAAGTTGGGTGTTTTGCACACAAACGATACAACCTCATTGTACAACTTCATTTTGAAAAAAGTCATGTTGAGTAAAGATGGCATCGCATATGTGCACCTTATCAAGTTGTACCAACGGTCGCAACGTCTATGGCCTGCATTATATATAAATTTAAATTTTTTTCTAAAGAGATTGCCATCAGTTTTTATTTTTTTATGTTGCCATATAGATAATTTTCATATTTTTTTGTAAAAATGTTATGAATTTTGAAGAATCGTCATTTTTGTTCTAGCAGAAAATCAGAAATCGTCAATCGTCATTTTAACAAAATTGACTTAAAAAATCGTCAAAATGGAGACAAATCGTCAAATTTGGCAGCGCTGCAGGTGACCTCTTCAGGGCGTTATTATGATTTCCACAGACGGACAGACAGATGCCGTTATATCAACTCCTCTTGTTATAGGGATATATACATATATTTCATGGAGTGCCGATTTTTTTCTTATTATTACAAAAGAATAACAAACTTATATACCAAGCTGGTATGAAGGGTATAAACAAATTATGACAAGCTTGAAAAAAAGTTGTTTTAATAAATATTTTCATTCTCAACAGAGTGTAACTGGAATTTGGAAAACATATAATTAAAACAATTAGTTTTGTTTCTACATTATTGACTCTTAAATATGGGGTTTAATACCCATATAGTACATATACATACATATATGTAAATATATTTTATTGTTTTACATTTTTTATCTAACTAATCACTCTAGAATGATGAATTTAGATTTTTTACGTTTTTCCCTTTCGCTTGTCTTATTCGATCGTACGCTAACTTTTTTTTTTTACATATTTGACAATCCGCTTGTTGTTGTCAACTTATCATGTAATCTATTGGAAACATTATTCTTATGCAATGCAATATTTTCTGTTTTTTTTAAGGAAATCACCATTTCATATTAAAATAATTTATTTCGCTTAAACTCAATAAAAAGTTCTGACAACGTACTTCACTTCAATAAACAATATATAAGTGGTTTATTAACAACAATATTAACTGTTTTGTTTTATTAATTAATCAATTAGATTGTTCCATTTAAAACTCATTTTCACAATTACTCAACACTTTTTAAAGTAAAACAATGATTTTCGCAATAATCTAGCAAAATAAATGTGAATATTTTTTTAATAATAACCTATTTTTTGTTGTGTTTTATATTTTCCAGAAATATCTGAAGTTTAGATAACGAAAGCTAATAATCAAAATGCATAACTAATACATCCGACCGAACATTTCATTGTTTCACGCGATTAGCCTGCAAACGTATAAGAGCATGTCTTCAAATTGTGTTTTTCGAAAAGAAATTTATAAAGATTATTGAAGATATTTTTTTAAGTATACGGATACCAGCTAACCCGGCTAAGGTTGTTCTAAAATAATTATTTTATTCCAGTATTTATTTTGATATGTTTTTCAATTACGGTGGAAGTTTATTCAATATGGTGCGAATTTGAGAAAATCGACCCATGCATAAGATTTTCAAAAACAAGCCTCTACCGGGTCCACCTAGAAGTCGATTATAATACAAACAAAAACAATTCGGAGCACCACAGGAACATATGGTTTGAATATAAGGTGGATAACTACAGTGGTTCAGACATACATACATTCCAACGCTTTTATTTATTTATTACTTTTTATGAGATGACGCCACCCAATCTCTCTATGATAGTACACGAAATATATGATATTCAATAATTAAGTTGTATGGGGGATGACACGCCCTCTTATCTGATCCCGCACGTTTTAGGGCACTAACAATCTATAAAATCACACAAAGTATCGATAATCTCCATTTTATAATACTCCAGATTTAGGATATAGAAAATTCACTTTGTATGGGAAATCTTGCAAATTTTTTTTTTAATAATATATATTTTTTCGGCAAAATAATAGTCTTCTTTATGCTCAATAGATTTATACCCCCGTTTAACCAATTTTTGTATCCCAATATTAAGTTTTCTCAAGGTCCTCAATATAAGCATTATATGTTTATACAAAAATAAGTGCCCTTACCAAATATGGTTAGGATAGGTTCATTTTTCGACCTAGTCTCCACATATATATAACATCCGATATGAACTTTTTCATACCCGAAGGCAAGATTTGGCTTGTATGTAACCTACTAGATAGGGTCTCTAAACGCATGTATAGGGTGTCGGTGTCGACCGGCTTGATACATTTCAATTTTATTGAATGTGGTTTTTAATTGAAACTCAAATGATGTATAAAGTATAGCATTATATTTTTCAAAGTATTCAAAACAAATTAAAACAAAATTAAGGTATTACCTTATAAAAAGAAAAAATAATTAAAAATACTTTTATACAATATTCATCAATATATTGTCTGTTATATTAAAACTGCTTTATGGAATAAAAATTTTATATTATTATCTGAAGGTTCCATCCGATTTACCTTCCTTTGAGTTAATCGTTATAACAAGAGGTCGGTCTAAGTCTAGTATTTTGAGATGTTATATAAGGGTTTCTCTTCAAAAAGTGCTGTATGCAATTTAAAGTACAATTACTTTTCAGTTTAAAACTCTTCTCTAATATATAACGGTCGCCCACAAGTTTGCTTTTAATTATAAATGTCGATAGAAGAGCTATTTTTTAGCAGATATTGTGGCAATCCCATCGAAAAACACTTTAAGATATAATGAAAAAAGTGGTTTTCCTCACCCTCCTAAAAAACAGTTTTTAATATAAATCCGCGGTATATATTTAACTCTTACTTACTCGTATATGTACGATAGTTTTTTTTTTTTTAGAACATTTGTGATCCAAAGTAAAATATCGAAATAAATATGTAGTTTTCTTTTTTCTCTTTTGAGATATTAGTTTCAACTTTTTGTAAATATTTTTATATCCTCCACACCTCAGTGGCAGAGGGTATATATAGGTTTGTCATTCCGTTTGTAACGCATCGAAATAAATCCCTGAGACCCCAAAAAAATATATTTTCTTGATCCTTATAACAAGGGAAATTTACCGATGACCGTCTGTCCGTCTGTCTGTGGAAATCACGATCCCGTCTAAGGTAGACCGTTCGTTTTTATATAAAATCGTTTATTAACATCCCAAAGGTGTTGCTATTTAAAATCGTCAAAATCGGTCAAAACTCTTGAAAAAATAAAAATTGTTTGTTGTTTTTCTTAAGATATGTTGTATGTTGTATATGTTGTAATTCTTCGTATTGTTGAAGTCATTACAGTTGTGTGTATATTAACACTGCACGTGTAACATTGGCCTAAGCAAGTTTTACCACGTATTTTTTATCATTAAAATTAAATATTAAAAATTAATAAAAATAAAAATGGAAAATGAAAAATGAAAAACGGAAAATGGAAAATGAAAAATGAAAAATGAAAAATGGAAAATGGAAAATGAAAAATAAAAATTAAAAATTGAAAATTGAAAAATGAAAAATGAAAATTGAAAATTAAAAATTGAAAAATGGAAATTGGAAAATGAAAAGTGAAAAATGGATAATGAAAAATGAAAAATTGAGAATCGAAAATGGAAAATGGAAAATCGAAAATGAAAAATGGAAAATGAAAAATGAATACTGGAAAAAGAAAAATGAAAAATTAAAAATGGAAAATGATAACTGGAAAATGAAAAATGGGAAATGAAAAATGGAAAATGGAAAATGAAAAATGGAAAAAGGAAAATGAAATATTAAACATGAAAAATGAAAATGAAAAATGAAAAATAAAAAATGAAAAATGAAAATTGAAAAATAGAAAATGAAAAATGAAAAATTAAAATTGAAAAATGAAAAATGAAAACTGGAAAATGAAAAATGAAAAATTAAAAATGGAAAATGGAAAATGAAAAATGATAAATGGAAAATGAAAAATGGGAAATGAAAAATGGAAAATGAAGAATGGAAAATGAAAAATTAAAAATGGAAAATGAGAAATAGAAAATGGAACATGAAAAATGAAAAATGAAAATTGAAAAATGGAAAATGAAAAATGAAAAATTAAAATTGAAAAATGAAAAATGAAAAATCAAAAATGAAAAATGGAAAGCGGAAAACGAAAAACTAAAAATGGAAAGTGAAGAGTGGCAAATGAAAAATTAAAAATAAAAAATGGAAAATTGAAAAATCAAAAATTAAAAACGGAAAATGAGAAATGAGAAATGGAACATGAAAAATGAAAAATGAAAAATGAAAAATGAAAATTGAAAAATGGAAAATGGAAAATGAAAAATTAAAATTGTAAAACGGAAAATGAAAAATTAAAAATGGAAAATGAAAAATGAAAAACGGAAAATGGAAAATGGAAAATGGAAAATGGAAAATGGAACATGAAAAATGAAAATGATAAATGGAAAATGAAAAGTGGAAAATTAAAAATTAAAAATAAAAAATGGAAAATAGAAAAATTAAAAATTAAAAATGGACAATGAGAAATGGAACATGAAAAATTAAAAATGGAAAATGAAAAATGAAAAACGGAAAATGGAAAATGGAAAATGGAAAATGGAAAATGGAAAATGGAAAATGAAAAATGAAAATGATAAATGATAAATGATAAATGATAAATGGAAAATGGAAAATGGAAAATGAAAATGAAAAATGGAAAACGAAAAGTGGAAAATTAAAAATTAAAAATGGAAAATGGAAAATGGAAAAATGAAAAATGAAAATTGGAAAATGAACAATGAAAAATGAAAAATGGTAAATGGAAAATGGAAAATGGAAAATGGAAAATGAAAAATGAAAAATGGAAAATGGAAAGTGAAAAATGGAAAATGAAAAATGACAATATAAAAATGAAAAATGAAAAATGAAAGAAAAATCGAAAACGGAACATGAAAAATGAAAAATTAAAAATTAAAAATGGAAAATGGAAAATTAACAAGTCAGAAAATTATAGTCGGTCTAGACCGACTATACGATACCCTATACCATGCGTTTAAAGACCCTATCTCTCAGGCCCAACTAACTGGATATAGAAAATAAGCATAAACAAAATTTGAGTGGGATTTTTATTAATTTTTTCGGCTGCAGATATGAAAAAGTTCATATCGGATGCTATATCTATATGGGGACTGGGCCCAAAAATGGACCGATCCTGACCATGTTTGGTAAAGCCTCTTGTATTTTGCAAAAATATATACAAACAAAATTTGAGAAGAATCAGTGCAATATTTTTGTTTTTTGATAGATTTAAGTGAAGATCGTGAAGCTGCTCTATATGGGGCCTATGACTAAGAGTTGTCCAATAGGGATAATTTTTGGACTACTGATTAATAGATATAATATATACACACAAACCCAATTTGACTAAGATTTGTATGATAATTTGGATCTTATGGAAATATATGTTGATATCATAGGGGTCATTTGTATGGGGGCTAGGTCTGAACATGGACCGATTCTAACCAATTTCAATAGCTTTCATCCCATGGCCTACAAAAGATCAAATACCAAATTTCGTCAAAATATATGCATATTTGCGACCTGCAGTTTGATTACAAGCTTTACATGGACACACAGACGGACGGACGGACGGACGGACGGACATCGTTAAATCGAATCGGATAGTTTTCTGATTCGATCGGTATTATTAAAGATGGGTGTATGTCAAATATTTTTGGTTGTTACAAACAGCAGCACAAAGTCATTATACCCAAACCACATAGTGGTATAGGGTATAAAAATGGAAATTGGAAAATGAAAAATGAAAAATGAAAAATTGAGAAATGAAAATGGAAAATGAAAAATGGAAAATGAAAAATTAAAAATGAAAATTGGAAAATTAAAAATGAAAGTTGGAAAATGGAAAATGATAAATGTAAAATGGAAATTGGAAAATGAAAAATGAAAAATGAAAAATGAAAAATGAAAAATTGAGAAACGAAAATGGAAAATGGAAAATGAAAAATGGAAAA
Organism: Cordilura impudica; assembly: GCA_963682025.1. NCBI lineage: Eukaryota > Metazoa > Arthropoda > Insecta > Diptera > Scathophagidae > Cordilura > Cordilura impudica. Next base: position 264,031,421 of record OY821517.1, on the reverse strand, counting down.
TGAAAAATGAAAAATCAGAACTGGAAAATTAAAAATGAAAGTTGGAAAATGGAAAGTGAAAAATGGAAAATGGAAAATGAAAAATGAAAATGAAAAATGAAAAATGGAAAATGAAATGTGGAAAATGAAAAATTAAAAATAAAAAATGGAAAATGGAAAAATCAAAAATTAAAAATGGAAAATGAGAAATGGATCATGAAAAATGAAAAATGAAAATTGAAAAATGGAAAATGAAAAATCGAAAATGGAAAATGAAAAATGAAAATGATAAATGGAAAATGGAAAATGAAAATAAAAAATGAAAATGGAAAATGAAAAGTGGAAAATGAAAAATTAAAAATAAAAAATGGAAAATGGAAAAATTAAAAATGGAAAATTAGAAATGGAACATGAAAAATAAAAATGAAGATTGAAAAATGGAAAATGGAAAATGAAAAATAAAAAATGAAAAATTAGAATTGAAAAATGGAAAACGAAAAATTAAAAATGGAAAATGGAAAATTAAAAATGAAAAATGAAAATTGGGAAATGAAAAATGAAAAATGATAAATGGAAAATGGAAAACGAAAAATGGAAAATGGAAAGTGAAAAATGGAAAAAGAAAAATGAAAAATTGAAAATGGAAAATGAAAAATGGAAAATGAAAATATTAAAATGAAAAATGAAAGAAAAATGGAAAACGGAACATGAAAAATTAAAAATGAAAAATGGAAAATGGAAAATGAAAAATGAAAATCGAAAAATGAAAATTGGAAAATGAAAAATAAAAAATCGAAAGTGGAAATTGGAAAATGAAAAATGAAAAATCGAAAAATGAAAAGTGGAAAATGGAAAATGAAAAATGGAAAATGATAAACTAAAAATTAAAAACGAAAGATGAAAATTGAAAAGTGGAAAACGGAATATGAGAAAAAATTATGAAAATTGAAAATGAAAAAGTTGGAGGGTATCAAAGATTCGGCCCAGCCGAATTTAACACTCTTACTTGTTTTTTTTTTTTAACTTTGTTAAATATCGCCGAAGAAGTAATTCGTCTTTTGTCAAAGGCATATGTAAATTTAGAAATTATATATATTTTAAAATTAAAAGATACACACTTATATTTGGTGCACCTAAAAAAATGTGAAGCTTACGGATGTTTGGTGTGAATCCGATCTTCGTAAGAATTAATTCCTTACTTCACTTTTGATTTTGGACTTTAATTTTATGAATTTGCCATTCTTGAAATTTAATTCCTTCACTTTAATTCATAGGCTTATTTTTAAGCTTTTGGGCTTATTGAAAATATTAAACTAATTTTTATGAATATTTTATTCAATACTATTATCGCAATTATCGAAATCCGAGATTCTTTCTCTTGAGCTTTTAAATAAGCAAACAATATCAAGACATCTTACAAATATTACATAGTTCATTACTATTGGGGAAAGTGTTTAACACACATCTTTCTCAATACATCATTTACGTGTGAATTTTTTTCAAACCTGATAACTTCTTAAAAGAACCTTCATTAAAAAATATAAAAAAATCAACATATTATCACCAGCATCCACACTTATTACATTCTTAAGTATAATCCAAAGTTCTAAACTATGGATTCGTCGACAAATACCTGGATTACAATTATTTTTTTGCTAGCAGCATTCAATGAATGATAGAAAAAATTATGAATCTTGTTGTAACTGAATCGAGATAATGACAAATGAATTTATTTAAACTAACAATCATTTGATTAGAAATTAATTCAATTTGAGAATTCATTATAATTAATACTAAGCTTTAAGAATTTAGTTAATTAATTTATTCTTATAGAGTAGTTCGGAAGAATGCTAAAATAAAATTCCTTAATTTAGAAATATATTTTGCGTGACTTAATTTGGAAACACAACTGGGACGAACGACGAATTTTTCGTTCCGAATATTTGTCGTCAGAAATAAAACTCATTTGTGTATATGAAAATGCACACAATCAGTGCGTGAACATGATATTTACTGTTGTAATAACTCGTACAAAGTTAAAAATTCTTTTATTCATACTTATCCAACATTTATTTATGTAAATCACAAACAATTTCAAATGACGTTACAGCTGTTATGTGAATTCGTCGTAATTGTATTCATTCGACGAATTTACACAACGAATTGCTGCCGACAAATTCGTCGAGCTGTGCGAAATTCGTCGTTCGTCCCAGTTGTGTTTCCGTCCACCTTTAATTCCAAATTTAATTCGTTCGAAAAGCTGGTGTAAATAGCTACACAAATGATAATTATTCGATTACTCGAGCAAACAAAACTAAATTTTGCTCGAATTATTTATATCAAAGAAAAAATAATTTATAATTTGATACTATTTCCCGACTATTTTTTTATTTTATATGGTCAACGAAATGTGCCAACACTTAAAACGTTACAAATAAACTAAAATAAAAGCTTAAAGATAATAATCAACCTTCCCAGAAGACATTCAACTGTTCTTTTACATATTTATTCTAAACAAGATGTGTTGAAAACCTCCACTAATAAAAACAACAACATGATTTGAAGAGAGGAACAAGTCCTGAAGTTTTGATTTAATAAGAAATTTTTAAACTTAACTTTTTCTATAATTTCTGAATAGAAGATGCAAAGACAAAATTTCTTAGAAAACCCAAAGGGTTTTCCCTATCTTTTTACCGATAAATGTAAATATTTCCAAATGTTTTTTCAATAATTGTAGAAAAAAAATATATATATAAATTATTTATTGCAAGACTTTTAGTAAAAGCTCAACTATTGTAGATGTAACATTATTTTAATTGCAATGATGAAAGATATTTAAATAAATTAAAAAAAATTCTTGTGTTTTACTTTTAAAGATTTAAATTTTTGATACCATCGACCCATGTTCTAAATACAATATTATAATCAAGGCTGTCAGCATTTAGAAACAAACAAATAAGAGTGCCGAATCTTTTATACCCTCCATCTGTGTTTTATATTTACATTAATATCTGGACTTATCGAACTATTTTCAGCAAATGTAAACAAAATAAACAATATATAATAATAAACAAAATAAACAAGATAAACTATTTGCTAAACATAATACTAAATTATTACACACAGAATTTTTGGAATTTTTTACAGCTGTCTCTATATTTTATGTCATACCTTTGCACAATAGTGCTCGATTTTTCCCATTTTAAATACCAACCTGGTCGAAATGATGACAAACAATATTGTTCCAAGCTTATTTAGGTAAATGCTTTCTTTTGAGAATGGCCGTGATTTCAACAGATAGGCAGATGGACGGACAGACAAATATTGCTATATCGACTGAAGTTGTAATAAGGATCAAAAATAAATATACTTTATGGGGACGAAAATTCACTTTTCGATGCGTTACAAACGGAATGAGAACTGATATATCTGTGGTTTTCTGGAATAACCGTGTATGTCATAAAATCAAAATGATCAGGGGAGCCAAAAACGTTATATGTGAAATTATGGGCTCGATATAAAGTTTTTATAGCTTTTTATTTAACAGTCCTATAGATATGGGCAATAAATACTTTATATAAAATTTTGAGTCAAAAATCTTCATAGGAATAGTTCCTAGAGAAGGACGAAACAAACAATATGTAAATTACACTTAAAGTGTGTGCAGATAAAACAACTTATGTCGACAAACGCCGTGTTCTTTGAAAAAGAAAACTACCAATGCAACCACCCATGTAGACATAAGTTGTTGTTGCTTGAAAAATAGAATTTTTTGTTCGTCAACAAAAAGTTAACCGGACTTAGGATGAGATATAACAACGTATCAAGAATAATAGTGACAAAAAATAACAGAAATAAACACACAAGTTTTTATAAGTGGTTATAAACTAAAAAATAATCCAAAATTATTTTGCATTTTTTTTCATTAATAACAACGTATGACGTTATGTGTCGTTTTCTGAGAAAATAATTTGTCAGCGATCAAACGTATGTTGACATACGTCGATATTGCTGCAAATTATTTTAATAAACATTTAAGTTACGTCGTTATTTAAAGAAAAAGCTCAGAAATGGTCAATATTTTTTTTTTTTTTTTTTTTTTTTAACGCATGTAAAGAGCGTTAAAAATTAATATATTTGGCATCGTTCACTCAAAACCGACAAAAATGGACATACGCGGTTATTCCAGAAAACAACAGATATATCATCTCCACAGTGGTGTGGAGGGTATAATAACGATACAAATTGTTCAATGCATGCTTTGTGCTGACCAACATTATTTGAGCGACACATATTTGATTGTGTATTCAGTACAGCAATGCGCCACTTCAGGATACTGAATGAAACATATATGTCTATATTTACAATTAGCTAGAACAAGCTAGATCTATTAAGATAGAAATGTACAAATTGATATAAATAGGCCTGAAGCTCAATAAAAAAATTAAATTCTAATCAAACTTCAAGTAAGCTGTAACTTATTTGTATGGTAAAAACATCACGTGATCCTGCACTGATGTTATGTATGAATGGCTATTTCAGGTTATTAGAAAATTTAAAAAAACAATAGATTTTTTTCGTTATTCGGCTGATCAATCGCCTATTCAAATGATCAAAACAAAGATGTCTACTATTTAATCAAAAAGAGAACCCGGAATATTTAAAACCCTAATTGTGAAGCTATAAAATGGATATTTAGGTAAGTTAGAAACCATTCAACATTCAATTGTGGTCAATTCTACAAAAAAAGATTATTTTTTTAAATTAACCAATTAACATTATTCGCTAAATCGCCTCACAAATTAATTGTCAGAAAATTATTTTTGAGTGACAAACATTAAAACAAACACTTTAGAGTTTTTCTAGTGTCTCAAATAGGTAGAACATGAAAAAGAGAACCGGCGGCACGCAATTCTTTTAGTTGTAAACAACCGAACCGGTTTAATTTGTTAGTTAAAAAAAAATTCCAAAACAATAACTACAAACAAGTTGTTTTAGGTGTTTTCGTTTTCGATTTAAAATAAAGTTAAATAATAATTACCTTCTACAACTTTTAAAACTGAAGGAATCGGAATATCATGATAATTATCTAATGGTTGTTTTTGTGGAAACGGTGAGATCACATAAACTTCGTGACCCTTCTGGGCTAATGCTTTCATTAATGCTGAACCAACTATAAAATGAGACTTAGCCGCTGTATGTAAAACAGCTAAATATTTATATGATTCAACATAGGAGCAAGAAAACACGATGAAGAGTAAAAATATTGATAAACGCATGTTGATTAAATTTTAAATGTAAAAAAAAACTTTTTTGAGCTCTAAGTTTACCGACTTTAACACGCGACCGCACTGAAAGAGTGTTGATGTGAGACTAAATTTTGCTCTTTCGGTTGTTGCTGTGTATAAAAACGAAAATAAAATGCTGCAAACTGAACTTAATTTAAAAAGTAATTATTAATTAATATTATTTGATTTTTTCATTTGCTCTTTTGGGCAAAATTTATAAAAAGATAAACCGGCTTGAAAATAAGATTAATGTACCAATAATTTATATTATGTAAAATTTATTATATAACCACTATGGGACAGTACTAGAACTAGTCGTGATAGATTCATTTTCGGAATTGATTTAGATAAAATTTTAACCAAAGATATACAACTAATTTTAGAGGCTCGGACCAAAGTAACTGCATCTTAATTCCCTGGCAAGCAAATAGCATATATAGAATTCCCTTGCCATAATCGTATATTAACCTTTTGCAAACAATAACAATATCTATGAAATTATGCAAATGCACTTGTGGGTCAATAATTTCTTACTGGGTTCAAATTTAAAATATATAGCTGAAAATTATTCGAACTTCGAAATCATCACTTTAAGGCTCCTTTTGTATAAAACAAGGTTTCGTCATGGGAATATACTTATGTATAAACAAACAAGTAAGAAAATTATAGTCGGTCTAGCCCGACTATACGTTACCCTATACCATGGTTTAGAGACCCTATCTCTTCGGTCCAACTAATTGGATATAGAAAATAAGCATAAACCAAATTTGAGTGGCATTGTTATTAATTTTTTTGGCTGCAGATATGAAAACGTTCATATCGGGTGCTATATTTATATGGGGACTAGGTCGAAAAATGGACCGATCCTGACCATATTTGATAAAGCCACTTATATTTTGAAAAAGTATAAACAAACCAAATTTGAGATAAATCTGTGCAATGTTTTTGTTTTTGATAGATTTAAGTGAAGATCGGGAAGCAGCTCCATATGGGGCCTATGACTAAGAAGTGTCCTATAGGTATTATTTTTGGACTACTGATTAATGGATATAATAAACTCATACAAACCCAATTTTACTGAGATCTACATATATGATAATTTGGATATTATGGCAATTTATGTCGATTTCATAGGGGTCATTTGTATGGGGACTAGGTCTGAACGTGGACCGAATTTCACCAATTTCAATAGCGTTTATCCTATCGCCGGTAAAAGCTTACGTGCCAAATTTAATCAAAATATATTCGTATTTGCGACCTGTAGTTTGATTACAAGGTTTACATGGGCACACAGACGGACAGACAGCCGGGCGGACATCGGTAAATCGACTCAGAAAGTGATTCTGAGTCGATCGGTATAATAAAAGATGGGGCTAGGTCAAATATGTTTGGTAGTTACAAACAGCAGCACAAAGTCATTATACCCAAACCACATGGTGGTATAGGGTATAAAAATTTAAATTGTTGAAAAGCTGGATATTTATACCCTATACCACTATGTGGTTTGGGTATAATGACCTTGTGCTGCTGTTTGTAACAACCGAAAATATTTGACCTAGACCCATCTTTAATTAAAACGATCGAATCAGAATCACTTTCTGAGTCGATTTAACAATGTCCGTCCGTCCGTCCGTCCGTCCGTCCGTCTGTGTGTCCATGTAAACCTTCTAATCAAACTGCAGGTCGCAAGTATGAATATATTTTGATGAAATTTGGTACGTACGCTTTCATCTGCCATAGGATCAACGCTGTTGAAATTGGTGAGAATCGGTCTATGTTCAGACCTAGCCCCCATACAAATTACCCCTTTGAAATCGACATAAATTGCCATAAGATCCAAATTGTCATATAGATATTACTCAAATTGGGTTTTGTATGCGTTCACTATGTCCATTAATGAGTAGTCCAAAAATGATCCCTTTGGCCCCATATAGAGCTGCTTCCCGATCTTCACTTAAATCTATTAAAAAACAAAAATATTGCACTGATTCTTCTCAGATTTTGTTTGTATATATTTTTGCAAAATACAAGAGACTTTACCAAACATGATTAGGATCGGTCCATTTTTGGACCTAGTCCCCATATAGATATAGCATCCGATATGAACTTTTTCATATCTGCAGGCAAAAAAATTAATAAAAATTCCACTCAAATTTGGTATTTGCTTATTTTCTATGTCTAGTTACTTGGGCCTAAGAGATAGGTTTCTAAACGCATGGTATAGGGTATCGTATAGTCGGTCTAGGCCGACTATAATTTTCTTATTTGTTTTCTAATATTTCTGTCAAAAATTGATTGCACAATTTTTTATCTTATAGTCATTGTAATAGAGAACGATATTTTCTGTCTTGGTTCTATTGCACCAGAAATCGATTTTATAAACTAAAAATATATATGACATGATCTGTGAAATAGGGGCTTAAATGTGAATGTCACATTCCATTTTGTTTGCCGATTGAGATGGAGTATGACACCTTCAACAACTATTTTCATAGAAATCGTCACCTATATGTATTTGCTAACAGACAACAACACCAAGGTAAAACAAACTGAAAAAAAGAGTGTAAACATAGAACAAAAGAAGAGAAAAGACTTCAACATTTTGTTGGTAAGAAAGTGGTTTTGCAATTTCACTTTGAATTATATTTTTTTTAAATCTACTTACTATTATCGGCTTTAATTTTGTAGCTTTCATCATGATAACTTCTTATATTCTAACCATTGCTAAAAATTAATTGTTTTTTGATTATAAAAAGTTGAGTTTTATTGAATTTAAAATGCATGAAAAAAGAATATCAGCTGATGTGATTCAGTTGATGTTCTACAACTATTATCTCGGGAAACAGTTCTAGCATTATCCCCAATATTTTCTTTATCAAGACAGATGATTTGCAGTATTTTAAATCACGTAGAAAACGAAGGTAGCCTCCAAAATAAACCTTCAAGTAAGCGCCCACATAAAATTTCGGAGAGATTAGAACACAGTTTGGGAACAAAGAATTTATGTGGTGTTGTAGTCTCCCATGAAATAGTAAAACAGGTTTTGAAAAGCAGCTAGTATTTGTCAAGAGTTGCTAAAAAACATATTTACTTCCAATACAACACATAGAAAAATGATTGTCTTTTGCTACACTGCTCATTACCCAAACCTGACAAATACTTGGATGACCTTATATTCTGCGATGAGACAAAAATGATTCTTTACTGTACAGTATGGATAAAGTTGTCAAAAGCATAGGAAAGTCGAAATGAAATTCTAAATTTGAAAATTTGAAAACTTTCGGTCACGATTTTAGGGTGCATCGCCGTAAGTCACCCAGATTCACGAATAGAGAAAACCCTGATGATACTACTGCTTCTTCAATCCATACAACTCTGAACTCTGCAAATATGCTTACGACAATTACTTCTCCTTTGATGCCTCAAAATGCTGTCCTACCATCTTTTAATAAAGCTTCATCGATACTTACTACTGATAATATACAATCTTTTACAAATACTGCTCCCTTGATGTCTAAAACTGCAATGCTACCATCTTTAAATAATACGTCCTTGACGCCTACAACTGCTATTCCACCATCTTTAACTAATGAAGAGGCGTTACCGAAATAACTAAAGGTAATCCTTACAGACCTGTATAAATGATATAATTACATATGTACATATATTGAAACAATTAAATGATTTAAAAATAAAAACAAATAGTTAGGAATTTAAGAAAATAATGATATTATGCTTAATTACATCAGTGTTAAACGAAAAATCAATTAATTGATAAAGATTATTATAAACACAACAAATTCTTCTAAAAAGATCAGCTAGAGCATAGTTGGTTTGAAAAGATTTAACAAAGAGTGGTTGGATTTGGCGTGATACTCGTTGAGGAACATTAAAAGTTATATTGTTGACAAGAAAGTCAGAACAGATTTCACCATTAATTAGGTTGATCATAAATGTTACTTTTAGCATAGTCCTACGGCTTTCCAAAGTAGGTAATTTTATTAATTTAAGTCGATCAGCGTATGAAGGTAGATTAATTGCAGAATTCCAAGGTAAGCCACGTAAGCAAAGGAGTACAAATTGTTTCTGTACAGACTCGATTCGTTGAATATGAATGTTATAGAAGGGATCCCATATTATTGACCCATATTCTAAAATAGGTCTTACAAGCGATGTAAAAAGTTGTTTGGTTATGTAAGGATCAATAAATTCTTTTGCCCATCTTTTAATAAAGGCGAGTGTACCTCTAGCTTTATTAACTGTCATGGTGACGTGAGATACAAAGTTTAATTTAGGATCAAGTAGAATCCCTAAATCCAGAAAAGTATCAACAAGTTCAAGCTGATATCCGCCCAAAAAGTAGTTAGCAAGAAAAACATTATTTCTAGAAAAACGCATACATTTACATTTTTTCAAATTTAGTTCCATTAGGTTACGGTTACACCACGAAAAGAAATTGTTGAGATCTGATTGAAGATGAATATGATCATTATGTTGACAGTAACTTAAAAAAATTTAACATCATCAGCGTACATTAAAACGTTGCAAAAATGTATCACTTTTGGAAAATCATTGATGAAAAGGGAGAAAAGAATTGGTCCAAGATGGCTGCCTTGAGGAACACCAGAAGTCACAGTAATATCTTTAGATGACATATTATTATACATTACACGTTGTGTTCTCTCAGAAAGATATGATTTTATCCATTTAAGGCTTAATGGTGTTAAACCTAATAAATCCAATTTGATCTGTAGAAGGTTATGGTTTACTTTATCGAAAGCCTTACTAAAATCGGTGTATACTGCATGTGTTTGTTTTTTCTTGACAAAACCATCGTTAATTATTGTCGTAAAATGAAGCACATTTGTAATGGTAGAGCATCCTTTCCGAAATCCGTGTTGAAATGGTGACAAAATTGACGATGGGTAATAGCACAAAAAATCTGTAATAAATTTCTCGAAAAGCTTAGGGATTGCACTAAGTTTAGCAATGCCACGGTAATTAGAAACATCCGATCTATTTCTAGATTTGAATAATGGAATGATGTAAGAAGCTCTCCAAAATTTTGGAAAATAACCGTTTTTTATTGACGCATTAAACAACAGAGTCAGCGGTGTTGCCAAGGAAGTAGCACAATAATTGAGTATAGAACTAGGTATTCCATCAGGTCCATGAGTAAATGAAACTTTAAGTTTCTTCAGGCTATTAACAAGTTCTGCCTTATCAATTAGGGGAAAAGATATAGCTTGATTTGTGTTTATTGGATATGAATAGCTGTTGGAACAATATTGAGCAACAGAATATGTACTAGCAAAAAAGTCTGCAAACATGTTACTTATTATAGTATCATCACAAGATTCGATATCGTTTAATTTCATTACAGATGGATAACCAGTAGTTTTTCTTTTTGAATTAACAAAGTTGTAAAAGGCTTTAGGATCACGATTGAAATCTTCCTTCATTTTGTTTAGATAGTTTTTGTATAAATAATTGTTAAGAATATTATATTCGGCACGATGAATGGAGTATTTTTCAAAAAATACAAGAGAACCAAAAATTTTATACTTTTTATAATACTTGTTCTTAAAATTTTTTAATCTTGATAGTTGTTTTGAGTTCCAAGGCGGGCCAGTTCGTTTATAGACAGAACGCTTTGGGATGCATTCAACCATAAAAGAATACATAGTTCTATAAAAGACCTCCACCATAAAATCAATAGAAGTATGGCACAACAAATCATTCCAGTTAGTGTTAGAAATTAGATCAATCAATTTGCTATAGTTGGTTTGTTTAAAACAAAAAACTTTATCTTTATTAATACGAATGTTGGATCCAACAGAAGTAGGCAAAACACAGCTAATTTCAATAGTTTGATGAAAGCGATCTTCCGGCAAGGTGATAGGATCAGAGCGAGTTATTATACAATCTTCTGGATTATTTGTAAATACCAGATCTAGCGGTTTACCGTATGCATTAAATACGCCATTCATCTGGTAAAGACTAAGATCAACTATCTCATTCAATATTAAGTCATCACAGTTATTAGATTTAATTGGAATAAAATGCGGAGCATCAGGCGAATTTTTCCATATTATAGATGGTAAATTAAAATCTCCAACAACAAAAATTAAATCCTCAGGTTTAGCACGTTGAGCAAATGATTTGATGGCCTGAACGTGTTCAAGGTATATTTCTTCAGGAGAATTAGGAGGTATATACGAACAGGTTATGAAAATTATTTTATAATTAAGTTTTATCATTACACTGACAAACTCAATATTTGGAGAAGATTCAGATTGAAGAGATTCGGAAGCAAACAGGCATGAAACAGCAATTAAAACACCACCACCATTACGATCGTTTCTGTTATATCTATATATTTGATAATTGTTACATAGTAACTCAGAATTAAAAACATTATCTTTCTTGACAATATTCTGAAATTTATTTTGATTTTATTCGAAGCTTATTCACATTTACTGTCAATTCTGTTCATTTTTATTACTGTCATTTGTAAATACATAGACAATATGAAATAAATAAAAAAAATATCACGACAAAACGGGAGAAAAAAAAAATTAATATGTCAAAAATCTTTCTTCACAGACTGTCATTAATTGTTTACATAAAAAAGTTCGTATTCAAGATATGTGGTCAGGGTATAATAATTTTGTGCTTATGTTTGTAACTACCAACAATTTTTGACCTAGACCCATCTTTTATTATACCGATTGACTTAGTATAACTTTCTGAGTGGGGTTAGCGAATTATTTCCGTCCGTCTGTCCGTCCGTCTGTCCGTCCGTCTGTGTGCCAATGTAAAGCTTTTAATCAAACTAGAGGATGCAAATATTAATATATTTTAATTAAATTTACTCCACAAGCTTCCTTTGACCATAGGACAAACGTTATTGAAATTGGTGATAATCGGAGTACTTTCAGACGTAGTCCCCGTACAAGTGGCCCCTATGAAATCGATTTAAGTTGCCTTTAGATCTAAATTATGTGTATGTTTATTACATCCATCAACCAGTAGTTCAAAAATAAACCACATAGAAAATTATTAGTCGTAGCACCCATATAAAGCTGCAATCAGAAAAATGACTAGTTGAAATTCGGTTAAAACTCGAAAAATTTGTGATAAGAATTTTTATTGTGTTTCTTTAATATTTAAAAATACAATAGATAATAGATAAAAATACGTATAAACACAATTCATTTTAAAATGTCATGTATATACCAACAGAATTAGTTCCGTTTACCAATCAATCACTAAACTAATTTAATTCAGGCAACCTAACAAAACCAATAATAATATGCTTTAGTCATAATTATTTGCAACTGCAACTATATTCTATTTTAATAACATATTTCAAATCGAGAATATATTAACAAATATTGTAATATTGTAATATTGGTTGAAATTGTTTTCTATTATTATAAAAGAAACCCAAATGATTTGGCATAGGTCGAAAAATAACCTATGTAGGACCTTTTTCAGCCATAGCATCCACAGCATACTTTAATGAATAAAATATTGAACGCAATATGTGTACCATATTTTTAACTAGGTCTCATATTATATTCACATCCACTCTAAGTCTAGATAAGTAGTAATGATTCTGCCCCTAGGATCTAACCATTTTTTAAACTAAAACCAAATTATACATGGACACAGCATTGATAATAATATTTATTTAATTAAAATATTATTGTTATTTGTTAATAATAGTAATTTAATATTTATTAATAATAATATTAATAAGTATAAGCCCAAAAACTGTGATACGTAGTGTTAGGAAAATTTTTACTGTGATATTTTTAATTTTTATTTGCAATTATTTTTTAAATTAAATATGTGTTTTATGTTGTTATATGTACTGTGTAAAACAATTATTTTTGAAAATTAAGTGCAAAATTTGTTAAAAATTATTTATTTAATTAAATACTAGAGGACCCCTGCTGCTCCGCTGCATTATATTATTTTTTATAATATAATACCAAAATATGCCAAGAGAAGTTAACGTACAGTAAAAGTAAAGTTGATTGTCCACGCATAACTTTCCTCAAACCCAATGGTTGTTTGGTTGGGTAAGTGGATCTGTGTGTGGATGGGCTCACGCGTGTGGTGCACCCCGCCTCCGCCAACCAACTCCTTGTGTCTGTCGGTCTGTCTGTCGAGGTCCAATGCCACAGCCAAGCGAGCGAGAGAGAGAGAACTTAACATGCATACGTTACGTGAGCTTGTCGTCGTCGTTGTTCTAATGTTTTATTATTTTTACCGTGCATTGTACGGATGTAGTACAAAAAAAAATATATAAATACGAATGATGAGGTGGGTATTGTGTGGAAGCATTTGCATATAAATAGGTGTGGGTTTTGTGTATGGATAATCAAATGTATTCAGATTGTGATACATCAAGCACTTGCTCTTATAAATATTCCGCAGAGTTTAGAAGATCATCATCAAAAGACAATGGCTCCAGTGAAGAAGATGCAAATGGCTGAAAACAAGGAGAGAGTGGAGACTCTGAGTTGTCAGAAATTTCTATTAAGCGGTTCAGAAGAGGAGGAGGAACAAACGTTGACAGTGGAGACTTCTATATGGATAACAAAAAATTATGTGAAAAATTTTCAGGGGCCATTTGTATCATTGCACAGCTGGCAACCACATCCACGTCATCCATGATTGTACCTACAGCAACAACAGCTGCCGATATGCCTTAATTAACAACCTGATCAACGGTGGAAAAGTCGATCGAAGATTTGCTCGCTAAGTCTTTCCAGTTGTCAGTGAATTTGCAAAAGGACAGCCGGATCTGTTTGCACTATAACATCGCCGGGCGAACGTAGCTACCAAGTCATGAAGCTCGATGTGTACGATTTTTTAAAGATATGCAAAAAACCAAACTCGGAATGGTGGAAGGAAGCGAATTTTCGTTCGACGTTTTTGATTACGTTACCGATGATTCGGAGCTATCAGCTTGTGGTGAAATTGCTTCTACGCGCAACCCAACAAGTATCCAAGATAGACGGTATCAAAAAAGAAGTAAGGGAGACAAATTAATTAATTTCATTAAGCTACATCGATTGGCTGTCATCGGAGTTCAAATTCTGGGACATAAATTCAAAAACGCTAATCAATAACTATATTCGCATTGTCAACAACTACATAAACAATCTAACAGACCAAGAGTTGTATATGTATTTGCAGTCCAATAGAGCCGCAGAATTTAATATTTTACGCTCCGTTCAACAACTTATACGATTATTATTACAACATAAATGAATCTATTGAGTTATTGGATGACATTTTAAAATATCAATTTCATAATAGTAGTGAAGACATTTGTAGCTTTTTGAAAAATCTCTACAATATTACTAACAAGACAATTGCGAAATTATGAGATATCATTAAAATTCACCATATACCTATTACATTTCTTAAAAAATAATTAATTCTATAAAATTATAATAACAGTTATAATTAATTCCGAAGAAAGATCTGCCGCGTTTAATGAAGCCACTTTTTGGTCTGTACTCGTATTTTGCTATATTTTGCTCTGGATTTTTAAAGTTGTCCCATGCAATTTTCATTGGCATACTACTTACATATACATATACAAAACCACTTCTTTTATATATTGTACATTCATTGTGTCTCCCAAACAAAATAGCATGTACTCAGTTACCCAAATATAACAATAATATACATATGTTCCAAGTTCACCCAAATTAATATGGCAATTATTCAATTAATGTCATTAGCCTGCTATTGTACACAAATATGTATAATTCCAATTATAAGGTATCAATAGCATTATGCACGGTAATAATCTAACCCATAAAAACAAAGTTTCTATTAAAACTCTTTCGTTCCTTCTGTATATGACTTTTGAATATCTCCGTGACTGTGCATGACGGTGTGTGACTATCTTAGAATTAATCTTTGGCCACAACAAGTCTATGGACAAAGTTTCAGATCCATCGGATGAGGGGAAGAGGGGTTTTAATCTCTCCGTGACTGTGCGTGACTATCTCAAAGTTAATCTTTTTTCACAGCAAGTCTATCGACCAATGTTTAAATCGATCGGATAAAGGAAAATTGGTTTTAAATCACTCCGTGACTGTGCGTGGCTATGCGTGACTGCGCGTGACACTGTCGAAGTTTATCTTTCTTTACAGCAAGTATATCGACCAAGTTTCAGATCGGTCGGATGAGGATAAATGACATTTAGATCACTCCGCAGCTGTGCGTGACCATGCGTGACTGTGCGTGATTAAGTCAAAGTTAATTTTTTTTTCACAGCAAATGTATGGACGAAGTTTCAGATCGATCGTATGAGGGGAAATGACATTTAAATCACTCCGCGACTGTTCGTGACCATGCGTGACTGCGCGTGACTAAGTCAAAGTTAATCTTTTTTCACAGCCAAGTTTCAGAACAATTGGGTAAGGGGGAATGGGGTCCACCCATGGCAGACAGACAGACAGAGAGTATGAGTTAAAAGAAAGAGTTTAAAAATATTAAAACATTAGGACGACGACGACGACGACGACAAGCTCACGTACCGTATGCATGTTAAGTTCTCTCTTGCATATGTTAATTTTTTTCTATCGCTCGCTCTCTCGCATAGCACTAGTTATAACAAAGATAAATGAAATATTTAGAAAATTAAACAGTTTCATAAACTTATGTAATACTAAATTATTAAAACAAACACACTGAATTTGTAGCATTTTTTAGAGGTGTTTTTATACATTAGTCTTTATATTGGCACAATGATGTCCGATTTATCTCATTTTAATCACGAATCTGCTCAGAATTATGGCAAACAATATTATTCTAATTTTGCCCAGGTAAGTGGTTTATATTGTAAATGAGCATGACAGACAGACAGACGGATATGGTTATATCGACTCGAATTGTTATTAGGACCAAGAATATATGTATATACTGTATTGGGTCAGACAAATGAATGAGAAACTTGTATATGCCCTATGCACAGTGGTGTGGGGGGCATCTATAATATTAATAGGCTAGGCGATTTCTTGAGACCCAAGTTTTGTTCTACCGTTTTATCCCGATTTTGAGCAAACGTATATTATTTGAAAGCTATTTCTTTTTAGCCGTTTTGCAGATTTACAGATTTTTAAATTTTTTCCTTTATTTTGAGTAAATTGCATTTAAACTTGCTACTAACACATATATATAGAATACAAAGCCTAACATGTATTGGGATAACGGGGACAATGAGGACGTACCCAACGGCAGCACTTGAATTACTCTTGGACCAAAGCCCACTACATATAGTGATGCAAAAAAAGCTCTGGCAACGGCAATCAGTATAAAGGGGTATAAACCTATAACCAGGCTTTATGAAGGGCAATGGAACCGAATAAGTCAAGTTAAAGATTACTCCCTTCTGGATTGTCCAATGGACAGGACTGAGAAGAAATACGACTTCAAGAAATACTTTGTTACAAAACTTAGTAATAAGAAGGAATGGAGTAGTTTGAGTACAGCATATTCTTTAAACGAGGATACGATCAAATGGTACACGGACGGGTCAAAGACCGAAGATGGAACAGGGGCGGGAGTCTTTGGGCCTAGAACCAATTAATACGAACCAATGGGAAAACACACGAGTATTTTCCAGGCAGAAATTTATGCCATCGATAGACGTGCACAGATTAACTTAAATAGAAAGTACAAAAGACGGGACAGAACCCTACTATCAGACAGTCAAGCTGCTATTCGAGCATTAGGCTCCTATGTAGTAAATTCTAAGTAAGTATCGGACTTTCTGCAGAGACTGAATGAACTAGGCAAACACAATATAGTCAGCCTTTGTTGCGTCCCGGGGCATATTGGGATCCAGGGAAATAAGCAAGCAGATGAGCTTGCCAGAAAGGGAGCTTCCACAAAGCTAATGGGAACCATTCTGTGGAATAGGAAAAGGAGTATGGGAAAGCATACTCAGAGAATATGAAAACCATATCAAACAAGAGCTTTTCTCGAGCCACTTAGGCTTAAGGCAATCCAAACTCTTATTAGGCAACTACAACAACAAGAGATTTGGGTCATGTATCGGATTATCAAAGAACGGACTGAGAGTAATAACCGGGATTTTAAGCGGTCACTGTAGGCTTAGGGAGCATCTGAGCATGTTAGAAATGGACGCGAACCCCATGTGCAGATTCTGCGATGAGAAGACAGATTCACCAGAGCGCATACTGGGGGATTGTGGAGCTTTAATGCATAAAAGGAAAAAGAACCTGGGTTCTTTCCAAATACCAGGGAGCGAAATAAGATCACTGGAACCAATCAACATCCTCGAATTTCTGAGGGCTTCAGGGTTGGGTGCCATTTTATAGGGACAAATTATTAGCAGAGGGCAGTACAATAGATCACTTGGTCGCAGTACTTTCGACACCTCTTTATACAATTACAATTACAACACATATATAATATTATACATATGCTATGTTGTTTTATTTAATTTGTTAATGAGTTTGTTATCTTCATTCACAATAATAATAAACCATAAAAGTGTTGGTTTGTGAATTGGCTAAGTTGAGAAATAAAGCTGCCTAGAAATTGCACTCGAATTTCGAGCGCAGGAATCTGCTAGTAAAAATTAAAGTCCAGCATTAAAATCTATACTCCGATTATGTTTCTTTTCAGTATATTTTTAAAAAATAAGAACAAGTTGATTGGAATAAATATAAAAATTTTAATACAAATTAAAAAATATATATTTTTTTTTTTCTTAAAAACAAATTGTTATTTAAAAACACAGGGTTATCTACCGCTTCTTAAAAAAAATAAATTAATTTTATAAAAGTAACAAATTTAATTCTTCTTTAATTTCTTCTTTTCAGCCTTTGGCTTCTGACCACAAACAAAACTTAACAAACATTTTATCAACCAAATACTTGCACCAAGCACAAATAATATGCCACCGTATAACAAGAAAATAGCATCGATGTTATGATATGCGATAAAACTTAAATCTAAACCAGCACAATGTAAATATTTGGCACCCTTATGTCTGGCCACATGTTCAGCCCAATAAATGGCTAATTTCAAAGGTTCCATAGGTTGATCTCTATATCGCTCGGACATTCTCTGCACCAACTCGGTATATTTTGGATTTCCTATCATTTCATCAACAGCTTGTTTTATGGCGTTTGCTGTTATGTTGCTGTAATCTATCATTAGACCATAACCATTAGCCACAGCTTTAGCCATATTTAAAAATTGATCACCAAATATGGGTATACCAATGAATGGTTTACCATGATAAATACTTTCGGTGGTACTTAGCAGACCGCCGTGGGTTATAAAAACTTTAACATTATTATGAGCCAATATATCATCCTGTGGGAACCAATCACTAATGAATACATTATCCGGCTTTCCTTCTAATTTTGTATCTTCAAATTTCCATAAAATTCTTTGTTTCAGCGATTTAAAAGCATTCAATAACTCCTGTCTCTTTTCAATGGGTAAGTTCTTAGCCTTTATATTAGAACCCATGGAAAAGTACACTACGCCATGTTTGGACTCATTTATAAAAGTTTCAATATCCTGTGGCAAAGGTGATCTCTTACGATTGATATGCATACCACCAACCTCAATTTGATTGGGTACATATGGCCGGGGGAAACTTAACGACACATGGGTGTTAAGCAGAACTAAAGCAGCATTCTTACGTATATCATACAATGACTTTTCAAGGTGAGGAAAATATTTCTGATATAGCTGAGCTTGTTTTGGTAGGTAGTGATAATCCAAAAATAAACGTTCGAATGTTGATAAACCCAAATTTATAATGCGTTCCTTTAATGACATCCGATCAGTAAAAGGTAAGAAGGTACTAGGTACATAGGAGGGAGGAGAAGGAGAACCAACCTAAAAAAAAAAATACAAAAAAAATTATTTTATTTAAATGTTAAATAAAGAAAAGTTTGTAATGTATAAAAACACACAATCAGTGAGTGATAAAAGTAATGGAACACCGAATACGTCTGGAAACCAGTCTTTGGTATGTGATTTAAAGTTGATTTAATTACATGTTTAGATAAGAAAATACTGCCATCATTTATATTATAATTAAATTATAGTTTATATGATAATAATCAACTTAAAAAAACATTTAATTATCTAATAACAAAGCATGTATTTATATTCAAATAAAACGACAAGTGCCATTAGAAATAAATATAATAAAAAACAAGTAAGAAAATTATAGTCGGTCTAGATCGACTATACGATACCCTATACCATGCGTTTAGAAACCCTATCTCTTAGGCCCAACTTACTGGACATAGAAAATAAGCAAAAACCAAATCTGAGTGGGATTTTTATTAATTTTTTTTGGCTGCAGATATGAAAAAGTTCATATCGGATGCTATATTTCTATGGGGACTAGGTCCAAAAATGGACCGATCCTGATCATGTTTGGTAAAGTCTCTTGTATTTTGCAAAAATATATACACACAAAATTTGAGAACAATCAGTGCAATATTTTTGTATTTTAATAGATTTAAGTGAAGATCGGGAAGCAGCTCTATATGGGGTCAAAGGGATCATTTTTGGACTACTCAGTAGTGGATGTAATGAATGCATACAAACCCAATTTGAGTAAGATCTATATGGCAATTTGGATCTTATGGCAATTTATGTCGATTTCATAGGGGTAATTTGTATGGGGGCTAGGTCTGAACATGGACCGATTCTCACCAATTTCAACAGCGTTCATCCCATGGCCGATGAAAGCTTACATACCAAATTTCATCAAAATATATTCATATTTGCGACCTGCAGTTTGATTACAAGCTTTACATGGACACACAGACGGACGGACGGACGGACGGACGGACGGACATTGTTAAATCAACTCAAAAAGTGATTCTGATTCGATCGGTATAATTAAAGATGGGTCTAGGTCAAATATTTTTGGTTGTTACAAACAGCAGCACAAAGTCATTATACCCAAACCACATAGTGGTATAGGGTATAAAAACTTTTAATTAGTGAAGTAATTCAAAACATAGCGGAACTCGAACGCTCCAAAATGATTTTTTTTTTCAATTAGTAAAGAACTAAATTGCATATGATCCAATTGTTCAAGGCTTTCTAACTACTATTTTATCATCCTAAGAGTAATCCATTTTTTTATTCATTTCATTTCGATTATGATCCCCTATGTGCCCGATACAAATTCTCTTAATAATCACATTATTACATTCTCGTAATGACTGTCGTTTATGTTTATAAATCATAACCTCAAAAAATTTTTGTCTTAGCCACCATAAAAAGTACTCGCCGGACATTCATTTAAAGGCTTACAAATATGAGATATGGACATTTCCATGGCTAAACACGTGACAAAAAAAAATTCAGATTTGTTTTTCGTTGTTCTGATATTTGGATATCACTTTAATAACGCTGTAATTACTATTAAAGCTGAAACCGGTCGAATGTATGGTCCTAAAATATTAGAAAAGTAAAAAGGGATTCGTGACGTGATAGAAAATAGAACTGGCGCCCTTTCAACGAAACTTATTTTACACTGATCTGGAATAATATAAAATAGTCCATAATATGATACAGAACGTGACATGCTTTTAAAAGTTAACAAGAGCGGGAAAGGCATTAACTCAATTTTGCGGTCAGTTTTAAAATCATGGCATCTGAGTTAAGCTGTAAATTCATTAATATTTTATTTTTCAGTCACTGTGGACCTTTCTGTAAAAATTACCATATCTTTGATAAATTTTGATTGTTTTTAACATACGTTTTGGGGGGAAAAAATTATAATAATAACCATGGTTGAGCTACATACGTACAGTAGAGTGGTCCTTAAAAATGAAAATGCAATTTTGGGGAGTGTCAGTTGGTTTCCTTTCTATATAATCGTCTCTAATGGCGCCAAGTCAAATTATTTTTTCCCTAACCCGCAAATATAGCGATGAAATAAACATTTTAGAGTAGAAAACTGATTATTTTTTGATACAAAATATTTAGAGATATTACATTTACTGAAAAATTCACAAAAATTTATTTTTTTCTCGAAATCCACAAAAAATAAATCTTAAAAAAAAATTTTGCCTGAACGATTTACCTAAAAATTCTTACAATTAATCTATAATATGTGTTTAACAAAACCTTAAAGTGCCAGATACATATATTCTTTTAAATTTTGTTGAAGAAAATTTTTTAAAAGTTGAAAAAGGATTTTTCAAAATTTTATAGAAAAAAAATTACTTATGCGTTTTCTTTTCTGACAAAAAATGTCGCATTTTATTTGCACTTTTTCGAAGAGTGTATTTTTTTATATATTCTAAATTAATAAACTGCAAAAAATATTTATTATTATCCTCTTTGAAGTCATGGGGTGAAAATATTCAAAAAAGGGGAACAATGTGGAAATATTCTCACTCTATGACCGAAAGAAGTCAATGGTTACCATTTTTTGCGATTTACGATCGCTCGACTTTGAGACCTTTCGATTGATTATAAAATAAGGTTGCTCTTAATTTAGAATATATAAAAAATACACTTTTCGAAAAAGTGCAAATAAAATGCGACATTTTTTGTCAGAAAAGAAAACGACATTAGTTTCTCATTGCGCAATAGGTTAGCAGTGGTAATAAAATAAAACTACATATCTGAGTGCTTATAAGCATTGACTATAAGTAAAAATCTATTACTTTAATCAATTTCTCATGACTAGTTTTTTTTCAGGGACAGTAAAGGTGATAAGTATTATAAAAAAAGGTTTTTTATGAAAGCTATTTTGAGTGTTTCGAAAAAAACTCATCTAAAACAGTTATTTTTCAACGTAAAAATAAAAATATATGTCTTAAAAGAGAGTTTTATTTTTCCGTCATAAAATAAAACTCTTTTGAGGAGTTTTTTTTTTTTTTTCATCAGAAAATAAAACTCATTTTATGAAAATTGACACCCAAATAAAAAAATATGTAGTTTCCTAATTTGTTATTGTTTGGTTCGTATTATTAAATTGCCTGTTTTTTAGTATTCTGAGTCTAAAAGATAATAATTGCAAAAGAATTAATTTTCTATACAAAATCGCATTGTATAGTAAGGTAAGTAGCGTGACTGCCACACGCATATTTTTATTGAATTTTTATTAATTTTACTTTTGTAATAAATTAAAATATGGGAATATGGGTCATAATTCCGATAATTTTTGTCCAAGGCCCTTGTCAATTGACAAACCTCTTATTTAAAAATATATTATCCGTATTTATATAAACTAGCAGATTGCAGCACTTGAAATTCGACTGCAACTTCTAGGCCACTTTATTTTTAAACGTAGCCAATTCACAAACCAACACTATTTTGGTTTTTCATTATTGCGAATGAAGAAAACAAACACATTAACAAACACATTAACAAATTTAATATGTATAATATTATGTATGTGTTAGTAGCAACTTTAAATGAAATTTACTCAAAATAAAGGAAAAAATTTAAAAATCTGTAAATCTGCAAAACGGTTAAAAAGAAATACCTTTCAAATAATATACGTTTGCACAAAAAATCGCATAGCCTCTTAATATTATAGATTGGCCAACACTGTACAGTGTGTTCCTACAAACCAGGTAAACGTGTAAAGAGCATTCTCTGCTTTTAAATTGGTGTTGAGCGACTTGCGTTTAAAAAAAGTTTTGTTCATAAAATTAAAGATACAAAGATAATTTAGAAATGATAATTTTGCAAAAATAGTTAAATACTGAAATCGATCTATGTATATAACAACTTATCAAAAAATTAAATTGTAGAAAAAAATTTTCGTAAAATCTTAAAAAAGCCATATTTTCCCCGCAACTTTTTTTCATCCGATTGTCCCCAAACTTCACAATTATTAGTTTTATATAGAAAAGAAACAAACTGGACCCCGACACTCCCCAATATCGCCATTTAAAAAATGTCCATATAACGTAGAACCACGCTAATGCACATGTTCTGTTACGTCTAAACATTTTTCCCTATATTTAGTTTTTTATATCTGTATAGTTTCGTACATAATTCCTAACCTCTTTGGTCTAAAGGCTCCAAATTCAATAACAAGCTGCTGCAGATCATGACGAACAAATTAAAAGCCTAAGTTGCGTGACCCATTCTATCTCTATCGGACAGGAGAATGTTTTCAATAGACAGACCGACGGACATTATAAGGATCAAGAATATATGTAGTTTATGGGGTCTCCGGAATTTATTTCGATGAGTTGCGAACGGATCGACAAACACTGTACGATTTTAAGTGACTTTGAAAATATTAAGAAACATCTACCGTTTGAAATTTTAAAAAAATTATAATTATGTATATTACATAACTTTATGTAAATATCTTTATAATAACTAAGTAAGGACGAAGGCCTCTGCAGCCAGTCTCCTAATTTCTTTGAATTTTATTAATTTGTAAATATATTAAGTATTAATAAATACAAATAAATAAACAAGTAAGAAAATTATAGTCGGTCTAGACCGACTATACGATACCCTATACCATGCGTTCAGAGACCCTATCTCTTAGGCCCAACTAACTGCACACAGAAAAAATATTTGCCAACCGAATTGGTCTGAAGTGGAACAACTGTAAGTTCGATTGTATCAAAAGAAATTTAATATCATCTGCAAATTTTCTGTTATGATAAAATATTTACTGTTAAGGCAATAGAATTGTAATCATCGTGAACCCGAAAATCGGATATTAGCATTATCGCAGTTCGGTTGGCAATAAATTCGGTAGCCACAATGAATCTGTTTTCTGTGTGTGGACATAGAAAATAAGCAAAAACCAAATTTGAGTGGGATTTTTATTAATTTTTTTGGCTGCAGATATGAAAAAGTTCATATCGGATGCTATATCTATATAGGGACTTGGTCCAAAAATGGACCGATGCTGATCATGTTTGGTTAAGTCTCTTGTATTTTGCAAAAATATATACAAACAAAATCTGAGAAGAATCAGTGCAATATTTTTGTTTTTTAATAGATTTAAGTGAAGATCGGGAAGCTGCTCTATATGGGGCCAAAGGGATCATTTTTGGACTACTCATTAGTGGACGTAATGAACGCATACAAAACCCAATTTGAGTAAGATCTATATGACAATGGGGATATTATGGCAATTTATGTCGATTTCAATAGCGTTCATCCCATGGCCGATAAAAGCTTATATACCAAATTTCATCAAAATATATTCATATTTGCGACCTGCAGTTTGATTACAAGGTTTACATGGACACACAGACAGACGGACGGACGGACGGTCGGACATTGTTAAATCAACTCAGAAAGTGATTCTGATTCTATCGGTATAATTAAAGATGGGTCTAGGTCAAATATTTTTGGTTGTTACAAACAGCAGCACAAAGTCATTATACCCAAACCACATAGTGGTATAGGGTATAATAAATAAATAAATAAGTGACACTCACTGTACATACCAAAAAAAAAATACCGTATTAAAAATATATTATTTTTAGATTTAAATGTGTTTAAGTTTTCGATTTAAATCGATGTTTTTCTAAAACTACTAAATAACAATAAACTTAATTATTTTCGAAGGTAAGTTTGCAACAAAAACTTTAAGTTAAAAACACAACTGGGACGAACGACGAATTTTTCGTTCCGTATATTCGTCGTCAGAAATAACACATTTGTATGTATGAAAATGCACACAATCAGTGCGTCGAACGAAATACGTAGTGCGTAACGAACTCTGCGAGAGGTTTATTTCTATTTCTAACGCCGACGAACGACCGTATTTTATTGTAGTTTTTCAAATATTTTAGTAAATAAAGTAATTTTTGTCTTTAAGAATTGTTTTACATTTTATTTATAACTTATAAGATAAATAAAATCTATTTTTAAATATATAATTTTCTTTTAAATAGTTTTATGTTAATATTTATTCTGTTTCGTTTAGTGCTTCTTTTTTTTTTTTAAATATGGTCACACTATCAGCTACAACATGTAAACAAAAATGACATAAAATTAATTTATTAATAAAAATTTATAATATTTTTTCAGAATTAAAAAATTAAACGCTGCCGTACAAAAATTAAGGCTTTTACCATCGTGAACATGATGTTCTCAATTGGAATAACTCGTACTAGGTTAAAAATTCTTTCATTCATATTTTTCCAATATTTATTTATGTACATTAGGGTTATGGGTTTTTTTTTTTTTTTTTTTTGCAAATATCAAATTTTACATGCCCTAGCCCAAAAGGCTATTAAAACAAGTAAGAAAATTATAGTCGGTGTAGACCGACTATACGATACCCTATACCATGCGTTTAGAGACCCTCTCTCTCAGGCCCAACAACTAGATATAGAAAATAAGCATAAACCAAATTTGAGTGGGATTTTTATTATTTTTTCGGCTGCAGATATGAAAAAGTTCATATCGGATGCTATATCTATATGGGGACTAGGTCCAAAAATGGGCCCATCCTGACCATGTTTGGTAAAGTCTCTTGTATTTTGCAAAAATATATACAAACAAAATTTGAGAAGAATCAGTGCAATATTTTTGTTTTTTGATAGATTTAAGTGAAGATCGGGAAGCAGCTCTATATGGGGCCTATGACTAAGATATGTCCAATAGGGATCATTTTTGGACTACTGATTAATGGATGTAATATATACATATAAACCCAATTTGAGTAAGATTTGTATGATAATTTGGATCTTATGGCAATATATGTTGATTTCATAGGGGTCATTTGTATGGGGCCTAGGTCTGAACATGGACCGATTCTCACCAATTTCACAGCGTTCATCCTATGGCACATGAAAGATTAAATACCAAATTTCATCAAAATATATTCATATTTGCGACCTGCAGTTTGATAACAAACTTTACATGGACACACAGACGGACGGACATCGTTAAATCGAATCAGATAGTGATTCTGATTCGAACGGTATAATTAAAGATGGGTGTAGGTCAAATATTTTTGGTTGTTACAAACAGCAGCACAAAGTCATTATACTCAAACCACATAGTGGTATAGGGTATAAAAATATTAAGAGACGTAATCTTACTTCTTCGCTGCTCTCAAAAAAGTTTCCGCACCAAACGCATTGAAATTTGGTCTATATTTATGAAATTTGGTATTTAATCTTTCGTGGGCCATAGGATGAACGCTATTGAAATTGGTGAGAATCGGTCCATGTTCAGACCTAGCCCCCATACAAATGACCCCTATGAAATCAACATATACTGCCATAAGATCCAAATTATCATACAAATCTTAGTCAAATTGGGTTTGTATGTATATATTACATCCATTAATCAGTATTCCAAAAATGATCCCTATTAGACAACTCTTAGTCATAGGCCCCATACAGAGTTGCTTCCCGATCTTCACTTAAATCTATCAAAAAACAAAAATATTGCACTGATTCTTCTCAAATTTTGTTTGTATATATTTTTGCAAAATACAAGAGACTTCACCAAACATGGTCAGGATCGGTCCATTTTTGGGCCTAGTCCCCATATAGATATAGCATCTGGTATGAACTTTTTCATATCTGCAGCCGAAAAAATTAATAAAAATCCCACTCAAATTTGGTTTATGCTTATTTTCTATATCCAGTTAGTTGGGTCTGAGAGATAGGGTCTCTAAACGCATGGTATAGGGTATCGTATAGTCGGTCTAGATCGACTATAATTTTCTTACTTGTTATTATTAGTTTAGTATTGCCTATCACGTGGTGATAAGTAAAAATTTTGTAATAAATTAGTCATAACCCTAATGTACATATAAATTAAAAACAATTTCAAATGACGTTACAGCTGTTATGTGAATTCATCGTAATGCTGTGCGAAATTCGTCATTCGTCCCAGTTGTGTTTCCACCTTTAGTCTGGGATATTTTTTCTACACTAAATAATTTTTCAGTCAAAGTTATACGTTAATAATTCATAAAATTTTTAAATTTTTTCAAGAACTCAATAAAATTTGTTCTTATATTCTAATTATGAAAAAATATATATTTTTGTATAAATTGTGTAAAAGTTTTATAAAACTGTAATAGTGAAACTGTAATAGTTTTCATATATGACCAGCAAAAAAATAAACGAAGTTATTAAAAACGAATAACTTTTTTCATACCATATAATGATACTGATCTATTGTTAAATAAAATATAATTCAAATTCTTTTTCACAATGCCGTTGACTTTTTGTGGGATTGTACAAAGTTTGTGATAGCTTAGCACGTAGCATGCCGTGGTTCAATACTTTCTCGAACGAAATTTGTTTTTCATTTTAATTTTGTCTACCTTATTTATTTATTTTTTTAATTCACATTTTTTTTTGTGTTATTTTTATATTTTTGGTATGCATGCTTAAAAAATAACAACATACTATTTTATACTAGCAACAAAAGGTCAATTGGTAGAGTGCTATGTTGTTACACAAGAATCCTGAGTTCAAATTCTTCAAAAGGCGGAAGAGTCTTATTTTACTTATTGCAAAAGAACTAAAACAAAATTTAAAAATAAAAGGCCCGCGGCAATGGAAGCCAATGCAAATTCGACATGAAAATTTAAGAAAAAAGTTACTACATCTAGTTCATAAGTTGCTTTATTTATCTACATATCTGGTAGTCACCTTTTTGCTGGGTGTTAATAGATATATATATATAAGTATAAAATATCACTAATAGTTATTACGAAGCTTTCAAAATTCAAAATCATAATATTGTTTAAATAGATACCCGAAATGTTTATTTCAGAAAACGAATAGGTATTAAATCAATTTTCAGTTAATTATACCCTATACCACTATGTGGTCATGGTACAATAACTTTGTGCTCATGTTTGTAACTACCAAAAAATATTTGATCTAAGCCCACATTTTATTTTACCGATCGACCCAGAATCACTTTCTGAACGATTTAGCGATGCTCGTCCGTCCGTCTGTGTGTTCATGTAAACATTCTAATCAAACTACAGGTACAACAGTGAACCTTTTTTGATGAAATTTGATATGTAAGCTTCCATCGGCCATAGCATAAACGCTATTGGAATTGGCGCAAATCGGTGCATGTTCAGATCAAGTCCAAGTACAAATGACACCTATGAAATCGACTTAAATAGCCATAAGATTCAAATTATCATATAGATTTCATTCAAATTGGGTTTATGTGTGTTTATTACACCCATTAATCAGTAATCCAAAAATCAACCCTACAAAGCAATTCATGGTCATGGCCCCATATGAAGCTAATTCCTGATCTTCATTTATTTGTAATTTATTTATATATTTTGCATTCCTGTGCTACCAGAAAATATTTCTTATAATTAGAGCACAGGTTTAATTTTTCATCGATGCAATTTGCAGAAATAAGTTATAAGTTTATAATTAATAAATAATAATAAGAATACTACAAAAAAAAAAAAAAAATATATAAAAATCAAAATGTATATAAAGAAAAATTTTTTCTATCTAAAAATATAAAAACATAGAAAATAAAAAAAGATACAAAAAGTAAAGAAAACAAGAGCACAAAAAACTTAAAATTTTACTATGCAAAATGTTTAAAAATGTTGTTCTTAAAATGCTTAGCGTTGCTTGTTAGTTGAAGCGATTGCGGAATAGAGTTCCAAAGAAGGTCTGCATTTAGGTAAAACTGACATTCAGAGACTAGTGTTCGATATCTAGGTATAATAAGCTTTCTTCCTCTTTCTGATCTTGCAAATTGTAACTTATAAAAGAGGTAATTAGGTAATTTTGTGTAAACAATTTTATGCAAAAAAATCATGCTACATTTAAACGACGCACAGTGGACCATTTGACGAGAAGGCGGTCAAAAATCTATAACTTTTGATTGGATTGAAATTTTGATATGAGGTTTTCTTTGTTTGGTAGGTGTTAGCCTTTAAGTTCTGCTACAAAACGCAATTCTCGACCGAAAATAAAAAAGTTACGGAGGGTTTAAAATACATTTTCATTTGTAGTTGAATTTTAGTACAAAAGTGAAGTGTTAAAAGGTAAAAAAAGTTTTTTTTTAATATAGTGTCTTATTTTTTCAGTTAATTTTACAACTAATACTTTTTAACAATTTTTTAAGTTAATTTTTTCAGAAAATGCCAAACTTTGGGCCCCCGTAAACTTTTTAGTCCTAATGTGCACAAGGGCCAAAGGTTGTTTTTTTTTTGAAAGACCCCGAGTTAAAATATAATTTATTAAGCAGCGAACGTAAAAGTTACCTTATATTGGTTCAAGATAGAGAAGTTTCAATGAAAAACTCGTAAGTTTTTGCTTTTGTTAAATTTTTTTTTATTGTCTTTTTAAATATTTCTATATCAATTTTTTTGGTAAATTTATGAAATATAACAATTTTTATTGTAAATTTAGAAAATATATAAATTTTTAAATCAAGAACATTTCTTAACTATATAAAAAAAGTGTAACTTATTGTTAGTGCAATGAAATCAACCAATTTTAGTAAAAAATTTCTTCTAAATAGCCTTGATTTTCATCTTCTAGAAGTTGTTTAGCTTCTTCGTCTAATTCAATAGAGGTAGTTTTCCATTTTTGACGAATGTTGGACATATATGGATCTGAAGTGCACAACAAAATAATGATAAAGTCTTCATTAGTACAACATCTGGACATTTTCCTTGTGTTGTGCTCGCGAAAGAATCTGTAGTCTTTGTTCCTTTTTTCTTGCGCTTCTTCAGATAGATCTCCTATTGGTAGCATATTGTTTTGAATTATTTGTTCCCCATGGTACAAAATTTTATGAACTGTGGATGGCATATATCTCCAAGAGTATTTTTCATTAAAAAGTATAGCTGTTTTATTGGCGTACTCTCCAAATTTTTTTGCATTTATCTTTCTGCTGCATGCTAGAACTTATAATATGATTTTGAATCGTCTTATTAATTCATGATCTACACCTGTGATAGATGCTGCAGTTTCCGGATCGGAAAAAAATCTCCTTGCAGTATTTCCATCAATTGTGTTTCCTTCCCCTTGTTTTGGTTGGTCGATTACAAGGCCTAGCTGTAGATATATTTGTTGAATTTGTTTTTTTGCTTTCTTTTTTCTTCATTTTCTTTGTTTTTTCTCACTGTTTCGTCTAACGGACCAAATTCCAAATCATAGCCCAATTTAAGAATATGCTCCATGAAACGTATTCTAGCATGAAGAGGGGCTTCCTTAAAACTATCGTTGAGTTGATGTCTTTTGGCATATAATGCAGCTTGACGTTGACTTTGTTCCATTAAAGCTTGTGCAACTTTTCCATCAATCATTGTGAGACACATTTTAAAATGTACTTCAATGTCTTGGTCGTCAAATTTAAATATTACTGGTTGAAGTTCCTTAATTTGACCTTTTATTTTTTGAACTTCTTCAGTTATGACATCTTTGGTTTCCTTTTTGAATGCAAATTTTATTGGCCTGCAATACTTTGTTGAAGAAGGAATTTAATTTTTCCATATATCAATTTCTGTTGTTCTACTAGTTGACGGCTCTAAGACGCTATACCTTTTTGTTAAGCGCAATGGAACGAAAGATACCATAAATAAATAAGCATCTGATGAATTTTCGGCATAAAATTGCTTGTATTGTTTCTGACCAGAGGATCCATCACATCCCCATTTAGAAATTAAAGTAATGCTGCCATTACCAATTTTTTTTAAATGATCAGTATCAAGCGTATTTAGCAATCGTTCTGCAGTATGTTCAAGGAGATCTTGCAATTTTATTTCTGCTGATGTTGAAGTGACACTAATAGCAGATTGTGAAGGTAAGCATTCTTTTTTTGGCAGAAACTAAATCTCGATACTCTGGAAAAATCCCACAATTCTTTTCATTGGTTCGCTTCCGCATTTATATTGAGTTTTGGTCAATTCAAATCCAAAAATAGGACGAACGCTTCTTCCGGCGTAAATTTCTTATCTTCAGTTGGTGTAGGAATGCTTTTCAAAATCCTCTTTGTGCGCCTTGGGCTCGCTTCTACTATTTTTTCAATTATTTCAATTTTATTTTTTTATTTTGGGTTGGTTGAATTTGGTGCAAAAATGAATCCTTAATAATTCGTTGAGAAATTTCTTCATTGATATTCTCCAGCTTGCGCCTTCGAGATCTTTCACTACATCCGTCAATTGGTTTTGCTGGTCGACCCTTTTTTCCACTTTCGTTGTCAGTTGTAGATGCACTCTCAAAAATAAGTTCCTTTATTAACCAATCTTGGTAACATTTGTACATCTTTGCCTTGCTATGAGAGCATTCAATGTACCGTCTTTTCAAATTCGATGCAAAATTAGTAATTTTTCCTTTGTGCATTTCAATGTCTTCTAGGTTACAATTCTTAAAGAAATCGTTGCTCACTATGTGCAAAATTACATCGTCTACATCATTTCGTTGAAAATAAATATCTGCCAGATCTCTGTAACAGTACTTAGCCATTGCACAAATTGTAATGTATAATAATTGTGGAAACATTATAATAAATACTCTTTCTTGCAGTTATGTAAATTAAAAATTTTTATCTTTTATTACCACTTTTAGAAACATAAAAAACCCACACCCTAACCCCTTTTTAAAGGTGAAGCATACCTGCTCATATCTCGAAGGGCTATGTCGCAATAGTTTTTTTTACCATTTACCTGTTATTTAAATTGTTTCCCATTTTGTCAGGTATTTAAACTATATAACTCTAATTCAGACTATTAATGTTTTTGAAAGATACCTACGTAAATGTACCTGTAAAAATTAAGCGCATTATATATCAACCCTTTTTTATAAGTATATAACAACTCCTGACAACTCTACCGACACGCAAAAAAAATACACCGCGGTGCACCGGTACGACCAACTTTTGTATTCATAACACTCAGACGGACGGACGGACATCGTTTAATCGAGTCCGAAAGTGTTTTTGAGTCGATCCGTATAATAAAAGATGGATAAAGGTCCAATATTTTTGGCAGTTACAAACATCACCTCAAACTTAATATATACTAACCACATAGTGGACAACATTTGTATTCATAAATTTTGCAGAAAATATCTAACCTTGGGTCAGAAAAATTGTTCTGGTGCACACGGGCGGAAACTGGCGAGTGTATAATGGGGTATAAGAGCATAGGGGAGGGTTCGGGCTCTAGAAGAGTGCAAGATTTTTTCCGACTGCTTTTGACTGGCAGGAGCTATGCTCTATTAAGTAGGAGATTTTCGGAAAATTTGGACCTTTTTAAAAAATTTGTTTTTTTAAATTTCCGAATGGCTCAGTGATTTTACATTTTTAACATTAATAGCATGGAAGCCACAAAATTACACAAAATTTATTCCACTTCAAAATCTTTTAAATCAAAAAAGTTACAAAAGTCATTCAAAAATAAAAATTTACAAAGAAATTTTTAATTTTAGAAAGCCCATTTTCGAAGACCGTGTTCACTGTGATATAGTTGAGATAGAGTCGCAAGTTTTTGGCTCCCGAAGTTTACTAGTATTTACTTTCAAATGAATAACGTAATTTTAAAATCGGTAACAAAAAAAAATGATTTTTGGCCGCCTTCTCAAAATATGGTCCACTGTGCGACGTTTACTAGATGAGTCACAGTTAGCAAAAAGTTCATAGCCATAGAGTAGTTCAGGTATAATATATGTTTTAGCTAAAAGAATCCTTATTTTTAAAGGCGTGAATGATTGAGTTGACCAAGGAGGTCTCAGTTTTACATAGGTTTGGCCAACTACATAGTTTATATGATTAGGCCACGTTAAAGTGTTATTAAAAATAATGCCCAGATTTTTGGCTGAAGGAACAATAGCAATGTTTTGACCATTAATTGAAATCTCAGGAACGGACAATGGATGTTTAGATCGCTTACTAATCATCAAACATTTCGATTTTAATGGATTTAAAAATAGATGGTTCGCCATAGCCCAACGGTGTATATTATTGATATTCTCATTAAGTCGATAAATATTTTGGTGAATACAATCGGCTGGACTGCTTAAATATAACTGCACGTCATCTGCGTACATATGTATTTTGCAATGTACTAGATGTAGAGGCAGGTCATTTGCAAAAAGCGAGAAAAGCGAGATCCCTGAGGTACTCCTCTCATGATTTGCAGTGATGTTGAGGTACTATTGTTCACGTGCACCGACTGAGTTCGGTTAGGAAGGTAAGATCGTATCAAATTTGTAGATGTGGAAGCAAAATTCAAAATAATAATAATATTTTCAGTTAGTTCAGCTAAAGCCGTGACACAACTATGATCAGCCCGAAAACCTGATTGCATATTCGATAACAGACCAAGGTCGTCTGTGTATGATCTCATTTGAGTGTGCAGGAGCTTTTCAAGTACTTTCGAAAAGTAACATAAAATTGCTATGGGACAGTATTCATCATTAGTTTTAGGAACTAGGATTATCTTTGCATGTTTTCAATTAACAGGAAAGGTACTTGTTGTAACTATTGAGTTAAAGAAATAAGTTAGAGATGGCAAGATAAAAGGCAGCAAAGTCCTTACAAATTTGGGATGAATATTATCAAAGCCAATAGCATTTGACTTAACACTCTTAAAAATCAGGTAAACATCTTCGATTGTTACGCACGAGAACTCGAAACGATTATCATCTAGGAAACCATTTTCATTGTTGAAATTATAAAAAGACGAGTTGATGTTGTTGTTGATTGTCGGTAAATTAATAAAAACTGAATTTAACTCATAGACGTCAATATGACTTAACCGAGTCCAATTTCACGGATGTGTTTCCAAGTCTGTTTAGTATTCATAGCAGAAGCAAAACGTTTTGAATAATAGTCAGATTTGGCCTTTCTAATGTCTTCATTTACTTTTTTTCCTGGCGATATGGTAATCATTTTTCAGTTCTGTGGTTTTGAAGCGCTTCCACCTTGAATAACATAAATCTCTGAGATTTATGTGCTGTTTAATGTTGTCAGAAAACCATGGTTTCGATTTGTATAGTTTGGTTTTAGTTACTAGAGGACCTACATCATCATATAGACGGTTAATATTTGTTTCGACAAAAGAAAGCTGATCATCAACTGAGGGCATATGATAAATATTATCCCATTCAATAAGTCCCAACTCTTCATGAAGTTAATTATAATTTAAATTTGTAAAGTCTCGGTAAGAGTAACGACAATTGTTTTCATATTGGAGATGATAGTCATAAGCAAGAAAGATTAACTCATGTTTGGAGAAACATGACACAGAAATTTGATCGTTGAGTAGTACATTAGAAATACAGGTTACAAAAAATAAGTCCAACAGAGTATTAGTGCTACTAGAGTAATGTGTAGGATTAGAGCAATTTGTAGGTTCAAGACCAAGAGATGACATATTATCCACTAGAGCTGATTCTATTAGTGTGTTAGAGTTGAAATCACCAGAAATTATCACATCATTGTATGCCACGGTTAACGTTTCCAGTTTGGAGGTAAAGCTTGATATATCAATTCTTCGACTGGGCCTATATACGCAACCTATCAGTATTTTTCCACTATAT
This sequence comes from Cordilura impudica, assembly GCA_963682025.1. Lineage (NCBI taxonomy): Eukaryota > Metazoa > Arthropoda > Insecta > Diptera > Scathophagidae > Cordilura > Cordilura impudica. The sequence goes on along the minus strand of OY821517.1, from coordinate 263,996,605 downwards.
GAAGTTATTTCTAAAAAAAAACATGCTCTACAAGATCATCAGAGCTAGATTTACAGCAGAGTTTACAGGCTATATGACTTCTGATGAAAATGGCAACTCCTCCACCATAGCGTGCTCTATCAGCTCTAAACATTTTGTAACCATCAAAATGAATGGTGCTATCAGGCGTACATTTTGATTTTCACATTTGAATTTTCAAACACAAGTCTAAACTCATCTGTCTTATTGTTCAGACTTTGGGCATTAATATGGCAAATGTTTATACTTTTCTTTTGTCGTGCCAATATTTTTAACATGTTTATAGTTACATCTTTAGAACTTCCGCCTAATCTACTAGAATTACTCATTGGTCAAAGTTGAAATTAAATAGAAGCTTACAAGAATGCAAGCTGTAAATTGAGAAATTAAAAGCGCATAGTAAAAAGGAACAAAAATAAATGGTAATAATGTATGAATGAAATGAAATTTAATTAAAACAAAGTTAATAATTAAAAAACATAAAGTGAATTTAATATGGTGTTGCATTGAGTGGTGCATTATGTTGTACAGTATCCAATGCATCACGAAATAAACGGTCCAGAGCATCAATATTTTCAATACAAATGGGATCATCAGTGCGAAGGCGTTTAACATATACGAGGCCACGATAGGTGTATGCGGACTGTAAATGATTCTGCTTTTTTATGCGGCCAGCATATTGAACAATTTTATAGTTGCTGTTTGTTAAGTTTTCTTTTACATAAAAAGGCTTATTGCAGTCAAAACCAAGAATATCTAAGATCAAATTTTTTTGTTTTCATATAATTACCCAAAGACTTTAAAAAGAAATTTTTATCATAGGGCGACATCATTTTGGCTATAATAACTGCATCTGGTGAATTTTCGACAATTTTATTGTTTCGGTTTTGCAGCGGAAAATTGATTTTAAAAGTGGAATTGGTACGTTGATAGTATTGCAAATGTTATGGAATATGCCTTGAAGGTTTTCTGCATTAAGCAGCTTATTTTCATACAAATTTATGACTTTCCCCATATAAGTAATGGTTCTAAAAGTATTTTATATGCGGACGACTCATTAATATATGCACACGACAGTAATCCTGAGATCGCGTTAAGTAAGGTTCAAAGACACCTTTTGGTAATTGATAATTTTTACAGAGAGTGGGGTATAAAAATCAACACACAAAAATCAGAGGCTATTTGTTTTCGAAATGCTTCAGGAAAAGGTCCACGAAATGTAGTTAGACTAACTAAAACATTGAATCTCTCCTTGCACGGTTCGGTTATTCCCTTTAAAGACCAAATAAAGTACCTTGGGGTAACTTTCAATAAACTATTTAAGTTTAACCAACATGGAAGGATTTCCAAAAGTAAGGGATTGCGTATTAAGAGCATGTTTATGAAGCTGCTTGTTAATAGACACTTGGGCCAGAGAGCCAAGCTTTTAATTTACAAAGTATGTATTCGTTCTGCGATGCTATATGGATTTCCCATATGGTTTTCGATTTCTCAAACAGTAATGATGGACTTGGAGATTTTAGAACGTAGCTGTTTGAGAATTTGTATTAACGCGAACTATGAAAGTTTAGTCAAAAGATTTTCAAATTCTGTTATTTATAGAAGAGCAGATGTAAAACCACTCTCTTCGTATGCTTTGGTCCAACTTGGTAATTTCATTAATCGGCTTGAAAATCACGAGAACAATTTAATGACAACGGTTCTTAATTCACAATCTGGATTTAATCTTTACATGTCCCCAATTGGAATTTTACATGACGATTCTAACTCCTTTGCTTAAATGAATACCGTCTACCAGAGTTCTATTCTCATGCAATTACAGGTTCCAACAGGGGTTAAAGTTTGTTTTCCTTTCTATATATGCTGTATTAGTTTAAGTCCTAGTTTTAAGTTAACTATAAGATCTTGACTATCAACAGTCTTTGTAAATTTTTATTATATTTTGAGCAATATAATTTTAATGTTTATTCTTTGTTGTAAAACGTAACCGTCCAGTTTAACTGAGCATGTAGCGTTATTTTAAATCATAATGTCTTAAATGTTTATTAAAACAATACTTCATAGTTTTAAGTTTTTTGCATTCAATGTTATCTTTATACAGCTGCTTTTGTGATCTAAACTTTTAAGTCTCAATAAAATTTTAATTAAATTAAATTAAATTATAATTTACGTTTTTTTTTTCAAAATTTAGACTAATATTGAAATGTTACTTTGTTTGATTTACTTCAATTGATTTTTTTTTTATTTTTTATTTTTATGTAATTCACTTGCCGTTTAATTTCGTTATGCGAAAGAGAATATACGAATGCTTTAAATTTATCAAAAACAAGAAAATTATAGTCGGTCTAGACCGACTATATGATACCCTATACCATGCGTTTAGAGACCCTATCTCATAGGCCCAACTAACATGGCTCCAGATATGAAAAAGTTCATATCGGATGTTTTGTCTATATGGGGACTAGGACCAAAAATGGACCGATCCTGACTAAGTTTGGTAAAGTCTCTTGTATTTTGCAAAAATATATACAAACAAAATTTGAGAAGAATCAGTGCAATATTTTTGTTTTTTGATAGATTTAAGTGAAGATCGGGAGGCAGTTCTATATGGGGCCTATGACTAACAGTTGTCCCATAGGGATCATTTTTGGACTACTCATTAATGGATGTAATAAACGCTTACAAACCCAATTTGAGTAAGATCTATATGACAATTTGGATCTTATGGCAATTTATGTCGATTTCATGGGGGTCATTTGTATGGGGGCTAGGTCCGAACATGAACCGATTCTCACCAATTTCAACAGCTTTCATCCTATGGCCGATAAAAGCTTATATACCAAATTTTATCATATATTCATATTTGCGACCTGCAGTTTGATTACAAGGTTTACATGGACACACAGACGGACGGACGGACGGACTGACGGACGGACATCGTTAAATCGAATCAGTTAGTGTTTATGATTCGATCGGTATAATAAAAGATGGGTCTAGGTCAAATATTTTTTGTAGTTACAAACAGCAGCACAAAGTCATTATACCCAAACCACATAGTGGTATAGGGTATAAAAAACAAAAATATTGCACAGGTTTTTCTCAAATATGGTTTGTATATGTTTTTGCGAAAAATAAGTGACCTTACCAAATATGGTCGGGATCGATCCTTTTTTCGACCTAGTCCCCATATAAATATAGCATTCGATATGAACTTTTTCATATCCGTAGGCAACAAAACTAATAACAATGCCACTCAAATTTGTTGTACGCCTACTTTCTATATCCAATTAGTTGGGCCTAAGAGATAATCTCTTAATGCATGGTATAGGGTATCGTATAGTCAGTCTAAACCTACTATAATTTTCTTACTTGTTTTAATATTTATTATTAACATATACATCCAAAAACCTGTTATTTCGATTAGATTCACTTATAATTCAGTACGAATTTAGATTTTTTACACACGCACTGTAACTATTATGTAAATTAACTTACCATATCTGTATTCCAAGCTATAGCTCCAAAGGTGCCTAAACCTATTAAGGGAGCTCTGAAATGTTCACTTAACCCATATAAAGCCTCGCCTAAGAAAACCTCACATATTACAGCATCAAATGTTTGATTACTAGCCATTAAAGCTTTAACGCTTGGTTCATTTAAAACAGTCTCAGTAACACTTAAGCCCATATTGTGAAATGACAGAATATTCTCCACCAGATTTTTATTCTTAGTTTCTAATAAGGAATTGGTTTCTTCTGTCAATAAATTAAACGTATTTTAAAATTAATATTTACATATTTATTTATTAAAACTTTGTTAAACTTACTTTCCATAAGAGTCAATACGGAGGGTACTGGAACATCATGATAATTTTTCATAGCTTGCTTTAGAGGATATGGGCTTATTACGGTGACTTCATGTCCCTGTTCTGCCAAACCTCTTAAAAGGGCCGAACCGAAAATAAAATGTGATTTTGCACTAAAATGTAACACGCCCAAAAATTTGTATGACTCGACACCACGTAAAGTATATAAAAGGGCTATAAATAGCTTGAATGCATTCCAAAAACGCATTTTTAAATTTTCAGCAGTAATATTAAAAAAAAAACAACAGTGCTTACATTTAATATGCTACGACTTTGTGTATCTACACAATACTAAACAATGTAAAAACTTTCTGCTCATTTTTATTAGTAATTACAAATGAGTAAATAAAAAGTAAATAAAAAAAGAGCCGGTACACAAACATTAAAAGTTGCTTGTGTGCAAAATTTGTATGTTATCATCGCCAGAGATGCCAATATAGTGCTTTTCTTGATAGATATAGTGGTCAAAATGGGTTAAATACTAAAATGGTGCTTTCCTAGTTTGCTTTTAGAGTTAAAACAATTTTTTCCTGTATTTTGATAAAACAAATCAATAGTCTTTTTTCAACGCATCTAAAATAATTTGAAAAATTAAAAATAAGTCTGGTTTTTATCATGATATTTTCAGCAATATTAGCAGAAAAAATTTTTTATTATTTCAAACAGAAAAAACTGACTAAGTTTGAATTTAAAGATTCTTTTTAATAAACCCTTAGAGGGAAACTTTTTAATGCAGATAAGTAATATATAAATATTTAATGTACATTTTATAGACTTTCTAAGTATATCAAAAATGCCTGTAGCGCGATTCAGTGACTTCTTTTAACGATGATCGAATCGTTAAAAAAGAAAACAACAAAACTATCGATATTTGGAATCCAGTAAAATTTTTAAACGATATTCGCTATTGTTAAAGTCAGCTGTTGTTATCTAAACGACAACAGTTTTTGTGTTGTTTATTCAGTCGATAAAAAGTAAAATTTTTAGGTTGAAATGTCGTCATACATAAATAAAAATCATAAAATAATGAAAATATTTGGTTTTATTATAAAAACTTTTAATATAAATAAAAAAATTAAATAGCATATTCAATTCATTATTTTACACTCAAATATATAAACAAAAATATTAATAAATAAGTAAGAAAATTATAGTCGATCTAGACCGACCATACGATACCCTATACCATGGTTTAGAAACCCTATCTCCTCAGTCCAACTAACTGGATATAGAAAATAAGCAAAAACCAAATTTGAGTGGCATTGTTATTAATTTTTTGGCCGCAGATATGAAAAAGTTCACATCGGGTGCTATATTTATATGTGGACTAGGTCAAAAATGGACTGATCCTGACCATATTTGGTAAAGTCATTTATATTTTGAAAAAATATACACAAACCAAATTTGAAGAAAATCTGTGCAATATTTTTGTTTTTTTATAGATTACACAGGCCCTGTATGGGGCCTATGACTAAGAATTGTCCTATAGGGATTATTTTTGGACTACTGATTAATGGATACAATAAACACATACGATCCCAATTTTACTAAGATCTATATGATAATTTGGATCTTATGGCAATTTATGTCGATTTCATAGGGGTCATTTGTATGGGGACTAGGTCTGAACATGGACTGATTTTCACCAATTTCAACAGCGTTCATTCTATGGCCGATGAAAGCTTATATACCAAATTTCATCAAAATATATTCATATGTACGACATGTAATTTGATTACAAATTTTACATGGACACACATACGGACGGACGGACGGACATCGCTAATACGCCTCAGAAAATGATTCTGAGCCGATCGGTAAAAAAAAAATGGGACTAGGTCAAATATTTTTGGTAGTTACAAACAGCAGCACAAAGCCATTATACCCAACCCACATAGTGGTATAGGGTATAAAAATAGAGAAAATAGAGAAAACACGAAGTGATTGGTTTTTTTCTATTCTTGTTTGTGTTTTCGCTTATTTTGACAATTTAAATAAATAGAAAAATAGATTTATCGACTGTCGTTAAGGTGACTTAGTGAATCACTTAATCGTTAGTGCAAACAACAATAGATGTCGATATGTTTTGCGATTGTCGGATCGTTAAAATTTACAGAATCGCACTACTGGTTTCTTTACAATATTATTTTCATTGTTTTAAGTGAAATTTACGCGTTTATTTTTCAGATTTTTGCTCTATAAAACTTTACATCTCTGATCGTTGTGTCATTAACATGAAGAGAGAGAGAGAGCGAGAGAATTACTTAATATGTAATTTATATTTATTAAATATTTACATATAAAAATGTATGTCCAAATAAAATAATAATATGATATTGGTCATAAAACCAAAAGTCAAGTTTTTGTAAAAAAGGCAACAATTTTTCGTTATACTCGTCGTTACGTGTCAAACGAAAATTTATGGTTTTATATATTTTGAGATAAGTGATAAGAAGAAGAATTCTAGACTAAGATCAAAGTTTATGAAGTCGTATCTTCCAACAGCAAGGCATGTTGTACGGTTATTTTAAATTATAAACTTGACAAATGAAATGTTATATAAAACAAATTTGCAATTTGTTTTATAGTTGATATTGATGGTGATATAGAAGCTGAAGTCTACCAATAACTTTTATTGGTTTACAAATAAATTCAAAATAAAAATTTGCTCCAAAAGTACTTTAATATACCACAAAATAATTAAAAAAAATTTGGGAATATAAAACTTTTTTGGGGGCTTTTTTAGTTTTTTAACGTTTGTTTGTGGTTTATAGGAGACTGCACCACTGGACCGATCGTCTTGTAATTTTTACGGTAGATAACTGCCTATCCGGAAGGAAAAATAGTCTATGTTGTTTTCGTATTTTTCAAGAGGGCTTGGCACCTCCCATATAAAGTGGATTTTTACCATATAATTTTAACATATAATATCTGGAGTACTACGACAGCAATAGTTCTGAAACTGTTTACATATACACATTAAACTTATTGGAAGAGTTAAGAAAAATGGGCGGGATCACACAAGTGAGCGTGGCACCCACCATACAAAGTAAATGCTTAAAGTCATATATCTAGAGTAGTGTAAGAGAGAAAGCCTTGGAACTTTGTGTGATATCATAAGTTATTAATATGAGTAGTCGGACAAAAAATGGGCGGAATCTGAGCATTGGGCGTGGCACCTCATCGTGGAAAATATGTGCGGAATCGCAAAAAACCAAAATCGCCAAATCCGAAATTCGAGAATAACAAAAATCGCCAAAATCAAAAATCGCAAAAAAACAAAAATCGCCAAAATCAAAAATCACAAAAATTGCGAAAATCAAAAATAGCAAAAAAAAAAAAAAAGATAATCGTGAATAACAAAAAACGGCAAAAATCGTTTAAATTAAAAATTGTCAAATAGCTAATCGATAATCGATAACAACAAAAATCGCCAAAATCAAAAACAGCAAAAATGTAAGAAACAAAAATTGCCAAAATCGAAAATCGCAAAAAAAAAATCGCCCAGGGTAAAAACCGCCAAGATCAAAAGTCGCAAAAAAAAATCGACAAATTAAAAGAGGGCCAACAAAATGCTTTCCCAGTTTCTTATTTCGTTGCGATGGGTGTAGCGAAGCACATCGGATCACAGCTAGTAATCTATAATATTAATAGGCTAGGCGATTTCTTGTGACCGATGTTTTGTTCTACCGTTTTATCCCGATTTTGTCCAAACTTATATTATTTGAAAAGTATTTCTTTTTAGCCGATTTGCAGATTTACAGATTTCTAAATTTTTTCCCTTGTTTTGAGCAAATTGCATCTAAAGTTGCTACTAAAACACACATTAAATTAAACAATGCTTTGTGTGTGTTTATTAAATTTGTTAATGTGTTTGTAATAAAACTGAGTTTTTTCTGTTGATTTTTGAATTGGCTATAATTGATTAGCATACCTTTAGGGTCTTTATTTAATGAAAATATTAAATTTCCTAGAATTTGCACTCGAATTTCGAGGGCTAGAATCTGCTAGTATATATAATTGTATAAGTAGAAGAGATTTATTTTAAAATTGTTTGACATTATCGTTTTTTATATGAGATGTATTTCGAGAAAAGTTTTTTTTTCATATGTAGGTATGTTATTGAACTTGGATCAAACCAAAATGTAATACACATTTTATTACACATGTGCATAGTGCATTATACACACATATACATTAGGGTGACAGCGGTTTGTATGAAAAAAAATTTTTGGTGTAAATTTAAGGTGTGTGACACTGGATCTAAAACTTTAGTGAGCAAAATTTGAGACAAATCGGAAAATGCTTTCTGGACGCGCATTGAGTTCAAAATTCAAATATGCATTTGTATGTAAAAATTATCAAAAAAAAAATCATTTTTCACAAAATTTTTGATACTAATAATTGCGTTTTAATTAAATTAATTACTCAACCATAATCTAGAGTAAATTATATTTCTAATAAAACAACAAAATACATTATCGGTTGAAAAATAGCCAAGTTATATCAAGTGCCAGGCAATCAATGCGCTGCAGCACATTTGATTAAGAAAATCGAGCTCACATTTTCAAAGACATTGAAATAATTTACAACAACAGCATTTTTGCATTCTCCTGATCTAAACATGATTTCGTGTAAAGAATTTTGCATCAAAAATCCAATTTTACTTTTTCAAAAATTTTTTTCAAGAAATGTATCGAGATCAACGATTGGACTTCAAGGCCTTATTAACAAGATATACATGATTAAAAGTTCCTATTCTTAGTTTGGCGAGAGCAGCGTTTTTATTTCAGCGGATTTGAAGAAAAATTAAATTTTTCATACTTTTTCAACTTTTAAGCTAAACCTTTTTGGTGTTTTCATATATCATACATCTTTTGTCAAAATATTATTGTACCTAATACAGGTTCTCAATCTCGTAAATTAAGGTTAAATTGAAACACAGTTATATCAGAGAACAGTTTGAAATCAAAAATTAATATTGCTGTCAAATGTAGATAGCACTTCTGAAAAAAAGAAATTAAAACTAGGACATAGTTTTAGTATCCCACAGGTTAATATCAGAAAATAAGTCCAGAATATTATTTTTTAGAATTATTTAAATATTATCAACAACTTTTATCGAAATCCTTCTACAAATATATATTATTTCGGTATTTTGTTTTGAAAAAATATGAATATCCTTAAATTTGACATTTGACCTTAAAGAGGGACAGTTTATAGTGTTTCAATTTAATCTTAACTTACAAGGTTGAGAACTTATATCAACTAGTAAAATATTTTGGCAATAGATATTTGAAATATGAAAACACCAAAAAGATGTAGCCTAAAAGTTTAAAAAGTATGAAAAATAACATTTTTCTTCAAGTCCGCTGAAATTAAAACGCTGCCCTCGCCAAATTAAGAACAGGATACCTACAAGATTTAGAATTTTTAATCACATATATTTTTTTAATAAGACCTTAAAGTCGAATTGTTGATTTCGGTAAATTTATTGAATAAAATTTTTGAAAAAGCAAAATTGGAGATTTTGAATAATACGTACCGTTTTGACATTAATTTAGGACGGTATAGCAATAGACGAGATGCAAAATACTTTACATAAGATTAATTTGGCACGAGGAGAATGCAATGTAAATTAAGTCAATGTCTTCGAAAATGTGAGCTCGATTTTCTTAATCAAGTAGGCTGCGGCGCATTTATTGAATGGGGAACTTGATATAACTTGGCTCTTTTTCAACCGATAACAGATTTTGTTGTTTTATTAGAAAGATAGTTCACCCTAGATTATGGTTTTTTTATTTAATTTAATTGAAACGCAATTATTAATATCAACATTTTTGTGAAAAATGATTTTTTTTTGACAATTTTTACATACAAATGCATATTTGAAATATGAACAAAATGCGCGTCCAGAAAGCATTGTCAAATTTGGCTCAAATTTTGCGCACTAAAGTTTTAGATATTGTTTTTATCCTTGTTTTTTGGATAGGGTTGTACTAATTTGTTCAACCTGGTAAAATGTTATATTAAGGAGTTTGTCTAGGCAATATCACCAAGACAATTCTGTATTATAACACAAGCACTTGAACTTGGTTACAGGGAAAATGTTATTGTTTAGGGGCTTGTATAGGCAGCAACACCAAGACAATTCTATATCATAACACAAGCACTTGAACTTGGTTATATGGTTTTGAAAGAAACAACTTGTTCTGTTGGTTTGTTATCTCTCTTTTATTTATAAAAAGGTTCAAGCTTATATACTAATTAAATCATAAATAACAGAAAATAAAAATAAATAAAATATGCAATTTAGCGTAAGCAACAAAGTTAACAAACCCCAGAAATGCAGTCAGCGACAATTGTTTGAATAAAATAAAATTAAAATAAATAAAATATGCAATTTAGCATAAGCAACAAAGTTAACAAACCCCAGAAATGCAGTCAGCGACAATTGTTTAAATGTAATCATAACTTTGTATGTATGTCAATATGTTTGTACATATGAACAAAAGAATTGCTGACTGTATTTCAAGCTTATTAACCCAGCTTATGTAGTAATGGAAACCAATAATTCAGGGTTATTTTCATAGTTTCAGATGTATGTAAGTATGTTTGTAACTTTAGCAAATGTACTGACGTACAAATAAACGAAATTCATACTGACGTACAAATAAACGCAATTCTTTGTGAAGAATTGAACATACTCCCCGCCGTTGAGTTATGCTCAACAATTTTTTCATTTCGATAACCCTAAATTATTGGGACACAACTTAAACTGTTGATCCGTCAAATTCTGGAATGTGCTGGCGCACTGCTGGATGTGGGGACTGTTGGTTTATTTTGATTTTTGTACAACGTTTTCTTTGCCAGGCAACCTTTATACAGATGATAATAGCGAGAACTAGAGCGATATAGGCAATGGTTCCGTGGTGATATTGTATGGTCTTGAGTTGTGATGGAAACTTCGAGCTGATTATTTGATGTAAATTGTGCTGTATTTCGGAGATGTTCTTTATTTGGTCAGCATAGATCTTGATGTGAGTTATTTCATCTTGCCTCTTATCTGGATAAGTGATGTCACTGATGTTACTCGTTACTGTGTATGATGTCTGAAATGATGTGGAGACAGTTTGATGACCTTTGATGATTATTGATCCAAACTTGAGAGTACAATCTGGTGATATTTTTAAGATGCCAGATCCTTTCAAGGCTAGCTGTGATTTTTCTTGTCCACATACGGCGCTTATTCGAGAAGGCTGCAGAAATGTGTATAACCACTGGTTGTTGTGTTCTAACTGTGTAAGTGATGGATTGTCTGCAACAGGAACAATGTTGCATCTCTTATGGATATGGTAGCTGAGAAGCGAAAGTTCACATAGGCATTTATCTGCGTTTGCATTAAAATTTGATTGTATGTGTTGACACAAGATTTCGTTCTCGCTAGTGACTGCACATGTGGCCCGCTGGATTTCCGTTAGGATGAAATATTGATCTCTATGAGCATTTATGGCCAGGAAATTGCCGCATGGTTTTATAGCAAACATTGTACCATTTATTAATACTGGAATCGGGTGCGGTTTCAGAAGTTCGAATGGTTCAGGGTCAGTTAATGGGATAGATATATGGAATATAACGTGATCTTTTGTTACACCTCCCTTGACGCTCATCACTTTGTACAGTTGTAGAATGTTATCACCTCCCACTGGTAGTTCTAGAGATGTTGGAAGATGGCTTCTTACTTGCGCTAGCTCGGCTTCAAGTTGGGACGGTGATAGAAGTGTTGGATTGATTTTTCCATGGTGTGAATCGGTTAATGCTGCTATAATTTCTGACTGAATTCGGTGTAACCTTGCTGATATTAACGTAAGTTGAGCGGATCGTAACATAAATATTCGGAAGAGACTTGCTTGATACTGTTCTTTTTCCCCATCATTTATTTTGGATTTAAGTTCCGTTAATTGATTATCTATGCTGTCGAAACTTTGTTTGATATTTCTTTCGTCCTGTTTGATCACGTTTAGAGTTGCGTCAACAATTGATGTTTGATTCATGAGGAGTTGTTTTAGATGGTTTTCATTTTCGTTTACTGCAATAATGGTTTTTGACATTTGTTCAGCGTAATTGGAATCTAAGACGCCGAATAGTGAATTAGCAATATTGCCGACAACGTTAATAGCGCCACGTTTACTTCTGTTCTTTAGCAAGAGATTTTTGTCCTTTAGTCCTGTTAGGCTGTGATCAATTGTTTGGAGAAAGCTCAAGCAAGGTGTCCTTGGAATGAGGTGGTCGCATAAGTGGTTTAATGTCGTTGATTCATTCATAAAGTAGGCTATTTCTTTCCAATATGGGTTTAGATTGTAGTAGGAAATTATGTTCCATTCTGATCGTGATATTCGGGTATTGGTGATACCTTCGAAGTATAAGCCAATATTTGGGTCAAATTGTGTCGTTATGATTTTATCTGTGGACACAAGCGGAAGTACTAGTAGGAGTGTGAGTAGTGTAGTCGTAACTGAGCTGGTCGAGGTCCGCTGTTTTTTAGCGGGTGGATTTGTATTCGATGACTGTTCTGATGATTGAATTTCTGCTGATAGTTCATGAGAATTGTTGGATTCTGAGGATTGTGGGAGAGGTAGTTGTCCCTTTTCGGTTTCTTCGTTGATCTGAGGGAGTGGGGCTAGATATTGAACTGCTCGTTTAAGGGTGCTTGAAGCGGTCTTAACATCTGCTACTCTTACAGCCCCGTCGGCTCCTTTATATGTTTTTATTACGCGACCCAAGGGCCATTTCATTACTGGAACGTTATCTTCTTTGATAAGTACGATTGCTCCTGGGTTAAGATTTTTTGATTGTTCTCGCCATTTGTTTCGGTATTGTAATTCATTTAGGTAGTCTCGTGACCATCTTTTCCAAAAGTCATGCTTGAGATGAGAAACTAGTTTCCATCGCTTCTCCAGCTTAAAGTGTGTGGTCTTAGCATGAGCATCAATTTGAGCTGTTAGTGGTTCGCCTATCAGAAAATGTCCCGGAGTAAGTGCGCCTATATCGTTCGCGTCGTTCGACATTGGTGAAATCGGCCTGGAATTCAGTATTGCCTCGATTTCTATAACTATAGTTTCAAGCTCTTCGTATGTTAGAGACGCATTTCCCAATGTTCTTACCAATAGGTACTTTGCTGATTTCACGGCTGCCTCCCAGAGACCACCAAAGTGTGGTGCTCTTGGTGGAATGAAATTGAATTGGATACCCTTTTTGTTGCATGCATTCAGAATAGTCGCCTGTGCATCTGATGAGTGTATTACTGTGGAAAGTTCTGGCAATTTATTTTTTGCGCCGACGAAATTTGTTGCATTGTCGCAATATAAGTTTTGGCAATGACCACGGCGGGATATGAACCGTTTGAGTGCACCTATAAAACCTTCAGTTGTGAGGTCGCTCACAAGTTCTAGGTGTACTGCCTTTGTAGCAAAGCAGCAAAATACAGCAATGTAGGCCTTGTGAGGTCGTTTTCCCCGAAGTTTATAATGCACAGTGATCGGGCCACAGTAATCAATTCCGGTGTTAATAAAGGCTCGTGCTGGTGTGACGCGTGTTGATGGTAGGTTGCCCATTATTTGGTGAAATAACGCTGGTTTGGCTCTGCTGCATATCGTGCATCGATGCACTGTGGCTCTAGACATGATTTTTCCTTTGATAGGCCAAAATCTTTGTCTGACTATTCCCAGGAGCGTTTGTGACCCACAGTGTTTGTTGTCCTTGTGAATCATTTCAAAGATTAGCTTTGCGATTGGATCATTGTATGGAAGCAGGAATTGATGCTTGGAGTCGTATTGAAGTGGTGATGCTTCGAGTCGGCCTCCAACGCGGATTAAACCATCTGTGTCTAAAAACGGTGATAGATTACTTAGGTTATTTGTTCCGCGTAACTCTTTGTATTTTGTAAGCTGCTGAATTTCTTGTTTGAAATCTGCCTCTTGCATTTGTTTTATGATTAACTTTAGAGCGTTGTTTAACTCAGTTGTTGTTAATGATTTTAGACTCTGTCTTGAGGGCTTTTTGCATTTGGCTTGGTTGATAAAGCGTAGAACGTATCCAACGATATTTTGGAGACGCCAGAATGAATTCCTGTGATTTATTTTGTATATGAGTTCTGGTTCCGTTGACGTCACTGTTAGTGATATTTTTACCCTTCTCTCTAGGTCAGTTGGAATGGCATGGCTTGGATTATATGTGGGGGGCCATGCTAATTCTTGGCCATGTAGAAATAGTGGGCCATAAAACCAGAAAGAACAGTCTTTGAGGCGCCTGGGTGCAATTCCTCGTGATAAGATGTCTGCGGGATTTAATTTTGTGCCGACATGTCGCCATTGGTTTGCTTGTGTTGTTTGTAAGATGCTTGACACTCGATTTGCTACAAAGGTGTTAAGTGATGCTGGTGAGTTTATCCAGGATAATACAATTTCCGAGTCCGTCCAAAACCAAACCTTGCATGTTAGTTGAAGGTCTGCTATGATTCTGGCGGCTAACTGTGCTCCTAATGCCGCAGCGCACAGCTCCAGTCGAGGTATTGTTTGAATTTTGAGTGGAGCAATCCGGGATTTTGCGCATAGTAATTGTGTTATAGTTGAACTGTTTTTTGTCGTGGATCGAATGTAAGCCGCTGCTCCATACGCCTTTTCTGATGCATCAGTAAAAATATGTAGTTGGACGGATTCAGGGATTTTTCCATTAAAGATGTGTCTTGATAGCTGCAATGTTTTTAGTTCATCCAGTTCTGTGCGGAAGTTCGTCCATTTTGTGTACAAGTGTTCAGGGAGTGCTTGATCCCAATCGAGTTTTAGGGCCCACAATTCTTGGATGAATATCTTAGCAGTGACGGCAACTGGTGACAAGAGGCCTAATGGGTCAAAAATTCTCGCAAGATCTGAAGTGACGGTGCGTTTGGTAATTCTCTTGATGTTCTCAACGTTTACCTTGATTCCTAACTTATCATTTTTCGGTAGCCAGATAAGACCTAACGTTTTTATCGAGTCGACCTTGGTGCTTTCGAAGTCTAAATCCACTTCCTTGTAGTCTTGTGGTATATTGTGGAGCAATTTAGGATGATTAGCGCACCATTTGCGTAATGTGAAGCCACCTTCCTTTAGAATTTGCACTAACTGTTGTTGTACATCGAGTGCGGTTATTATGCTATCAAAACCACCCAGGCCATCATCCATGTAAAAATTTTCTTTGAGAAACTTGGAAGCCAGGGGATAACGTGTCTCGTTTTCTGTAGCCAACTGCTCTAGACATTTTGTTGCTAAGTAGGGAGCAGCTCTGGTGCCGTATGTAACTGTGTTGAGTTGAAAGTAGTTAATGGGATTTGTGGGGTCCCTTCTCCAAATTATTAACTGAAGTTGACGATCTTCGGGAGCAACTATTATTTGTCGATACATTTTTTTTACGTCGGTGGTGAAGACGAATCTTGGCATTCGAAACCTCAGGAGTATCGAGAATAGGTCGCTTTGTAGTGTTGGTCCCGTGAACATCAGATCATTTAAAGAGTGTCCTGATGAGGTTTTGGCTGATGCATCAAAGACTACCCTGAGCTTTGTAGTTGAACTTTCAGGCCTCAATATGCAATGATGTGGGATGTAGTAGCTTGGGGAGACCTTGGTTTTTGGTTCCCATTTTGTCATGTGCCCCATAGATTCATATTCGTCCATAAATTGAATGTATTTGGCCTTCAGTTCCGCGTTCCTTTGCAGACGTCGTTCGAGAGCGAAAAATCGGTTAAGAGCAATTCCATGTGAGTCGCCTAGAATATTCGGGTGTTGATGAAATGGTATTCGGACGACAAACTGGTTTTGATTGTTTCTTGTTGTGTTTTGGGCAAAATGCTCTTCACATTGTTTCTCGGCTACTGATAGTGGTTTTGTAGTTGATTTGATTTCATCTAATTCCCAAAGTCGAGCGATGGAGGCTTCGAGGCCTTCATCTTCGGTGCATATTCCAGAAAATGCTTCTGTTGAAGGTTTATTATCTATTTTTCCTGCTACAATCCAGCCCAAGACTGTGTTCTGTAAAGTCGGAAGGTGTGGAGATAGTTTTATTTGCCCAATTGCGAGCAATTGGAGATAGTGTTCTGCACCTAGCAATATGTCGATTTTATCGGGTTTATTAAATGCTGGATCAGCTAATGTCAGGTTTTTTGGTAGTGACCAATCGTCAGTGTTGACAAATTGTGATGGTTGTGGTGCGACGATTTGAGGCAAGACGAGTGCCTCCAAGCGAGTTGAAAACCCATTAATTCGGGAATGCAGAGAAACATTGACCCGGTGTCGTGTTTTGGTGTTGGAATTACCGAGTCCTTTAATGTTCATTGATGATGGCTGTTTTGCAATGTTAAGTCGTTTTGCTAAACGCTCTGTGATCAAATTTACTTGTGATCCGGCGTCAAGTAATGCGCGACATTCAACCTCCATTATGTCAGTTTTGATTTTTACTATAGCTGTGCTGAGAAGAACGTATGAGTTGGATACGTGACCGCTTGCTGCCGTTAATGATGATGCTTCTGGAATGCTGGCTGGTGCCTTGCTGAAGTTTTCATTTGGAGTGTTTGTTGCTGATGGTGTCATCTGGGGTGTTTTATGGCTTGATGATCCTTGTTTTAATGATTGGGTATAGTTTTCCATGTGAAGCAGCGAGTTGTGCCTTTTCTTGCATATCGTGCAAGGCCCTGACTTGCAATATTTTACTGTATGCCCTGATTTTAAGCAATTTATGCACTGTTTCTGGCTCCGAACGAAATTCAGGCGGCCAGGTGGCGGTAGTTGTTGAAACCTTTGACACCGGTACAGTGGGTGTTGGTCAATTTTGCAGAGTGGGCATGTGATTTCTGTTTTATTGGCTGATGTTGCAGAAGCGCATACCTTAGAGGATTTCTCCTTCTGGTTTGTGGCTTCCAAGGATTGAAATCGAGTTTCAAGGAATTTCAGGAAGTCCTTGAAACTTTGTAGTTCCTTTGGATTTTGAATGGTCCTCTCATACAGAACAAGAGTACCCCGATCTAGTTTCCTTACCAAGGTGTGAAACAATATGGGGTCCCACGAGGTCGTGTCAATTCCGATGTTGTTTAGTTCATGCAGACATTCTTGTGTTGTATCGTGTAGAGCCTTTATGGCGGCAGCTGATGGTCCAGCATTAGGTTGATCCAGCAACTGTTGCATTATGGTTGAGACAATGATGCGCTGATTGTCATAGCGCTCTTCTAGTAGTGTCCAAGCGGTCGCGTAGTTGTCTGCAGTAGCTGACAGATGGCTGATTAATTTTTCAGCTTCTCCTCCCAAAATTGATTTGAGATACCACATCTTTTGTGCCTTTGGAACTTGCTGGTTGTCCACCAATTGAGTGAATAGGTCGGAGAAGGCTCTCCATTTTACATAGTCTCCACTGAATTTTGGGATTGTAACCTTTGGCAGTGGAAGAACGTTGGTTTGCTGGAAATTGCTACCTTGTTCTGGGCTTCGTGACGATAGCTTAAAATTTTCAATAATTAATTTTTCTAAATTGAGGTAGGTTTCCATATTATACCCTTCTTTTAGTGGGTCAGTGCTGGATTCCCATACTGAGAAATGCAATTCTTGAATTTGTGCCCATAGTTTTTCCTTCAGCTGTATGTTGGTTGCTGCTGGGTCTGTGGTAAATAATCGTTTGAGTGAGTTCATCATGGCATTTTGTCTTCTGATCAAGGGATTTAGTAAGATAGTGTTTGCGGATGAATTATCGTCAACATAATTGGTTCTAGGTGGCGGTTTAGGATCACTGATTGTCGTTTTTTGACCAATGTCCTTTGGAGTTTCCATAGCTGCTTCGAATATTTCTCGGTAGGTTGATGTGATTTCCGATATTTTATCGTAATAATTCTCGGTGAAGTATTTGTGGTCTAGTGCTGGCTTCTCGAGACATCGTATTTTATTGTCGTTGATTTCAAACTCAGCCCATGCCGCTTCCAGTCGTTTGATCCGATCTTCATAGTACTGGCAGGTTTTTCTTATAGCCGAGTCCTTTTTAAAGTTTCGGATGATGGACTGGATTCCTTCACCTGTAGCGAGCTGGGCTGCAGCGAGTTGGTCCATAGGGGTGTTTGTAGCCATCACGTCGGGGTCACCAATGTTTTTATCCTTGTTTTTTGGATAGGGTTGTACTAATTTGTTCAACCTGGTAAAATGTTATATTAAGGAGTTTGTCTAGGCAATATCACCAAGACAATTCTGTATTATAACACAAGCACTTGAACTTGGTTACAGGGAAAATGTTATTGTTTAGGGGCTTGTATAGGCAGCAACACCAAGACAATTCTATATCATAACACAAGCACTTGAACTTGGTTATATGGTTTTGAAAGAAACAACTTGTTCTGTTGGTTTGTTATCTCTCTTTTATTTATAAAAAGGTTCAAGCTTATATACTAATTAAATCATAAATAACAGAAAATAAAAATAAATAAAATATGCAATTTAGCGTAAGCAACAAAGTTAACAAACCCCAGAAATGCAGTCAGCGACAATTGTTTGAATAAAATAAAATTAAAATAAATAAAATATGCAATTTAGCATAAGCAACAAAGTTAACAAACCCCAGAAATGCAGTCAGCGACAATTGTTTAAATGTAATCATAACTTTGTATGTATGTCAATATGTTTGTACATATGAACAAAAGAATTGCTGACTGTATTTCAAGCTTATTAACCCAGCTTATGTAGTAATGGAAACCAATAATTCAGGGTTATTTTCATAGTTTCAGATGTATGTAAGTATGTTTGTAACTTTAGCAAATGTACTGACGTACAAATAAACGAAATTCATACTGACGTACAAATAAACGCAATTCTTTGTGAAGAATTGAACAGATATAGTGTCACAATTATCCGACCCGCACGTCTGGAAACTCAAAAAAAAATGACTGTCAACCTAATATGTATGTATAAATGATATGTTTCCTGTGATGACAGTGCATTGAATTTTAGTAAAAATTTATTGGTAAAGAAAATTAAATTTCATATCAGTAAAAATCAATTTTTACTGCAATTTTACTCGTACATATACTCGTATACTATATACATATGTATGTATACTAGGGTGGCCCTTAATAAAAAAACTGTTCAAACTGTCGGTCTCACCCCCTAGAAATATGCGAGTAGCAAAAAAACTGAGAAATACAAAGTTTTGGGCCAATCAGAAAACGTTTAGTCGTGGCGCAAAGCGATTGAAAATTTCAAGTGGGTTTATATGGGGAAAATATGACTTTTTTTCAGATTTTACGAAAATTTCGTTCTATAGTTTAATTTTTCCGACAAGCTGTTATATAATTCAGGATCAGTGTTAACTTATCCCTTCAAAAGGCTATAAAATTTCAAAATCGAATAAAACCTCGCCAAGAAATAGCAAATGCCCCAGACCACTTTTGCGCCAAAAAAAAACTAGGTCATGAAATTTGATGGTATTTTTTTCAACTTTAAGAAATTGATTAAAGCCATCATTCTTTTTTGGTCTCTATACTTATAAGTATTCAAAAATTAAGTATTGTTGTATTACCACGTTGTTAACCTATTGCGCATTGAGGCCGAAAATTGGAAATTTTTTAATAAAATTTTTAAAACTCCTTTTTCAAGTTTGAAAAAATTGTCTTAAACAAAATTTAAAAAAATGAATCTATCACTTTAAGGTGTTATGAAATACATGTTGCAGATTAACTGTGTGAATTTTTAAGTAAATCCCTCTGCCAGATCTTTTTTGACAAGGATTTTATTTTCGCGGATTTCGAGAAAAATTGGATTTTTGTGAAATATTCTGTTAATGTACTCGTTCTAAATACTTTGTTTCAAAAATTCGTCACTTTTCTGCTTTTAAATATTATATTTTATCCTAATAGCCTAGGGTTTCGGAAAAAAATGATATCACTCCATTAACCCTTTTGAAATTGGGGTCACATATGACCCCAAACTAATAAAAAACAATTTATTCAAAAAATTCAAAGATTTTGTAAGTGCTGTCCAGTTTTTAGATGCGACACTTAAATTATAATAACCAAATATGTAGAAGTTTTGTTCCAAAAATTTGGGATAAAGCCGAGAACGTTAACCCATTATTTGCCAAGGCCAGCTTTGGATTTTAAGATATTTTTAAATAAAAATTACCGAAAACGAGTTTTTCTATTAAACTCGTTGATACAACTATTTAGAATTTAAGAAAAATAATTCGGTTAATTTTTATTTATTTAACCATTCAGTGCTCCTGGGATCAAAATAATCCATTGTGATATATCTTTGGTGCAATTATCTGCTCATTGCTCGCGAATATAAATTAAAACACCTTTTAACCAATTTTGTTATAAAATTACTTTATGTAATAAAGTAATAGTTGAATTTATTGCTGTCTCACCCACCAATTTGGTGGATATTGATAAAAAACGCAAAAAAAAAATTTTTTCAGGTCAATCGGTGCAGATACCATTACTTATAATGGTTGACATTTTTCGATTTTTTATAATCGGTCGCTTCATATTATCTTCAATGTCACCTACATGTTTTGAAACTTCTACCATTTTATTTCCCAGTTTTAAATAGTTTATTAAATAAAAGTAAATTTCAAATATAATATATATAAAAGGTAATATTAAATTAATAATACTCTCAATGGAATAAATTACAAAATTAAATCAAATCAAAGTGAATTTCAAAAAACGTCCTATTTTTTAGACATATGACTTAAGTTGTTTTAATTTATATTCGCGAGCAATAAGCAGATAATTGCACCGTAGATATATCACAATGGATAATTTTGATCTCAGGAGCACTGAAGGGTTAAATAAATAAAAATTAACCGAATTATTTTTCTTAAATTCCAAATAGTGGATCAATGAGTTTAATAGAAAAACTCGTTTTAGGTCATTTTTATTTTAAAATATCTTAAAATCCAAAGCTGGCCTTGGCAAATAATGGGTTAGTGTTCTCGGATTTATCCCAAAATTTTGGGACGAAACTTCTACACATTTGGTTATTTTATTTTAAGCTTCGCATCTAAAAATTGGGCAGCACTTACAAAATATTTGAATTTTTTGCATAAATTGTCTTTTACTAGTTTGGGGTCATATGTGACCCCAATTCCAAAAGGGTTAATGGAGTCATATTATTTTTTTCCGAAACCCTAGGCTATTAAGATAAAATATGACATTTAGAAGTAGAAAAAATATGAATTTTTGATACAAAGTATTTAGAAAGTGTACATTTACAGAATATTTCACAAAAATCCAATTTTTCTCGAAATCCGCAAAAATAAAATCCTTGTCAAAAAAATTCTGGCAGAGGGATTTACTTAAAAATTCACACAGTTAATCTGCAACATGCATTTCATAACACCTTAAAGTGATAGATTCATTTTTTTAAATTTTGTTTAAGAAAATTTTTTCAAACTTGAAAAGGGAGTTTTAAAAATATTATTAAAAAATCTCCAATTTTCGGCCTCAATGCGCAATAGGTTAGCAACGTGGTAATAAAACAATACTTCATTTCCGAATACTTATAAGTATAGAGACCAAAAAAGAATAATGGCTTTAATCAATTTCTGAAAGTTGAAAAAAATGCCATAAAATTTCCTGACCTAGTTTTTTTTGGCACAAAAGTGGTCTGGGGCATTTGCTATTTCTTGGCGAGGTTTTATTCGATGTTCAAGTTTTATAGCCTTTTGAAGGGATAAGTTAATACTGATCCTGAATTATATAACAGCTTGTCGGAAAAATTAGACTATAGAACGAAATTTTCCTAAAATCTGAAAAAAAAAGTCATATTTTCCCCATATAAACACACTTGAAATTTTCAATCGCTTTGCGCCACGACTTAAAGCTTTTTTGGTGGCCCAAAACTTTGTATTTCTCAGTTTTTTTGCTATTCGCATATTTCTGGGGGGGTGAGACTGACAGTTTGAACGCTTTTTTTTCCCTCCATATAACGAAGGGCCACCCTAATGTATATATTTCGGTATATATATTGTCTTAAGTTGGTTTAATTTTATATATTTCTTTTTCAAGGTATAAGAGTAATGGTTATGATAAGACTTTAAGCAAAATTCTTTATAACAGTGATACACATTAATTGTATATCATGTATGTTACCGTATCTGATGACTTCTATTTTAAGTCAGCGAAAATAATAAGCTTTGCCTTCTTTAAATTTGGTGAAATGAATTTGTGAAATTATTATCTTCAAAACCTATTAACCATACATCCTTTATATATGTGGATGGGGGATTTCATGTCAAGTGCATCAACTTTTGAAACCGATGTCTTCCGATCGGGATGAAATTTGCACCAAGATTAGTCCTATTGGATAGTAGTTTAGACACAATTTTTCAACAAGATCGGTCCAGATCTCTCTGAGTTAGAGTGGATCAAAATTTGACATTTTGGCCAAACAGATGCACACAGAAAAAGAATTTGTTGGAAATAGGTTACCATTAAAAATAATTATTTATTTATCCAGATATATTATTGTAATTCAAATATATTTGAAAATAAAATAGATTTTCTTTATAAAATACCTCTTAACCATAATTCTAATAAAATGAAAATAGATACAACAGCAAAATAAGTTCCTTTCACCAATGAAAGTTTTTATGCAAGTTGTTAAAATAATTCAATTGGGGCAACTGAACTAAAGCCAGTATAACATTTATTAACTCTAAATATTGGTGACAACAATAAAATATTCAATCATAATGAAATATTTTAAAGCAAAAATGAATTTACAGTCATTGTTACAAATTTTGTGTTAATGTGATAGAAACAAATTTGTATTTATAACAATTTTTCGGTTACAATAAAGTGGGAAACTAAATTTTAAACTATTTGGTATTTACAACCGAAAGGAAATCAAATTCAGTTATTAATATCATCAAATATAAAAAAATGTTAAACCTAACCGAATTTTCGAATTAATATGTCATTTTTGAAAAAATAAGACAGAAGATAAAAAAAATTAAATTAATCAAAAATATAAAATAAAATTTTTGTTAATTTTAAATTATGTTTAATCGTATGTACATACATATGTACATAAGAATGGATTGTAGCATAATAAAGAACATTAATCGATTGGTAAGTGGTCACTATTTTTTTTTTGTGTTTTTATTTTTTGTAAAAATTATTTTATGCAAAGTTAGTTTAAATTCAAAATAAGCTTTTCCAAATTTTGTTGCATTCTATTAGAAGTAAGATCATCAAGGAATAGTTTTTATAAAATAGCAAGTAAAAACACAACAATAATGGTCGTAAATTTTTCATTCTTTAGGAAATCTTACTAGTTTAGGTAAAATTGCTACAATGCATAGATAAACTGCTATTTTTTAACATCAAATTCAAATTGCTTTTACCCAATTTTATGAAACTATCTTTGGCCATTAAGTTGGTATTTGGGGGACAACAAAGCAAAATGTTAAATAACCTTGAAAATAAATTAAAAGCCATTATCAAACAACAAATTGTCTGGCCACATTGTTTAGCATTGGCAAATTGATCAGAGTTAATGGGAAACGTATACAACTATCTCTGCAACTACTTCAACTGAATAATGGCGTTCACCTTCATACACACTCCAAACGATTTGCAAGCAAAATAAAACAGACGAGAAAAAAGCCTTTCGGTGACGGGGACAGGATCGTACATTCTAACCGTATTTGTCTACAGTAAAACGGTCATCTTACTTGGAACCGAACATGGTGTGCGGCCTTATTTTTACTATATTTTTATATTGCACAAGTTCCATTTTACTTATAACATTTTTAAGAAATATCAGAAGAATATAATGCGAGGATACAACATGCAGCTATAGACAATTATCAAACGGCAAAAAAGTAGTATAAGAGCCTAAGTGAAAACGGAAACATTAATGCATTAACTAATACACGTAATATCGCTTATTTATTCCCTATTCGTATGTGTTACTAAAATCTTTTTTATCATGTAATATAATCTTGTCTTTTATTAATTTTAATTTCATATTTAGAAACAAACTAATGAAAAAAAAATAAAAGCATTAAAAATGCATGTGCTTTTATATATCAGTTGATTAGTGCGCTACCTGATAAATGGTTGTTACAACCAATAAATAAAATCTAAATTCCATTTCATCAATCGAATTTATTTCAAAATTCAATTGCCTGAGTACTTAATTCGTTAGTTTTTAAAATATAATTCAGTGATCACAATAGAATAATGTGATAGTACATGGGACTATCAAAATTCGGTTGGCAACAAATACGGTTATCACAACAAATCCGTTCTCTGTGTGTGTTTTTTCTCATCAATGTAACTTATTATCTATTGTTCTTAGAAAATTTTCTGCCAAAGAGTTTAGATAGCTATTTCTTCAATATTTCGGAAAAAAATACTTAAAAAAAAAAATTTTTAGACTTTTTTTTTTGTTAAATTAAAGCATTTTTTGCCTTTTTTTTTTAAAAAGGGCATTTTTTTTTTTCATAAGAAAGCTTAGGATTTTTCCTTTAAGAGCTTTTTGGCCGCTTAGTGGGATGGGAGTGGGATATCTATCAAAATAAATGTTTTGTAACTCAAGACAACGGTTTTTCAATTTTTCACAAATGCACTATTTTGAATTTGTTCCTATTTGTGTCTAAAACCTTACAAATAAAACTTATACTGAGAAACTAGACAAACTAAACTCTCCGAAGGTATATAACATACCTAACTAAAATTTTATACCCTCGATACTGTAATACCCAGAATATGTTAACCTCAGAGGAAAAAAATCGTTTTTTTTTTCTATAGAAATGTTGAAAAATTATTATTTTTATTTATTTTTAATAATAATTAAATTAATGTATAATAATAATAATATTAAAAATAAAAAGATATATAATTTATTAAAATTTAATCTTAATGGCATTAGATCCATTTATATCATAATTATTTTTATACTTAATTTATTGTAGCTGATGAAGTATTTAAGTCTTGTAAATTTTTAAATACCCAGTCTTTCATCCCGCTTTTTTTATCGCCTTTATTAACTGCGTTTTTTTGTCAATCCATTCTTGGCGTTACTACGTTCAGCTGTTGATTTCGCTGCTGGTTTATTTGTTGTCTTTGGAAAGAAATCGCATTGAATAGAGGCAGAAAACTTTTTCAACTTGAGTCTTCCATCGACAAGCGGTATAAAAGCATGGTATTGAGCGGTGCCATCGATTGTTACCGCAGCATCGAATCTGCTCTTCAGAGTTTCCAATGTTTCCTGATGATCCTCTTTGCTACTAAAAACTATTTCAGTTTCTTTAAAATAACTCTTTGCCCAATGGAATAAAGCAGTCGTATCTAAGGTGCGATCTTGATGAGAGCACTGGAGGCTATACTTCGCTGCATTTCTTTTAAGGTTTGCCCCAATACCATCACATGATCCTTTACCATGAGCAGTAGGATGAAAATGCCACTCAGGTGGCATTCCAAAATCTTTTTCATGAGCCATAAGATTTGCGAAGCTACTGTTGTTTTTAAAATGTTGACGAGCTCCGTCCGAAACATAGTATACCTTCTTTACTGTAAATTTAGATTTTAGAAATTTAGTATTCTCTTCTGGTACTCATAAACTGCAAGGGCATCATGTTTTAAATCGTCGGATATAATTGTCATACTTTTGTGTTCCAGTTTTTCATCTTTCATGTAGTAAATAACTACTGTAAATATAGTTGCTTGGTCGTTATTGAAGTGGAATGCTTGTATGGCATCCTGAAGAACATATTTATAATTTTCTGCGAAATCATATGAAATAGCGAATTCACCATACTTCAAATGTATCTTCAAATCCTTGAAGAATGACCATTGCTCTTTGACTAAAAAGTCATGGTTTCTCAAGTTTAGCAATCCTGTACACATTTCTTCCACAAAATCATCCACATTTAAAATGATTGTTTTCAATGTGCATCTATCTGTCAGTCTGAATCCAAGAATCAAATTTGACCTCCTCTATATATTCTAGATCTAAAGAGTTGATTAAATTTTCTTTGATAAATGTGGTTTTCGGGCAATTGGTACATTCACCAAAGTGGCAAGAAGTTGTTGCATTAGGACACATAGTCAATTTAAGGCAATCGCGGTAATCGTGTAAATCTTCTGCCGAATCATCTGTTAAACACTTTAAGTTGATTTTCTTCAACATCAGTTTAACATTTTCATGGCAAATGCAAATGCATACTGTGTGAGTTCCGCTGCTTTCTGCCAAAACGCAATGTTTTGGCCTCATTTGCGTTAATTTCGTGAAGCCAATTCTAACATCCTCGTGTTCAGATTGAAATGTTGCAAATAACTCTTTCAGGTTACAGATAACCATTCTCTTCTGTTATGTTATGAAGGTATGTTACATACCTTCGGAAAGGTTAATTTGCCTAGTTTCTCAGTATAAGTTTTATTTGTAAGGTTTTACACACAAATAGGAACAAATTCAAAATAGTGCATTTGTGAAAAATTGAAAAACCGTTGTCTTGAGTTACAAAACATTTATTTTGATAGATATCCCACTCCCATCCACTAAGCGACCAAAAAGCTCTTAAAGGAAAAATCCTGAGCTTTCTTATGAAAAAAAAAAATGCCCTTTTTGAAAAAAAGGCAAAAAATGCTTTAATTTACCAAAAAAAAAGTCTAAAAATTTTTTTTTTTTTTTAAGTATTTTTTTCCGAAATATTGAAGAAATTGCTATCTAAACTATTTGGGAGAAAATTTTCTAAGAACAATAGGTACTAAGTTACATGTTTGAGAAAAAACACCTATTTGGCCAAAATGTCAAATTTTGATCCCCTCTAACTCAGAGAGATCTGGACCGCTCTTATTGAAAAATTGTGTCTAAACTACTATCCAATAGGACTAACCTTGGTGCATCATCCCGATCGGAAGACATCGGTTTCAAAAGTTGGTGCACTTGACATGAAACCCCCCAGATATATATCTAAAATTTATTTGCGAAAGGTCAAAGGGTTAGTACAACATTCTCAAAAATTTTGTGATAAAATTTCAAAGTTTAAATGTCCTATTTCGCCCTTTTCAACCTTAACGATATCAAAAACAAATTTAGTTTAGTTTATTTATTAATGTTTTCCCATACAACAAGATTTATAATCTTATATTTAAAGTATAGGAGTTTTAAAATGAATTGAAATAGAAATTTTGAACAAATTTGTCTTAAAAAAATAATAAAGGGTAAATATAAAAATATTAAATAATTTTAAAGAAAAAAAAATTACGAATTATAACCAAAAATGTTAATACAAATATTAGTAAATAAAATGATATAAAAAAATAAAAAGTAAACAAAGTTAGTTAAATAAAAATATAAAATATAAACGGAACAGCAAAAAAATTTTTTTTTAAAAATAACAAAAAGGATCAGCTAAACAATTTAAGAAGTACCCTCTTAAAATGCATTGCGTCGCTAATAACTTTAATGGACGATGGTAGCGAATTCCAAACACGTATTGAGGAGACATAAAATTGCCATTTGGATACTAGATATTGGTATCTAATGTATATTATGCCATGATTTCTAGCCGTGCCCATAAAAACGAGTCTGTCATACAGATATGTTGGCTGATGTGTACGTACAACTTTATATAAGAACAGTAGCGTTTTAATATTTAACAAATTTTCAAATGTTACTCCGTAAAGTTTTTTCGAGTAGTACGAAATCGGTTCATATTTTCGAATATTGAAAATATATCTTAAAATTGCATTGAAAGTGGACTCAAACTTTTTATAACTCTTAGAATCAGTGCTTGCATATATTTCGCAGCCATATAGTAGAGTTTGCATAAGATATGTTTTTGCAAGCAAACATCGAATGTTAAGGGGGGTTATATGTTGTGTATTCCATAACGTTCTTAGCATTGAGTAAGTTCTCCTAGCAGCAAAAGTAATATGGTTAGACCATGTGAGATTATCATAAAAAATAATACCTAGATTTTGAGCTGTTGATACGATCTCCATTTTCTGGTTGTTTAACATAATCAATGGTTCAAAAGGCAGTGTAACTGTTCCTCTTGTAAAAATCAAACACTTTGATTTAGAGGGGTTGAGGCATAAACCATTTGCACTTGCCCATGTATAAATCTTATTAAGATCTGAATTTAGTTTTGCAATGCAATCATTTATGCTGCTTATACCAGTAGTTATATATAACTGAACATCGTCAGCATATATGTATGTGTACATTGCAAAACGATAATTGTTCTACTAGATCATTCACGTAGATGGTAAAAAGAAGAGCTCCCAGTATTGATCCTTGGGGTACGCCCTTCATAACTGGCAACACACGAGAGGTTTTATTGTTTGAAAAAACTGACTGGCTACGATTCAACAGCTATTAAGACAACAAACGAATAGACCAAGTAGAGAAATTAAACATTTTGTGTAATTTAAAGCATAGAACCTCATGATCCACCATGTCAAACGCTTTGGAATGGTCAAGTAAAACAAGAAAAGAAATGTCTCCAGCATCAATACTTTCTCGTATATACTCTGAAAAATCTATGAGTGCTGATATACAACTATGCTTGGGTCGGAAACCTGATTGCCTTTTTTCAGTAAATCCTTATCATTAATATGCTTGCTAATTTGTCCATAAAGCAGTCGTTCAAAAACCTTGGATAGATAAGGTAGTATGGCAATTGGACGATAATCGTTGTTAGATTTTGGGGTGGGTATAATTTTTGCGTGTTTCCAACTTTGCGGGTAAATACTCTTTGTAATTATATTATTAAATATATACGTTATAAATGGCGGAACATACGGTAAAATAATTTTTAAAAATTTAGGATGAATATTATCGAAACCTACAGCTTGAAAATACATCTTCTTGGTTTATACAAATAAAACAGAATGAGTTGCATTGAGGGGCTAAAATTTCCCTTTGATCATAAAAATTCACATTTGAAGTAATGTTAGGGAGATTCATGAAAGATACATTGAGTTTCTCTACATCTATTTCACTAGATAATAATGGCGATAATTTTCCAATCCCAATTTCTCGTTTAGTTCTCCAAGTTTTCTTGAATAGAACTTGGATTTAGCAGCTTTGATCAGCCTGTTCACATCTCTTCATGCATTTACATATTCCGTATGTAGATCAGTGATTTTAAACATTTTCCAGCGTTTATATGCAAAATCCCTACGAGTAATAGCTAAGTTTATTTGAATATTGAACCACGGTTTCTTCCTAGTATTTTTCCTCAAAGTTCTCACCGGAACAGATTTACTAAAAACTTGCAACAAATTTTCCTCTAGATATTTCAGTTGATTATCAACCGAGGACATATAGTAGATACTACTCCAATTTAATAGTCTCACTTTCATGCTGCAGTTTGAAGTCATATGCCAAGAATAAAAGATCATGTTTGGAGAAACATGGTGCTGACAACTGATCATATAGGAAGACTTTATGTATATTGCTGACAAAGAATATATCTAATAATATATTAGTTGTAGTGGAGAAATGAGTTGGCATAGTAGAATTTATAGGATCAAAGCCAAATGTTTTCATATCATTAAGTAGATGTTGTTCAACAAGAATATTAGAATTGAAATCTCCACACACTACTACGTCATCATATTTTATGGTAAGATTTTCGATAGTTCTCAGAAAACTATCAGTTCTTACTCTACAATTAGGTCTATATACAACTCCTACTAGAAATTTTCGACCACTGCTTACAACTTCAACAAATAAGTGTTCTATTATGATATTTGAAGTAGTGCGTGTATTTTCTTGTACATTATCATTTGAGATATTATCTTGTATATTACTATTGTCTGAATTCTCTACAATGTTAGAATTTGTAATCATTTTGCTTACAATTCCCTTTCTGACGTACATAGCAACACCACCGCAAGGAGTTTTCCTATCACAATGATAGAGATTGAAATTGTTTAGCCCAATCATAGTATTTGTGATATATTTGTTGTACCATGTCTCAGTTACACATACGATATCCAGTCCAGAATTTTCAAAGATTAGACGGAATTCTTCAATGTTATTCTTAAACTCTGTGCATTTATATTACATATCTTAATACCTGATCGCTGTTTGCACAACACCCGAATCATATCAGAGGCCACATCTTTGGAATTATGTACTAAACTATCTGTAAAAATGTCATAATATAAATAATGTTTAGTACAAGCAACGCAAGCAACAAAGAATAATATTCATAGAAACTCAAGTACAGAAAATAAAGAAATAACTTTAAAAAGGTTGAAAAGATATTTTTAAAAACAGAATTTAGTAAATTCAAAAAGGTAATAAAAATATTTAAGATAAAATATAAAAAGCGCAGTTAGCATAGTTTGACAGCAACTAATTTGCAGCAGATTGAGGGAGATCAGGAAAAAAAATTACGCAGCTCATCCATGCTGGCAATACGAATGGGTTTTTGTTCGGCATTTAGTTTTATACACACTATACCCCTCATTGTAAAGGCTGATTGTAACCTCTTAGCATTTTTTAGGCTTACCGCTGAATACAGAATTTTAAAATTACTTGAAGTTAAATTTTCATTGATGCAGAAAGGACGATCTGAATTTTCACCAATATGATTTAACAACAACGACGTTTTATTTCTTTTTATAAAATTTGCCACTGATTATAAAAAAAAATTTTTATCATATGGAGAGAATAATTTGACCATTATGACAGCATTTGGGGAATTTTCTTTTTCTTTATTATTATAATTTTGTATACGATATATTGATTTTACCGCTGGAGTGTTTATGTTTAAGGTCCCACATATATTTTGAAATAGGACATACAATTCTTCATCATCACGATATGGTACACCATTAATGCGAAGGTCTGACGCGATCATTGAATTTTTTGACGCTGTAATTGTGTTTTTAATTTTCCAACTTCACTTTTAAGACTGACAATGTCATCAGCAACCGCTTCTAATGTAAGCTACACGGTGGGTAATTTTGAAAATATCATCTTTCAGTTCATCAAAACGTTTGTCGAAATTTTTCACCATACGCGATTCACTTTCCTGAATAAGTGTTTTCATGACCTCAGTTATTTTCTCAAATTTTTTATCAACCAGATTTATTAATTTGAAGGGTGAATGAACATTCGATAATCGCCGAGTTTTTAAAACATTTTCAACAAAAGAGTTTTGCATTGCATCTCTCATTCTTTTTGGAGCAGCAGTTAAATTTATTTCATTGTTGTTGTCGCTACTCATTTCAACCGATTTACTTGTAGGTTCACTTGTTTTATCAATTTTTGTTTTCTTAGTGTTTTGTTTAGATTTTTTTTCGTTTTTGGTGTTATTTTTACTTCCACGTTTTGTTTTATACATTTAATGTTCCAACTAAGAGACTGCGATGTTTTGTCTTTCTCTTTACGCTCAATAACATAAAGATCTCACTTGTGTATTGTATTTATTGTTTTTGTTTATTTATTATTTATTAAATTTATGTTTGGTTGTTTTGTTTTCTTTTCTTTTTGTTTTGATGCGAATAATTTTGAATAATTTTGTAGGTTTATTTATTTATTTATTTCTTTTGTAGATTTTCCTGTGTTAAAACCGATTATTTACATTAGGTAACAAATACTATTACAAAGCATGATTTAACGATTAATATTATGTAATCAAATTGTATTTTTATTGAGGAGATTTAAATAAATAAACAGAAGCTTTTAAAACACGTCCGACTCTCTCCGCTGATATAAAAATTATATAAGAAAATTATAGTCGGTTTAGACCGACTATACCAAACACTATACCATGGTTTAGAGACCCTATCTCTCGGTCCAACTAATTGGATATAGAAAATAAACGTAAACCAAATTTGCGTGGTATTGTTATTAATTTTTTGGCTGCAGATATGAAAAAGTGAATATCGGATGCTATATTTATATGGGGACTAGTTGAAAAATGGACCCATCCTGACCATATTTGGTAAAGCCACTTATATTTTGAGAGAATTTATACAAATCACATTTGAGAAAAATCTGTGCTATATTTTTATTTTTTGATAGATTTAAGTGAAGATTGGGAAGCAGCTCTGTATGGGGCTTATGACGAAGAATTGTCCTATAGGGATTATTTTTGGACTAGTGAGGAAAGAAGATAATAAACACATACAAACCCAATTTGACTGAGATCTATATGATAATTTGGAACTTATAGCAATTTATGTCGATTTCATAGGGGTCATTTGTATGGGGACTAGGTCTGAACATGGACCAAATTTCACCAATTTCCATAGCGTTCATCCTATGGCCGATAAAAGCTTATATACCAAATTGCATCAAAATATATTCATATTTGCGACGGAAGGACAGACAGACGGACGGACGGACGGACATCGCTATAACAGTTCAGAAAGTGATATTGAGTCGATCGGTATAAAAAAAGATGGGTCTAGGTCAAATATTTTTGATAGTTACAAATAGTAGAACAAAGTCATTATACCCAAACCACATAGAGGTATAGGGTATAAATACAACAACAACTAAATTCAATATATCAGGCGGCTATCGAGAAAGCAGCTGCTGAAGGTAAAAAAAAACTTGGATCGTCAATTTCACGTTATTTGTACCCTTTTATCAGGGTTCCCAGCGTCTTACTATGTTCAAGGACGTCAAGTGTCCGAATATTATCGCAGTTAATGGCATTGAGTTGATTTTTCAAGTGTTTTCAGAATTATCGCGTCGGCCATCTTTTCTGTTATCAGGTTAATGTAATCGGTTCTGTTGGTCTTTTGCAGAAAAACTAGTGTTGGTGAGGAGATTAGTGCCAGTCTACAGTCAATATTTTCCTTAAATCGATGAGAACAACGACGGGTCTTATGATGATGTTGGTTCGAATTGCGATTATGGTGAACTACATTTGTCTAAGGCAAGAACAAAGTTATGTTAGCATGGATTTATCTGCTGCAAATAAAGAGGAGGAGTAACTGGTTTTTTTTATCTTTTTTTGTTTAGTTAACAAATTATGACTTTCTCGATTTCATCATGTGAGAGAGCGTCTCATACACTTTGCGAATCTGAAAGAAAGTGGAAAATGATATTTTAACACCTAAGCCTGGTTTTCATAGCCCAGGTAAAATATACATACATACATATGTAATACAACCTGCTCATTTCGAAGACTTCATTTTTTTAGCACATTAATTGTGCTCAGTAACATTATCTTATCTAATTAAACCTTACAACGATTGCAAATCATTTACAAAATATAATGTGTGGAGTATTATTTTGTAATGTGTGATATAAGCGGTTGTGACAATATAATTGTCATATTTGTATACACTCCACACTACTATGCAACGGGTATATATCAGTTTGTCATTCCGATTGTAGCGCATCGCAAAATGAATTTGCGATCCCATAGATTGTATATATTCTTGATCCTTATAACAGCTTGAATTGATCTTTCCGTCCATCTGTCTATATGTCCGTCTGTCTTTCTGTCTGTTGAAATCACGCTCATTCACAAAGTAAACCATCTACCTTGTTCAGCATTCGATAATATTATTTGCCATTATTCGAGCATGCTGTTGTTTAAAATGGGGTAAATCGGGCATCACTGTGCAAAAATATGACCTAAAGTATAGAGACACCTCTAAAAAGTGCTAAAAATTCAATGTGTTTGTTGTAATAATTTTGTATTAAATTTATCAAATTGTTTGCTTTTTAAAATATTTCATTAACATTTGTTATAAATAGTGCAATAAGTCCAGTTATTTGTGTAAATTAAAAACCCAGGTGGAGGGTGTCGATGATCCGACATAGCGAAATATAACACTCTTACTTGTTTTATGTCAAAATAATTTTTTTTTTGTGAAAAACATGAAGGCGGAGAGAAGAGCATCGTTAATTCGTTTTACACTTGTAAAAGATTATAGCATAGCAATGGGACGGAAATTAAATTAAGTCTTTTTATCTCTTATATATTGGCTTTTTTAATTATTTTATAATTTTTTTACCGAAATATGGAAGAATGATGGCAGTTTACCATTGATTTTCGATTATTCGGATTATTTCGATTATTTTAAAATTTATTCGATTAATTGGTAGAACAACAAATAAAATTCTATTTTTTTTTTTTACTTTTTTATTAAATAAAAACAACAAAAAATTCATTAAATTACGAACTTTTTACAATTGAGACATTGGTAATTTTCCTTTTTTTTTCAACAAACGTACGAAAAACAAGTAAGAGTTTTAAATTCGGCTGTGCCGAATCTTTGATACCCTCCACCTCGGTTTGAGTATTGATAATAAATGTAAACAAAATATTGGAAAATTATGCATGCGTTTCCTATATGCATGCGTTTCCGGTTATATGACATAACTTCTCGTTTAATTTAGTTTTTGCTAATTAAATAGCTCGCCTTAACTTCCATTGCAAAGGTAATGGTTGTGTACGGTGGCTATATGCATTAAATTGTGCTAATTGGAGATGGCTGTATAGTTTCTTTTAACTGGCGAAATATTTTTTCATTGCGGCCATATAGGTCGGATGGAGTAACAAAATAGTAACCAAAAAAAAGCTCTCTCAATTTTTTTATTAAAATATTGCCATATTTGGAAAACATAGAGAATAAATTTATAATAATAAATTATTAAATTAGGGATGCCAAACGCAAAAAACCAAATGTCCCAAACATTTTAAATAAAATAATTTGTTATCTTTATTTTCTGAAGAACTTCAAATATTCATCCAAAAAAATTGTGAAAAATAATATATGTATAAATAACATTCTCATCAAATTGCGCTTATATATGTAACAATTTTTATGTTCGCAATTCTTAAATATCATTTGAGGTTTTCTAAAATTCATTGAATTTAAATTAATGTTTTCTGTAGTGCGAATTCAACGATCCGACAGAATTTCAAAGATCCGACAATCGCAAAATATATCGACAGCTATTGTTGTTTGCACTCAAGATTAAGTGATTCACTAAGTACACACATCTTAACGACAGTCAACAAATGTATTTTTCTATTTATTTAAATTGTAAACGAGTGGCATCTCTGTTAAAATAAGCGAAAAACACAAAGAAGAATAGAAAAAAACAAATTACTTCGTGTTTGACAGGATGATTTTATGCTTATGTTAAATATCTCTATTTTTTTTAATAATATTTCTGTTTATTTATT
Organism: Cordilura impudica; assembly: GCA_963682025.1. Classification (NCBI taxonomy): domain Eukaryota; kingdom Metazoa; phylum Arthropoda; class Insecta; order Diptera; family Scathophagidae; genus Cordilura; species Cordilura impudica. The sequence continues at coordinate 263,961,528 of OY821517.1, read as the reverse complement.
TGAAAATTAAATAATGAATTGAATATGCTATTTAATTTTTTTATTTATATAAAAAAATTTTTTAATAAAAGCAAAATATTTTTACTATTTTATGATTTTTATTTATGTATGACGACATTTCAACCTAAAAATTTAAGTTTTTATCGATTGAATAAACAACAAAAAAATGGTTGTCGTTTAGATAACAACAATAGCTGACTTTAACAATAGCGAAATCGTTTAAAAATTTTACTGATAATTTTGCTTTTCTTTTTTAACGATTCGACAATCGTTAAAAGAAGTTACTGAAAAGCTATTAATTTCTCCTGAATGCCAATATTTTTTTTAATGTAAACATTTTTTAAATGTAAACATATTTGGTGTTTGTTTTGGAATTTCAGTTTGTGTTTAACGAATAAAATTTATATGTATATTAAAGATGCAATTGGTGTCTTCTAAATTTAATTTCTGAAATTCAGTCAATATTTTCTAATTTATAACTGGAAATTTTAATTCTAGTTTTTAGAATTGATATTTTCTTAAATTTGAATGGAAAATTTAAAAAGTGCAATTTTGTATTTATGTGAATAATAATGCTTTAGTAATTATAAACAATTTTTAAAAATTAGATGTAATCGCAATCAGATATTTTATAGGTAAAGCAGAGTAATAATTCTATATAACTATGTAGAACTTTTTTGAAAGCAAAAAACTCATTGATAACTCGGTAACTCTATTTTGTAAAGACAACAAAAAGTTAATATGCCAAACTAATGTTCACATTTGTAAAAGAATAATGAAAAAACGTAGGAAATAATAGACCAGCCCGTGTATACTCTTAACATTGTTATTTATAATATCTATTTGAAAATATTGACATTCATGTTAAAATAGAAATAACTATTGCAAAGCTAATTAGAACAAAAATTGTGGCGCCATCTATTGTGGCATAGTCACGCTGAGCAAAATGGAGTGGCACTCTGTTAATGCAAAAGAAATGTATGTCCCCATAACAAAATATTGCAGAATTTTATGTAAATAAAATAATATACCGATTTATTTCTAACATGCAGTTAATATGGATATACATATATAGAATATATGTACATACATATATTATTTGTATTATTTAATATGTGTATGTATGTATGTATATGTAAATATTACACACAAAACATACAACATCAAACGTTATTTTGTGTTTTTCTCTTTAAATAAATTAATACATAAAAATTTTTTTGCTAAATTTACATTTTTTTCTTTTTATTAACAACTAGGTATTTTAGCATTATTTGCTTTAGATGCTGGTGAATTTTTACTCGCTTTATATTAAATCGTAGTGTTTGCTTGTCGAAAAAATTTTGGATCGATTTTAACCCCTTTCCCGTGACCCAGTCGATCTGAAACTTTGCAGGCAGGCTCGTGGCAATGACAGAAATTATCTAGTAAATTTTTTTAGTGATGCCAAAACAATGGAAAATTTAAAATTTTTCTACCAGAGTTGATAAAAAAATGTACAAAGGGTTAGTTTTTATTATATTATTACCACAACGATCACAAAAACAACAAGTCCAGCTACGACAACAATATAACATTTAGAATAACAACAAGAACACTATAGAAACATCATATTTTTAATTTTTTTTTTTTACTTTTTCAGAGATTTCCCTGGACCTGTTCCACCGATTCTAATGATTTTTGAAACAGAAATCTTCCCATGAATTTGGAGAATCATTCTCACTAAAAATGATCACCTTAGCTATCCTATTGGGGGCGTGATCGTGACAAGAACAACATAGAAAATTATATTTTTTCAATACTTTTTTTAATTCTTCATTCAAATCTCGGGCCCTAATCGACCGATTTGGACGATTTTAAATAGCAAACTTTTCAGGATGTTAGTGTATCATATTTTATGTGAGCGAGCACCCTAGCTGCCCGATTGATGACGCTATCGTGATTTACACACACGGAGAGACGGACATCGCTATATCAACTCCGGTTGTTATAAGGATCACAAATATATATATTTTATGGGGTCCAAAATTTTTTTTCTAATTATTACAAACGGAATGACAAACTTATATATACCCTCTGCACACTGGAGTGGAGGGTATAAAAATGCAGTACCAGAAAAAGGAACATCTCACGAATTATGCAACGATATACAGGTTTCTTAAATCGATTTTAGTTTAGTAGATGACAAAATTATTTGTATATAGTTGATGTGACTTAATAATATTTCTTTAGGAAACTATAGTTTGAGATGAGTCCCCACATCAAACTAATTGACTGCGAAATATTTAAAAATGATAACTACCATTATCGTGTAGCACGTAGAAGGCCATTCATTTTTGATGTCAGTAGCAAAAACATAAGGACTTTCCAAATAAGTATGTAAGTATCGCGAAATATCTGAACGTGTTTTATTTTAAGATGAAAGCAAGATTTTCATTTTCGCCATTAAAGTTAAAAAAGATTAGTTTGCCGAAAAAGTGGAACTGCATTAAAAAAAAACCTTTGCGATTATTGTATGGGATTGTGTGGCATGGAATGCGGTTTTTAAACTCGTATTTATTGAGACTCTTTGGATCAAATTGGATACAAAAACACTTTAAAACAAAATTTAAAACAAAACGTACAACAACTGGGCCTTGGAGAATTTTTTTTTCCAACAGAATAATGATCCAAAAAAGGATAATGATTCCAACAGGATAATGATTCCAAACTGTGGTTGCTCTACAATACTAAAAATCGATTTAAATCAGTATCGCAAACACCCGATCTTAATCTTATTATGCATTTTTCTGATTTACTGAAGCGCCGAATCTGTCAGCATTAAATAACGTCAAAGGAAATATTGAATGAGTGGGCTAAAATAAGTAAGGATTACACTTTAAAGTTGGTTAAGACGATGCCAAATCGGTTTACTAACTTAAACAATATTTATTATTTATTTTTTTTTTTTGTACCAATATTTGAAATGTACGAATACCTCTTCCTATTAAATTATTCTTTATTATGTTTTTTATCAAAAAATTTATTAAAGGCAATATATATTAAATAAATTTAAAAAAAAAAAACTAAATAGCGTATTAATTAATATTTTCTTATTACTTCCTAGTATGCCAGTTTTAATTTTAGGTTAACGGTCACGTTTTCTAGTACATTTACTTAAATTATACACTATTACAGATACAGCATTTAATTAAATACGGAAGAAGGTAATTAAACAAAAGACGTCACGTGTCAGAGAGATTAAGGCAACCAATATTATGAATTGTTATCGTTTCTTTAAAATTTGAACAAAACAAATAAACAAGGAAAAAAGTGTCTTAGATTGAGAATTACGCTTGCTGCTTTAGTGAAAATGTAGAATAAAAAAATATTTTTTACATTACGTTATGTATGGACACGTGACTGACAAAGTTCTTAATTTTTTGTTAAATTAATAAATAGTAACTAGAAGAATACAGAATACAGTTTTCTCTCTTTAGTTACAATGAAATTGAAATTCGCCTTGTCATTTTGTTAATAAAAATAAATATGTTCTAAAAACAATTTCTAGAATTCCCTTTAAATAACTTTTGTAATCCACGAATCAACGTCATCAACGTGTACTTACATACGACATCGTTTATGATATCATTAACACAATCGAATTTGTTATCGTTTACGATACGGATTTCATTATCATTTTCGCCTGGAATAATGATAGTATTTCGCTACTGACCTAACTATGACTATCAATAAATTTATATTGCATATAGCATTTTCATAAAAAAAAAAAAACACTTTATAATAACACATTTTTATACCCTATACCACTATGTGGTTTGGGTATAATGACTTTGTGCTGCTGTTTGTAACAACCAAAAATATTTGACCTAGACCCATCTTTAATTATACCGATCGAATCAGAATCACTTTCTGAGTTGATTTAACAATGTCCGTCCGTCCGTCTGTGTGTCCATGTAAAGCTTGTAATCAAACTGCAGGTCGCAAATATGAATGTATTTTGATGAAATTTGGTATATAAGCTTTTATCGGCCATGGGATGAAATTGAAATTGGTGAGAATCGGTCCATGTTCAGACCTAGCCCCCATACAAATTACCCATATGAAATCGACATAAATTGCCATAAGATCCAAATTGTCATATATATCTTACTTAAATTGGGTTTGTATGCGTTCATTACATCCACTAATGAGTAGTCCAAAAATGATCCCTTTGACCCCATATAGAGCTGCTTCCCGATCTTCAGTTAAATCTATTAAAAAACAAAAATATTGCACTGATTCTCCTCAAATTTTGTTTGTACATATTTTTGCAAAATACAAGAGACTTTACCAAACATGATCAGGATCGCTCCATTTTTGGACCTAGTCCCTTTACAGATATAGCATCCGATATGAACTTTTTCATATCTGCAGCCAAAAAAATTAATAAAAATCGCACTCAAATTTGGTTTATGCTTATTTTCTATATCGAAGTAGTTGGACCGAAAGATAGGGTCTCTAAACCATGGTATAGGGTATCATATAGTCGGTCTAGACCGACTATAATTTTCTTACTTGTTTTTCTTAATTTTGTTAAATAATTTAAAAAAAAAGGTCAATAAAATTTGGTTTTTTATTTTTTTAATAGCTACAATAAGTTTGGATATGGTATATATATATCAGTTTAACCTATTTCATTAGTATAAGATATTGATTCCTTAAAAAGATTTTGAATTATTTTTTATTCATTATTATTATATGGTTATAATATAAAATCTTATTGAAAACCCAGGATCGGTAAGCCGAAGGATGGAGAAATTTTAATATATTTTTATATATAATAGTTCCGCGTCGTATTTCGGTAATTTCCACTTTTTTTGTGCCGTGACTTTAAACAGTCTAAAACAGTGGATCTTAATAGGTGTTCTGCGGTTCATTTTTGCTCCACTACTTAGTCCTACCTAACGAGCTAAATTCGGTCTATAAGGACTCAAAAATGTACCCTATACTAATAGTTTTGAACAGAAAAATGATTTTTTTTAAAAACTAAAATGCATCTTTACATGCTTAGATTAATTAATTAATTATAAAAGCTAAGCAAAAAATTTGTATATAAGTTTTATTATCATTCCTCGGCTTCGTGAGTTTAAAATATCTTCTTGTGAAAATTTACATTATATATTAACCCGATTTTTTTACTGCAAAGATAACGATACGTCTTAGCGACGTATGCTGATTTAAATCCTTGTAAGGACATTACAGGAAAGAAAATTGATACGTTTTTTTTTTTGATATCATTGGTTTTATTCATTTTATTTTAATATAAAAACTAAACAAATAAATAAAATTAAAACTAACAAGTAAGAAAATTATAGTCGGTCTAGACCGACTATACGATACCCTATACAATGTGTTTAGAGACCCTATCTCTCAGGCCCAACTAACTGGATATAGAAACTAAGCATAAACCAAATTTGAGTCGAATTTTTATTAAATTTTTCAGCTGCAGATATGAAAAAGTTCATATCGGATGCTATATCTATATGGGGACTAGGCACAAAAATGTACCGATCCTGACCATGTTTGGTAAAGTCTCTTGTATTTTGCAAAAATATATACAAACGAAATTTGAGAAGAATCAGTACAATATTTTTGTTTTTTGATAGATTTAAGTGAAGATCGGGAAGCAGCGCTATATGGGGCCTATGACCAAGTGTTGTCCAATAGGGACCATTAATGGTTGTAATATATACATACAAACCCAATTTGACTAAGATTTGTATGATAATTTGGATTTTATGGCAATATATGTTGATTTCATAGGGGTCATTTGTATGGGGGCTAGGTCTGAACATGGACCGATTCTCAACAATTTCAATAGCGTTCATCCCATGGCCGATGAAAGATCAAATACCAAGTTTCGTCAAAATATATTCATATTTGCGACCTGCAGTTTGATTAAAAACTTTACATGGACACACAGACGGACGGACGGACGGACGGACATCGTTAAATCGAATCAGATAGTGATTCTGATTCGATCGGTATAATTAAAGAGTGGTGTAGGTCAAATATTTTTGGTTGTTACAAACAGCAGCACAAAGTCATTATACCCAAACCACATAGTGGTATAGGGTATAAAAATGAATTAACATTCACGTAAAAAAAATTATGAGAACATAAACAGTTTTTGTTGAAGAACTCCAATTCGGTATTGAAAACTAAACAAAAAATGTTTTTTTGTACACCAGTTACATTAAAATATCTGCGTTAAATTATGTAAAGCTAAAAAATAAATTTGAAAGACATTATATGCAACTATCACAAACTAAGTTTTTAGGGTCACCACAAACAGGGGTATCACATTTGACACATGCCATTTTGGGCATACGTCGAATTTTGGATGGACAGAAACCACAGTATCTTCTATAGGTAGTGTTGAACAACTCGTCGGTTGATAAGTGGTTATCCTTCAATGCTGCTGATAGAGTTAGTATGCCTATTATAGCGCGAATTTATGGCCATTTGTTTCTTTAAATGTTGCAGATGTCATATCATTTCGACGATTTTTAGAAATCTCAGAATTTGTCCATTTCACAATTTCCAACATAATTTCTTACGTTAAAAAACATCAGCGCAGGAAATTTGATCGTAAAGCGATTTGCGTACCCCAGTCGGTCCCCCTGCTGTTTGAACTATATTAATTGAAGAAATTCGGCCAGTGTTTTTACCCTTGGATGTAGACAAACAGTGCTTACTTTTATTTCTTAAATTGGCTCGAGGTACCATAATTATCTGGCTATCGGAAGGAGCAGTCGAAGTATGAGGTGCTTGAGGTTGTTCTTGAAGCGGCAGAATATTCTCATCACGCTCAAATTCATCGACAAGCTCATCTTCTGTACCACTTTGTGTATCATCCTCTAGTATTTCATTTTCTGATTGGCTAAGATCTTCTGACGAACTTGACTCGTCCAAAATGCTTTGCACAAAATTGGCGATTTCCGTGTCATCTAAAATGCGTTTATATCCCATTGTTTTTAACAAACTTATATTTAAACAGTTACAAAATACCTTAGAATTCAACACCCAATAAAGTAAAACTGTAATATGTTTTAATATATGCTAACTACTGACATAACAGAAAATGAAAATTTTCTCCGCTAACGATCGAAAGATAGAGAGCATAAAATTTAAAATTCGTACGTCTCGCATACGTACGTTATCTAAGCAGGGTTAAGGCATTTTCTTAAAGAAGAAATAACAAGTAAAAAATTATAGTTGGTCTAGACCATACCATGGTTTAGAGACCCTGTCTCTTCGGTCCAACTAATTCGATATAAAAAATAAGCAAAAAAAAAATGGCATTATTAAAAATTTTTGGCTGCGTATATGAAAAAGTGCATATTGGATGCTATACTTATATGGGGACTAGATAGAAACATGGACTCGTCCTGATCATATTTGGTAAAGTCACTTTGAAAAGATATATCAAACCAAATTTGAGAAAAATCTGTGCAATATTTTTCTTTTTTGATAGATTTAAGTGAAGATCGGGAGGCAGCTCTATATGGGGCCTATGACTAAGAATTGTCCCATTGGGAATATTTTTGGACTATTGACTAATGGATATAATAAACACATACAAACCCAATTTGACTGAGATCTATATGATAATTTGGATCTTATGGCAAATTCATGTCGATTTCATAGGGGTCATTTGCATGGGGACTAGATCTGAACATGAACCGAATTTCATCAATTTCAATGAAAGCTGATGAAAGCTTACATACCAAATTTAATCACCATATTTTTATATTGGCGACCTGTAGTTTGTTACAAGGTTTACATGGACACACAGACGGACAGACGGATGGACGGCCAGACGGACGGAAAGTGATTCAGAGTCGATCGGTATAATAAAAGATGGGTCTAGGTCAAATATTTTTGGTAGTTACAAACAGCAGCTTAAAGTCATTATACACAAACAGTGTATATGATAGAATCCGATTCACAAGTTATGTTTAATGTATCACTAACATGAGAGTTGTAGATTAAGCGGCTCAAAATTAAGTGGTAACTAATTTTTTTTCAAGTCTACAGGAAATAATTTCTTATAGACTTGTCTTAAGCTTTGCTAGATTCGTGATCGAAATTTTTTCCATAGGAATTGAATCTGTAAATTATTAAATACGATTTGATCATCTTTAAATGAAGCAATTTATTTTTCTCAAGTTTTCAAATAAATAAGATGGTTCTTTGGTGTATATTACTTTGTGAAGTAGAATTAATGATCTTATTTTTATTAAGGCCACGAGGTCAACTCCGTACAGAGACTTAGAATATAAAGAAGTTCCATTATCTCTCTTTATACCATACACATAACGTAGGATCGCATTGTAAGCTACTAATAATCTCCTTTTACTTTCTGAATCACAAAAAGCAAATATCTCACAACCATATAAATAGTAACTTCGGCATAATGAAAGTTTTCGCGAGAAGCACACGAATGTTTAAAGGTGTAAGATGTTGTATAGGGTACAACGTTCTTAGCATTACAAATATTTTTCCAGATGCAGAATTAATCTGATTGTTCCACGTGAGCGATTTATTAAAAATGATTCCCAGATTCCTAGCAGATTCCACAATTTCAATATTCTGATTACCTAATGATACTGGAATATCTATAGGGATGGTTTGATTTCTTTGAGTTATAACTAAACATTTTGATTTTTTTGGATTTAAGTAAAGTCCATTTGAAGAAGCCCATTCAAATATTATATTGAATTAATCCTTTTTTCATATAGGGCCGCAATGAAGAAATATTTGGCCAGTTAAAAGCCAAAAAGCACGATTTAATGCATATAGCCACCCTACACAACCATTACCTTTGCAATGGAGGTTAGGGCGAGCTATTTAATTAGCAAAAACGAAATTAAACGAGAAGTTATGTCATATAACCGGAAACGCATGCATATAGGAAATGCATGCATATTTTTCCAATATTTTGTTTACATTTATCATCAATACTCAAACCGAGGTGGAGGGTATCAAAGATTCGGCACAGTCGAATTTAACACTCTTACTTGTTTCATTTTTTTTTTTTTTACTTCTTCAGAGATTGCCCTGGACCTGTTCCACCCATTTTAACGATTTTTGAAATAAAAATCTTCCTATGAATTTGATGAATCATTCTCATTAAAAATTATCACCCTAGCTATCCTATTGAGGGCGTGATCGTGTCAATAACAACATAGAAAATTATATTTTTTCAATACTTTTTTTAGTTCTTCATTCAAATCTCGGGCCCTAATCGACCGATTTAGACGATTTTAAATAGCAAACTTCTCAGGATGTTAATGAATCAGTTTTTATGTCAACGAGCGCCCTAGTTGCCCGATTGATGCCGTCATCGTGATTTCCACAGAGGGACAGACGGACAGACGGACATCGCTTTATCAACTCCGGTTGTTATAAGGATCACAAATATATATATTTTATGGGGTCCAAAATTTTTTTCTAATTATTACAAACGGAATCACAAACTTATATATACCCTCTGCACACTGGAGTGGAGGGTATAAAAAACAGTGACCGAAAATAACAGTTATTTTGAAATTTTAAAACAAGAAAAGCATATAGAAGTAATTGTCGAAAAACAGATTCAACTATACCATATTCACTCTTATGAACTAATCTATGATAAAATATATTAATTTTTAAAATTTTGATTTTTATTTTTTGGAGCAAAAATAACAGTTATTTTTTGATTTTTATTTTTTCAAGCAAATAGTTATAAGAGTTATTTCGAAGCACTAATATTAGTAAAACTAACAGTGATAGTGATATTGTCTTGAAAAAATAAAAATAAAAAATAACTGTTATCATCTGACTTTTATGAAAAAATGTATAATTATTTCGGTCCCTGTTAAAAAATGCTTTAAATTCATATGAACAGTGAACAAAAAAAAATTTTTTGGCATTATTTCGAACAGGTTGGTATTGAAAATGGGTTAAATCGTGCATCATTACGCCGAGATATGTCCAAATTGTCGTAAATTACGACTCGTAATAATTTAGTATAAATATTATCAAATTGTTACTTTTTAAAATATTTTGTTTACATTTGTTATAAATATTGCAAAAGTCCAGATATTAATGTAAACGTAAAACCGGTGTGGAGGGTGTAAAGATTCGGCACAGCCGAATTTAAAACTCCTATTTCTTTTTTGAATAAAATTTTCCAGTTTCAGTTATAAAAGTAACCCAAAGAAGCTCTAGTTCACTTGAATGACCCGATTCTTCATATTTTACTATGTCACTTTATAATTATTAAAATGACAAATAAAGAATTGTATTAAACAACTTAAAGTATACTCGAATTAGAGTTCTTGTCATAGACAACAAGAGAGCTGGCAAAGACAGTAGCAGCCACAAGCACAGGCAAACAAACTAACTAGTACATACATAACTGTCACTAACAGTGTGGTTGAAATCTAATTACATTTTTTGGCATCAGATGTGGCTAATGTGTGCCAGCACCAACAATAAAAGCAACAAACATCAACGTTATTAAGTGTAATGTTAAAAGTTCTCGAAATAAAACAACTTAAACGATGAGAAATTAAAAATAAGAGCTAAAATTCTGATTTTCTTGGAATAAGTTCTATTTTCTTTTACATTACTATACAACACAAACATAAAAATTAAACGGAATTTTTTACAAAATATTTATATGATTAAGATATTTGTTTGAAATAAAAAAAAACAACAAAAATAAACCACATTTCTTTTAATATCAATTTAACATCCCAAGGCTGAGAGTTTGGCATGATGTCTGTAGCAAACGAAAAAGGTCTTATTGTAAATTTCATTAAATCTGCAAAAAGTAATTGTGGTAAAAAGAAAAGAAATACACAAAATTTCATTTAGAAACAATCATATCAATTAGCATTTAGTGAAGGCTGGTCAGATTTAATCATTCCCAGAATACATGGTTTTTCGAAAATATATTGAAAAAAAAAAAAATTATAATAGTCTTCATATTAATTATATTATATACTAGCAGTACACCCGCTACGTTGTTAGCGTAATTAGCGTATTTTAGTTATTTGAACCGAATAATATTTAAAATTATTGATTTTCCAATACCAAAAAAGTTGGTCATACAATTAAAAACTCTTTTATTAATTTTAACATTTGTATGTTTTATTTATTTAACAAAGATGAAATATTAACATAACTTCTGAAAAATATAACAAAAATATTAGTTTTTATGCTGGTATACCGAAATGTTGAAAAGTGGGTTCATACATTTCTTGGGGAAAGTGTAAGGTGAGCTCGTGGAACATTAAAATTTGGCCTTTTATCTACTTATTAAGAAAAATTTTAAGTTTCATCAAAATTGACCACGCCCATCGCCACCGCCCATATAACCCGAAAAGTTTTTTCGCCACAAATTTGTATTTCATTACCAAAAGTCATGAAACTTAGCACATGTCATCCGTGTTATGAAGTTGAGATATCTGGAGAGTTTCACGGCCATCGCCCACAGTTCATATACCCGAATATGAATTTTTGGACCCAATTTTTGTTATTTCTTAAAATTTTTGTAACTTGACTCAAGTTATCAGTATTATAAAGTAAAGGTATTTGCAAAAACAAACTGAAAAAGTTTTGTAATTCGTCTTAAAAGCATGATAAAACACCATTTGAAACATAATGAATGAAAAATATTTTTACATGTATGAAAATATAGACTTTTATTCATCTTCTATTATTTCTATAACGAGCTTCTTCAGCTTCTTAAAATACATGGGCCTAAAAGTATTCATCATTATACCCTATACCACTATGTGGTTTGGGTATAATGACTTTGTGCTGCTGTTTGTAACAACCAAAAATATTTGACCTAGACACATCTTTAATTATACCGATCGAATCAGAATCACTTTCTGAGTTGATTTAACAATGTCCGTCCGTCCGTCCGTCCGTCCGTCCGTCCGTCCGTCCGTCCGTCCGTCTGTGTGTCCATGTAAAGTTTGTAATCAAACTGCAGGTCGCAAATATGAATATATTTTGATAAAATTTGGTATATAAGCTTTTATCGGCCATGGGATGAACGCTATTGAAATTGGTGAGAATCGGTCCATGTTCAGACCTAGCCCCCATACAAATTACCCATATGAAATCGACATAAATTGCCATAAGATGCAAATTGTCATATAGATCTTACTCAATTTGGGTTTGTATGCATTCATTACATCCACTAATGAGTAGTCCAAAAATGATCCCTTTGACCCCATATAGAGATGCTTCCCGATCTTCACTTAAATCTATTAAAAAACAAAAATATTGCACTGATTCTTCTCAAATATTGTTTGTACATATTTTTGCAAAATACAAGAGACTTTACCAAACATGATCAGGATCGGTCCATTTTTGGACCTAGTCTCTTTATAGATATAGCATTCGATATGAACTTTTTCACATCTGCAGCCAAAAAAATTAATAAAAATCCCACTCAAATTTGGTTTTTGCTTATTTTCAATGTCCAGTTAGTTGGGCCTAAGAGATAGGGTTTCTAAATGCATGGTATAGGGTATCGTATAGTCGGTCTAGACCGACTATAATTTTCCTACTTGTTTTATATCGTGTTTCTTTGAATTACTGAAATTAAATTTCATGTGGCTTTTTTTAATAAAATTTATAACTTTGTTTAACAGTATATAGTATTATCCGAATTTTATTTATTAAATCAAAAGAATACACTCCCAGCTTTATTTTTTTTTTTCAACGAGAATACAAAGGTCGATAAGGCTCGCCTTTTTTTGTGCAAGAAAAACTAAAAACACTGAATTTTTGAGTGCCATCATAAAAACTTGAATATTTTGTAAACTATTGTTGTTATCAAATTACACGAAATAAATATGACCAAATAAATTTATCTACCCGGACCGTTGAAAAGCATGAAAATATGAGGCAGTTACTGCAGAATTTCGTTTAGCTGTCGTTTAGGTGTCGTTTAGATGACTTTGCCGCGTTATTTTTGATATTTTGCACTCGAAAAACGGACTTTTTGCCAGCAAAATCCCACACTGCGTTGTATGAGGTTATGATAGTAAAACCACCAAAGCGTTTGGTGCTATGTGGTTATAGGCAAATTTTATGGCCGTTTAAATATTTCAGTTCTTCGCCAACAGTATCCTAATTCCATTTCGTGTGATCTTTAGCAAGATTATTGCATACCAGACGATTTTTATCTAAAATCAGTGGTTTCCTCACCAAAAGATAAGAACCAAGTTCAGCCTCAATTTGTCGTCGGGAAACAGTTCGAGACCATAGTTTCACTTTCAGATTGTTAATGACTTCTTAAAATAGCATTTTAGATCATTTTTAAACTCTCTGCTTATTAAATTATCCTGTTTTTGACTCGTTTTATGGCGCCTGCACTACAAAATGAAGTTATGGATTTATTCATAGAACATTTCTCATAAATATTCTTTTGCTTACGAGTAGCACTAAAATCATCTATTATTGACATTATTTTATAAAAATTGAGAGAGACGTCAGGATCCACCAGTACATTGATTGATCTAATATTTGTCGCTAATCCGTCGAATGTCCTGCTGTATGATCAAATCTCAGCTACCAGTTTTTCTAAACATGATCTGGTTTTTCTAGCCTATGATTTCCAGCTTCACCAAGAAGATCAAATTTTTTTCTCCTATCGTGATTACAAGAATCTTAACTATAGTTTGTTGTATGAAAATTTCAACTTATTCAATTGGAACCAAATATACCAAATGATTTCTGTTGATGATCAGTTGGAGTTTTTAGAACGTAATATCTTAAGCCTCTTTGATGATACAGTTACGTTAAAAAAGAAAAAAGTTACCATAAAGAGTAAACCATGGTTTTCAACTGATGTCCAGCAATCAATACAACGCAGAGATTTTGCTTATTCCCGGTGGAAACGTTTCAAAACGAATGAATTGAAACTCGATTTTCGCACTGCTAGAAGTGAGGCTAATTCTAAAATAAGAATGGCTAAAACTAATTACTATTCCGAACGATTTTCATCCGCCATTGACTCCAAGGATACATGGAAAACCATTCGAGATATTGGTATTGGCAAAAATAATAAAAATGAAACCTGCCCAATTGATGCAAACGAACTTAATAGCATTTTCACTTATCTTCCGACGACAATAGTGAACAGTACAGATTCGAACAACAATATTATGAATAATAGCTCCTCTTTTGAACAAATTGCATTTGAGTTTTCTTGTGTTAGTCAGTTTGATGTATTATCCAGTTTTTCATTAATAAAATCAAACGCCGTGGGTTTCGATAACTTACATCCCAAGTTTATCATTTTGCCATTAATATTGCCTTATATAACACACCTATTTAACACCATTATTACATCAAGTTCTTTCCCTACTAAATGGAAATATGCAAAAATAGTACCTATTCCAAAATCGAAAACGGAGTATCGCCCAATAGCTATATTAAGCTTTCTATCAAAAGTAATGGAAAAACTACTACATCTACAAATGAGCAATTATATAAATCAACTAATGTCTGACATCAACTAATGTCTGACAAGCAGTCCGGATTTCGTTCTAACCACAGTTGTACAACAGCTTTGGTTAATGTAACCGAGAACATAAGACGTGAACTCGATTGTGGTAACATAAACCTTTTGGTACTTCTCGACCATTCAAAGGCGTTCGATACAGTAAACCATCAAACACTATGTATGAAGCTAAAACACTTTTTTAACTTTTCATCCACTTCTACGCAGCTTTTACATTCATACCTCACAAATCGGACTCAATCTGTATACGTTAATAATTCGACCTCAAGACCTGTAACACTCACCAGAGGCGTACCTCAAGGATCGATTCTGGGTCCACTTCTTTTTGCCAATGATTTGCCACAGCAACTATCTCACTGCAAAATACACATGTATGCGGACGACGTTCAGCTGTATCTGAGTAGTCCAGTAAGCTCCATAGAAGAAAATGTTGAAAAGCTAAACTATGACCTTAATAAAATACATTTTTGGGCCACTGCAAATGGACTTTGTCTCAACCCGCATAAATCAAAATGTTTGATTATTCATAAAAAAACTTTTCAGCCTGTTCTTGAACATGATATACTAATAAACCATCAGAAAATCGAGATTGTAAAAAAGGTAAAAAATCTTGGCATAGTTTTCAATAACAACTTGACTTGGTCAAGCCACGTAGATACACTTGTAGTTCAAACGTATATAAAGCTAAGATCGCTTTGGGTAACTCAGTATTTTACGCCGTTAAGAGTAAGACATCTTCTTGCAAAGGCATACTTAATTCCTGGTCTACTTTATGGCTGTGAACTTTTTGGCAACTGCGACTACGCCAGCAAGAAAAAACTAAATATTTTGTACAACAATATTGTTAGATATGTTTATGGACTGAAGAAACGTGATAGCGTTTCGGCTTTCTCAAAAAGTCTTTATGGAGTCTCATTCGATAACCTTATTAATATAAGGGTTTTAATGTTTTTGCACAAAATTATTTACACTGAGAAACCCCTATATCTTTATGATCAAATACAGTTTGCTAGATCCAGAAGGGGCAAAAAACTTATTATCTCTATGCGTCGATGCCTTGTGTCAGAATGACAATTTTTCATAAACGCCACACGTCTTTGGAATGCAATTCCACACAACCAACAATTAGTTAGCAACGCGATACATTTTAAGAAATTTTTGTTTAGTTACTTTGTTTAAATATATTTAATTTTCATTTTTTTTTAAATTCATGAATTTTAATAATTTCTTGTATATATTTTACTTTATTTTAAATAAGTTATAATTTTTTTTTTTTTATTGTATTTTAATTTTGTGGCGAATTTTTGAACGAAGAAAATCCTGTACCTTAATTATAAGACATGTCTTGTTGTACAGGAAATTAATAAAGAAATAATAATAATAAAATATTTAAACAACGCACAGTGGAGCACTAAGAACAAATGGGGTTGCAAAAATCAAAAATTTCGTGTACGCTTACGATATTTCGAATAAACGCATCTTATAGAAAATTATTCAAAGATTACAAATTGCTACCTTCAATATCAAAATTTAAGTTTAGAAGATATAACCCTTCAAAGATGACAGATTTTCAGTTTTCAAAACAACACAAAATTTTTAGCAAGTTGGTCCAGTTTCAGGTAGGATATAAAAAAACTAGGAAACTAATCGTAATTGTTTTTGTTTCTATTGCTTTATGTATTTATTCAAAATATTCTAGAAACAAATTTTATTGTTTGCTTGGGGTTTTCCAGGTAAATTACCAACTGTCTATATTTTCAATATTTTTCAACTTTGATGGTAGGAATGTATTATTTTTAATGCTCCCAGCTGCTCCTTCGACTATTAGAGGTAAAAAGGTAAAAAAGACATTGTTCAAAAAATTGTAAGGCGTGCATCCATGGTAAATTCAGGTACTGCTACGGAATGCAAATATGAATATATTTTGATGCAGCTTAGTGTATAAGCTTCTATTGGCCATAGAATGAAAGCTATTGAAATTGATGAAAACTGGTTCATGTTCAGACCTAGTTCCCATACAAATTATTCCTATGAGATCGACTTAAATTGCCATAATATCAAAATTATCATATAGATCTTGGTCAAATTGGGTTTGTGTATGGTTATTACATCCTTTTATCAGTAGTCCAAAAATCAACCCTATGAGACAATTCATAGTCATAACTTCCGTATGAAGCTGATTCCCAATCATCACTTAAATCTATCAAAAAAAAAAAAAAAAAAAAAAATATTGCACAGATTTTTCTAAAATTTAATTTGTATGATTTTGCAAAAGCTAAGTAACCTTACCAAAGATGATCAGGATCGGCCCATTCTTGACCTAGTTCCCATATAAATATAGGATCCGATGTGAACTTTTTCATATCCGAAGGCAACAAAATTAATGCCACTCAAATTTGATGTACACTTATTTTCTATATCTAATTAGTTGGACATAAGAGATAAGGTCTCCAAACGCATGGTATAGGATATCGTATAGTCGGACCAACTATAATTTTCGAATTTTTTATTATATTGTTGACATATGTTGAAGTTTGAAAATATTTTTATTTCGGCTTAAGGTCTTATATTGTACTAGCTGAGTCCGGTCCGCGTTGCTGGCCCGAAAAAAACATCTGGATTTTATATTGCATCTAAATTTTAATACCGAGTGTCGGGCAAAAGTAAAGCACGATTTAATAATATTATGAATATGACTGAAAAAAAATATACGTTTTCTTGAATATTTTAACACCAGCGCCACATACAGGTGAAAACCTTTGTCAGCAACTTTAGTTTTATGTACATATGTTGCGAATTTGAGCTAAATTGGACCGTAAATAAATTTTTTGGGAAAATCTCGACCCCAGCGCCACCTATCGGGTACAAAAAAAAGTTATGCAAATCGGAGAACCAAAGGAACATATGGTATGAATACGAAGTCGCTAGCATTAGTGGTTCAACAGTTATTAGAGTACCAACATACGCACCAACGTTTTTATATATTAAGATGTTACAAAAATAAAACACACAAGATTCGTATTTAAATTTCTTTATTTTCTTCTGATATTTCAGTTAAATCCTTTAACCATCTTCTGGGAGTTTAAATTGAAATATTTTTGTTTAAAATTTAAAGCTAAGCCTCATCTTCACTGTACAACAGCTGTTGTTTTATAACATACAATAAAAGCCGAAATATAAACATTTTCAATAGTTAGAAATTATGTTTTTTAGTTAACACAAACATAACTTTTCCATGCCGTTAAAGGCCAGTTTACACTATCACACTTTGTAATACGAGCTGTCAAAAAGTCGAGTATTATGAAAAAGTCGTATCATTTAAAAAGCTTATGTTATGAAATTTTTCGTCTTTTGGATTTTATCCGTCCGATGGCAAACAAAAACAGAGAAAGAGGAAATAAAATATAAATTTCGAAATAAGTTTGCTTGTTATTTTAAACAGCTGTTTTCATAAGACTTGAGAGTGATGGTGTAAATGGCCTAAGTATGCAGAAATAATGTCGGTACGACTTTATGACAGTCTGATGAATTTCATCGGATTTTTATTTCCAAAAAGCATACGACTGAGTGGTATCGTGTAAATCGACCGTAACAAATTTAAACTTTGGTAACCTATAAGTAAGCACATGGAAGGCATAGAACCTTGTTCAAAAATTCATTTCATAGGTCGGATAACTATCTATCAGATGCCTTTAAACTTATTTCATTATCTCAATTGGTTCAAAAGTTCCCAACGAAAAAACTCAAATGGCGCCAATGTAAAACGCTTAAAATTTTTTACATTTTCTTTCACAAATTCTTCTATTTTTATTGTTTTAACCAAGTCTACTAACAAGTTCAAAAGTTTCCACTATTTTGGCATCACTAAAAAATATTTCTTTTTTCGTTTATCAATTTTTATTTTCTCTTAATTATATTTTTTGTAACAAATTTGTTATCTTTAAATAGAGAAGACACCAAAGAGTGATTTCGCAGAAAAATGCTTAATTTTAGGACTAAACACGAAATTAATAAAAAAAAAACAAAATTGAAAATTTAGAATTTTTTAAAAGTTTCCAATGTATTGTCACCTACTCCATTTAAGTACCAATTTTTTTTTCATATTAGGTTAGAAAATAATTCAAATTATAAAGATCTAAAATAAGATTTATCTGTAAGAATAAATGTTAAATTAATATACAAGATACATTACAAAAAATTAAAATTAAATTAATAGACAATATTAGCTACTAATCATAGACATTCGTAAACAAATGCGTTTAAAATAGACTGCATTATTTTGTAAACAATGATAAATATCATAAAAAACTTCGTTTTGAAAAGAACTGCAGATATACCCGTAAATATATTGAAAATTGTATGTGATTATTTATAATATATTATGTTCCAAACAAAAATTTATATTTCTTTTAGGATCTCATTTTTTAGCCTCTATATTTGCGTTTCATGTTAACATAGAAACACTTTAATTTTCGAAATTGATCTCAAATTTTGTTTGCACAATTTTCAAACGTTTCGCTGCATTTGTAGATAAATTTTCAATTAAACTCTCATTTCAGGTTTGACAGTTCATGGTAAATACCTATAATTGGCCAATAAATGAAATACATCACTTTTTATCTGAAAACGTATACAAATCCGGTTTTTAAAAACATTGAAAACCGATTACCGGTTTTCACAAACTTTCGTTTTTTTTTTTTTCTAATACTCTAATTTAAAGTAAAATACAATTGGTTAAAAAATAAACTTTTGAAGTTTTTTAATATAGATACTAAGGGTACTCATAAAAATACTTAAAGTTAACATTTGTGCAATTGGGCAAATTTGCGAGACGTCATTCATGAAGCCCCTTTTTAAACTATTATGTGATTTTTAATTCAATTTGATAGAAATGCCAAAACAAAAAATAAATCAAATAAAAACAAATCATAAAAATTTTATCTAACAATAAAAATGGCTAAAGAAAGCGAAAAAACTAAATTGCTTAAGGTCTTTGAAGGAATTCATGTTGGTGATATATTAACTTTAGAATTTTTTGGGCCAAATGACGGTAATCATAATTTATTTATATTTTTTTTATTACTTTAACCCTTTGTTAAAATTTTATAGATAAACAACGTAAGAAATTTTTATTTTTTAACAAAAGTAAACACAAAAGAGATGACTTATCAATTGCACAATTAAACAGTTCAAGTTTACGAGACTAAATTGTCGGGCAAATTTACAAGAGTTGTGAAATGAATTTTCAAACAAATTTTGACAGTTTATTTGCGAGAGTTGAAAAATGCGCAGTTTGCACAGTTTACGAGGATTTTAAGCGTTATCATGAGTGCCCTTACTGTTGTCAAGTGAAGGGAATTTTTGTTATCAAATGGAAAATCTTTATTTTTTCTTCCGAACTAATTTCATTGCTTACAATGCAGCTATCTATGCTTGTGCCATTCCTCAACTATTATGAAATTCGATTTCAGTAATTTCGGAATATTATGCATAGATCCAGGTCTAGTCACAAGTTGTGATGCATTTCACATCTTTTTAGTAGTTAGTTGTTTCCTTTTGAAATGTCAGCAATAACAGCAAGTTCTCTAATTATTAGTCGCCAATTTTTCAGGGCCAAATCTTTAATACGCGAGATGCAGTTTATCTTTACCGTTTTTTCTTTGTACTTTTATGGAACTATTTGTACCACTTGCAAACATTTTTTTCCCCTTCGTATAGCCTGCTCGCCGAAGCCCTTCCGCTATGTTATTCCTCAAACAATATTTAAAGCATCTTATTTGTTCAACAAAATCAGACATTGTTGAAGTCCCAAAATTCACGTTTAGTTGTCTTACATCCAACTTTTAGAATGCCTTAATTATTAGTTTGTCGCCTGCAAATACAAAAAGGCTCGTCACTAATGCTATTTTCATATGGGGTCTAGACCAAAAACATCAAAAACATATTTACTAAAGTCACTTTTCTCATAAATATACACAATATCACCCAAATTTAAAAAAAAATTACAGGGTTATTTTTTTTAGATTACTGAGTATAATAAACATATGTACATAAACAAAATATCTGGATAACCTGGGCCTCACGGCAATATCAAAGGGGTTATTTGTATGAGGGCTAGGTCTAAAAATATAACGACTTGCAGCATTTTCATTAGCGACCATCATATGGCTAAGAAAAGCTTAAATACCAAATTCCATCAAACTATATTTATATTAGTATGCCCTGTCGCGCTTCGCTACAATTTACCGACACTTATTTGTTTTATTTCATATCAATTAAAATATTTTATTTAATATATTTTATAAATGTTTTACTTCAATGCTTGATTGATATACAATATTTTTTGTTTTTTCATTCAGTACTAAAATTATCAAATTTTTCGGCGTTCCTACTCTGGAACAAGGTATATATGTAGATGTAGGTGCCCAGGAGAAGAAGGTGGATTTTCTAAATTAAATCTGGCAAGAATTAACTATTGGCCTTGAATTTCAAATATAATTTTTTTGATTTTAGCGATTATTGATTTTGGCGATTTTTATTTTAGCGATGTTTGATTTTGCCCATTTTTGATTTTGAAGACTTCTGTTTTTGACGATTTTATAATTCGCGATTTTCGGTTTTGGCGATTTTGGATTTTGGCGGTTTCGTCCATATTTTCCACGACTACTAATATTGATAACACTGCGGAACAAAAAAAGATAAAAAAATCTGCGGCATTTATTTTGTTAATGGTTTTTGTAAACACTTGTATTAGACATACACAGTATGCATTTACTTTTTATACCCTATACCACTATGTGGTTTGGGTATAATGACTTTGTGCTGCTGTTTGTAACAACCAAAAATATTTGACCTAGACCCATCTTTAATTATACCGATCGAATCAGAATCACTTTCTGAGTTGATTTAACAATGTCCGTCCGTCCGTCCGTCCGTCCGTCTGTGTGTCCATGTAAACCTTTTAATCAAACTGCAGGTCGCAAATATGAATATATTTTGATGAAATTTGGTATATAAGCTTTTATCGGCCATGGGATGAACGCTATTGAAATTGGTGAGAATCGGTCGATGTTCAGACCTAGCCCCCATACAAATTACCCCTATGAAATCGACATAAATTGTCATAATATCCAAATTGTCATATAGATCTTACTCAAATTGGGTTTATATGCGTTCATTACATCCACTAATGAGTAGTCCAAAAATGATCCCTTTGGCCCCATATAGAGCTGCTTCCCGATTTTCACTTAAATCTATTAAAAAACAAAAATATTGCACTGATTCTTCTCAAATTTTGTTTGTATATATTTTTGCAAAATACAAGAGACTTTACCAAACATGATCAGGATTGGTCCATTTTTGGACCTAGTCCCCATATAGATATAGCATCCGATATGAACTTTTTTATATCTTCAGCCAAAAAAATTAATAAAAATCAGACTCAAATTTGGTTTTTGCTTATTTTCTATGTCCAGTTAGTTGGGCCTAAGAGATAGGGTTTCTAAACGCATGGTATAGGGTAACGTATAGTCGGTCTAGACCGACTATAATTTTCTTACTTGTTTTGGATTGACTCTGGTTCTAGCGATAAACCGCTATTTAAAAAATGAAGGGGGCTTCACCACATATTTTAGCATAACTCAAGAACGGTTTGTCCGGTTTGGTTAAGGAAAAAATACGAAAATCCACAGCTAAATTACCTCCAAGTTATATTTACACTATTTTTTAATTAGGGCTACAGTTTCGGAAATATTCATAAAGATTTTCTGAATAAATAATTTTTTTGATGTAAAATTTAAATATTTTTGTTGTTTTAAGATTCATAAAAAATCAAAAACATCAAAATTGCTCTTTTTTAATCTAGGGTTAAAAACATAGGTATGTTGCAGCTATAACAAGCCATATTTAATTAACATCGAATAAAGAGTTTTGATTTAATTTACAATTAAGTGATGGTATCTCATTTTGATAAAAAAATTTCTAAATGAAATTTTGTATGGGATTTCCATCGAGAACAAACATTACTGCAGAAATAGTTAATAATATTGGACAAAATTTATTCTAGAAATTTTTATCAAAATGAGATACCTTTACTAAATTGTAAATTAAATAAAAAGTGGTTAATCGATTTTAACTAAATATGGCTTGTTTTATTTGCAACATATCTATGTTTTTAACCTAAGATTAAACAAGTAAGGAAATTATAGTCGGTCTAGACCGACTATACGATACCCTATACCATGCCCTATCACTTAGGCCCAACTAACTGGACATAGAAAATAAGCAAAAACCAAATTTGAGTCTGATTTTTATTAATTTTTTTGGCTGAAGATATAAAAAAGTTCATATCGGATGCTATATCTATATGGGGACTAGGTCCAAAAATGGACCGGTCCTGATTATGTTTACTAAAGTCTCTTGTATTTTGCAAAAATATATACAAACAAAATCTGAGAAGAATCAGTGCAATATTTTTGTTTTTTAATAGATTTAAGTGAAGATCGGGAAGCAGCTCTATATGGGGCCAAAGGGATCATTTTTGGACTACTCATTAATGGACGTAATGAACGCATACAAAACCCAATTTGAGTAAGATCTATGTGACAATTTGGATCTTATGGCAATTTATGTCGATTTCATATGGGTAATTTGTATGGGGGGTAGGTCTGAACATGGACCGATTCTCACCAATTTCAATAGCGTTCATCCCAGGGCAGATAAAAGCTTATATACCAAATTTCATCAAAATATATTCATATTTGCGACCTGCAGTTTGATTACAAGCTTTACATGGACACACAGACGGACGGACGGACGGACGGACGGACGGACATTGTTAAATCAACTCAGAAAGTGATTCTGATTCGATCGGTATAATTAAAGATGGGTCTAGGTCAAATATTTTTGTTTGTTACAAACAGCAGCACAAAGTCATTATACCCAAACCACATAGTGGTATAGGGTATAAAAAGAGCAATTTTGATGTTTTTGATTTTTTATGAATTTTAAAACAACAAAAATAATTAAAAATAAGTAAGAAAATTATAGTCGGTCTAGACCGACTATACGATACCCTATACCATGCGTTTAGAAACCCTATCTCTTAGGCCCAACTAACTGGACATAGAAAATAAGCAAAAACCAAATTTGAGTGGGATTTTTATTAATTTTTTTGGCTGCAGATATGAAAAAGTTCATATCGGATGCTATATCTATATGGGGACTAGGTCCAAAAATGGACCGATCCTGATCATGTTTTGTAAAGTCTCTTGTATTTTGCAAAAATATATACAAACAAAATTTGAGAAGAATCAGTGCAATATTTTTGTTTTTTAATAGATTTAAGTGAAAATCGGGAAGCAGCTCTATATGGGGCCAAAGGGATCATTTTTGGACTACTCATTAATGGATGTAATGAACGCATATAAACCCAATTTGAGTAAGATCTATATGACAATTTGGATCTTATGACAATTTATATCGATTTCATAGGGGTAATTTGTATGGGGGCTAGGTCTCAACATGGACCGATTCTCACCAATTTCAATAGCGTTCATTCCATGGCCGATAAAAGCTTATATACCAAATTTCATCAAAATATATTCATATTTGCGACCTGCAGTTTGATTACAAGGTTTACATGGACACACAGACGGACGGACGGTCGAACGGACGGACGGACGGACGGACGGACGGACATTGTTAAATTAACTCAGAAAGTGATTCTGATTCGATCGGTATAATTAAAGATGGGTCTAGGTCAAATATTTTTGGTTGTTACAAACAGCAGCACAATGTCATTATACCCAAACCACATAGTGGTATAGGGTATAAATAGTGTAGAGATAACTTGGAGGTAATTTAGCTGTGATTTTCATATTTTTGATTCAACCAAATCAGACAAACCGTTATTGAGTTATGCTAATATATGTGGTGAAGCCTCCTTCATTTTTTAAATAGCGGTTTATCGCGAAACCAGAATCAATCCACAAAAAGTGAATTATAGACTTCATCAGCATATGTAGCAAAATTCACAAACAATCCCCATGCCGCAGAATTAGTGTTGCCCTGTGCAATTAATGTACTTGTCAAAAGTTTCAAAACTGTCGCTTTCCTATTTTCATACTTCGCTTCATATTTTTATCGGACTGCTCACATTAATATCTGATGGACTCGTGCAAAGTGTCGAGGCTTTCCCTTTTATATTACATAGTTATATATTAACTATTTATTTTGTACGGCGATGCTGATCACGCCCATTTTTTGTTCGACTAATCACATAAATAATTATGGGCTCACGCAAAGCCACAAGGCGCTCACTATTGGAGTACGCCAGAAAAATGACATTTAATAATTTACTTTGTATGGGAGGTGCCAGCCTATTTGTCCGACACAATCCATTTTTGTCCGACTACTCACGATAATAACAGATGATCTCAGAGAAATTTGCAAAGCTGTCTCTGTCATAATAATCGAGATATATAATATTGGATTTTTACTTTGTATGGGAGGTGCCACGAACACTTATCCGATCCCGCCTATTTTCGGCATTGCTACTAACATAAATAATAGGTGACATCACACAAATTTGCAAGGTCCACTCTGCCATGTCTGTGGTTTTCTAGAATAACAGCGTATGTCATAAAATCAAAATGTTCAGGGGAGCCAAAAAAAACGTTATATTTGAAGTTATGGGCTCGATATAAAGTTTTTAGAACTTTTTATTTAACAGTCCTGCAGATATGGGCAATAAATACTTTATATAAAATTTTGAGTCAAAAATCTTCAGAAGAATAGATCATAGAGAAGGACGAAAAAAACATTATGTAAATTACACTTAAAGTGTATGCAGATAAAATAACTTATGTCGACAAACGTCGTTTTCTTTGAAAAAGAAAACTACTAGTGCGACCACCAATGTAGACATAAGTTGTAGTTGCTTGAAAAATGGATTTTTTTGTTCGTCAACAAAAAGTTAACGGGACTTAGGATGAGAATATAGCAACGTATCACGAATAATAGTGACAAAAAATTGCAGAAATAAAAACACAAGTTTTTGTAAGTGGTTATAAACTGAAAACTAATCCAATATTATTTTGCATTTTTTTCATTAATAACAAGGTATGTCGCTATGTCTCGTTTTCTGAGAAAATAATTTGTCAACGATCAAACGTAATTTAATAAACATTTAAGTTACGTCGTTATTTAAAGAAAAAACTCAGAAATTGACAACATTTTTAAAAAAAAATTTAACACATGTAAAGAGCGTTAACAATTAATATATTTGGCATCGTTAACTCAAAACTGACAAAAATGGACATACGCGGTTATTCCAGAAAACCACAGATGTTACTCAATATATATATCAAAAGTTCACTTTATACGGGAAGTGCTACGCCCACTAAAAATATCAAAAAAAAAAAAAAATGTAGCCTATGTCCATCCATAAGGACCAATCTAAATATTGGAACATTTTTAAAATCGGATGAGTAGTTACCGAGATTACCTCCTACAAACAAACAAACACATGTTACCTCTTTAGTATATTAAAACAAGTAAGAAAATTATTGTCGGTCTAGACCGACTATACGATACCCTATACCATGCGTTTAGAAACTCTATCTCTTAGGCCCAACTAACTGGACATAGAAAATAAGCAAAAACCAAATTTGAGTGGGATTTTTATTAATTTTTTTTGGCTGCAGATATGAAAAAGTTCATATCGGATGATATATCTATATGGGGACTAGGTCCAAAAATGGACCGATCCTGATCATGTTTGGTAAAATCTCTTTCATTTTGCAAAAATATATACAAACAAAATTTGAGAAGAATCAGTGCAATATTTTTGTTTTTAATAGATTTAAGTGAAGATCGGGAAGCAGCTCTATATGGGGCCAAAGGGATCATTTTTGACCTACTCATTAATGGATGTAATGAATGCATACAAACCCAATTTGAGTTAGATCTATATGATAATTTGGATCTTATGGCAATTTAAGTCGATTTCATAGGGTTCATTTGTATGGGGGCTAGGTCTGAACATGGACCGATTCTCACCAATTTCAATAGCTTTCATCGTATGGCCGATGAAAGCTTATATACCAAATTTCGTCAAAATATATTCATATTTGCGACCTGCAGTTTGATTACAAGCTTTACATGGACACACAGACGGACGGACGGACGGACGGACATTGTTAAATCAACTCAGAAAGTGATTCTGATTCGATCGGTATAATTAAAGATGGGTCTAGGTCAAATATTTTTGGTTGTTACAAACAGCAGCACAAAGTCATTATACCCAAACCACATAGTGGTATAGGGTATAAATAGATTTGCAACTTGAAATTTGATTAAAAGTGTACATAGACGTAGAGTCGGTCGGACGGACGGACGCACATTGCTAAATTCACTTACAATGTGATTCTGAGTCAATCAGTCTAAACCAGCAAAAATCATTATACCCTGATCTAGGAGTGGTATGTGATGTAATACTTTATCAAATCGAAAAACCGGCGAAGTTTAAGTTGAAAAGTCAGTTTCATTTAGATCCAGTATTACGAGTATATAGTATGTTTTTTCTTGTTGATCTTTATGTTTTCCAAAATAACTTCGTTTGGTTTTATAATTTCTAATTATGGGAGTTTTTCTATATTTTTAAAATTTTTTATCTATTTGCGAACATCATTCCTATTACGCTCCGCCCCAATGTATAGCGGATTTAGTGCTTATAAGTAATTTTCAAGCGTTTTTTTTCGTTGTTTTTATGTTGAAACATTAAGTAACAATGTCTGCAAATGATATTTTGGAAACTATGATGAGATTCTTTTTTATTATATATGTATATACTTTTTTTTTCTAGAATTATTGTTGCCCTAAAATTTGGTTTGAACCCGTAACACATGGAGAAAATTACTTTTGCGGTTTGTTTGGTTTTTCTTCTTTCATATATTTTTTTCGTTACTTAGGAGAAGCAAATACGTATTATTGAAAATAAATGATTTCGCATAAAAATAATAAAATCGTATTATTTATTTTTATCTTTAAACGTTTATTACATTGAAAAGACCAACTCTCATTTAACATGATATTAAAGTTGGTTTTTCTAAAAAAAAAATAGAAACCAAAAACTGGGAAGCTAAAGAACAATAAGAAAATATTTATATCCCTTTTTGCGACAAAACTGCATTAAGTAAAAATATCGTAAAGTTGGTGACCAAAAAAAAAAAAGAATAAATAAATAAAAAAATGAAGAAAAAACTTCAACAAAAACCATCAAAGTATGTTTAAATATGCATAACAAAGAAGCCTTTGTAGTGCTAGTAACACTTTAATCTAATAGTTGTATATACCCTACAATGTGTAATAATACAGTATAGTGTTAGTTTGACATGCATTTTAATGTGAATAACTAAGTATTTAAGATTTTACCCAGTGCTGAAAAAAAGTACAAATACTATATATTTTAAGAAGCATTACAAATATATCATGTCCACATCTATTTAAAGAAACAAGATATGAGTTATCTCGTTATCTCTAGCCCCTTATTGTATCCAAATTTAAGTGACTTCTATTATCAAATCTGAACTAAAAATAAATATTATTAATAAACTAAAAAAGCACTGTTATATTAAGTAACTTGCTCACAAACAATGAGTTCTGAAAACAATGTAACGTAAAGTAAGTACTGCATCAAATATTCGGTTTCGGCTAATTTTTTTCTCTTAGTTGTTTTTACTAAAATGGTGATGATGCGTTACAAAACCAACTCATCACAAACAATTTTAATCAACAAACTGTCATCAAAGGATGTTTTGTGTTTTTTTTTTTTCAAATGCTCGTTTAAGTTAAAACGACAAAAGAAAATTATTTAATGTAACTGCAGCGAGGTCATAAGGCTAAAAAGGAATTGCTTCATATATGTCAACATTAACATTTCCATAAAAAATAATTTGAATATCTGCGTAGTATTAAAATCAGTGAATGTGATTTGACTTGAATGTAGCGAGTTGTTGTGGTTTTATTTCAAAGTTATGGCTAAAATATTTATATAAATTTTTAGTAAATATAATTAAATTTAGATAAATTTATATATAAATTCCAAAAAAAAAAAATTTTAGAGTCAAATTGCGTTGTTCCCATAACATAAAATATAAATTAAAGTGGATTAATTTCACACAATATTTAATAGGCAAAAAAGTAATTTTGAAAAATCGCAAATATTTAAAGAATTTAATTAGCCAGTTTTTCATTTCCTGAACTTCTTTCCTTTGAAAAGTACTTTATACTTTAAAAGAATATGTGTATCTATTTCAGAGTCTTCTCAATGAATGAGTTTATTTTCATATGTCATGATATTAAAAGAGATATATATATATATATATAATTGAGTCGGTCAAGTTGTAAGGGGCCGAAATAATCTCCATGGGTTCATCGCGATTCTGGCACTATGGGCCATAATAAGCATATTTTTACAAGTAACCATACCTCTAAAATAATTTTCGAGCCTGCCAATATTGTGATGAAGATATTTTCATGATATTTTCCATAATACTCATTCAAATGTAAATAAAATTACAGAAAATGTGTATATCGGGGGTTTTTTGGATTGGCAAATCAATTTTTCACATTTATTTTTGACAGCCGCCAGGGGACGTTTACGTGCGAAATTATTGCACAAATCTATCTTTGAATTTCCCATATTTAAAATAGCCCAAAATATTCAGTGCTGGAAATTATATGGCCTATAGTGAGTTCATTAAATTGAAGTCAAAAAATTCGTTTTTTGATGTGTAAACATCTATGCGCTCAGGGGGGGGGTAAAAACCAATTTCACAATACAATCACAAAAACAGCGTAAGTGAAAATCAGTGTGAGATATATGTAAGTGTATTGGTGTATTTAGTAAGCAGAACCGCCGAGTTCGCTGTCTGTTTAGCAAAATCACAAACGTGATTTTTATTGACCGCTAGGTGGTTGTGAGTTTAACATGTTCACAAACTTACAGATTTGTTTTTTTTTTTAATATTCAAGTATATATTTGCTCTTGTAAGAACTTTTTTAGTAAGCAGAACCGACGAGTTCGCTGACTGTTTAGCAAAATCACAAATCTTTTTCTTTAATTTTAAATATACAAGTATATATTTGTTATTGACCGCTAGTTGTGCTGTGAGTTTAACATGTTCACAAACTTACAGAGTTGTTTTTTTTTATTATTCAAGTATATATTCGCTATTGACAGAACTAGTCTAAGAATATTTAAATTTTTATTAACAACACAAAAGCTTAACTTAACGCTCAAGGGGGTAAAAATCTATTTCACAATACAATCAGAAAAACAGAGCAAGACGAAAACGGTGTGAGGTCTGAGTGTATTGGTGCAACGATTATGATATTATCTTCATTTCTGACTTGTGTTTCACTCTATTATCTGCACTTAGAACATGCAGAAACTTCTAAGTTTCATATTTTCTTCATAATTTTATCAAAAGTGCTTAAATTTCTTGAAAAAAAGAAGAATAAACCTTTCTCGTCAACTTTTCTTCTTTCCACGTATTTGTTACTTTTCTATTTCCCTACTTCCATCGATTTGTTATTGTTTTCATTTTACTTGACATTTAACATAAACATGGTTGAAATTCCATTATCTATTGTGAATAGCTGCCTGAAACATTAAAAAGCTAAATACTAGGAAAACTTTGAAGAAATCAAAAACTTTTCCAATTGTATTTCAGAAAATATCAATTGAATTTCAGAAAATACCAATTATGTTTCAGAAAGCATCAATTGTATTTCAGAAAACATCAATTGATTTTCAGAAAGTATCAATTGAATTTCAGAATACATCAATTTATTTTTAGAAATAATCAATTGTATTTCAGAAAGCATTAACTGGTTTTCAGAAAATATCAGTTGCATTTCAGAAAATATCAATTGAATTTCAGAAAATACCAATTGAGTTTCAGAAATTATCAAATGTATTTGAGAAAATATCAAATGTATTTCCAAAATTATCAACTGTATTTCAGCAATTATCTAATGTATTTCAGAAAACATCAAATGTATTTCAGAAAACATAAAATGTATTTCTGAAATTATCAAATGTATTTCAGAAAATATCAAATGTATTTCCGAAATTATCAAATGTATTTCAGAAAGCATCAAATGTTTTTCACAAAATTTTAAATTTATTGCAGAAAACATCAAATGTGTTTCAGAAAACATACAATGAATTTCTAAAATTATCAAATGTATTTCAGAAAATATCAAATGTATTTCAGAAAACATCAAATGTATTTCAGAAATTATTAAATTTACTACAAAAAATATGAAATGAATTTTTAGAAAATATCAATTGAGTCTCAGAAAAGTGGTCAGAACGCTATATAAAAACATATTTTTTAAGTATCGTAATATTTCTTGAAAACTGCATATCGTCACCTAAAATGCAAAAGGCCGTAACTAATATTTTTATTTTTTTACAGGAGAAGCGAAAAACATCATAAAACAAAAACTACTATAAACTTAATACCCAAATTTTAGAATCAACCTGAAAAATAAAGATGAATTTTTATTTATGGAAACAAATTTATCGTAAAATAGTTGTTTTTAAGTAAAAGACCGCAACCACAATACAAAAAATTAATGTTGAACTTTTTGTTAGTTACGGCCTTTTGCATTTTAGGTGACGATAGAAACGTGTTTTTTTCACAATGATGACTTCAAAATCGGTCAAAATTTTATCCTGGTGCTTATATTGTAGCTGATTAACAAATAAAGTCCTCATCTTCATCCGATTGAAAGGCCAACGTCGATAGTTTATTTTCCAGTGCATAAAAAATAAGTCCAAATATTGCTAAACATTTTCTGCGAGTGCAAATCACTAACAGAAACAGTAATAAATATTCGGTTTACACATCTCCCCTGTAATCGGACTCACATTGATTTTTTTATTTTTATTTACTCTTTGAATGAACAAATATAAAAAACGATTGTTTTGACTTAAATTGAATGAAATCGATATAGGTCGTATATGAGTACCCCACATATTTTGGGCTATTTTAAATGTGGGAAAGTCAAAGATCGTCGATTTGTGCAATAAAACTTGCTGTAACCTAAATATCATCCAGGAAAACTTTTACGCCAGGTATGTAAACTAACAGCTGTTCCATGAGTGGCTGATAGATATATATCAAATGAAGGAGGGGATTCTCCACTGTTTAATGAAAAATTTGGAAAAAATATATGATGAAGGCTTAAATTACACATATCTAGCTATATTAGTTTAGTGGCAACTATCAATCAATCATTCTTCCTCATAAAAAATAATATATTATTATTCATACAAAAAACAACAAATTTTTTTCTCATACACTAACA
Organism: Cordilura impudica; assembly: GCA_963682025.1. Taxonomy (NCBI): domain Eukaryota; kingdom Metazoa; phylum Arthropoda; class Insecta; order Diptera; family Scathophagidae; genus Cordilura; species Cordilura impudica. The sequence goes on along the minus strand of OY821517.1, from coordinate 263,929,568 downwards.
AAAATAAAATTTCATATACGGTTTTTCATTTTGGGCAAGGCATTAAAATGTCTCTGTCAATTATTCAATATAATTGCCAGGGCTCTTATGCCAGTATGTGTGAGAGGGTGAAAAGATGATTGCCATGAAGATTGGGTTTGCCCTGGTTCAAGAACCAAGAACCTTGCAAGGATATATGTCAGTTCAACAGCCCATTGGATCCCTATATCTCCACTAGTGAGTAGCAACCCGATTATTCCAGGTATGGACGCGAACGCATCTTCTCCCATGTGGTTCAGTAAGTTATCCAGGCATTCGTCTGGATATCAGAACCACCATCGGGGTGAGGTGGTGAGTGACTGGATGGTTAATCGGACTGTTATTGCGTTAAATCAGCCCTCTGATCTATATATGTTTTCGGGTCCCAATGGGGTGAGTGATATTGATGTGACAGCCGTAAATGATGTCGTACTGCGGCGTTTTCGCTGTGACTGGGACCTTAAGAACGGGGTGAGTGATCATAATCCAATTCGGATTGTGCTCCATTACTCACCAGCCCCTGTGGAGGTCTCTGATGTGGTGCCGTGACGTAGACTACCAACAAATTTGACGTCCCCGTTGGGGATTTCAGGGGTCTGACTATAGATGGACAGATAGGTAAGCTGAACCATTGGACAAACAATACTAATGACGCCCTTCTTGGGAGATGTCGTAAGACCGGAAGGGTTAAATGGTGGGAAATGACAGAAATGCGGAGGGCCACCCGTCAGCTCAGGAAGCGTTTCCAGAGAGCCAGGCGGACCAATGCAGATGATGTGCCACTGCGTGGGATGAATTACGCAACACAGCTACTTGCCTTTAAGGACCGTATTGTCTGGGATGAGAGCAAACGAGTAGGTGTAGATGTTTCTAAGAACAAAACTGTGATGATATTGCTGAAAGGCAAGTCATCGCTAATTCGAACTCCAACTGTTAAGGCCAATGGCGTTAGCCTTAGGTGTGCGACTGAGGCCAAATACTTGGGGATAACAATGCGTGAGCGTATGAACTTTTGGTTCATCTCGAGCATGTTAAGTCGAAATTGACTGGTGTGGTGGGATGTGTCCGGCATATTCTCAGGAATGACTGGGGCTTCAGCAAGCGTTCTATGCAGACCATTTACCGCGGATTGTTTGTTGCTTGCGCAAATATGGTTCGTCGCTGTGGTCCAGCGTAGTCAATACTGCCAGAGGAAAGCTGAAAATCATGTCATGTCAAAGGGTAGTCCGGCTCGCTTGTGTGCCGTGTTGTCGTACGGTCTCCAAGGAGGCCTTCCAGGTGTTGGTAGGTGTAGCCCCTCTTGACATGGAGGTGCTACGTAAAAGTTTTGCCTACGGGATCAAGAAAGGACACCCATTGTTGAAACATGATTGGGCGACTAACGAGGACATTAGTGGGGAGAGCTTGGCGGAGTGCAAGGCACTCTTAAATGAGTGTGTTGTCTCCAGATGGCAAAATAGGTAGAATGCTAGTGACAATGGGTGTGTTATATACGCCCTCATTCGCAATGCGACGTTCGTTGCGAAACGTGCAGACTTAGGTTTTAGCATAAGTATGGGCTATTTGCATAGAAGAGCCTTGGCTAATAAGTCGGAGTGTGACTGTGACCTTTTACCGAGGACTGGTTTCATATTTTGTGGATATGCATGTTCTAGTCGGACATACGGGACCTATATTCTCTAGCTGTCGTATTAATGGACGATGGTTTTGATGTCAGTGGGGTGCTTCCGTATGATGAGTGAATGCGTCATATGAATGTGTTTGCGTGTAAGGTCTTCAGAAGAAGACGTTTGAGGGTTTGATCGCACACGCATGGTTACATCCACAGGATGTCGACATGCGTGTGCTCAAGACTTTCCAGAAGGGCTTAGTAGTGTACCTTAATACTCAACCACAGGGTGAATGTTTGGATGTGGGACTGAGCCTTTCGAATGGCCACCAGTCCATAGCTGTTTCGAACTAAACTGGTAGTAGCGTTGGTACAAAGTCTGACCGGAGTATATATATATATATATATATATTCAGGTACCATGTGTAGTCAGAAGCCCCTGGTATCACAGATTCCAGCTGACTTGTTGGGTACGGCCATTAAGTGGGAGTATTGTGGTGTTTGTGATTTAATCTCAAATCGCGGGAAGAGCACAGCTCGATGGGGATTTGCATTCAACCGGGAGCTGTGACCCTTAGAACAGCGGAGGTGTATTAGGTAGGCCTCGACTCCCCACCAAGGAGAGGGATTTGTTGGCCAAATGCAAAAATCTTGAATTGGTACCCGAGTATAGTCTTTCTACACAACGCGGCGGTGGTCGGCGCATATTCCGATCAAGTGTTCAGAGCACCGTGAGGTTATGTCAACGAGACGAATGCTCACGTAAAACACAAGAGAATTCTGTAAATAGATGCAGAAATATCGGTAAACAAAAATCGTTGCAGCTATGGATGATTCAATAAATAATTTTGCCGAAAATAAGGCGAGAAAAGTATATATTTGAACTAACTGTAAACAATTACTTCTAATCAATAAATGTGACTTTATTGAATGGGAGCGGTTTTTTTTTTTTTTTTTTTTTTTTTTTTTCAAAAAATCTTTAACATTCATTTGAGCTTTGCCAGTCGGATGAAAGTGCATTACAAATTTTAATACAATGACCAATTATGGCAAGCTGCGCCACTGTATGAAGATGAATAAACCGTACGAAGGGGGGGGGGGGGAATACTAGGAATTGAAAAAGATCCAAGAGAGAAGAAAATTGCATGTACATCACAATTATGCTTTACGTGTTTACATATGTTTTTTTCTACGCTAGAAATAAATGACAAAATGGTTAGAATTCGGGAACATTTTTTGATTAACCTGGCGCCCTGAATGATAAAAGCGGTTGATATTAGAACGAAATATTAAAAACATTTATTTTAGAAAAAAATGTAACACGATGTTCGCACTACTGAAGACAATATATGAACCAATTGTATTTTCAGTTATATTTTAAAAATTAAAAACATTTATGTAAACAATGTGAGTAAAAAAGAAAACGTAATTTTCCAAACTGCGTGGTAGTATTAAAGCAAAAACTTTTTCTAGAATTAAATCAAAAAATTATGAAAGATATAGAGTGAAAACACACAACATGAGAAATGACATGCAAGCTGCGAAATTGGCTCCATGAACAAACGCTAATTATCTCACATGATTCCTACAAGTATATCTAAATGAAACAGAAATATAAAGTTAACAAATATTGATTACATAATTATATATTCCGACGGTTTTTTTTTACCAAACCCGAAATCTAATTCCATAGACGCTTTATTACGTTTGTGTTCAAAATAACATAACCGTCGAATAGTTGGACATACACAAATGGAGTGCGATCCCACTTTCTTCAAACAAAAACAAAAAAGAAAATTATAGTCGGTCTAGACCGACTATGTCATACCCTATACCATGCGTTTAGATAAAAGGTATTACTTCCAACTAATTGGATATAGAACAACTAAGAAAATTAGACCGAACATACGATACCGTATACCATGCGTTTAGTGACCCTATCTCTTAGGTCTAACTTATTAGGTATAGAAAATAAGCAAAAACCAAATTTAAGTGGCATTGTCATTAATTTTTCTTGCCTTCGGATATGAAAAAATTGGATATTATGGAAATTAAAGTCGATCTCATAGTGGTCATTTGTATGGGGAATAGCACTGAACATAAACCGATATTCACCAATTTCAATAGCGTTCATCCTATAGCCGATGGAAGCATATATACTTAATTTCATCAAAATATGTTCATTATGCGACCTGTAATTTGATTACAAGGTTTACATGGTCACATAGCTCAATCGAATCAGAAAGTGATTCTGAGTCGATTGATATAATAAATGATGGGAACAGGTCACATATTTTTGGTAGTTAAAAACATCAGCACAAAGTCATTATACCCTGACCAAATAGTGGTATGGGGTATAAAAACAAGCATAAACCAAATTTGAATGGTGCTGTTATTAATTTTTTTACGTGCTGATATGAAAAATTAAATATCGGATGCTATATTTATGTGGGGACTAGATCGAAAAATGGGCACAAGATTAATTTCAACACTGTTCATGATATGGCCGAAGAAAGCTAATTAGCAAAATTTCATCAAAATATATTTGCGACCTGCAGTTTTATTACAAGTTTTATTTGGACACACAGACTGACAGACGGATGGACGGACATCGCTCAATCAATGGAGAGTAGTATAGGGCATGAATATAATTTTGTTTTTTTGGGACTTAACACCTTCCGTATAATATTCGCGTCTTTGGCGACTCCTACTAAAATTACCAGCTCAACGTATTTACGGAAAATTTGAGCACTTAAAGCATCCGTCTTAGCGGACTTTTATGATGTTTTTGTTGTTTTTGAAAAGACCATCGAAAATAGTAGATAGAGGCTAAAAATATTTTACAACAAATATCTCATTTTATTTGGATATTCAAAGGAATACTTAGCATTTTGGGCTTTTTTTATACTTGGTCAAAAAATGTTAAGCTGGGAGCGGTCATAAAACTTCTATAAAGCTCCAATTGCTGTATAGGTCCTCAACAAATATTGTTGTATAGCGAAATTAATTAAATTCATATATCGAATAAAGTTATAACTTTTATAGTGTTTATCTTCACATTTTAAAGATTGTATGAACTTATTTGCAAATTGTATTTTTATCTTTATTTTAGTTTAAAAATATTTTTACTATTCATCTTTTAACATTGTTATTATACTTTCATTATTGTCCGTAAAAATATGTTATAATGGACTTTCTAAATTAAACTATTACACGTGAATTTTATGAGATTCTATTTTTTATCATACAATGTGCTTGGAAAGTATGTCAACTTATGTAATGAAATGTTTTTTAAATAAATACCGTAGTTTATGATTATAATTTAGAAATAAAAATTTAATAAACAAATACATTTTTTGATGCTTTGTAATATGTGTAAATAAAAAGATAAAAAGTAAAATAAAATAATAATTTTATTAAAGTCAGAGACTTCCTGCATGTTTACCTATCAGCCAGTGAAGTCTCAACTCAGCCGTAAGTCCTAAAATGTACTTCATACTCCACTAAGTGGATAGGATATGTGTAAATGGAGCTTCCTTTTTAAATTATTTCCAGTGAGGTCGCAAATGACAAAGAGCGATGTCTGTTCTTGCGTGTTAGTCTGCGCTTTCATTATCGTAAAAATCCCTATGGCTGGGGACCCACAGGTACTCGAGAAATCTCCAAAAAGCGGATAAGCCTTGAAAATTCCTTATTGGGCTGATCTATGAGCACGGGGAATTGTAGTGTGAAAGTTAAGGCAGAGAAGAGCCCCCTGACTGTCGAAAAAGTTATAAAACGTGAGGAAGAGTGCACGAAATTGCTGTACAAGATGCCCGCACAGACACTGCAACTGATTTTGAAGCCAGCATTGATCACGAGAATCACTATTAGATCATCAATATACCTTCTAGAAAGGAACTTGAACTTGAAACGGACTCCCTTAATCATGTTTAGGTATAATATTATCAGAGTTTGTGGCAAGCGATTAAGATGCCGATCCCTAGCCATTGTTTGTCAGCTACCATGAACCCGTGCAGCCAATAGCGATAGCAGAAATTGTTATTTAATTTAAGTCAATAAGAGTAATAATTTTCGAGGGGCAGGTTCGTATTTCCTCAATTACTCCAATGAATGCTGACCATTTTGTCGTATATAGTTGGTTAACCATAAACTGAATGCTCGTTGCTACTCACCATACTAGGGAACAATAAGTGAGAATGTGGACTTACGATGGCCGTCAGCATTCATAAAACCATTCTTTGACACAGGCCCGCTCCAATTCGAGCATCTTCCTACATTCATAAAAGACTACCGTGGTCTCTATAGCCCTGAATCAACGTTCAGTTTCCATAATGATTCCGTGGCATTATTATTTGGCTGATAGCATTAATTCGTAGCCACACTCCTTCCTAACTCTGGTATTACCCAGCGAAGAAGCTACATTAAGCGTGTAGCTTTCAACAGCTAGACCCATGAATTTTGTCAGTTTTAATACTATTGAGTTCAAAATTATTATCTCCAACCGTTACTGCATCGTGAAGTGCAATTTTCATTGAGCGATTTTTCAAATATGCATGTAAATCTTGCTCGAAGCCAACTACCCAGGATCTCGTTTTTGAGGTATCTATATTCTCGTCAATATTTATAAAGGGTCCGCCAAATAACTTTTTTTTTTTGAAAATGCTATAAAAAAAAAAACTACTGAATATTATCTCAAATTTATTTTTTTATTTGAAAGTACACTCCTTCCGGTTAATAATGGAAAATAATTTCATTCAAATGGCTGCCTCGGCTGGCCATGCAGTAGGCTACACGATCGGTCCAATTTTTAAGCACATTATCAATTGTGTGCAGCTGTATTTCACCAATGGCTCCACGAATATTGTCCTATAAAGCGTCAATTTTCTCTGGCTTGTTGGCGTAACACATATCTTTGAGGGCACCCTACAAATAATAGTCCAACGGTGTCAAATCGCAGCTCCGAGGTGGCAAAACGACATCAGCTCTGCGGCTGATAATGCGATCTTCAAAAACAGGGCGCAAAACATCGAGTGTAGCTTCGGCTGTGTGGCACGTAGCGCCGTCCTGTTGAAACCAAATGTTGCCAATATCCTCCTCTTCAATTTTTGTGAACAAAAATTCGTTCAACATGGCCCGATAACGATCGCCATTGACTGTAACGGCCACTCCTTGCTCATTTTCGAAGAAAAATGCCCCAATTATGCCTCTGGACTAAAATCCGCACCAAACAGTGACTCGTTTTGGGTGTATCGGCTTTTCAATGTATGCGTGCGGGTTTTCTGTGCCCCAAATGCGACAATTTTGATTGTTTACATACACGCCAAGATCAAAATGAGCTTCATCTGAAAAGATGATTTTTTTTGGCAAAATCGGCATCTTCTGTAAGTCTATCGCAGGCCCACTTAGCGAAGCGAAAACGCATTGGATGGTCAGTTGGCTTCAACTCCTGAACCAATTGGAGTTCGTATGGCGTCATACCAAGGTCTTTATGCAAAATTCGTCTCAATGATGCCTCCAAAATGTCCATTATTGAGAACGACGGTGAATTGATGTTGATGGCGCTTCACGCACACTTTCTGCCACAGCAGCAATATTCTCGGGTGTACGCACTGGCTTTTCACGCTTTGGTTTATCGATGAGGATGCCAGTTTCTTTCACTTTTTTCACAAGATAACGAACATACGGAGCTGAGGTGCTTCTCTTCTTCCAAAATTCGTACGCAATTTTCGCACACGTTCTGCAACATTACCATGATTTTCAAAGTAATGTCGCAATATTTCCCAGCTTTGTTCAAACGTATACACAACCATATTCGTTCAGCGGAAGGATAAAACTAATTATCTGTCAAATCAGACATGAGCTAGGTGTTACCATTCGCGAAATAAGCACTAGTTGAAAAAAAAAAAAACGTTACATGGCGGACCCTTTATTAGATTTGTGTACGGGATCATAGTATCATGATGCAAAATGAGCTTTGAGAAGTATTTCGCCCCGATGATTCTAACTAGGCCCAAACATAATTCTTGACATAACTAGGTTTAGAGTATTTTGGCTAGAACATTGTTTACACCGGCAGAATTACGAGTGTTTTCAATACTTCACAAAACTCTTAGAATTAAATGCTTACCGCGCTTCCTTTCATAGGCTTAGAATTTCAGAAATCCATGATGAAGATAAACTTATCTTTGATTGTATTTGAGAGTAACCTAAAGGTGTTTCCATTTCTAATCGTGTTCTCATCTTTCGATCGTATTTCAAGCTTGCTTTTTGCATGTCTGATGATGAACGAAATTAGTTCTCCTGTTATGTGCTTTATAGCAAGCGATAATATAGATGTTGCGACCTCTTTCAGACTCGACCTTTGCTACTGTAATTTCCGCTGTGATAAACTGAATATTTCGTGCTATTAACCAGAATCAGCCTTATATTTGCTTATGTGTTATATGTTGTATGATGAGTGTTGCAAATTTTAAAAAGAAACTGATTCAGATTATCTCTCACATTCAGTTCAAAAATCATTATGAATGCCAAGTAAGCCACGGACTTGTTATGTTATCATCCAGATATTTTTCTTCGCATTGTAAACCGAACGAAAATGGAACAACATAATGTATTCTATCTAACAATTACAGAAGGAAATGAAAACCAAATATTTCTATAGTCACTTTGAAGGCAATTTCAGTTTACAACAGCGACACTCAATTTTTTCAAACATTCTTCCTATTTGGTTGCGTTAACAGTCGCCCTGGCTTGTAATAAGAAGGTAATAAAATTCTACATATGAAAATGTACATCAAAATAGAAACAGGAAAGAAGGATATAGTCGGGCTAAAACGACTATATGATACCCTATTCCATGTGTTTTTCAAATTGATTCTATGTATGTTACAATATGGTAAGAAGATCACTAAAAGGATAAAGAGGTCATTAAAGGACAAGAGACAATGAATAGAAATTAGAGATAACGCACGAATAGTTGGCTATTTGTCAGTATTCGCTATAATAGGCACAATTTTAACTTTTTAACTTAGTGCTTAATTGCCATATTGTATATCTGAATATTTAGCTAAGATAAATTTGATTTGTACTTTAAAAATTTCACGCAAAACTTTTTCGGAGCAAAAGTTTCTTGTTGGAACAATACTGTGGTATATTTGGATTACGCTCGCATATTCTGATCCTAATTTTAGTGAGATTGTTATGTATTTACTGCGTAGAAATATGCTGAAGTTCATACCAAATTTTTAGAAATTATTATATGCAATTATTATAACTAGCAGTTTCCAGCGCTCGAAATTCGAGTGCAATTTCTAGGCAGCTTTATTTTCCACCTTAGCCAATTCACAAACCAACACTATTATGGTTCATTATTATTGTGAATGAAGATAACAAACTCATTAGGAAACACAAATAGCATATCTATAATTTTATGTATGTGTTAGTAGCAACTTTTAATGCAATTTACTCAAAGTAAAGGAAAAAATTTAAAAATCTGTAACTCTGCAAAAACAGCGAAAAAGAAATACCTTTCAAATAATATATATTTGGTCAAAATCGGTATAAAACGGTAAAACATAACATCGGTCACAAGAAATGGCCTAGCCTATTAATATTATAGATTTACTGGTAATTACTATAAGGTGACAAGGTGCAAAATTAGTTTTTATCTAGACAATGGAGAATATGGTTCTGCGTCGGTGGTTATAATAAAAGTTTTATTATACTATAAAAAGTTTGTCGGTTACATTTAGTACCACAAACTTATAATACCAAGACCAAAATATTGTGAATGTTATTAAAATCTGCTTGTTTTTTCGCGGCAATGAAATTGAAAAACAAAAATTCTAATTTTCACAAATTTAAAATTTGCACAATTGTTTGCAACTCAAATTAGACAAAAATGGATCATACAAATTAAATATCTATGTAAAAGTATTGTTATTGCAAAAAAAAAATAAAAAATAGTATTTAATGGAAAAGCACCAAACTAATTTTTACTGTCTTTATGTGAATGTTTGCTTTGGGTGGTTCTGAAAATAACATAAAAAAATTTATGTGTACACATAACATTTCATAAAAAATCAAATATGATTTAAATATGCAGAGTAGGTAAGATTTATTTTGTCTGTTGAATGGGCTGACCAGATCACAATTTTAAGCTCAAATGTAAACATGAATTTCTTTAAAAATTGATACTAATATTGTACTTTATTGAACACCAACGTGTAAAATATTAAAGTCAACATTCTAACAATTGTCTTTAAAAGTTATTCACGCACAAGTTCAGTTGAGGTGTCGTTTTGAAGGTATTAAAATTGCCTTTAATACGACAGATGGATTTATTATCATCAATATATCAATATATGAATTTGACATTCCGTTTGTAGTACATCGAAAAAATTCCGAAGATCCCATAAAATATATATTTTCTTGACCCTTATAACAAGAGAAGTTGATTTAGCGATTATCGTCTGTCCGTATGTCTGTGAAAATCACGAAAACACCGTCAATAACTAAGCCAGACTCTTCGATTTTGCACCGCATTTTTTATTAACCTTTAAATGTCTAAAGTATCAAATTTGATACCAGACTTTCAAATCGAATTGTACACTTGTAGTTAGTTCGTTTGTAATGTTTGACTGTAGTATGATACCACTGCATAATATTCTTACGAAAAAAGCTTTCAAATAAAGGTCAGTTGTCAACCTTGCTCAAATTATAAGAAATTTAGTTCTTCCCCCGTGCTGAACGAGTGCTTTTAGAAAAATTTTAATGGGATAAAACTTTGTCGCATTTCATTTTCTCAAAAGGTAATAATATTGTTTTTACTATAATATAATTGTTTTTAGCATATATCTGTTTCGTTTGAAGAAAATCTGTTATTTTTGTGAGTATCAATTTTGAAAAATCTACCACGTATTCTTCGGATGAAAATATTTTTTGCTTTTGTTTTCTTTGCATTTTTGTTGTTTTTCTGCTTGGTTTACGTTGGAATTAATTTTGTGTTAGATAAGAGCTATATTTGCTTTACACAATTTAAAAATGGATACTTATGAAATCGAAGCATTTTTGGAACAGTTAGAATATGGTGAAATTTCGGTGGATGATACCAGTGAACATGAAGATGACATTATACAAACTGCTTTCAAGTTGAAGGAAACACTGAATATCCACTTGAAATTTTGTTTGTTGTTTTCTTACTTCTTGGATGAAGAAATGCTAAAATTCCTTGTAGATGAGTTAAACAAATACGCGTTTCAAACGAACCCCAATTTTACAGAGCTGGTTGCTGTCTCAGAACTACGTAAATTTCTTGGCATTCTTATTTTTACTAGTGGTTACCATTATCCTTCTGTCAGGTCGTACTGGTCAAATAATGTAAAATTTGACCCAATAGCACAATTTATGAATCGGAACAGATTTGATAAGGTCAGACAAATATTTCGTATGAATGACGATACAAAACACATGCCACCTGATCATCCCCAGCACGATAGACTACACAAAATTAGACCAGTGATAGACCACTTGAACAAAAGATTTACTTCTGTTCCATTTGAACGTAGGTTGTCACTGGATGAGCAAATATGTGCCACAAAACTTAAGCACTTCATGAAACAATATTTGCCCGATATACCACATAAGTGGGGATTTAAATTATGTGTTTTATGCTCTCTTTCTGTGTATGCATGTAATTTTGAGGTGTTCTCACGAGCTAAAAATATTGAACGTTTGCCTGGCGAACCAGACCTAGGAGTACTATCAAACACAGTTGTTCGATTGTTGCGACCAGTCCCAAAACATGTAAATCATATAATTTATTTTGATAATTGTTACACCAATATTCCTCTGCTACATTACTTTACCAAAGAAGGCATTTTTTGGAACATACAGAGGAACATACCATGAAAATGTTGCCACTTTTGAAGGTATAGAATTCTCGGCAAAAAGCTAGAGGAACAACAAGCAACTTTTATTGCTTGCTACCTATGTTGGCGCTGAACCAGCGGAGGCTATATCCCGCTACGATAAAAAGCTCAAAACGAACGTCCAAGTATCATGTCCTCGAGCAATAAAATAATACAATGCCCACATGGGAGGAGTAGATCTAATGAACAGCTTCATCGGCCGATATCGAATCCGCATAAAATCAAGAAAGTGGACAACGAGGCTGTTCTATCACTCACTTGACATGACCGTGATAAACGCTTGGGTACTGTACAATAAAGTTAGTACAATAGAAGGCAAATCCCAAAAGGACATCTTGAAATTAGCTGACTTCAGAATCGAGCTTGCTGGCACTATTCCGGTATCAGTATCGGACAGAAAATAAAAGAGGAAGGCCAAGTATTAACAGCGGACGAGAAGAGGAGCCACAGCCATCCAAAAGAGCACGGTCAAGAGTACAAGTCATACCCTCAACTGACGTACGTTACGATCGTGTTGGTCATGAAAAAGAATTTATGGATTCTAGAAAAATGTAAATTTAATAATTGTAAGAAGCTTACCTCTTGGATTTGCAATAAAAATATCAAACGTTTCGCACAATTTCACGCCTAACCACAGTAAAATGTAATACGATATATTTATACCTTAAATGCCTAAAGTATCAAAATTGATACCGGTTTTGTTTTCTGAAATAAATATGTGTTATTATTTTTTTTTATTATTTTTCCCTTTGACTAGCAAATGCAGTGACCACATTGATATATTTTTTATACCCTCCACTTCAGTGTGCAGAGGGTATATATAAGTTTGTCATTCCGTTTGTAATAATTAGAAAAAGAATTTTGGACCCCATAAAATATGTATATTTGTGATCCTTATAACAACCGGAGTTGATATAGCGATGTCCGTCTGCCCGTCTGTGGAAATCACGATGACGGCATCAATCGGGCAGATAGGGTCCTCGCTGCCATAAAAAATGATTCAATAACATCCTGAAAACTTTGCTGTTTAAAATCGTCCAAATCGGTTGATTAGGGCCCGAGATTTGAATGAAGAACTAAAAAAAGTCTTGAAAAAATATAATTTTCTATGTTGTTCTTGTCACGATCACGCCCTCAATAGTGCAGCTACAGTGATCATTTTTGGTGAGAATGATTCACCAAATTCATGGGAAGATCTCTGTTTCAAAAATCATTTAAATCGATGGAACAGGTCCAGGGAAATCTCTGAAAAATTAAAGAAAACATGAAAAATATGATGTTTCTTTATTGCTCTTGTTGCTATTCTAAATGTTGTGTTGTTGTCATAGCTGGACTTGTTGTTTTTGTGGTCGTTGTGGTAATAATATAATAAGAACTAACCCTTTGTACATTTTTTTATTAACTCTGGTAGAAAATTTTAAAAGTTTCCATTGTTTTGGCATCACTAAAAAAATTTGTTAGATCATTTCTGTTATTACCACGAGCCTGCCTGCAAAATTTAAGATCGAATGGGTCACGGAAAGGGGTTAAAATCAATCCAAAATTTTTTCGACAAGCAGACACTACGAGTTAATATAAAGGGAGTAAAAATTCACCAACATCTAAAGCAAATAATGCTAAAATACCTAGTTGTTAATAATAAAAAAAAAAAACAATGTAAATTTAGCAAAAAAAAATTTTATGTATAAGTTTATTTAAAGAGAAAAACACAAAAATAAGTTTGATGTTATATTTTTGGTGTGTAATATTTACATATACATACATAAAGATATTAAATAATACAACTAATATACATATATTCTATATATGTATATCCATAACAACTGCATGGTACAAATAAATCGGTATATTATTTTATTCACATAATTTTCTGCAATATTTTGTTGTGGGGAAAATACATTTCTTTTGCATTAACAGAGTGTCACTTCATTTTGCTCAGTGTGACTATGCCACAGTAGATGGCGCCACTATTTTTGTTCTAATTAGCTTTGCAATAGTTATTTCTATTTTAACATGAATGTCAATATTTTCAAATAGATATCATACAGAACAATGTTAAGAGTATACACGGGCTGGTCTTTTATTTCATACGTTTTTTCATTATTCTTTAACAAATATGAACATAAGTTTGGCATATTAACTTTTTGTTGTCTTTACAAAATAGAGTTACCGAGTTCATCAGTTCATCATGAGTTTTTTGCTTTCAAAACAGTTCTATATAGTTATATAGAATTATTATTCTGCTTTACCTACAAAATATCTGATTGCGATTACATCTAATTTTTAAAAATTGTTTATAATTACTAAAGCATTAATATTCACATAAATACAAAATTGCACTTTTTAAATTTTCCATTCAAATTTAAGAAAATATCAATTCTCAAAAATTAGAATTAAAAATTTCCAATTATAAATTACAATTAACTGAATTTCAGAAAATCATATCAAAACGTCGGAAATTATAATTTTAAATTTAGAAGACATCAATTGCATCTTTAATATATAAATTTTTTTCGTTAAACACAAATTGGAATTCCAAAAAAAAAAACACCAAATACCTGTGTTTACATTTAAAAAATTTTTACATTTAAAAAAAATATTGACATTCAGGAGAAATTCATAGCTTTTCAGTACCGCGATTCAGTAACTTCTTGTAACGATAGTCGAATCGTTAAAAAAAAGAAAATAGCAAAACTATCAGTAAAATTTTTAAACGATATTCCCTATTGTTAAAGTCAGCTGTTGTTGTTATCTAAACGACAACCATTTTTGTGTTGTTTATCCAATCTATAAAAACTTAAATCTTTAGGTTGAAATGTCGTCATACATAAATAAAAATCATAAAATAGTGAAAATATTTTGCTTCTATTAAAAAACTTTTTTATATAAATAAAAAAATTAAATAAAATATTCAATTCATTATTTCATTTTCAAATAAATAAACAGAAATATTAGTAAACAAAATAAAGATATTAAACATAAACATAAAATCATCCTGTCAAACACGAATTAATTTTTAGTTTAGAATTAATTTGTTTTTTTTTTTTTATTCTTTGTGTTTTCGCTTATTTTGACAGAGATGCCACTCGTTTACAATTTAAATAAATAGAAAAATAGATTTGTCGACTGTCGTTAACATGTATGTACTTAGTGATTCACTTAATCCTTAGTGCAAACAACAATATCTGTCGATATATTTTGCGATTGTCGGATCGTTGAAATTTACAGAATCACACTACAGAAAACATTAATTTAAATTCAATGAATTTTAGAAAACTTCAAATGATATTTAAGAATTGCGAAAAAAAAACTGTTACATAAATAAACGCAATTTGATGAGAATGTTATTTATATATAAATTTTCACAATTTTTTTTGGATGAAAATTTGAAGTTTTTCAGAAAATAAAGAGAACAAATTATTTTATGTAATATGTTTGGTACATTTGGTTTTTTGCGTTTGACATCCCTAATTTGAATATTTATTATTATAAATTATTATCTATGTTTTCCAAATATGGCAATATTTTAATAAAAATGTTGAGAGAGTTTTTTTGGTTATTATTTTGTTACTCCATCCGACCTATATGGCCGCAATGAAGAAATATTTGGCCAGTTAAAAGAAACTATACAGCCATCTCCAATTAGCACGATTTAATGCATATAGCCACCCTACACAACCATTACCTTTGTAATGGAGGTAAGGGTGAGCTATTTAATTAGCAAAAACTAAATTAAACGAGAAGTTATGTCATATAACCGGGAACGCATGCATATAGGTATATAACCTAAATGCATGCCGATCAACAACCACAATGACCAAAAAGCAAACACCGAAATAAATCCGAAATAATAGAAAAGACGAAAACCAACCCAAAGGATTTGCTGAAATAATTTGGTATTAAGTTTAAAAATTGTTTACTTTTTCATTTACATTTATTATCAAGACTCAAACCGAGGTGGAGGGTATCAAAGATTCGGCACAGTCGAATTTAACACTCTTACTTGTTTTAGAAATAATTTGAAAAATCAGAAAAAAAATCCTGATTAAGCTGCTGTTTCAAATCATTGAAACAGGTTTATTGGATCACGAGATATGAATGAAAATGTTAAAAAAAACTGTTTAAAATTTTAATATGTTCAAAAGGTTTCTTGTTTTTCTTAAAATATATTGTTTAACACACTCACCTAAAGTCAGAAGATACAACTCTGTCCAAACAAACAATCGTTATTTTTTAATTTTTGAATATTCTTGCATTTATATTTCTTATTTCCGCTATTCTCAGTTTCGTAAGGGTTGCCATACGTGATGTATGGTTTGCACATTCTACATATTACACTTTTTACATATATTTGAGATGATGCTCTGAAGCGAAATTTTTCAATAATTTGTTAGATTTGACGTAATTGTTTAGACATATTGCAGTTAATACTGTAATTAATATGCAAATTTTAATTTTGTTTGACTGGTGCGTGGTAGAGAAAAGAAAACATATATTTCAAAAATTCTTAACTACACTGTATTCTTAATGGGACCGGTTTCCTGCATTTCAGCCTTCATCAGCGATTTATTGAACATTGTGATAATTGTTATGTAATTGAATGGATTGTTTCTATATGAAACATACATCTTACAAAACTGAGAATAGTGGAAATTGTCTGAAAAATGACGTCAAATCTAGCAAAAAATTTAATCTCTAAATAAAGTACCTTTTTTGAAAAATACTCTTTTTTCAAAAAGCTGAATTTTTTAAGTTGCCGTTTTTTAGAGAAGTATTTTTTCTTAATTATTACCTTTTAAAACACATTTTTTAAAAAGGCCCTCACTTTAACAAAGTGCCTTTTCCTAAAACGTACTTTTTAAATGTACCCTTTTTAAAAAATACCCTTTTTTAAACAAAGCACCTTTTAAAAAACAAATTGGTTTAAAAAGTAAAATTTTTCTTAAATTACCCTTTTTTAAAAAAGTACCATTTTAAAAGAAATAACACATTTAAAAAAAGTACTCTTGTTCCTTGTCGATTCAACGAAGTTCATACAGGTAACTCTAGCCCGCAAAACTAAAGGTCGCAATTATATAAATATACATTAAGATGAAACTTGAAAGCTTCTCTCGGGTATATTTTTTAGTCTGTATAAAGCGACTGTAATTTCTTACCTGCTTTTATTGATTTTTTATATTAAATGTATCCTAAATTTAACATAATACTAGCCTTACGTTACGCTTACGTTATGCTAAAACTTTCATTAGAGTTATATGATAACATGTTTTGGAAACAAACCAAATTATTCTAGTGCTTTACACAGGTTTCAAAAAATTTCAGATATTTCTTATCTTATTAAGGTAAAACATTGATACCAAATTCAAAGAAGTTACGGTCACAATTTTTATTTTTTCTTTTTTTTTATTATAAATAGAGCAAACCATGCAAAGATTTGTTTATGCATTTTTTTTATTTTGATAAATTTTATTTTCATTTATATTTCTTTCAACTTGGTCACCTTTTTATATTTTCCCTACATATAAATATACACACATTTCATTCCATGAGTTTGCCCTATGGCAAGTTTAAAGCGCAATATGCAAATGAACAATTTCTGGTATTGTGGAAGCGTAAAAAATTTGTTGTGCCAACATTGAAAGAAGGAAAGATTTCATACGCGCCAGGCTCTTAGTACGCCAAAGTAGTCAGTAAAACAAAAAATCTTTACAAAAAAAACAAATAGGAAACCATCATAAGGTAGTAAATATGGCATGCAATAATGTTCTCAGTACCAGCTAGATAGATAGGCAGTCAGCTTTTCCACGCTGAAGAAGTGTGAAATTAAGTAATGAATGTGCTACAAGCGACATATCAGAATAAAAGTAAAAAAGCTACATAAAAGCATCAACGTTTATTTAACACTTGGAATATTGTGGAGGGAAAAGTTTTGAGCTAAAGAATTTTACTTATATATGTAAAAACATGTAAGCCGTACTGAAAAATTAATAATTTTGACTGTGGCAGTTTATAAAGAATACGTCGAATATAAGTTATTTGTTTTATTTTACATAAAATTTTACAAGAAAATTTTGCAATAACAAACTTTTGCAAAATAATAATTGATTCTTAAATCCTAAACTCCGATGCAAAAGCTTTAAATTGATAAAAATAAGATAACCATAGCCGGAGAAAATTAGACCTTGCATGAATACGCAACGACATGATTATAATCCAGAGAAAGATAATTTGTGTAGAATTATAATCTTACTGTTTCAAATATTAAGCAAATAACGCAAAAAGATGGCGTTTATACCAGGGCTCCCAATTACTCGAGCTTCGAGCTACTCGAGCTACTCGAGCTGCTCGAGTAGTTGATGAGCTACTCGAGCTCAACGAGTAGCTCGAGTAGTAAAAATTAGCATTTTTCATGTTTGAAAGCATGTAAAAGGTTAAATATAGGTATTTAGTATAACAAATGTATACTTTTTAGAATCGTATAGATACCAGGAATATCACCGTTAAATTTTACTTGAATCGGAGTCTCCCACTGGCGTGGGCAAACTACTACTCGAAAAAGCTCGACGACTTTCCATAAAAATGTATGAAAATATTAACTTCATAGATGTTTGACGTCATTTAAGAAAAAATTTCCAAAAAGGCATAGTATGATTTTACGTATTTTGAAGTCACTTATATTGGTAGATTAGTCTCCTGAAATATTGAAGCACTCTGATAAAAACTATGGAGTGGGCTAAGTACTACTCGAAAAAGATCATCCACGTTCCACCCAAATGTATGGAAATAATGTTCTTCGTATGTATATGTTTGATGCATATTTACAAAAAAATTTTTCAAGAACAGTTGGAAAAAACTTTCAATATTTTAATCGAATATATGTAGAGGATATGTTTTCAAAATTTCAAAGCATTTGGACAAAAATGTTGGCGTGTGGGAACAACTACTCGAAAAAGATCGGAAATTTTGCAAAAAGTGTAAAAAATAAAAAAAAAATTTCTTAATTTTTTCACTGTCTGTAATTGACTATATTCAGAGATTACTCATAAAAAATTTTAAGCCATTCCGACCAAAATTGTGGCGTCGGTATAGCACTACTCAACTGATATTGGCCACTTTCTATACAAATGTGTGAAAATATGCTCTTATTTGAAGTTTGATGATATTTTCCAGAAAATTTTCCACAACGACGTAATAAAAAATTACATTCGTTAGAGCTGTATATACAAAGAGAACACTTCCTTCAAGTTTCAAAGCATTCCGCCAAAAATTGAAGCTTGGAGGAGAAATACTCGACGAAAAACAAAAAATAAAAAATAAATTTTTCCAAAAAAAAAAAAATTTTTTTTTTCTTTTTACTGCCCGTAATTGACCTTATTCACAGATGACTCATTTAAAAAATTAAGTCATTCCGATTAAAATTTAGCTCTGGGCGAACAACTACTCGAAAAAGATCAACCACTTTCCATACAAATGTGTGCAAATTTGATCTTATTTTAAGTTTGATGTAACTTTAAAAAAAAATTTCCATCAGGACTTGATAAAATTTTTTACAGTTTGTAGTTGCAAATATATCAAGATAATCCTCCTAAAATTTCAAAGTTTTCCGACAATAATTGTGCTGTTGGCGAACTACTACTCGATAAAGCTCGACCACGTTCCATACGCATATATGAAAACATTCACTTCATGCAAGTTTGAGATCAATTTAAAATATTTAAGACACACATGGTACAAATTTATGCTTTTTAAAGTTGAAAATACGACTACATTACGTACACGAAATTTCAAAGTAATCTGTCCAAAATTGTGGCTCGGACGAACTACTACTCGAAAAAGATCAGACTCTTCCCATACAAAAGTTTGAAAATTTGCTCTTATTTCATGTTTGAGATAATTTTACAGAAAATTTTTTATAATGACATAGCCAAAAGTTATATTTTTTAGATTTAGAAATGTAAGGAGAGTATTTCTTTTAAATTTCAAACCTTTCCGACAATAATTGTGGGGTGGACAAACTACTACTCGAAAAAGCTCGTCCACTTTCCTTACAAATGTATGAAAACATTCACTTCATGGAAGTTTGAAATCGATTTACAAAAAATTTTTCAGAAGTATATGGTAAAAATGAACACAAATTGTAGTCCATTATATAAACACATTATTTTACTAAAATATTGGAACACTCGGGTGAAAGGTGAAAGACCATTTTTCAAAAAATATTGGAACTCGACGTATAACATGCTCGATCGTGTCATCCAACATCCTACATCTTTAATAAACGTGTTGGCGGACAGAAATGTGACCAGTCAGCGAGTTGCGGTGGATTTTGAATTATCTGAAGCTGAGTGGAGCAAAATGGAACCACCATACCTTCTTACCGATATTTTGTGCTATAACAGATCTTCGATTTCGATGGTTCGCCCAATACTAAACCACTGGATTGAAGAGTACTTAAATGATGATATAACCGACGATGATTGGACAATTTCTTTTAAAACTAACGTCAAGGCAGAATTGGAAAGTCGCTTTAATTTGAAGATCTCAGCAGATGTAACAACAAGAATGTTGGCATCATTTTTCGATTTTTCGTTATAAAGATATGGAGCATGAAACTCTTTCTAATCAATCCCAAATCGAAAAAGAAGTGAAGGAGCTTTTGTATAAAGAAGAAGAATTAGAAACAGAATATACAACATTTCAGCCTTCTAAAATATGCGCTATCGACAAATTTTTAAAACGAACGCAGAGCACAAATGATAACCTTGACATCGAGTGGTCGAGATATCAACGTGAAAGACAAATCGAGTGAAAAGACTGTCCACTGAAATGGTGGCAGGATCGTGAAGAAAAGTACTCGAACATATCACGAATGGCCAAGAGATACCTTTGTATCCCAGCAACTTCAGCAGAATCAGAGCGGTGCTTTTCTAGAGCTGGTAATGTAGTCACTGCTAAAAGAAGTTCGCTGAAACCATCATATGTTTACACTTTAGTTTTTCTCAGTCATAACAAAGATTTTTTAATGTAAATTATATAGAAGTCCTTAATTCAATGTTATTAATTAAATGATACTGTTCTTTAAAAATTATTTATCATTATTTTTCAAAATTCATTGTTAAAAAATTATTAGTTTTTATGTACTTAAATAAAATGAAATATTCACTAAAATAAATATAACTTATTTCAAACTTGAAAGAAGAGTATATTTGCGCACACTGTATGTAAGTAGCTGAATTTTTTCGAGTAGTAGTTCGCCGCCTCCATAATTCTCCTTGGAATAGTTTGAAATTTGAAGGATGCAATGTCCTCAAACTTCAAAACATATAGGGATTTCGCTGAAGGATTTGGCTGATTTTTTTCGAGTAGTATTTCGGCAACAGCACAATTATTGCCATAATTCTTTGAAATTTTGAGGACGTTATGTCTTCTTATATGATATTTTAGAATTTATAAACTTGTAGCAAGTGTTCCTTAAATATTTTTTGAAAAATGATTTTTTTTAATTACTGATCTTTCACCTTTCACCCGAGTGTTCCAATATTTTAGTAAAATAATGTGTTTATATAATGGACTACAATTTGTATTCATTTTTACCATATACTTTTGAAAAATTTTTTGTTAATCGATGTCAAACTTCCATGAAGTGAATGTTTTCATACATTTATTGTCGGAAAGGTTTGAAATTTAAAAGAAATACTCTCCTTACATTTCTAAATCTAAAAAATATAACTTTTGGCTATGTCATTATAAAAAATTTTCTGTAAAATTATCTCAAACATGAAATAAGAGCAAATTTTCAAACTTTTGTATGGGAAGAGTCTGATCTTTTTCGAGAGTAGTTCGTCCGAGCCACAATTTTGGACAGATTACTTTGAAATTTCGTGTACGTAATGTAATCGTATTTTCAACTTTAAAAAGCATAAATTTGTACCATGTGTGTCTTAAATATTTTATGTAAATCGATCTCAAACTTGCATGAAGTGAATGTTTTCATATATACGTATGGAAAGTGGTCGAGCTTTATCGAGTAGTAGTTCGCCAACAGCACAATTATTGTCGGAAAACTTTGAAATTTTAGGAGGATTATCTTGATATATTTGCAACTACAAACTGTAAAAAATTTTATCAAGTCCTGATGGAAATTTTTTTTTAAAGTTACATCAAACTTAAAATAAGATCAAATTTGCACACATTTGTATGGAATGTGGTTGATCTTTTTCGAGTAGTTGTTCGCCCAGAGCTAAATTTTAATCGGAATGACTTAATTTTTTAAATGAGTCATCTGTGAATAAAGTCAATTACGGGCAGTAAAAAGAAAAAAAAAAATTTTTTTTTTTTGGAAAAATTTATTTTTTATTTTTTGTTTTTCGTCGAGTAGTTGTCCTCCAAGCTTCAATTTTTGGCGGAATGCTTTGAAACTTGAAGGAAGTGTTCTCTTTGTATATACAGCTCTAACGAATGTAATTTTTTATTACGTCGTTGTGGAAAATTTTCTGGAAAATATCATCAAACTTCAAATAAGAGCATATTTTCACACATTTGTATAGAAAGTGGCCAATATCAGTTGAGTAGTGCTATACCGACGCCACAATATTGGTCGGAATGGCTTAAAATTTTTTATGAGTAATCTCTGAATATAGTCAATTACAGACAGTGAAAAAATTAAGAAATTTTTTTTTTATTTTTTTACACTTTTTGCAAAATTTCCGATCTTTTTCGAGTAGTTGTTCCCACACGCCAACATTTTTGTCCAAATGCTTTGAAATTTTGAAAACATATCCTCTACATATATTCGATTAAAATATT
Organism: Cordilura impudica; assembly: GCA_963682025.1. Lineage (NCBI taxonomy): Eukaryota > Metazoa > Arthropoda > Insecta > Diptera > Scathophagidae > Cordilura > Cordilura impudica. The sequence goes on along the minus strand of OY821517.1, from coordinate 263,907,203 downwards.
GAAAGTTTTTTCCAACTGTTCTTGAAAAATTTTTTTGTAAATATGCATCAAACATATACGAAGAACATTATTTCCATACATTTGGGTGGAACGTGGATGATCTTTTTCGAGTAGTACTTAGCCCACTCCATAGTTTTTATCAGAGTGCTTCAATATCTCAGGAGACTAATCTACCAATATAACTGACTTCAAAATATGTAAAATCATACTATGTCTTTTTGGAAATTTTTTCTTAAATGACGTCAAACATCTATGAAGTTAGTATTTTCATACATTTGTATGGAAAGTCGTCGAGCTTTTTCGAGTAGTAGTTTGGCCACGCCAATGGGACACTCCGATTCAAGTGAAATTTAACGATGATATTCCTGGTATCTATACGATTCTAAAAAGTACACATTTGTTACACTAAATACCTATATTTAACTTTTTACATGCTTTCAAACATGAAAAATGCTAATTTTTACTACTCGAGCTACTCGTTGAGCTCGAGTAGCTCATCAACCACTCGAGTAGCTCGAGCTTCGAGTAGCTCGAGCTTCGAGTAGCTCGGGTAGCTCGAGTACTCGAGCTTGACCGTATGCTCTGGTTTATACCGCAAATATATGAGACGCAATATTTCAAAACTGCAAATAAGAATATATTTTTTTTTTCAATATTTGGATTCAGCGTACTGAAGTTTGTCACAAATATTTGAGTGGAAAGTGGCTGATATTCTTCGATTAGTAGTAAGACAGCTCCGAAGTTTTTATCAGAATCCTTAAATTTTTTAAGAAAGTAATATATTGATATAATTTACTCGAAAACACATGAAATTATACCAGGTTTTTTGAATAATTTTTTGTAAAATATTGTCAAAAATCTTTGGGGCACATATTTTCCTATCTTTGTATGGAAAGTGGTCGAAGTATTCAGAAATTGTATTGTAATTTTAATATATTTTAAAATACTATAGATCATAACTCTTAATCATAATTCTTATAAAATGAAAATAATTTCTCTTTACCAATATTTTTAAACTAATTCAATTGTGGAAACTGAATTTAATCCAGTATACCATGTTTAAATCCTAAATATTGGTGATTACAATAACAAATTCTATTAAAACAAAATATATTGAACCAAAAATGAGTTTACAGTCATTGTTACAAATTGTTTTTTAATATAATAGAAACAATTGTGTATTTAGAATTATTTTTCTATTATTAATAACCGAAAGAAATTCAAATTCTGTTGCTAATTTTAAAAAATATATAGAAATATTTTTTATCCAACTGAATTTTCGAATCAATTCCAAGAATTCGAGATTTATTTCATAAGCTGGAGAATGGTAAGCTATTCTCTAAAATTGATTTATCAGATGCATATTTGCAAGTGGAGATGGATGAGGAATCCAAAGCCTTACTTTTTGTAAACACATCAATATCAACGTCTACCTTTTGGTGTCGCAAGTGCACTTGCTATATTCCAACGCTTTATTGAGCAAACAATTAGTGACATTCCTGGTTGTGTTAACTATTTAGATAACATTATTTATACTGGTCAAAATGATTAAAAGCATTTTAACAACCTTCGTCTACTTTTTCTAAGACTAAGAGAAAATGGCTTGCGATGCAATTTTTCAAAATGCAAATTTATGCAACCTAAAGTTGAGCATCTGGGTCATATGATCAGTGGATCAGGAATTCAACAATCCGAGTCAGGAACAGAAGCTATTTAAAATTTACAACGACCAACAAATTTAGCAGAACTTCAGTCTTTTGTGGGAAAAGTAAATTATTATTGTACTTTTATACAGAATTATTCCGATGTTTGTGGTCCATTGAATTTGCTTCGCAAAAAGGATGAGAAATTTCGTTGGGGCCATGAACAAGAAAAAGCTTTCCAGTAGCTAAAACGTCAAATAATTGAGATGACAAAACTTGTTCACTTTGATGAAAGATTACCTATAATCTTAGCCACTGATGCATTTTCGTATGGTATCGGCGCAGTGATTTCTCATATATATTCGGATAGATCTGAATGTCCAATAGCTCACGCGTCGAAAACGCTTAATGATCATCAAAAGAACTATGGCCAAATTGAAAAAGAAGGTTTATCGATTAGAATTGGAGTTCGAAAGTTCCATGATCATTTGTATGTTATATTAATTACAGACCATAAGCCTTTGGTATCAATTTTCAACCTATAAAAGAGATTCCGATCATAACAGCACACAGGTTACAACGCACATTGGGTTGAAAAGGGTCAAAAGTGAGGATTAATTCAAAAATTGAAATGACTATTTTGTAATAAATTTTTATACCGTGTAACAGAGTATAAAATGGGTCATCACTAACTGTCAAAATTATTGTTCTAAGTTTTTTACTTTTCTTGCTATACTCTCTCAAAGTTCAACAATTTTTTTTAATTTCGCTCGAAGTGGTAAAAAGTGAAAAACGAGATATTTCAAGTTTAATTTTTTTTCTTTTTAAATGGTGCGTGGTAAAGAAGAAGGAAGCATATATTTCAAAAATTCATAACTGCACTGTATTCTTAATCGGACCGGTTTCTGGCATTTCAGCCTTCATCAGCGATTTATTGAACATTGTGATAATTGTTATGTTTTAATTGAATAGATTGTTTCTATATGAAAATTTTTTCTACTTAGGGCGGCCGTGAGGTTTTGAACCGTGAACCTTCACATACACTCGTACTTGCACTTTTTGGTCAGCGCTTTAACTCACTCACCTAAAGTCAGGCCTATGAGCAGTGTGGTTAGTTTTCAGTTTTCGTACCATACAGCTTTACTTTGTATTAATTTCAGAAGATACAACTCTGTCCAAACAAACAATCGTTATTTTTGAATTTTGAATATTTTTTGCATTTATACTTCTAATTTCCACTATTCTCAGTTTTCGTAAGAGTTGTCATATGTGATGTACGGTTTTTGTACATACCTACATATGCACTTTACATATATTTGAGATGACGCTTTGAAGCGAGGAAAATTTTTTGTTTGTTAGATTTATCGTCATTTTTCAGATATATTGCAATTACTACTGTAATTAATATGCAATTTTTAATTTTGTTTTTAAATGGTGCGTGGTAAAGAAGAAGGAAGCATATATTTCAAAAATTCATAACTGCACTGTATTCTTAATCGGACCGGTTTCTGGCATTTCAGCCTTCATCAGCGATTTATTGAACATTGTGATAATTGTTATGTTTTAATTGAATAGATTGTTTCTATATGAAATTTTTTTCTACTTAGGGCGGCCGTGAGGTTTTGAACCGTGAACCTTCACATACACTCGTACTTGCACTTTTTGGTCAGCGCTTTAACACACTCACCTAAAGTCAGGCCTACGAGCAGTGTGGTTAGTTTTTTTTTTCATTTTTTTTAAATTCTAACTTTTTTCAAATGGATGCATCAACTTCAGGTATTTGACTGCATTATTAAAAAAAAAATTTTAGATAAATGTTTTAGAAATTTTTTTAATAATTTTTTGAAAATTGTCCTAAAAAGAGGGTATTTTTTAAAAAGAGATTGAGTTTCAACGTAATTCTAGATGAGATCGGGTAAAATTATTCACATTGTAGTAAAGTATGGGATTTCTACTTGTGTATTCCAAAAAAACATTTTGCCAATACTTGCCAACGAATGTAATATTCAAGTTTTTATTAAAAGTCCCCAGTATAAAATTAAAAAAAAATGCTTGAAAACACAACAGAAAAAATCTGTTTTTAGTTTTTGTTTTGTGTTGATTTTCGTAGCTGTGATTGTTATTGTTGCTGTTGTAAATGTGTAACCTAGTATTCAAAAAGACTTTAGAGAGAAAAATGGACTGATCGTGAACCAACCAAAGCCAGGTTTTGGAAACTCTAATGATGGCAACACTGCCAGACGGTTTTTTCAAAATGCAGATGTTTCTGCTCAAATCACAAAAGTTGATGCAGAATTGATAGAAAAAATGCATGTGATACTTATTGCTGTATCTTGCGGGCACGAGATTCACGTAGAAAAATTTAGAAAATATACTCAGAATACAGCCAGACATTTTGTTAAGCTCTATCCGTGGTATTATATGCCTCCAACTTTACACAAATTCCTTATTCACGGGCCATAAATAGTAAGATACGCCTTGTTGCCAATAGGTCAACTATCTGAGGAAGCTCAAGAAGCTAGAAATAAAGATTTTAAAAATTACAGAGAACACTATTCTCGCAAATGTAGTCGGGAGAAGTCAAATGAAGATATATTCATACACATATATTACCACTAAAAGCAAAAATTATGCCCAAAAAATATATAATATGTGGTATATTATATATTATATGTAGATGGCACTAGATTTATTAATTTTGCTCAAGTTTTCTGATGAAGAAGAGATTAATGAAGATATTGATGATAATAATTATGAAGATGCTGATTATATTTATGAAGGTGATGATAATACGGAGGATCCTTGATTTTAATTGTATATATATACATATATATATTTAAGTTTCTCTTAAATAAGAACAATATAAAATAAAAAATAAACAATAACAAATTGCATACAAAATTTTCAATTATAAATGTAGCAATATATTCAATATTAATTGAATTAATTTTTTTAAATTTTTTTTTTAATTTTTCTGAAATGGTTGTTTAAATACATATTAAATATTTATTCCTTTTTTATTTAAAAAAAAAAATTTATTTTTTCTAAAAGCACATTAACTAAGTTCTAACTTGCAATTTCAATTACTAATTTATCGCGTTCTATTCCAAAGTTACAGCGAAAATTGTAAGAAAAGATCATTTTTTCCAAAACACAAAAAAGCTCCTAACGGGTTAAAACAAATTTTTTTCCACTTTTTTTTTTTAAATGGTGGTTTTTTATGCACTAATGAATATCTATTAAAAAAAATTAACAATATTTTGAAATTACGTCTTCCCTGAATTAATCCTCACTTTTCATGCTTTTCAACCCACTGTGCAACGGTGGGCCATAATATTAGTTGGTTATACAAACACAATTCAGTACAAAAAATCAAAATCACATTATCCAGACTTTCTCATAAAGAAGATCTTGATTTTGATAAATCTGAAAACATTCATGAAGTTAATTTTATAGAACAAATTCAGAAGTTTCCACTGGATGCTAAAATGGTAGCAGATTTAACTAAAATTGATGTAGTTTTACGTAAAGTGTTTCATTACATAATGAATGGTTGGCCTGATAACATAAATGAAAAAGATATCTTACGGTATTTTCGACATTGCTTAAATTTAACAGCATTTAACGGTGTAGTTATTCTACAAACTGATTACAATAGGGTCATAATACCAGCACAAGTTCAAGGAAAAGTTCTTAAACTTCTGCATAAAGGTCACTATGACATTGTTAGAACAAAGCATTTGGCTTGTCGATATTGCTGGTGGCTTCAAATCGATGATGACATTTTAAATCTAGTTTCATCTTGCTCCGTCTGTACTACTTGCACCTCAAATCCAGCAAAAGAATTTTCACCGTGGCCTCAAGCATCGCAACTTTTGCAAAGAATTCATTTGGATTTTGCTAGGCCCTTCGCACAATTTATGTGGCTCATTTGTGTAGACTGTTTTTCACAATTTCCTTATGTTTTGAAAATGGAAAATAGCACAACACTTTCAACAATTAGAGCGCTCCAGAATATTTTTTCAATTGAGAGATTACCAGAATGTATAGTTACAGACAATGGTACGCTTTTTACTTCAAATGAGTTTCCAAATTTTTGCAAGATTCACGGGATAAACACCATACAACAACACCTTTTCACTCATCGTCTAATGGTCAAGCTGAACGGTTTGTACGGACCTTTAAGACTTCAATGAAGAAACAAATTATGGATGGTAAAAACTTACAAAATCCTCTAATAGCCTATCCCACCACTTACAGAGCCACTCCAAATAAATGGATTAAAGGAAAAATCGAAAAAGTTTTTGGAAATATGTTATATCTGGTTAATGTTGCTAATGGCAAATTCGTCAAACGTCATAAAAATCAACTTCGTCGTTGCAGAAGTCAACAAACAAAAACATCTGAATCATTTCAGTATTTAGAAGCATCGAATACAAATTCTACGCTACATGTTAAAAACCCCAACCTAGTTTTGAAACCATAAATGATAATATTTTAAACCCTAATCCACCTTTTTATTTACATATAGAACATACAAATTCCACACAACGTAATCAGCCATTTTCGGTTAGACGATCAACTCGAAAGAAAAGAAGACCTAATTTTTATTCACCGGAAGTGGGCAACAAATTGGCTAAGAGGAATCGATATGTTTCTATTTTATACTTCGTTTTACATATACATTGTTAAATTGAAAATAATTATTTTGGTATTGAAATATATGTTAGTTTGATATTTTGTTTTCCTAAAAATTTTTCATTCATTCAAATACTATCTGCTGAACAATAAACATTAATTTTTATTTAAAACTAAACATTTAATTGAATCATTTTACCTAAATATATTACTATGTTATCAAGGTATAATGACTTTGTACTGATGTTTGTAACTACGCAAAAATTTTTGGGTCTACCATTTTTATTATACTGATAGACTCAGAAGCACCTTCTGAGTCCGTCCGTCCGCCCGTCTGTGTGTCCATGTAAACCTTGTAACCAAACCACAGGTCGTAAATATCAACATACTCTGACGAAATTTGGAATATGAGCTCCTATCGATCAGAGGATAAACGGTATTGAAATCGGTTAAGGTCCAGACCTAGTCCCCATACAAATGACCCCTATGAAACTTGTAATAAAATCCAAATTATCATATAGATCTCAGTCAAATTGGTTTTGTGTTTGTTTATTACATCTATTTATACTAGCAGATTCCAGCTCTCGAAATTCGAGTGCAATTTCTAGACAACTTTATTTTTCAACTTAGCCAATTCACACACCAATACTTTTTTGGTTTTTTATAATTTCGAATGAAGATGACAAACTCAATTACAAACACATTAACAAATTTAATAAACACACACATAGCATATGTATAATTTTATGTATGTGTTAGTAGCAACTTTAAATGCAATTTACTCAAAATAAAGGAAAAATTTAAAAATCTAAAACAGCTAAAAAGAAATAACTTTCAAATAATATACGTTTGGTCGAAATCGGGGTAAAACGGTAGAACAAAACATCGGAAATAAAAAATCGCCTTGCCTATTAATATTATAGGAGAATTCTTAGTCATAGACCCCATATAAAGCTGCTTCTCGATCTTAACTTAAATTTATCAAAAAATACAAATATTGCACAGATTTTTCTCAAAATTTGGTTTGCATATATTTCTTGCAAAATATAAGTGACCTTATCAATTATGGTCAGGATTGGTACATTTTTCGACCTAGTACCCATACAAATATAGTATCCGATATGAACTTTTTCTTATATGCAGCCAAAAAAAACAAGTAAGAAAATTATAGTCGGTCTAGACCGACTATACGATACCCTATACCATACGTTTAGAAACTCTATCTCTTAGGCCCAACTAACTGGACATAGAAAATAAGCAAAAACCAAATTTGAGTGGGATTTTTATTAATTTTTTTGGCTGCAGATATGAAAAAGTTCATATCAGATGACATATATATATGGGGACTAGGTCCAAAAATGGACCGATCCTGATCATGTTTGGTAAAGTCTCTTTTATTTTGCAAAAATATATACAAACAAAATTTGAGAAGAATCAGTGCAATATTATTGTTTTTAATTGATTTAAGTGAAGGTCGGGAAGCACTTCTATATGGGGCCAAAGTTACCATTTTTGGGCTACTCATTAATGGATGTAATGAATGCATACAAACCCAATTTGAGTAAGATCTATATGACAATTTGGATCTTATGGCAATTTATGCCGATTTCATAGGGGTAATTTGTATGGGGGCTAGGTCTGAACATGGACCGATTCTCACCAATTTCAATAGCGTTCATCCCATGGCCGACAAAAGCTTATATACCAAATTTCATCAAAATATATTCATATTTGCGACCTGCAGTTTGATTACAAGGTTTACATGGACACACAGACGGACGGACGGACGGATATTGTTAAATCAACTCAGAAAGTGATTCTAATTCGATCGGTATAATTAAAGATGGGTCTAGGTCAAATATTTTTGGTTGTTACAAACAGCAGCACAAAGTCATTATACCCAAACCACATAGTTAAAAATAAGAACAATGCCACTCAAATTTGGTAAATGCATATTTATACCCTATACCACTATGTGGTTTGGGTATAATGACTTTGTGCTGCTGTTTGTAACAACCAAAAATATTTGACCTAGACCCATCTTTAATTATACCGATCGAATCAGAATCACTTTCTGAGTTGATTTAACAATGTCCGTCCGTCCGTCCGTCCGTCTGTGTGTCCATGTAAAGCTTGTAATCAAACTGCAGATCGCAAATATGAATATATTTTGATGAAATTTGGTACATAAGCTTTTGTCGGCCATGGGATGAACGCTATTGAAATTGGTGAGAATCGGTCCATCTTCAGACCTAGCCCCCATACAAATTACCCATATGAAATCGACATAAATTGCCATAAGATCCAAATTGTCATATAGATCTTACTCAAATTGGGTGCGTATGCGTTCATTACATCCACTAATGAGTAGTCCAAAAATGATCCCTTTGACCCCATATAGAGCTGCTTCCCGATCTTCACTTAAATCTATTAAAAAACAAAAATATTGCACTGATTCTTCTCAAATTTTGTTTGTATATATTTTTGCAAAATACAAGAGACTTTACCAAACATGATCAGGATCGGTCCATTTTTGGACCTAGTCCCTTTATAGATATAGCATCCGATATGAACTTTTTCATATCTGCAGCCAAAAAAATTAATAAAAATCCCACTCAAATTTGGTTTTTGCTTATTTTCAATGTCCAGGTAGTTGGGCCTAAGAGATAGGGTTTCTAAATGCATGGTATAGGGTATCGTATAGTCGGTCTAGACCGACTATAATTTTCTTACTTGTTTTTATATCTAATTATTTGGACCTAAGAGATAGTGTTTTTAACCGCATGGTATAGGGTATCGTATAGTCGGTCCAGACCCACTATAATATTCTTACTTGTTTTGTTTTGTTTATGTTTTTTGTAACAACTGTTCTATGTAACATTAATTTAAGTTCTAAATAACTTTATGTACATTTTGTTGCATTCTCTTAAATGTAACATTGTTAACGAATATATTGTTAAAAAAAAAGTAAAAAACCCAGATTCTGTTGTTCAAAAGCATCAATTACAAATGGTTCTACCTCGTCTTGCAGTATGTTGATATGTGGAGGACAACAAAGCAAAATGTGAATTAACCTTGAAAATAAATTATCTAGCCATATCCTTCAGCATTGGCAAATTGATCTGAATTATATATGTAACTACCTTTACTGGTGCAGATAGCAACTACACACGTTGCAAACAGAGCAAAGCATACATGACAGTATCGTCCATTCTAACTGGATATTTCTAGAGTAAAACGGCGATCCTATTTAGATCTCAACATGGTATGTTGCCTTATTTTTATATGTTTTTATTGTTATTGCATACGTTTTGTTTTATTTATGACTTATATAGGACGTTCCAAAGAAATATAAAAAGAATACAATACGAAGATACAATATGCAGCTATAACCAATTATCAAATGGCACAAATGGCAAAAAGAAAGTATAAGAACCTAGAAGTTAAAACTCGGCTGTATTGCTAAAATTGTTTTGTTATGTGACGTATATTTTCGTCATGTTATTAATTTGCATTTCTTTAATTTAAAAACAAACTAAAGCAAACTTAGAGCATTAAAAATGCATATTTGCTGGGCTTACTGCACTTTTAAAACATGTTACCCTTACAAATGGTCGTTACAGTCAATAAATATATTCTAAATGAAATTTTACCAACTATATTTTCCAATAAATACAATCGAATTTATTTAAAAATCCAATTGTCAGAATACTTAATACGAAAATTTTTAAAAATATAATTCAGTAATCACAATAGAATATTACATGGTTGGCAACAGATTCGGTTGCCACAACGTATTCGTTCTCTGTGTGTATATTTTTGTTATACTAAAATTTAGTAACTACACACAGAAAAAATATTTGCCAACCGAATTGGTCTTAAGTGGAACAACTGTATTTTTGATTGTATCAACAGAAATTTCATATCATCTGCAAATCTTCTATTATAATAAAATATTTACTGTTAAGGCAATAGAATTGTAATCATCGTGAACCCGAAAATCGGTTATTAGCATTATCGCAATTCGGTTGGTAATAAATTCGGTAGCCACAATGAATCTGTTTTCTGTGTGTAGATACTTATATAGGTATAGATTTTTACATGATTTCAAACATGAACAATTTTAGCTTTTACTACTCGAGCTACTCGTTCGATTCGAGTAAATCATTTAACTCGAGCAGCTCGAAGCTCTTGTTATGGGGAGCTTAGTACATACCTTTTATAAAATTATATATTTTCTGTTGCCAATTTAATACAATTTAATATTATTAATAGCTATCCCTCTAGATAACAAAGCTTGTTATTTTAGTTCCATATAAAAAAATGGTAGCTATGCAAGAAGAATATTTTCAAATACACTCAGAACAAACAAGTTTACTGTCTCGAAAATTGATTTCTAATAACTTCCTTATAAGAGTTTTTAAAAAAATTGGTATAAATACCAAAAATAAAGAATTAAAAAAAATGTGTTTTTAAAAATATATGGGAATAGCAGTTGGCTTGCGAATTCGCTAAATTAAAAAAAAGGTTGGAGAATCGGTGTGACTGCAAGTTGAGAAAAATTTGGATTTAGCAAAAAGAAAACGTGGCAGACCACAAAAATCATACTTAAATTCAGGACGCTCAACTAAACGCAGAAAAGTATATGCTCTGGCAGAATATGTAAGTTTAGAGAAAACCTATGAAATATTAAAGCGTGAGTTGCGAAAGCAGAAGGAATACGAAAAGGTCTCTGTGGTGGAGTCCTTGCAATAGAATGACTCCGAGGTTAATGCAAGACTGAAAAAAGCAATAAAAACCCCGAAGAAATCTGTAGAAGCTCTTGCACTATATATTGACCGCCAAACGAATTTTGGAAACCTTGGATTTTGATACTCAAGATAAATTTTATTCTTCCAGCATGGTTCTTTATACCAAATAAAAAATTGGAAAGTATAACCTCAATCAAACAGTTTCATATCTACATAAATATAAAGGGTTTTTCAATAAGAGCGCTACAAAAGTTTTTTTAAATAAAACAAAAACGGTTTTGGATATCAATGAAATTCTTTATTCCTGTGATTATGTCATTATGCCATTATGTATGGAAATCGATCTCTTTTGCATGGCCACCACGGACACGCTTGCAGAAGTCCAGATGCTGAACCCAATTTTCGACGGTTTTCAAGCATAAATCGGCCGATACTGCTGCAATTTCACGTTCGATATTCCTACGAAGTTCATCAATCGTCGCTGGCTTGTTGGCATAGACCATAGATTTGACGTAGCCCCACAGGAAATAGTCCAACGGCGTCAAATCGCACGACCGAGGCGGCCAACCGAACATTTCGTGAGATAACACGTTCTCCAAACTTGGTTCCCAATAAATTGATTGGGACATTCGCTGTGTGGCTTGTGGCGCCGTCCTGTTGGAACCACATGTCCTCCATGTCCATATCATCCAATTGGGGCCAAAAATATTCGGTTATCATTGAACGGTAGCGATTCCCATTCACAGTTACGTGCCGGTCTTGATCATCGCGGAAGAAGTACGACCCAATGACGCCGCCGGCCCATAAACCGCACCAAACCGTAATTTTTTCGGGATGCAATGATGACTCATGGAGTACGTGTAGATTGCTGTCTGACCAATAACGCATATTTTGTTTATTGACGAAGCCATTCAGCCAGAAATGAGCCTCATCGCTGAAGATGATTTTTCGATGAAAATCCGAATCATTTTCAAGTTGTTGCTCAGCCCAATTCACGAACATACGACGCTTCTGGTGGTTAAGAGGCTTCAGTTCTTGCCTCAATTTCGCCACAGCGACGTCACAGAGATGCCCAATGCTTGAGAACGACGTGTGAGGGACACATTTGGGCTTTCTTCAACTGAAGCCTCAGCAGCAGCAAAAATCTCGACACTCCGGACATTTCTTTGTCTCACTGGCATGGGAACATTTTGTACTGTGCCTGTGGATTAAAAATTTTCCACTATACGCTCAATTGTTAATATACTAAGACGATTATGACGACCATAAATTGGACATAGCGCTCTTAACGTTGAGGCCACTGACTCCGAATTTCGGTAGTAAATTTTAAGAATTTTGACTCGTTGTTGGCTCGTATATCTTTCCATCATGAAATGGCAAACCTTAATGAAGAGAAATATCAAAAGAGTGACAAGAAATATGGCGTCGTTTGCTGTCCCTGTCTTTCCACTTTTGTAGCGTCCCTGTTGAAAAACCCTTCGGTTTATAGACGAGTACCACTGTGATTCAAATATGTTTATGATATCAATGATCGCTCTTCGATTAACAAGTACATCAAATGAGCATGGAAATTATGTTGAACTTTGGAGTAACCAACGACCATCATTTGTACAGTATTGTCGTTCAATTGAATTTTCGTATTCGAAGGAAACCAATGAACTTATTGTGGAAAAGTATAATTTTATATCAGAACAAATAAAGAATCTCACAGATACAGTTTACACAACAAAACAAGGTTCGGAAATTAAATTTCGGCACAATTTCAAATTTACAATGGTAGATGGAAAAGTTGCACAAGCTAAATCAGGTAAAAAAGTGTATTTTTGCTAAATTTACAACTGTTGCATTTTCTGTTTGCGGTTTTATGCTCAGGAAACAAATCATCCACATCGTGCACTGTCTGTCATGCTAAACAAAGTGATTTTAGCAAAAATATTGAAACACCAGAACATAATGAAATTGAGAGAATGTACGAGTTAGGATTATCACCACTGCATGCACGTATTCGTTTTATGGAGCATTGCTTAAAGATTGCGTATGACTTAGAATTTCAAAAATATAAGGAAAATACACCAGATTTTGAGAAAAAAAACTTTTTTTAAAAGAGAATAAAATAAAAATAAAATCACAACTAAGAGCTGACGAAAAAAAGATTGCGGGAGCAGTTCAGAGAAGTTACTGGCTTGAGAATTGATTATCCATAGCAGGGATTTGGAAACACTAATTATGATAACACTGCCAGAAAATTTTGTGACAGCATCTATAACAAAAGTTGATAAAACTCTATTGTATAACTTTAAAAAGTTGCTGACTGCTATAAATTTACATAATGTTATTGATTCTGAAAAGTTTGGTAAATTAGCTTTGGAGACACTTAAACTTTATAACAGTTTATATGGAAGCTGGAGAAAATTATCGCCAACTGTGCATAAGGTACTATGCCATGGTGAGAATATTATAAAATATCACACCTTTCCTATTGGCGAAATGTCAGAAGAGGCTCAAGAAGCGAAAAACAAAGAATATAAAGAACTTAGACTCAGACATACAAGAAAGTGCAGCAGAAAATATCAAAACCTGGATTTAATGAAAATGTTACAGATCTCTTCAGATCCTTTAATCACATCACTAAGATATCATGTGAAACACAATTTTGAAAAAGAAATGCTACCAGATCTTGAAGATCTTGTAGTCTAAATAAAAAAAAAAAATATTACTACATTTTAAGTATTTTTTTATGTTGTTTTTTTTTTTTATTTCAATGTCTTAAGTAAAAATATGCATATATTTACGGATGTTTTTTTTTAATGAACTCTAATTAACCCGAATCATCCCAGAAGTATATTTTGAGTTTTTTTCGTTTCTATATTAGTCGAAACGGACAAAAATTATTTTTTATGCAAATCGGAGGTGTTTCCGTATGGTAGCTTTGGGCAGATTGTTTATAAATTTTGTGAAATGTTAACGAAATTTTTTGTTATGTAATTAAGCAGGGCTCCCCATTACTCGAGCTTCGACCTACTCGAGCTACTCGAGCTACTCGCGCTGCTCGAGTAGATGATGAGCTACTCGAGCTCAACGAGTAGCTCGAGTAGTAAAAATCAGCATTTTTCATGTTTGAAAGCATGTAAAAGGTTAAATATATGTATTTAGTATAACAAATGTACACTTTTTAGAACCGTATGGATACCAGGAATATCATCGTTAAATTTCACTTGAATCAGAGTGTCCCACTGGCGTGGGCAAACTACTACTTGAAAAAGCTCGACAACTTTCCATACATTTAAGAAAAAATTTTCAAAAAGACATGGATGGTACGATTTTACGTATTTTGAAGTCAGTTATATTGGTAGATTAGTCTCCTGAAATATTGAAGCACTCTGATAAAAACTATGGAGTGGGCCAAGTACTACTCGAAAAAGATCATCCACGTTCCACCCAAATGTATGGAAATAATGTTCTTCGTATGTATATGTTTGATGCATATTTACAAAAAAAATTTTCAAGAACAGTTGGAAAAAACTTTCAGTATTTTAATCTGAATATATGTAGAGGATATGTTTTCAAAATTTCAAAGCATTTGGACAAAAATGTTGACGTGTGGGAACAACGACTCGAAAAAGATCGGAAATTTTGCAGAAAGTCTGTCTGTAATTGACTATATTCATAGATTACTCATAAAAAATTTTAAGCCATTCCGACCAAAATTGTGGCGTCGGTATAGCACTACTCGACTGATATTGGCCACTTTCTATACAAATGTGTGAAAATATGCTCTTATTTGAAGTTTGATGATATTTTCCAGAAAATTTTCCACAACGACGTAATAAAAAATTGCATTCATTAGACCTGTATATATAAAGAGAACACTTCCTTCAAGTTTCAAAGCATACCGCCAAAATTGAAGCTTGGAGGACAACTACTCGACGAAAAACAAGAAATAAAAAATTAATTTTTCCAAAAAAAAAACAAATTTTTTTTTCTTTTCACTGCCCGTAATTGACCTTATTCACAGATGACTCATTTAAAAAATTAAGTCATTCCGATTAAAATTGAGCTCTGGGCGAACAACTACTCGAAAAAGATCAACCACTTTCTATACAAATGTGTGCAAATTTGATCTTCTTTTAAGTTTGATGTAACTTTAAAAAAAAATTTCCATGAGGACTTGCTAAAATTTTTTACTGTTTGTAGTTGCAAATATATCAAGATAATGGTCCTAAAATTTCAAAGTATTCCGAAAATAATTGTGCTGTTGGCGAACTACTACTCGTAAAAGCTCGACCACTTTCCATACAAATGTATGAAAACATTCACTTCATGGAAGTTTGACATCGATTTACAAAAAAATTTTCAAAAGTATATGGTAAAAATGAATACAAATTGTAGTCCATTATATCAACACATTATTTTTCTAAATTGTATCTTTAAAAAGATTTAGGCGGCGCTTGATGGCTTCTTCTTTAATTATTTTATAACCAGGAAACAATCCTGCGAATACTTGACCGCCTGGACTGGAGCAAAATGAAATAGGCATTTGATTGACTGCAATTATCTTCGCTAATGTGTTGTTTATTTCTTCCACTTTAAAAATTATTTATCATTATTTTTCAAAATTTATTGTTAAAAAATTATTAGTTTTTATGTACTTAAATAAAATGAAATATTCACTAAAATAAATATAACTTATTTCAAACTTGGAAGAAGAGTATATTTGCGCACACTGTATGTAAGTAGCTGAATTTTTTCGAGTAGTAGTTCGCCGTCTCCATAATTTTCCTTGGAATAGTTTGAAATTTGAAGGATGCAATTTCCTCAAACCTCAAAACATATAATGATTTCGCTGAAGGATTTGGCTGATTTTTTTCGAGTAGTATTTCGGCAACAGCACAATTATTGCCATAATTCTTTGAAATTTTAAGGACGTTGTGTCCTTATATGCTATTTTAGAATTTAAAAATTTGTAGCAAGTGTTCGATAAATATTTTTTGAAAAATTATTTTTTTTAATTACTGATCTTTCACCTTTCACCCTAGTGTTCCAATATTTTAGAAAAATAATGTGTTGATATAATGGACTACAATTTGTATTTATTTTTACCATATACTTTTGAAAAATTTTTTGTTAATCGATGTCAAACTTCCATGAAGTGAATGTTTTCATACATTTGTATGGAATTTTTCGAGTAGTAGTTTGTCCGCCCCACAATTATTGTCGGAAAGGTTTGAAATTTAAAAGAAATACTCTCCTTGCATTTCTAAATCTAAAAAATATAACTTTTGGCTATGTCATTATAAAAAATTTTCTGTAAAATTATATCAATCATGAAATAAGAGCAAATTTTCACACTTTTGTATGGGAAGAGTCTGATCTTTTTCGAGTAGTAGTTCGTCCGAGCCACAATTTTGGCCAGATTACTTTGAAATTTTGTGTACGTAATGTAATCGTATTTTCGACTTTAAAAAGCATAAATTTGTACCATGTGTGCCTTAAGAAAAGCATAAATTTGTACCATGTGTGCCTTAAATATTTTATGTAAATCGATGTCAAACTTGCATGAAGTGAATTTTTTCATATATTTGTATGGAAAGTGGTCGAGCTTTATCGAGTAGTAGTTCGCCAACAGCACAATTATTGTCGGAATACTTTGAAATTTTAGGACGATTATCTTGATATATTTGCAACTACAAATAGTAAAAAATTTTAGCAAGTCCTGATGGAAATTTTTTTTTAAAGTTACATCAAACTTAAAAGAAGATCAAATTTGCACACATTTGTATAGAAAGTGGTTGATCTTTTTCGAGTAGTTGTTCGCCCAGAGCTCAATTTTAATCGGAATGACTTAATTATACCCTATACCACTATGTGGTTTGGGTATAATGACTTTATGCTGCTGTTTGTAACTACCAAAAATATTTGACCTAGACCCATCTTTAATTATACCGATCGAATCAGAATCACTATCTGATTCGATTTAACGATGTCCGTCCGTCCGTCCGTCCGTCCGTCTGTGTGTCCATGTAAAGCTTGTAATCAAACTGCAGGTCGCAAATATGAATATATTTTGATGAAATTTGGTATCTAAGCTTTTATCGGCCATGGGATGAACGCTATTGAAATTGGTGAGAATCGGTGCATGTTCAGACCTAGCTCCCATACAAATGACCCCTATGAAATCAACATATATTGCCATAAGATCCAAATTATCATACAAATCTTAGTCAAATTGGGTTTGTATGTATATATTACATCCATTATCAGTAGTCCAAAAATGATCCCTATTGGACAACTCTTAGTCATATGCCCCATATAGAGCTGCTTCCCGATTTCACTTAAATCTATCAAAAAACAAAAATATTGCACTGATTCTTCTCAAATTTTGTTTGTATATATTTTTGCAAAATACAAGAGACCTTACCAAACATGGTCAGGCTCGGTCCATTTTTGGGCCTAGTCCCCATATAGATATAGCATCCGATATGAACTTTTTCATATCTGCAGACAAAAAATTTATAAAAATCCCACTCAAATTTGGTTTATGCTTATTTTGTATGTCCAGTTAGTTGGGCCTATGAGATAGGGTCTCTAAACGCATGGTATAGGGTATCATATAGTCGGTCTAGACCGACTATAATTTTGTTACTTGTTTTTTAAATGTGTCATCTGTGAATAAGATCAATTACGGGCATTAAATCGAAAAATTAATTTTTTATTTCTTGTTTTTCGTCGAGTAGTAGTCCTTCAAGCTTCAATTTTTGGCGGTATGTTTTGAAACTTGAAGGAAGTGTTCTCTTTGTATATACAGCTCTAACGAATGCAATTTTTTATTACGTCGTTGTGGAAAATTTTCTGGAAAATATCATCAAACTTCAAATAAGAGCATATTTTCACACATTTGTATAGAAAGTGGCCAATATCAGTCGAGTAGTGCTATACCGACGCCACAATTTTGGTCGGAATGGCTTAAAATTTTTTATGAGTAATCTCTGAATATAGTCAATTACAGACAGACTTTTTGCAAAATTTCCGATCTTTTTCGAGTAGTTGTTCCCACACGCCAACATTTTTGTCCAAATGCTTTGAAATTTTGAAAACATATCCTCTACATATATTCAGATTAAAATACTGAAAGTTTTTTCCAACTGTTCTTGAAAAATTTTTTTGTAAATATGCATCAAACATATACATACGAAGAACATTATTTCCATACATTTGGGTGGAACGTGGATGATCTTTTTCGAGTAGTACTTAGCCCACTCCATAGTTTTTATCAGAGTGCTGCAATATTTCAGGAGACTAATCTACCAATATAACTGACTTCAGAATACGTAAAATCATACCATGTCTTTTTGGAAATTTTTTCTTAAATGAAGTCAAACATCTATGAAGTTAATATTTTCATACATTTGTATGGAAAGTCGTTGAGCTTTTTCGAGTAGTAGTTTCCCCACGCCAGTGGGACACTCTGATTCAAGTAAAATTTAACGGTGATATTCCTGGTATTTATACGACTCTAAAAAGTATACATTTGTTATACTAAATACCTATATTTAAATTTTTACATGCTTTCAAACATGAAAAATGCTAATTTTTACTACTCGAGCTACTCGTTGAGCTCGAGTAGCTCATCAACTACCCGAGTAGCTCGAGCTTCAAGTAGCTAGAGCTTCGAGTAGCTACGGTAGCTCGAGTACTCGAGCTTGACCGTAGGCTCTGTAATTAAGTGCGTTCAGCAGACAATTGACCTATGTAATATATAAAAAAAAAATTTCACAATGGGTCGTTTTGACCCCATGAGCATACAAGGGTTATATTGTCACAAAATCGATAGGTAATGTAATAGACAATAACTCAAAAAAAACCGCAAGAAAAAAATTCTAAACCGTTCAATAATTATCGATTTTTGATCACTCACACCCCCAAAAAGGGCGTATTCATGCTATAAAAAATAAAATATTTGGAGTGGTTCATCGGTTTTTAATGTAAGTAGTAGAGTCAAATATGGTCGGGATCGAACTAATGGACATGGTACTTGTAACATAAAGTAATTATCTATGTAGTGTTCAAATTTATTTATATCATTGCTAAAATATTGTTGGGTTAATCCAAGCAAAAAATATTTATTTACGAATATGGGTCGAAAAAACGTTCATCTTGAAAGCTTACCTCATCGAGTATAGTCTGGATAAAATTTTCATCTCTCATAATTGTGCAGCAGGTAAGATAAAACACAGATACATATATATGTACATATGTATGTATAAAACTTGAATGTGAATGCAATGTAAATCTGTTTAGTATAGATTAGCTACAATTTTCCTGAAACTCTCTGACTATTGATCATCATGTCGCGGTTGCATAATATAAATTAATTAATATGAATAATAAAAACTTCTTTAGAAAACAAACGTGTGCGCCTCTAGTTGAGGTGCAATTTCATTAAATTTTCTATGGAAAAATATTAACTTAAATATTTAGTGGACATTTGCTTAAAAACAAATTTAAACACAATATACTCATAAGTATATACTAGCCACATAGTAACAAATTAAATCTCTGACGGTTTCATAAACACGAGGCGAAGCTATTGTTGTCAAAAAAATACATCATATGTGCAAGCCAGCAATTATTTATGACACTCTGCGACAATGTCAATTCCAATCTATACAATATTCATGCATACACACGCTCATACATATATGAACATGTGCATTGATTTACAAACCTTTGTTGTTGTTTTTGTTTGCATTTTTATGAATTGTTTGATGTGTGATATAGTAAAAAAATGAACAGTAAAAAACAAGAAAAATTAAAGTCTGTCTAGACCGACTATACGATACCCTATACCACGCGCTTAGATAAAGGGTCTTAGCTCCAACTAATTAGATATGGAAAATAAGCATAAACAAAAGTTGAGTTGTAGTGTTATTAATTTGTTGGCCTGCAGATATGTTCATATCGGATGCTATATTTATATGGGGTCCAGGTCGCGAAATTGACCGAATCTGACCATAGTCGTTAAGTACATTTGTTTTTTGCAAAAACATATCCAAACCAAATTTTGCAAAAAATAAAATCAATATTTATGATTTTTAATAGATTTAAGTGAACAACTTTATACGGGGACTGTGACTAACAATTGTCCTACGGTATAGATTTTCACACTACTGACTAATGAGTACAATGAACTCATACGAAAAATATTTACCCAAGATCTATGTGATAGTTTGGATCTTATTGCACTTTAAGTCTCATAAGGGTTATTTGTATGAGAACTAGGTCTGAGAATTCACCAATTTTGACCAATTTCAATAGCGGTCTTCCTTTGGCCGAAAAAAGCTTACACCACAAATTTCAGTGAAACATATTCATATTTGCGACTTCTAGTTTGATAACAAAGCCTACATGGTAGCACAGGCGGACGGACACACAGACAGACAGACAGACGAACGAACGGACGTCGCTAAATCGACCAAGAAAGTAATTCTGAGTCGATCGGAATAATAAAAGATCCGTCTAGATCAATTATTTTTGGTAGTTAGAGACATCACCACAAACTCATTAAACCCTAACCACAAAGTGTTGTAGGGTATAAGTGTCTGAGCTAAGAGACTATGATCGAAAATTGTTACAAATTTGCGAAAAAAATTAAATTTAAATTGTAAAACCATTTAACGAGTTTTTGTCTAATCTTATTATGACATGGAACTGGTATTCATTTTTCTAAATAGTAAATTCTATGGATCTTATATTATTATACCCAATACCACTATGTGGTTTGTGCTGCTGTTTGTAACTACCAAAAATATTTCTTTTATTATACCGAACGAATCAGAATCACTATCTGATTCGATTTAACGATGTCCGTCCGTCCGTCCGTCCGTCCGTCTGTGTGTCCATGTAAATCTTGTAATCAAACTGCAGGTCGCAAATATGAATATATTTTGATGGAATTTTTTATATAAGCTTTCATCGGCCATAGGATGAGCGCTGTTGAAATTGGTGAAAGGCGGTCCATGTTCAGACCATACAAATGACCCCTATGAAATCGACATAAATTGCCATAAGATCCAAATTATCATATAGATCTTACTCAAATTGGGTTTGTATGCGTTTATTACATCCATTAATGAGTAGTCCAAAAATTATACCTATGGAACAACCCTTACTCATAGGCCCCATGTAGAGCTGCTTCCCGGTATGCACTTAAATCTATCAAATAACAAAAATATTGCACTGATTCTTTTCAAATATTGTTTGAACATATTTTGCAAAATACAAGAGACTTTACCAAACATGATCAGGATCGGTCCAATTTGAGGCCTAGTGCCCATATAGATATAGCATCCGATATGAACTTTTTCATATCTGCAGCCAAAAAAATTAATAAAAAACCCACTCAAATTTAGTTTATCTTATTTTCTATGTCCAGTTAGTTTGGCCTAAGAGATAGACTGACTATAATTTTCTTACTTGTTTTTTTTTTCGAGAAGAAAAAAAAGTTCAACATCATTGACTTTATGTTACTTCTTTTGGGCTATGATGGTCAGCTTATAAGTTTTAAATAAAATAAATTAAAACAAAATTTATTTCATCTCCACTCTACGTTTCGTTGACGGTTTTTCAACTTCATCAGGAGTGTATAAAAATTTTTTTATTATTAATTTCTGGCGACAAAAAATTAAAAATAAAACAATATATCAACATAATGTTATATTAGTCACAATAGTTTAACTTATGATTGATCCAAACTTACATTGTCAGGTTATTATTATTTAATAAATTTAAAGATAAAAAACTGGACATCACGACACAATTTTAATAAAATTAAATAAATTAATAAAAATAAATAATCAAAATAAATATAAAAAAAAAAATCACAGTTTTAAACTTAACGACTAATATCACAGAACTAAGATTTAAGTAATTGCAATTGAATATTGCAGCTTAGTGTTATCTTTGTCTTCTTTGTTGACTTAACATGTTCAATAGCAAAGAATAATTCGGCTATGCTTAATTATTTCACTTAATCGGGCAGCGGATTTCGACATTGTAGTCCCTGCAAGGCTATGATAGCAAACAAGCTATAGTAACATCATCGTCTAATATATCTAAAATAACCAGCAGTATTATCCATTCATAAGCTTTACATAAAGAACTAACCATTCGATTACAACTAGTAACCATTTGATTACAAATTTTAATTTTAAGACCATTATAGAGGACTAATTACCTGAACATTACTATTAAACACTGAGTTTGAGCTGCTAAAATGAATCAAAAGACGCAAAACTGTATATTTTTGACGATTGTACGTGGTGAAAAATATAAACTCCCACAATTAATTTTGGAAAGCCGAATTGGCATATGCTTCCAGCATGGACCGGCAACATGTATCACGGTTTCATAATATTAGAGGTTGGACATGGCTGAGAACCATTTGTCATCTAATACACGCAAGAAGGCGTTTAGAGTTTTGTAGCATAGTTAATGATATTAGAAGTTAATATAATAACTTAAATTAAATTATATGTATACATGTGATCGCCTATGAATATCTAGCAATGGATTAGTAATAAAAGAAGAAGTGTATGCCTCATACTTCTTTGGATATGCCTTGTCAATGCCTTCCATAAGATTTCCAATTTTTATATGGTTCATTTGGAGCAGATGTGAAAATCTGCAAAAAAAAAACGACAGAACGACCATTTTACTCACTTTATATTAACTCATAGTATCTGCTTGTCTACGTGCTGACAAAACTTTTGATCGATATTTAGTCCTTTTTTGCAAAAACATATCCAAACCAAAATTTTGCAAAAAATAAAATCTATATTTATGATTTTTAATAGATTTATGTGAACAAATTTATACGGGGGCTGTGACTAACAATTGTCCTACGGTATTGATTTTCACACTACTGACTAATGAGTATAATGAACTCATACGAACCCTATTTACTCAAGATCTATGGGATAGTTTGGATCTTATTGTATGTATGAGAACTAGGTCTGAGAATTCGCCAATTTTGACCAATTTCAATAGCGGTCTTCCTTTGGCCGAAAAAAGCTTACACCACAAATTTCAGTGAAACATATTCATATTTGCGACTTCTAGTTTGATAACAAAGTCTACATGGAAACACAGGCGGACGGAGACACAGACAGACAGACAGACGGACGAACGGACTTCGCTATTTAGCCCTCTTCCCGTGATCCAATCGAATTGAAACTTTGCAGGCAGAATAGTGGCGACGACAGAAATGATATAACAATTTTTTTTTGTAAAAAATTTTTACCTGGTACCTGTCTTTATCTTCAAAACTTGATATTGGGGAGCTAAGAAAATACGCATCACAAATTTTCTTGTGTTCTATAACACGTCCAAGTTTCATTGAGATTTTTTATTAATTTTCAATACGTTTTTTAACATCCTATACAGGATCTATTTGGTCTCTCAGAATTCATATCTAGCCATTATTTTTAGAAGCGTATTCCATGACATAAGAAATTATTTAAGTTCAACAATGGTCCTGGTCATGTAAATTGGCTTTTAGCAAACATTATACAATTCTTCGAGATATTAATTTCATTAGTTATGTATCTTAATATATATATATTTTTTTTTACTTTTTTGAGTAAAAAGTGAATTGTCCTAAATTGCGGTAGCACGCTTAATTAATTTTCTTGACTTAATGTACCATGACACTGAATAATAAGAAAACTAATATTGTAAATTTTATTTTCCAATATCTTTTAGAATTATTCTCTCAGAGAGAATCATAACTTTCTTAAATTCACCTTAAACGAAAGAATCTCCAAATAGTATATATTCACCTTTAATATCCTTCCGCTATAATGTTAATTTCTAATAATCCAATTTCTTTTAGAGCAAAGTATAAATATATGGACAAAGTTGATATTGAATATACATATGCGTGTTTGAATGTTATACATGTGAAACTCATAGTTTATGGCTTTTGTTTATGCAGATGTTCACAGATTTAAATACAAACAAAATGAGTTTTTTTGTGTCTGCCTTAACGGAGAAGGAGTTAACGTTTACGCATTTTTTAAAAACTACAGAAACAAAAATAATCAACAACCGAAGCCACAGTAGCCGCAAAAATCATATATGTATGTACATATGTACATACTCATGTAACGGTAGGCATAAAACAATAACAGCAACTGAAACTGTTATAAAAAGAAAATAAGCTAACAATGTTGGAAAGTCACATCTGGTCTGTTCGATGTAACATGTGAAAGAGCGTGTGAAAAAATTCAGCCATATTAAATTTACATTGTTCAAATTTTTTGCGTGAAAACTGTGTACATAATTATCCATTTGATGACGGCGTGATATTGTAAATTGTGTCAAAACATAGTAAAAACAAGTAAAATGGTTAAATTCGGCTTTGCCGAATCTTTGATACCCTCCACCTGGGGCTCACGTTTCCATTAATATATGAACTTAATGAAAAGGTTAACAATTTTATAAATATATTACTCAATTAGTAAAACAAACAAACTGAATTATTAGAGGCGTCTCCATCTTGTAACAAATATGCCCGATTTACCCCATTTTAAATATCAATCTGCTCAAAATAATGACTAAAAATTTCAGATAAATGCTTTACTTTGTGAATGAGCATGATTTAAACAGACAGACAGACGGACGGATAGATGTAAATCACTACGTCGATTTCAGTTATATATATGTGACCTTCTCCGAGAAAAGGGTCCTAGTGTGTCAAAAAACGGGTTGTGTCAAAAACGGTGGATTCTGGTACCAAAAAGGGTGTAGAAACTTTAAATGCGTTTTTTTCTCAAAACTTAATTTTCACACACTAGGTCCCTTTTCTCGGAGAAGGTCACATGTGCTTTGTGGAGTTGCAAATTCATGCGTTACAAACTGAAGGACAAACTGATATACATATCGCTCTGCAACATTAAATACTCGCAAATTTAACTCGACATAATTTTGTATTAAAACAATATTTAAAACAAATTAGTGATGCAACGCAATAGGACAATTGCATTAATGCTCTTAAAAATGCAAAACTAAGACGTACGGGCTTCTGATACATGATAGAATATACAAAACCAACCCAGTGTTTTTTTTTTTTTTTGCTTTAAAGTAACCAATTTCAAGTTAAGGATCCATATTCAGAAGGCCTATTTTACGTACATGAGTCATTCCATGTCAAACCGTACGATTTTTGCTAAAAATTGACTTTGATGTCTTCGATGTCTTTCAAAATTTGAGAACGAAGTCTTCATTAAAAAATATTTTACACGTGTTTCGGGAAAAAAATTAAAAATTTTTTTTAAAAAAGTTATTTGCCTTTGAAAATCGTCAAAATCGTGAAAAATCTTCCGACATGACAACATTTAAACTAATGTTTTTATAAAACTAGTGAATGGATTTTGAAGTTCAATACCTTATTTTAAAGGTATTTGAACCTTCTTTTTAAAAAAAATATTATTTTTTATAAATTAATTTTTTTTAAATATTAAAATTTGGGTTTTTTACTTAATTTCTGTTTTCCACAATCTTCGAACAAGTCGAAAAATCTGAAAAAAATATTTTCTTTAAGGTTAATATATTCTTAACATTCCCTCAAAATTTCAGAGTGGAGGTCGAATGAATTCTATTTTTTTACGATTTTTTTCCATTGCAGCACCACAAAAAAAATAACATTTTGTTTATAAACATTTTACTTTCAAGCATGTTAACGAAAATTTCAACGCATGTATGTATGTGTGTATGTATGTATGAAAGTAAAAAAGTGTATTTTTTTTAATATATAACTAAAAGTTAAATAATAAGCAATTTTAATTTTTATATACATTTTTAATAGAAAAATCAGCTGCAAATGATGTAGTATGAACTTTAATTTGTCTCTCTTGGTACGGAATAAACGCATGGTAGCCTAAAGTACCTGGTATCATTTTTGCTTTAGTAAACCGTTCTTTAAGTTTTTTTCTCCTGCTCATTATATTGTTCCGTACTAAAAAATTCGCAATTTATGTTTTTAACATTTTGTTTAACCCATCGCAAGGGCCCTTTCCGTGCGAAGTTGCAAAGAAGTGCCACTCTGCTTTTATAGCGAAATCATCTTCGTGAAATGCAAGATTGACAAAATTTTTCTTGTTTTTATATTGAGCACTTGCACCATCTGAGAAGTAAAAAATTTTTTTTAAGGAACTCAATGTTTTTTTAAGGAATTTGATTAGACCTTCCTGAAATAAATTGACAGCTATTGTGTCGTGTTTTAAGGATTCCGATATTGCAACATAATTAATAAATTTTTCTTTCCCATTTTCATTGTAGTAAATAGCAATAGGATGAATCGTTACCTGGTCGTTATTCCAATGAGAACCTTGAATGGAATCTTGAATGACAAATGAATAGTTTTCTGCAAAGTCACAAACCACAACGCATTCCCCAGGTTGCAAATCTTTCTTTTTTCTTTGAAAAAAATTGCTTTGTTGTTTGGCAATGTAAGAACGGGTTAACAAGCGCCGTAGCTTTTCTGCCAATTTTTCTAAGAATTCGTAAGTTTCTGATTGAATGGTTTCCAAAGATGTTCTGTCAACGGTAATCCATTGCTTATATGATATCTTGTCTACGATATTTTCCGTCAATAATTCATTAAGTTTTTCAATTAAATTATCACATCCTGGGCAAAGGTCACCTGCTGAAGATAACATTTTGAAGTAGGCGAATTGCAAATTATTTTTGATAGGCAATCTTCATAAGTTTTAATTTTCAATGTATCGCTTGTCAATGTTGGCAACCCTGCACCGTCAATCATAAGCTTAACATTATACATACACACATACATACATGCGTTGAAATTTTCGTTAACATGCTTGAAAGTAAAATGTTTATAAACAAAATGTTTTCTTTTTTTGTGGTGCTGCAATCGAAAAAAATCGTAAAAAAATAGAATCCATTCGACCTCCACTCTGAAATTTTGAGGGAATTTTAAGAATATATCAACCTTAAAGAAAATATTTTTTTCAGATTTTTCGACTTGTTCGAAGATTGTGGAAAACAGAAATTAAGTAAAAAACCCAAATTTTAATATTTAAAAAAAATTAATTTATAAAAAATAATATTTTTTTTAAAAAGAAGGTTCAAATACCTTTAAAATAAGGTATTGAACTTCAAAATCCATTCACCAGTTTTATAAAAACATTAGTTTAAATGTTGTCATGTCGGAAGATTTTTCACGATTTTGACGATTTTCAAATGCAAATAACTTTTTTAAAAAAAATTTTTAATTTTTTTCCCAAAACACGTGTAAAATATTTTTTTATGTTTAATATGTCTGGCAAATTTAAAGAAAATCGGAAGAGGTGGTGTAAAAAAGGTGTTCGGTCTGACATGGAATGACTCACATGTGAAAAAAATGGTTTATTTTGTGAATTTGCGTGATTTTAGTAAACGGGCAGTCAAAAATTTACCCTATACTAAGTGTTTTGGAAAAGATAAACATTTTGCAAAAAAGAGATTAATCTCTACATACTGAGTTTATTAAGCATTTAAATGAAGATTTTCAAAATTTCGCAACTATCTTTAGCTGAATTAAGTATCAAAACGAATTAAGGAAAATTGTGATGTATATAACATTGAAATAAACCTAATCGATTATTTTCAAAAGCTATCCAAAATATTTGTAATCAATTTTATTGCTGTATTCAGGATTTTTATGGTTAATATATTTGTGAAAATTTACATATTGCTTAAAATCGTTATCTAAAATAAACATCTTCCACCTGTTTTAAAAAACAATGATCGTGTCTTCTATAGAAAGAATTGATTACACACAGAAAAATAATTCACCAACCGAATTGTTCTAAAGCTTAACAACAGAATTTTCGTTTGTATCAACAGAAATGTTATAGCAGCCAACCATTTTCTATTGTGATAATATATTTTCTATTGAGACAATAGAACTGTAATTCCAAGCAACTCAAAATTCGGTTATAAACTTCATCGCAATTCGGTTGGCAACTTATTTGGTAGCCACAACAAATCTGTTTTCTGTGTGTACTATTTGAAAAATTGCTTTATTATACCCTATACCTCTATGTGGTTTGGGTATAAGGACTTTGTGCTGCTGTTTGTAACTACCAAAACTATTTGACCTAGACCCATCTTTTATTATACCGATCAACTCAGAATCACTTTCTGAGTCGATTTAGCGATGTCCGTCCGTCCGTTCGTCTGTCCGTCTGTGTGTCCATGTAAATATTGTAATCAAATTACAGGTCGCAAATATGAATATATTTTGATTAAATTTCTTCTGTCGGCCAGAGGATGAACGCTGTTGAAAATGGTGAAATTCGGTCCATGTTCAGACCCAGTCCCCATACAAATGACCCCTATGAAATCGACATAAATTGCCATAAAATCCAAATTTTCAAATAGATATCAGTAAAATAGGGTTTGTATATGTTTATTATATCCATTAACCGGTAGTCCAAAAATAATCCCTATAGGACAATTCTTAGTCATAGGCCCCATATAGTCATAGGCTTCACTTAAATCTATCAGAAAACAAAAATATTGCACAGATTTTTCTCAAATTTGGTTTGTATATATTTTTTCAAAGATTTACCAAATATGGTCAGGAGCGGTCCATTTTTGGACCTAGTCCCCATATAAATATAGCATCCGATATGAAGTGTTTCATCTGCAGCCAAAAAAATTAATAACAATGCCACTTAAATTTTGTTTATTTTTATTTTCTATATCCAATTAGTTGGAACGTAGAGATAGGGTCTCTAAACCATGGTCTAGGGTATTGTATAGTCGGTCTAGACCGACTATAATTTTCTTCCTTATTTTTCTTTTACTAGAGTAGAAAACCCATAATTTCTCTAAGTACTTCATATAACACCAATGAAATTCATAATTTAACGCAAGCGACTTTATAATACCCAGAGATTAATCTCTATAAGAATGTTTTGAGACCTTAGATGTAATACGATAATTCAACAGAAAAATCAAATGATTGTTGGTTAAGAATTTCCAGATACTAGTATTTAAAAAAATCAAATATTTAAATATTTTTTTGACATACGGACGGATGAACGTCGTTAAGTCGACTATGAAAGCGATATAGAGTAGATTTAGTATAAAAGGTGTGCTTGTGTAAAGTATTATTGATAGTTACAAACATCAACACAAACTTATTAAATATTTTTTGTCAAAAATTTTCTTCTTAACATGCAAGGACTTAACAGTCGTAGGAGATATGACGGAAAAGTCTTATTTAACCATTAACATTGATGAATTCAAATAATCCCAAAAAAAAAAACATTACCAAATAATCGGTTTTAGAAAGAGAAGTAACTGGTTGAAGTTTGCTTGATAAACTCATTATTTTAACACGGGAATGTCATTGGAGGTAACTAGTTGCCTAGGAACTCATTGTTTTCACTTTGAAAGTAACGCAGTATGCAAGGAGCTGGCATGAAATATAAGTAGCTGCACAACTCATTATTAGTAACGCCTTATTTTCATTTTAGAAGTTATGCGGTGGGAAGGGGTAGGTCATTATTGGGAATGCAAAAATGAATGAGCTGCTATTACGAAATTTTTCCTGGGATGGTTAAAAATAACAATTATCGTAAGATATATAGTATTTAGGTTACCATAAACCAATTGAAGTGAGAAATATTTTTTTTGGTTATGGACCGATCCTGACCATATTTGGCAAGGTCACTTATTTTTTGCAGGAACATATACAAACTAAATTTTATAGATTTAAGTGAAGATCGGGAAACAGCTTTATATGGGGGCTATGACTAAAAATTGTCCTATAGAGTTTATTTTTGGACTAGTGATTAATGGATGTAATAAACACACACAACCCCAATTTGGCCGTTATCAGTATGATAGTTTGGATCTTATGGCAATTTAAGTCGATTCATCAAAATATGTTCACATTTGCGACCCGTAGTTTGATTAAAATTTTTACATGGACACACAGACGGACGGACGGACATCGCTAAATCGACTCAGAAAGTGAGTCGATCGGTATAATTAAAGGTGGGTCTATCTGAAACATTTTTGGTAGTTACAAACATCAGTACAAAGTCATTATACCCGGACCACATAGTGGTATAGGGTATACAAATCTTTCTAGTGAAAAAGAGTGTTAAATATATGTAATTGATTTTGTGGATTAGATTGGTACATATTTCTAACAAAAACTCTAACCACATCAGATAGTACTGTCAACTGTATCAAACTAGCAATAATCTATTATTATAACACAGAAAACCACACTACTTTTTAACATTCGTTGGTTTCAGTTCTGATTGATAATTTTTCCGCTTTCATTAGATACAGTTTGAAAAATAGATTCTTTTATGAATGATGTAATTAAAATCGAATCATTTATCCTTTCAACTGAAATAATACTTGTCATGGCCACCTTAGAAAGGTTTAGGGTTGCATTCTAATGCACCTTCGACTTTTCTTCTTCTTTAGTAATTCATTCAGGCTGCACTGGAATGCAACCCTAAGAAATAGATAAGATCAACACTGCAGTTTTTTTAACGAAAAGAAAAAAAAAGACCGAAAAAAGATGGCAACTGGCGTCGGTGTATGGCGTGTGTTGGTGATGGCTATAAAAGGAGCTTCTTGAGGTGAACGTTTTTTCTGTTTGTCTGGTTTCGACGCTAATGCACAACGTAAAACGGAAGCTGATGCTAACAATTTCCCACCAACATTGGCTACAACTGACGTTACGGCAAATCATATCACTAGACGAAGTGCATTTCATCCAGCCCATTCAATACCGCCACGGAATCAGCCACCGCCTCAACATCAATCCAGTGGTCAACATCTGACTGATATCTTAAAAGCGAATACGGCAGAGTTTAATTTAAACAATACGAAATATCCACAAGATATCCCGCAAATATCCAGGGTTTTTATACCAAAATCTTTATAAAAAAAAGAGGAAATTTCTACAACCACCTCGCGCTATTTGCAACCAAGACAACACCAACGACGCAGCCTAACCACAACAAAAATAGTGACCAATCCACAATATAAGCAGTGACAAAAATACACCCATAAAAAGCCACCAATAAACGTTACCTCTGCGGCCGGGGTTTCCGTCGAGCCCAGTCTGAGGATCGGGCCGATGTCGAGGGTATACCCGGCAGCATGTATATATATACCAACTATCAACTGAAGTTCCATAATAACTACGGCAGCTAAGACAGTAATCACCACAGCATCAAACAGAGACTGGCCATCACGATAGCCGCAGTACCATCAAGCCAACCAAACTCCAAGAATAACAGCAGAAAAGGAACGCCAACAACAACAACAGTATCAACAGCCAGATTTAGGTCAACCTCAGCCATAACCTCAGTACATCGATAGCCGGAGAAGAAAAGTAACAGGTACTCTGTGTCAAAATTTATATTGTTTTTCTTGTGTTCGAACAGAATACTGACGACCGACTACAGACAACATACAACAGACGAATTTACCAACACATCAGATATATATATATATTCCTCTAATATATTAAATAATTTATTTATACAATTTAGTAACGGTAACAAGAGGCCCAAACGGAACATATGTTGTTGGATTTTCCATTGAAAAAAAGAAAAAAAAAATGATATTTAACGTAAAAATTATGAATAAATAATATATAGTAATATATTTAATTAGTGAAAACGGTTTCTCCCCATTAACCAACTGGGATCCGTATTGATAAAATCCGACCTACGCTTATAATTTTTTTTTTACCCGACAGCAAATGAAACGTTCACTCCCCACACTAAATTAGAATTCCAGTTCTTATAAAATATAGTATTTTAGAAATTAAAACAAATAGTAGGTATTTTTATGATAGAGAAACACTATAACCTATATTTTTGTACTGTACATTCCCTTTTTTTATTATTCTAATAAATAAATAAAAGAAACAAAAGCGGTGATCACTGAGAACTAGGAGAAGTAGGATATGAACACATTTGAGGTCCTTATACTAAACAACTTTTAAGATCCCAAAAACCTAAAGAACATTATGTATATGTATAAGAGGATCTATATATTTAGATGAGAGATTGGTACGGGCATTCCAAAGCCACCTGAATTAAGACCACGAGACAGACAGACGAACAGCAAAGAAAGCAAAATATAAAAATAAGAAGTAAAACCTGCTTGTACCTGATCCGAGGCAAAAATGAAGAGGGAGTAAGCTGAGAAAGATCATGTGGTAGAGAAGGAGTAGAAAGAAAGGTGAGTGTTTAAGTATTAGGGGTAACTAAACTTAATTATTTGTTACCATGGTAGGATTTTTGTAGTTGAATTCTAAGAGGGAGGGTATTAGGAGGAGGAATAACATCTAGCCTCTCTATGAACTTATATAGGTATATGCTTATGTATATATATATATATATATATATATATATATATATATATATATTAGGGCGGGTCGATTTGTAGGGAGTGAAAAAATTCACCAATTTCCCTATGATTTCCGTATTTTATGGGTTATTCCATAAAAATTTGCCGAAGGAACCATACCTCTATCATTAAAATCGAGTCCCCTACTTTTTGTTGGTAGATTTTTTTCCAAAATTGACGTTCGTATGAAATATTACCTACACGTTCACATCCCTAACTCAAAAACTATCGATCGGGCTTGTTGGAAAGGTGAGCTCATTTTGATCAATTTAAAAAAAAAACTCTCCAACATTGGTCCAACGGTTCAAAAGTTACGGGCATTTTTGTCCAAATTTTGGAGCATTTTTCCATTTTTTCATGATTTTGTCCAAGAATATTACTTTCATGGCCATTTTTCTTGCTCAATCCATTATTTAATTCAATTTACAATTCAAAACGAAGAGTTTAAGCCCAAATTTATCGAATTCGGTTGATTAATTCATGCGATATTGCTAAAACAAAATAACACATACAACCAAATTTTTGATTTTTTTCCCTTTTTATTTTTTTTTTGTACAAAAATTCAAATTAAGAGATAATAAAGTATCTATCAACCTATTATCAAAAAAAAATATATTCAATTTGAGTGTAGTAAAAGACAAAATGTGAAAAAAAAACATTATTTTTTCTGAAAGTCTTGTTTGCTTTCAAGTCTGGGTGATTTAGTACGGCTCTCTAATGTCGTCGCCATAGCGCCTTCTACATTCTTTCCTGCAACTCGTTTAGCAGTGGCAGCCAGCAATTGGACATGTCTTTCCGTTCCTTGAATGTGTAAAGGAATTTGTGGATCATCGAACGGTGGCACTTCGTAATTTAAATATCCCTCCAAATGTTCATACGAATAACTTTGCGTAAACGGTGGTTCGAATAAAATGGTATCGTCATTTAAATCCATCATATTTGTATATTCCGTACAATTAAAGTTTATAAGAGATTTTTTATAAACTCTAAGTTCCGTTGGGTCGACAATATCTCTTCGGTAATGTAAAATCTTCTTTATAGCAATGTTTCGTTTTTCCATTCTATCATCAAACAACATAGATAATAAGATATTTTCTGAGTGTGCAAAATATGGATTATCTTGAATTACTGTATTTACAACTCCAAGTAAATTCGGTGGTAAAAATCGTGTCCAAGTAATAAATTTAAAAAGTAATGTACTACCGTATGCGGCAGAGCTATAATACTTAACATTGAAATACATTGGCGTGTATACTTTTATTATATAGTTAGCCAGAATTTTTAAATTTTCAGTTGGATTATTAGTTGTCACATACAACCGTAATAATCTATTGGCTTTGGTCAGCCAACGAGAATGTGCAATTGGCCCTGGTTTTATGTGAGACAAATCCGCAGGAACCACACCATTAGAAATTGCATTGGCCATTAACATCAAGTAACTCGAATCAGTAGATAATTCTTCTGGATTTAAATCACCAGGAGGCATATTTTCCAAAGCGGTTTCCTCAAAATCGGTTACCACCTGAAAAGAAAACATAAAAGCTAAAAAATAGAATAAAAAATGAGAGACCAAATGTTGCAAACTACTGCGTTGGGTATCTGTTGGATTTTGCGATGAACCAGGCTCTGAATCCATTTTTTAAACCGTCACTAAAAGAACTAAATATGTTTTTCATAGAATAATAATATAACTATTAAATATAAAAGTTAGCAATGTTTTTACACCTACCTTTAAATCTTTTCTAAATTTCAAAATAGTTTGATTATTTGTTAGTTATTTCAAGTAACACTTCACTGAAATGACGCTCAAAGAAAACTAGCATACACTGGAATCACCAACCCGCCAAATATAGCTGATTGTTTCGTCCAATTAGAATTGCTGTGTATTTGTTGTTGTCAAAATGACGTCAGCGAAGAATTATTCTTTATAAATCGTATGCAAACCCTAAAATGAGAGCAAATGAGAGCATATATAAATGTAAATGACTGGCATCTTCTTTATCTCTATCCTTCTTGCAATGGAATATTATAAACAAACAAAAATAAAGAAGTCTATCGTAAGGTTCGTAAGCTTCGTAAGTCAAAAAAATTGAGCCAAAAAAATGGCCATGAAAGTAATATTCTTGGACAAAATCATGAAAAAAATGGAAAAATGCTCCAAAATTTGGACAAAAATGCCCGTAACTTTTGAACCGTTGGACCAATGTTGGAGATTTTTTTTTGTAAATTGTAAATCGCCTACTGGCGATTAAACCCGATCGAGAGTTTTTGAGTTATGGATGTGAACGTGTAGGTAATATTTCATACGAACGTCAATATATATATATATATATATATATATAGGAAATATATATATGTATATGTTTGTACGTATGTGGCTATATGGGTTAGATTTTTTTTGTGCGCTTATAAAACAAATTTAATAGTCCGTAGAGTTTTCCTTTTCGTTTTTTTTTTACTTCGGGTTCCCAAAATTTAAAGTTTTGTTTTATTTTGTCGACTGGTATGAAATTCAAATTTTTTTGTATGTCTGTCCATATCCGCCAGGTCTATCGGCAAGAACCACCCCATCCGGCGAGTTTAGCCGCGCTTAAACGCCCGCATACCAGCACCGTTGATAGTCCGGCCTCAGATTTTCAAAAGTTTATTAAAACTTCTTATTTTTTTTTTAGTTACCATGAAAGGACAGCCGCTACATACTTATCATTAATTAATTACGCACAAGAATGTTATTTAAAAATAACAAAAATATTCAGAAAAAATATATATATATATTTATATTTATATTTATATTTATATTTATATTTATATTTATATTTATATTTATTTCTAAAAAAAACGCCTACTGGATATGTGAAGTGATATACATAGTTGACATCACAGTAATTATTATTTTATTATTCAGCTCTATTCCTGAAACGTTGTTATTTGAATAAGAATGAATTTGAATTAACATGAAATTGAAATTTTGGGTTTCCTGACAGCACAAGTATTTTTCGAAATAATTTTTATACCCTATACCACTATGTGGTTTGGGTATAATGACTTATAATGCTGCTGTTTGTAACAACCAAAAATATTTGACCTAGACCCATCTTTAATTATACCGATCGAATCAGAATCACTTTCTGAGTTGATTTAACAATGTCCGTCCGTCCGTCCGTCCGTCCGTCCGTCCGTCCCTGTGTCCATGTAAAGCTTGTAATCAAACTGCAGGTCGCAAATATGAATATATTTTGATGAAATTGGTATATAAGCTTTTATCGGCCATGGGATGAACGCTATTGAAATTGGTGAGAATCGGTCCATGTTCAGACCTAGCCCCCATACAAATTACCCATATGAAATCGACATAAATTGCCATAAGATCCAAATTGTCATATAGATCTTACTCAAATTGGGTTTGTATGCGTTCATTACATCCACTAATAAGTAGTCCAAAAATGATCCCTTGGACCCCATATAGAGCTACTTCCCGATCTTCACTTAAATCTATTAAAAAACAAAAATATTGCACTGATTCTTCTCAAATTTTGTTTGTACATATTTTTGCAAAATACAAGAGACTTTACCAAACATGATCAGGATCGGTCCATTTTTGGACCTAGTCCCTTTATAGATATAGCATCCGATATGAACTTTTTCATATCTGCAGCCAAAAAAATTAATAAAAATCCCACTCAAATTTGGTTTATGCTTATTTTCTATATCGAAGTAGTTGGACCGAAAGATAGGGTCTCTAAACCATGGTATAGGGTATCATATAGTCGGTCCAGACCGACTATAATTTTCTTACTTGTTTTAATTGTCAAATGACACGAAACGTATGGTTTAGCTTTAGAACCATATGTTATCTAGAAACCGTGTCAGTTTGACAAAAAAAAACATTAAGTAATTTTAGCATGTTTTCCTTAAGTTTATTTAAAAAAAGTAAGAAAAAAAATATTTTCTTTTAAAATAACATTGTTTTTGTTCTTCAATTTCATTCAATTAAGAATGACTTCTCTTTTTGACATAAGTTGGGCATCACCAAAGAAAATTCGACTTTCAAATAAATTGGATTTTGCTGGCATCACTACTGCTTCGAACATAAACAAAGTTGTGACAGTCATATGCAAAATAAATAAAAATATGTGATTTGAGTGAAATATTATATTAAATTCCTTTATTTGTAATAATTAGTGCATAAAGAATCTATTTTATAAATGAAAAAATTATAAAGAAAAATATATTGAGCAAATTAAAAGTTTTTATTATAGTTGTAGAGGAAATCCGCGGAAAATTTAGACGTTTTTTAAAATCGTTTTTTTGTTTTTCATAAAACCAATGTCTATTTTTTTTAAATAATGACAAGGATCAATAAAAAACATGTTACAGTTTAAATATCAATTATTTTTTTTATCTCTTAAGATCTGTAGTAGAAAACAAGGCCATTTGTTTTAATTCCAGAAAGCCTTTTCTATGTGAATTAAAACAAAAAAAAAAATAAAAAATGTTCTTATTGAGATCATAGAACAGCATAAAAATCGTAAATTTAAGAATTTTTTCATTACGAGTTTTTTTGTGATAGTGATTTCAAGGATAGAGGTGATTATTTTTTATTTATAAATTCAATAGCTATCACAACAAGAAAAAAATCTTATAAATTACGGTGATAGCTAGTAAAAGCTTTCAAGTTGATATTATATCATTTGAAATTCAAAATACAATTTGTATATACAAACATATAAATTGAAAAATAAATTTATAAAATTATTAATTGAAAACATTTAATATATTTGAAACAAATTTAAAAGTTAATTTTTAAATGAGTTGCTAAGCAATTGAGTATATGATGGTATGTCGTTCCAAAGACCGATTGTGTAATTGAAAAAATGTCTCGTAGACAAAAGGTATTTATTTATATTTTAGTGTTTTGAGGTTTTTTTCACGTGGATATTTGGCAAAAGTAATTCTCCTATAAATATATTCAGGTTCCTTTAAATATATTAGTTTATGCATCATCAAAAGTAATTTATACTTGAATACATTTTTAAAACACATTTTATGCAACTGATATGAAAACGGTTATATACTTTACCTTCTACGCCGATTAAACACATATCTGGCTATGTTGTTATACATGGCCACAAGTCGATTAAAATCGATGGTGTCACAATTTGCAATTATTTCACACTCATACAATAAAACAGAAATTAAATATGTTTTAGCCAGGAGCATCCGTATATTAAAGGGCGTCGATGCTTTGACAGCCCACAGGTTTAATATGGTTTTTCCATGAAAGTTGGGCATTGAGTGTTATTCCTTGATTTGATGATGATGGAACAAAATTGATTATATTGTTGTTTATTTTCAAAAAGTCGGTATTTTCAAGTCTTTTCTTATTATTTCTTGGCAAGAAGATGCACTTTGATTTTTTCGGATTTGTGCATAGACCATTTATACTTGCCCATTTATGAATTTTATCCAAATCGTTGTTAATGCAGTCAATACAATAACGTATATTTGCAAATTTATAGCTTATGTACAATTATACATCATCTGCATACATTTCAATACCGCAGTGACTTAGAGAATCAGGAAGATTATTAATGTACATACAAAAAATTAATGGGCCAAGAATGGACCCTTGTGGCACCCCTCTCTCAATATCAACAGCATTGGAAATCAAACCATTGAAGGATACAACTTGTTTTCGGTATAAAAATTACGATGCAATAAGTTTAATGGCCGAATTTTACTAAAAGTTTTGTATTGAATTGCATTAACCCAATATCCTTACCTGAAGATCGATATCACCCTACACTTGGTATAATTCTTGATGTTGGCCAAGAAGAACATATAACGGGGCTAAACACTGCGATGAGTAAATAATTTTTCTTTTAACGTACTGATGATAATAAATTGAAAGAGCTGCTTTATCATATTGACTGGTCATTTTTGGTTGATAATCGGCTCTTTAATACTTGCACCATGTATGGACTTTCTTTTGGTAAAATTTTACGATATTTTGAGCATACTGGTAAGCCGTGGAATTCAGAGGAATTGTCGAGGCTAAAAAACGGAAAATCTCGCTTTTTTTAAAAGAATCGCCAAATCCTGTTCATTTTAGATTATGCTAAATATGCTACCGCTCGCGCTGATTATAATTTACTGAATTATTATTGCTATACGTGGTATTTGGATAATTTAATATCAAACTTTGCTAATAACCCAAAGTCCTTCTTTGACTTTGTACGTGTTAAATGCAAATCTTTGTCGTTCCCGCCTACAAGTTTTGCAATGATAATTCATCCTCTTATTATCTTAATACTACGAATATGTTTGCTGATTTTTTCCAGTCCACGCATAGCAATTCTATTTCAAATACTTTAATCGTCGCTAACTATCCATATTTAATAAAAGTTGCATCGGTATCAAATATTCCGCTCTTTGATATGGAAACTGTTTTTAAGTCTCTGATTCAGTTGAAAATTTCAACTGATGGCGTTGCTGCTCGTATATTGAGAAATTGTGCTCAATTTCTAAGTGTGCCCATAACGTGTATTTTCAACTGTCTTTTACAAATTGCATATTTTCTTTCTTCTTGGAAAGAATCACTTATTATACCTTTGTATAAGTCAGGTGGTAAGGGGAATGTACTTAATTATAGGGGAATAGCTACGCTAAATGTAATTCCTAACTTAATGGAGAAACTTGTTACTGATTATCTCTTTTATCAACTAAAGTCGACTATGTCTGAATTTCAACATGGCTTTTTAAAATCAAGATCAACAGTTTCTAATCTTCTGGAATTTTCGGCTCATGATTTCAAAGGTTTCGTCCGTGCTGAGCAGGCGGATGTTATATACACTGATATTGGTAAAGCTTTTGACAGGGTGGATCATAACATTTTACTTCTCAGATGATGTTAAGTTATTTCACAGTTTAAATGACATGAATAGTCATATTACTTTTCAGCGTGAGCTTGATTTATAAGTTGAATGCTGTAATGTGAACTTGATGGAACTAAATCTAATGAAATGTAAAAATATGGTATTTCGCAGAAAGGGGATAATTTTATAGTATTTGATACCGTTCAAACATTTCAGGATCTTGGTGTACGTATGGATAGAAAACGAGACTTCATTGGTCATATTAGTATGACTGTTAATAAGGCAAGATCTACTCTTGGTTTCGTTAAAAGATGGGCTAAGTAGTTTTCAGATCCATATGTT
The DNA here is from genome assembly GCA_963682025.1 of Cordilura impudica. Classification (NCBI taxonomy): domain Eukaryota; kingdom Metazoa; phylum Arthropoda; class Insecta; order Diptera; family Scathophagidae; genus Cordilura; species Cordilura impudica. The sequence continues at coordinate 263,867,498 of OY821517.1, read as the reverse complement.
ACTAATTTATTTATTTAATTGGATTATCAAGGCCCCAATACAGCAAGGTTATATAGGCCATTTAACATTACATTTTATATTACAATCTAGTATACATCGAGTTATACAAATTTATTTCATTTAGAAATTTTTTAACATTTTCGAATTCATATTCTTTATTTAAGATTTCTATATCATTTATGTTCTATTTTAGTCGTTTATCATGTAAAAGTCTACATTCATTAAATATATGGTAAACGTTGATTATTTCACCGCAATCACAAACCGGTGGATCAGTTCTCTCTACAATATGTCTATGGGAGAATAAGCAATGACCGATTTTTAATCTGTTAAGTTTTATAAAATCTGTTTTAGAAAAAGTGGAAGTTTTAAATGTATGCAAGATATTTTTCTGTACTTTATATAATTTGGTTTGGTTATTATTTTGCCATATGTCATTCCAGATATCAGATATGTTACTAATATATGCATCAATACTATGAAATAATAATATACATCAATAATATGGAATCCATATTATAAGGTTCACGCTAATGCAATTGGCTCAGTGCAGAAAAAGTTTTTGCTATTCTTTCTGCGTGGTTTAAGTTGTAGTTATGATGACTAACCATCATATACTAATAGACTAAAGCTTATCAGACTTCCAACTCTTTACAGTAGGAGGACAATGTTGGGTGTCACCTTCGTTTTCAACATTGCGAATGGTGACGTTGACTCGGAGTTTCTTTTATCAAATTTAAATTTGTATATACCCTGTAGATTCACAAGACATTTTAACCCCTTCATTTGGACTATTTTAGGACTAATTTGCTAATTCTTAACCTTTTCGCAGAATTTTTCATGATTATAATGTGTTACACAATTTTATTGATTTTAATTGTAATGTATTGAAAGTAAAGCGCGATGTAATTGAATACCTTAATTTACTATTTTTTTGTACATTATGTTTTTTATGTTTGTCTATTCCTAATATCAGCTGATGACATTGTGTGCAGCTGATTTACGACTACACAATTCACTTGCCAGCTTGGACCGCCAGAGTTCGGACCATGGTGTGTACGCGGTCCCCACGCTAAGGGGGCGTGCTCCTCGGACGGGTGGGGTGGGGTTCGGTTATTAAAAAAAATCAATGTGAGTCCGATCACAGGGGAGATGTGTAAACATCTGCACCTTTTCCAATTGTATTTCAGAAAGTATCAAATATATTTCAGAAAACATCAAATGTATTTCAGAAAGTATCAAATATATTTCAGAAAACATCAAATGTATTTCAGAAATTATCAAATGTATATCAGAAAATATCAATTGAATTTCAGAAAATATCTATTGAAATACAGAATTAAAAGTACAATACCGAAAAGTTATTATTGTTTCTATTAGTGATTTGGAGTCGCAGAAAATGTTTAGCAATATTTGGCCTTAGTTGTTATGCACTGGAAAATAAACTATCAAGGGTGGCCTTTTAATCGAAAGACGATGAGGGCTTCATATTAATCAGCTACAATATCAACACCAGGATAGAATTTTGACCGATTTTGAAGTCATCATTTTGAAAAAAACACGTTTATATCGTCACCTAAAATGCAAAAGGCCGTAGCTAACAAAGTTCAGAATTGACTTTTTGTATTGTAGTTACGGCCTTTTTCTTAACTACTATTTTACCATAAATTTGTTTTCATAAATAAAAATGCATCTTTATTTTTCAGCTTGATTCTATAATTTAGGTATTAAGTTTAAAGTAGTTTATGTTTTATGATGTTTTTTGCTTCTCCTATAAAAAAAATTAAAATATTAATTACGACCTTTTGCATTTTAGGTTACGATATGTAGTTTTCAAGATTTATTACAAACCCAATGTAATACTTAAAAAAATATATTTTTATATAGCGTTCTGAGACTAATTCTGATATTCAATTCATATTTTCTGAAGTAAATTTAATAATTTCTGAAATACATGTGATGTTTTCTGAAATACATTTGATATTTTCTGAAATACATTTGATAATTTCAGAAATACATTTTACGTTTTCTGAAATACATTTGATGTTTTCTGAAATACATTAGATAATTGCTGAAATACATTTGCTGTTTTCTGAAACACATTTAAAATTTTCTGAAATACATTTGATGGTTTCTGAAATACATTTGATAGTTTCTGAAATACATTTGATGTTTTCTGAAATACATTTGATGGTTTCTGAAATACATTTGATAGTTTCTGAAATACATTTGATGTTTTCTGAAATACAGTTGATATTTTCTGAAATATATTTGATAATTGCTGAAATACATTTCATAATTTCGGAAATACATTTGATATTTTCTGAAATACATTTGATAATTTCTGAAACTCACTTGATATTTTCTGAAATTCTATCGATATTTTCTGAAATACAAATGGTACTTTCTAAAAATCAATTGATGCTTTCTCAAATACAATTGATTATTAGTGACAATCTATTGATGTTTTCTGAAATTCAATTGATGCTTTCTGAAAGCCAATTGATGTTTTCTGAAATACAATTGATACTTTCTGAAACACAATTGATATTTTCTGAAAATCAATTGATGTTTTCTGAAATACAATTGATACTTTCTGAAATACAATTGATATTTTCTGAAAATCAATTAATGTTTTCTGAAACCCAATTGATACTTTTTGAAGTTCAATTGATGTTTTCTAAAATACAATTCGAAAAGGTGTAGTTATTAAAAAATACCTTAGTTTATTTTCAACATCTTCAAAGTTTTCCTAGTATTTAGCTTTTTAAACTCACAGCACATCTAGTGGTTCTGCTTACTAAAAAAGTTCTGTCAATAGCAAATATATAGTTGAATATTAAAAAACAACTCTATAAGCTTGTGAACATGTTAAACTCACAGCACACCTAGCGGTCAATAGCTTGAATATTTAAAATTAACGAAAAAGATTTGTGATTTTGCAAAATAGACAGCGAACTCGGCGGTTCTGCTTACTAAATACACCAATATACTTACATATACCACGCACCGATTTTCCCTTACGCCGTTTTTGTGATTGTATTGTGAAATTGGATTTTATCCCCCCTGAGCGCATAGATGTTTACACATCAAAAATACAAAAAAATACAAAACTCAGTACACGTAAACCTGGTATGCAAACTAAAGGTCGCAATTATACAAATATATATTTAGATGAAATTTGGTATATAAGCTTTTATTATTATTTATTTATTATTATTTATTTATTCAGTCTATGGAATCATCCTTACATACTACTTAAAGTATACATTTATATTAGAGTTTATATATGTAATTAAACATTTAACAAAATTGATATATAACATTTATTTAATTCAGTTAATTGATTGCATTTAAGTGTAATATAATATCTCTTCTCACAATATCCAAACTTTTATTAAAATCAATAAACTGATACAGCATATTAAACTCATCACAAATTCTACGAAGTGGATTAAAATTAGCTTAGTTTGTACAATAATATTTGATAGTTAGAAAGTTATAATTTCTTGATGATCGAAAAGGAATATTTATATTTATTTTGTTGATAAGAAATTCAGATTTAAGACTACCATTTAACAGTTTTAACAGGAAAGTAACATTTAGCATATGTCTGCGACTTTTCAATGTAGGAAGCTTAATTAGAGCCAGACGATTTTCATAAGATGGCAACCTCATATTAGGATCCCAGCCCAAACCACGAAGACAATATAACAAAAATTGTTTTTGAACTGATTCAATTTTGTTCGAATGTATATGATATTGCGGATCCCAGACTACAGACCCATATTCGAGTATTGGTCTTACCAAGATAATAAACAATTGTTTTGTCCTATACGGATCCGAAAACTCTTTAGCCCACCGTTTAATGAATCCAAGTACACCAGTAGCTTCATTTATTGTTAGCGAAATATGACTTCTAAAGTCAAATTTTTTATCCAGAAGTACGCCAAAGTCGTTGAATGAATCCACTAAATCAAACACAGCATTATTCATGATATACCGACCATTAATTAGAATTGATCTTGTAAAAATCATATTTTTAGACATTTAGGTCCATTAGATTAATATTACTACAAGTAGTTAAACAATCAATATCATTCTGTAAAAGTGATTGTTGATCAAGATTGTTGAGGGTAAAAATTAACTTTAAATCGTCTGCATACATTAATGCAGTTGAGTGTTTAATTACAGAAGGAAGATCATTTATAAATAGCGTAAATAAAAGAGGTCCCAAGTTACTACCTTGAGGAACACCAGATAATACTTTAATGTTGTTGGAATACGAGTTACGATATTTAATACATTGTGTTCTATCTTTTAAATATGATCCCAGCCATTTTATCAGCAATATACATACCAAAGCCCATACGGTCAAGCTTAAACAACAATAGATCATGATTTACTTTATCAAATGCCTTGCTAAAATCATTATAATGATAATATAATTATAAATATAATATAATATAATTATAGATAATATAATTATAATAATAATTATAATATAATTATAATAAAAGCATCATTTACCAAAGTTGTAAGCTCCAAAAGATTTGTTATTGTAGAGCGTGATTTGCAGAATCCATGTTGCGTTGGAGATATGATAGAGGACACATGATGTGACAACGTGTCATATATAAGTTTTTCAAATAGTTTTGGAATAGCACTTAATTTAGCAACACCTCTATAATTCGAAATACCAGCTTTAGATCCAAACTTAAAGAAGGGAATAATAAATGATTCTTTCCAAAAGGGAGGAAAGTAACCCAATTTAAGGGATATGTTAAACATATAAGTCAAAGGAATATACAATAAATGTGCGCAGCGCTTTAAAATGCGACTGGGAACCCCGCACAGTGGCGCCATTTGAGTTTTTTCGTTGCAAAAATCATATCTTTTGAACCGAATAACATAATTGAACAGTTTAAACAGCATATGATAGATAACTGTTCAGCCTATGAAATGAGCGTTTGGAAAGGTGCTAACGCTTTGTATGGGCCTAGTTATGGGTTATCAAAGTTAAAATTTGTAGAAAATTCAATTTTATGGTAACAAAAAAAAAATATTTTTACATTTTCAGATTGTTTTTATTTTTTCTCTTTAGGGTTTTATGTTTTAAATTATTACCCAACAAATTAAAAAAAAAATACTTCTTTTTTAAATTTTCTGTAAAATATTCATCACAATTCGTAAGAGAAGGTATATCTAAAAGACTAATCATTTCTAAACTATAATTATTTTCTAACTCTATTCGTGACTTCACATGCCACAGGGAAGAAATAAGTGGATCGGAAGATGCTGCCAACATATTGAAGAGGTCCTCATTTTGCCTTATCCTTGATGCTTTGAATGTGTTCTGCAACCTATATTTTTTATAAAATTTGTTAAGAGACTCCTGTGCTTCTTCAGAATGCTCTCCAATTGGCAAAGACTGGTACTCAATTATATCTTTGCCATGCGGCAATATTTTATGGACGGTCGGGGTCAACTTCTTCTGTGGATACATTTCTGCTAAAAGAGATGCAGTTTTCGATGCATATTCTCCATATTTTGTAGAATTGACATTTTCTTTGCAGTTTAAAACATTCAAGATCGTTCCCAATCTTTCCACGATTTGATTGTCAATTCCTGTGATTCTAGTTACTGCCTCATCATTTTCAAAAAATCTCCTAGAAGTGTGTCCATCGGTTGAGTTACCGTATTCGTGCTTGGGACAGTCTACTTTTAGTCTATCTTGTTTAAAAAAAGCATCCTGTATTTGCTTCTTTCTGATATTTTCCTTATCCTTTATTGATGTATTTTCATCAAAGTTTTCCTCCTCTTGTGGTAGGGTATACGCCAGTTTTAGCAAGAACTCCATACACCTTATCCTTGCATGCAATGGTGGCATTCCATATCCGTAATTCTCCTCGTTTGTAGAATCATTTAAATTACCAAAGTTCTTCTGACTCTTTTTGCAAATCGGGCATGACAATGTTGAGGTTGTTCCTGTCAGTTCGTTTACGACTTTTCAGCTGGAACTCGTAATTGCATTCAATATATATTCCTTCTCCAATTTGCAGCTTTGTAGGCTTAATCTTGCTTATTTGTTCTTCAATGTCCTTCACCGTGGTCCTTAGGAGTTCTGCCGATTCCCTTGCAAAATGAAACATTATTGGTCGGCAATAATGCACTGATGACAGATGTGGATTTTTCCAGTGTAGGGAAACATCAGATTTTAGCCGCAAAGGAACAACAGATGCCATAAACATATTTCCGTCCAATATTGTAGCGTCATCGGAAGATATCCTTTGCTTATAAACGCTTTGTCCGGATGATCCATCGCAGCCCCATTTGCTGATCAATGTCAGTTTTTCAGGAAGAATTTTCACCTCATTTTCAGGAAGATTCTCCAACAACCGTTTTGCTGTATGGCCCATTAGATCCTGCAGATTGGCTTTCACAGAGACTTCCGTAAACTCCGTATGCGGTGGTCGTGAATTTATTTTGGCTTGCGTAATATGCTTGTATCCTGGTAAAACGTCAGCCCCGTGTCGCATCAAGGCTGCCCGTAGTATCTCATATTTTTCTTTGAAAAGTTGTAAGTCCATAAACAAGGCCAAGACTTTTTCGGAACCATACTTTTTAATGTGTGCGTTTGTGGGCATGGGAATGCTTTCCTTAATCCTTTTTAGTCGCAGTGGGCTTGCATCAGCAACAGATTTTGTAATCTGCGACCTAACTCTTTCACTATCCTTTGTATATTTAATAGACAGCGCGTCCGATAAATGCTTCGTGGTCAAGTCATTGGTGGCATCGGCGAGTATCCTCTTTCTTGTGAAAATTGAACACTCCTCAATACTTTTTATTGGCCTTCCTTTCGCTCCTCTGGTTGATGTGGTGGGTTTATCTACTGCCAATATATCCAGGATGGTGTCTTCTATAAGCCAGTCCTCGTATTTGGAGTTGAAGTTCTGAATGGTTCGATTAGATTTCACCCATTTTGCCTTAATATTTGCATATATCAGATAAAAATTATTTTTTATAATTTCGCTTTTCAATATTTCCGTATAAGCTATCAAGTTCTTCTAAAGCAGCTTCCGTGAAAAACTTTGGTGTGGTTGACCTTCTAAACAGTTCAAATTATTTTAAATTGTTCAACGCCATGTTTTCAGTACTTAAATTGTTTAACGCCATGGTTTCAGTACTTGTTGCGCCAACTTTCAGTCGTAGACTAATCCAGGCTTAATGCTTATTTTGCAATATATAGGCTTATGCTACCATGCCTAAAAATTTACCTGTTCCCTGCATACATATGGATTTAGGCTGTCAGTCAAAACATGTAAGGGATGCACGCCATACAATTTCTGCAACCATGTCTTTTTAATCTTTTTTACCTCTAGAAGCCAAACGGGCACGTACGGGCAAATAAAACCTTTTGAATTATGTAAAGAAATAATCAAAGAACATGTGTTGCAAATATGGCAAATATAGAAAAAAAAATGGATTTTTTTATTTTCCGTCAAAGTTGAAAAATAGTGAAAAAACGGATAGTTTTTAAATAGTGATTTACCAGGAGAAACACAAAGCAAACAGTTAATTTTTTTTTATCATTATACATTTAATAAATACATCAATCAACACAAACAAAAAATAAGGCGATTCGTTACCTATTTTTCGTGATATTACACCTGAAATCGCAACAAATTGACTAAAAATTGTGTGTTTTTTTGAAAATCGAAAGTCGGTCAACTTTGAACGGTTATATCTTCTAAGCTAAAAATGTGATATTATTAAGAGTAGCATATTAGAAATCGTTGAAAAGTTTCCTATAACATGGGTTTATTCAAAACTTCGTCGGCGCACATGAAAATTTTGATTTTTGCAACCTCGTTTGCTCTACGGGCGCCACTGCGCACCGTCAGTACTAGCAGCATACGACAATTTCAATTTTGTCAGGGCATTCAGAACTTTATGTTGATTGATGGATGGTATATTAATAATTGAAGATTCCGATATTATGTATGGATAGAGATTATTGCTATTAAATACTGTCGAAGAATACGTTGATGCAAAAAAGTCTGCAAACAAATTACTTATGGAGTTATCATCTGAAGATTCTAAATCACCGTACTTCATAACCGAAGGAAAGTCCGCAGTAGGTCTTTTATAATTAATAAATTTATAAAATGATTTTGGATTATTTTTGAGATTATTTCTTACTTTAATTAAATAGTTATTATAGGTCAATTGATTAGCAATAATAAATTCCGATCTTCATAACGAGTATTTCATTTAATCTATCAATGTTCCATATTTTCTATAATTTTTGTACATTTTGTTTTTCTTATTTTTAAGTTGAGATAGATGTTTTGTATTCCAAGGAGGACCATTCGATTTAGGAGGTAACATTTTAGGTACAGATGCCGAGAAACATTCAAAGAGGTGATGATAAAATGTATGCAAACACAAGTCCAAGTTATCATTGCAACGAGATAACACATTTATCCAGTCAATTTGGAATAGATGGAGTTGTAAATCTTGGTAATTAGTTTTACTAAAGCAAAAGATTTTATCGCTGTGAGTTAACTTTTTTTTATGAAGAGGATAGGAACAAAAGCAAGATATCTCGAGTGGTGGATGGTACATTGGGCTATGCCGCAATATTGAAAAGTCATTAGGTTCATTAACGAAAATAAGGTCCAACAGTCTACTAAATGCATTTGTGACGGAGTTGACTTGTGTAATGGTGCGGTTGGGGTGGAAGATCCGCTTCCGTTTCCCTGAGCCTTTGCTGGTCGCACGTGCTGGCGTAGGGGCCTAGCTCGCCGGATGGGTGGGGTCTTGCTCAGGCCCAGGGAAACCGCACTACAGTATTTCACGTGCGATTTAAAAAAAAACAACTGTCAAAAGAAAACGGACGCTAATGGGACAGATGGCCATACTTACCTTGGGATTGGGGACGAGGTGTTCTGCCCCTTTTGCCCTCCCAACCATGTTACCTCGACTCCATCTTACTTGGAGGTAACCCACTTAATGACAAGATTTTGGTTTGGTTTGGTTTTCTACATTGGGTTATAAATATAAAAGTTTTTATTTACCCTTCATTTTAAGGGTTTTTAAAATTATATATTTAGCAAAATTTATTTAATTTTTTTATATTTTAGCAAAATTTTACTTTTTAGAAAAATTTTAAGTTTAGCAAAATTTTATTTCTTAGCAAAATTTTATTTATAGCCAAATTTTAATTTTAGGAAATTTTAGAGTTTTGTTTTTTTTTTTTTTTTTTAATTTTAATTTTATCATTTTGAATTTTAGCACTATTTAATTTTAGCTTAATTTTAGCTTTAATTTTAGCATTAGAAAAATTTTAGTTTAAATTTTATAATTAAAAATTTTAGTATTAGAAAAATTCAATTTTAGGATAATTTTTAAATGTAAGAAAATTTAAATTGTAGACAATTTCATATCTAGACAAAAAAATTTTTCTTTTTTTTATTATTTACATTTTAGTCAAATCTTATATCATAAAAATATTGTATTTAAATTTTAGAAAATTTATTTACATTTTCGAAAAATTTTTGTTTAACCTCTAAAGGAAATTTTGGTTAAATAAAAAATCACATCTTAGCGAGATTTTAATTTGTATATTTATAAAATTTTGAATTTCATTATAAAAGTGTATAGTTGAAATTTAAAGTAATTTTACTTAAAGGTAAGTTGAAAAAAAAAATTCTCATTTCCAAGAGATTTTATTTTAATTTTAGGTAGTGGTGACAAATTTTTATGTTCCACTGTATTTTACTTACATATATATAATGTTATAAAATTTTAATTTATTTTTAGCAAAAATTTTTAATTTATATTTAGCAAAGTTTTTAATTTAGAAAATTTTTAGTTAAAGTTTATATTTAATAAATTTTATTAACGTAGAAACATTTTAGTTTAAATTTAAAATCTTTAAAAAAATAATTTTAATTTATAAAACTTTTATTAAAATTTTAATCTAAACGATGTTTTATACTTTTGTAATTAATGTTCATTAAATGTAGTGTATACATTTTTATTTGTTCGGAATTTTAATTAACGGTATTTCTATTTTCTTAAGTATTTAGCAACAATTTATTGAGTATTATTTTCTTAAAATTAGGACTTTCGGTGTAATTTTCAGGGGAGTTAACTTAAATAATTTTTATTTTAGCCAAATTTTGTAATTTAGAACATTCTTAATTTAGAAAATTTTTTTTTTTAGTTTAATTTTTATATCGCCATATGGTTGTATGTAATTATAGTTGATCGCACCAGTACGTTCGTCAAAAAGCAAATCAAATGGTTTCCGAAACTGTGGCGGCAATTGCAACTTTTTTTCCCAAGACGAGATGTGAAAACATAATATGATTTGTTATAGTTTCAGTATTTTGCAGAGAGTGTAGTGGAAATTTATTAAATACACTTATGTCAATTACTTTCGTTTGTATAGTCATTGATTTATATGATTCACAAAAATTTTATTTTTATTTTTTACCTTAATAATCATTTTATTTTAACAGTTGCTTTATTTTCCAGTTTTTTTTTTTTGTCAATTTTAGATTTCTTAAATTTTCGTTTTGTTTTTTTCTTTCAAACTATATTTAAGTCTTATTCTTTTATTTTCACTTTCTTAAAAATCTATTTTAACTTTAATTTCTTTAAACTTTCTTTCTTTCTTTGATTCTTAAACTTAATTTTTATTTTAAACTTAATTTTAAACTTAAATTTTTTTTTAGAGGTTTTTCCTCAACCTTTATCTTTCAAAACAAAACTTCAACTCCCTGATTCAAATTTAACTTTATTATATTCAACCTTCTTCTTCGTTCATTCATTATCTCTAGATAAAAACCTGTTTATTAAACAAACAAAATCACCAATTCAATGAGAACATTCATATGCATTCATAATATTCTCTAGTATTTATAACACTCCCACTCATATATGACTATGAGAGCAAGTGAGATCAATACAAGAAAATACGTGGTTTGACCAGCATGATTGCATATGAATGTGTTCATGATTTCATACAACCAATGAAGAGAAAAAAACACATAAATCAGTTTGCCAAAAAAAATACCATATAAGGTGTTGTTTATATGTACATACTTGAACTTGAAAATAATTTCAAGATCAAGGTTATTATTTTTTTTCTTCTTTCTTATTCTGCTTGTAACAGAAATTCTTTTGTTACAGTGCAGAGCAAAAAAAGATCACCGTCACATTTGGAAAAGACAATTTTCGAATAAACCATGAATAAATGCAGCTGAAGAATCGGAATAATGAGATGGAACTAAATAATTGGTATCAGGATCAACTTTCCAGGATATAGACGGCATGATAAAATCTCCAATTAACATTAATAAATCAAATGATTTTATTTAATTTTGGATTAAATCAACAGTTTTCAGATGATCCTCATAAACAGAAAGCGGAGAGTTAGGCGGAATGTATGAGCAAATAATGTATATGGACCTGTTATTAATTTTAGCTAAAACACATATAATCTCAATATGTAAAAAATCGTGCGAGATACTTTCTTCAGACGAAAATTCGTTTAGTATAGAAACCAATACGCCGCCACCAGACTTTTTTATTACATTACTACACTGATTCTTATTTTTATCAGATTCAATTCTTTCACAACTTTCTCTATCTTTTCTGAAAATTTGATATTTAGGGCAAAAAATCTCAGAGTTCTTAACTTTTTTTACTGAGCCAGGTCTCCGTAAATATAATAATATGATTATTGAAGCCAAAGCTATTACAATAAATTGACGAAAGTTTTGAATTCATACCTCTTACGTTTTGATACAAAATGTATATTAGTTTTTGGGATTTTGATCAGCGGATTTGGGAAGCCGAGCATTATCTTCTTCTCTATATATAAATTCACGTATTAATGCGTTTTTAGGCCAAAAACTGGCATCTACGATTTGTTCAAATAGGTATTCAGGAACAATTATTTTAAATGATGCTCTATTTCTGGAATTCATTTTGTAAACACTAAAATCCTCAGGAATACAGTTTTTAATTTTAGAGATCACATAAAATTTCATCACATCAGCTTTTGTATCGTCATCTGCGAAACGTGTAGCAAATACAGTTTTCTTTTGAGGAATTGTTCGCAGCCCTCTAGGAGTGGATATTGATTCCATACCATTTGTAGGCACTATATTTGAAGTGCCAGACGTTGAACGGATGGGATTGGTGATGCAGCAACAAAATTAATAAATCGACCAGCGTTTTCAGGATTATAAAGTAAATTATTAGCCGTAGCAGTTCTAGGCATTGAAGAAATATTTGGAGCAACAATGTTCAGAGCATGCTGAGTACTATGGTTATTAGCATTTGATGTAATTGGAAATACTGCAGTTTCATTTAATTTTGTAGTTTATTAATTAAAACTTGAACGTTGTTTGAATGAGAAACGGCAGGATCAACACCAGTAATATTTTGAAAAGTATGTGGTAAATATAAAGCAGATGCAGTAGCAGTAGTACCATTCTGATGATATTATATACACTATTTCTATACATATACACAGGTAATCACGAAGAGTTGTTTTTTTAAACCATTTTTTCCCCATTTTTAACAACAAATTCATTGAAATTTTTTAGCAAAAGTCGAGTTTTTCACTTCAAAAAGCTGCAAAGAAAAAAAATTAAAAAACTTTTCGTGATTACCTCGGGAAACATATTACCAACACTATATATCTGTGGTCACAAGCATTAACCGCCTAAGTCGAAAATCATGCTTTCGAGAAGAATAACTTTTTATATAAATGTAATGAGGCTTCATTACGACTTAGGTCAGTATATTTTTATTAATATCTTTTTAGAGTTATTATTCCAGTAGATATGCGTACATCGGCAGTGCGTACATTATCATCTGAGCCGTGATATGTTTTCACTATTTTTCCTAATCGCCACTCATACGGTGGCTGTAAATCAGCCATCATTACTACGAGATCTCCTACTTTTAGATTTGGAGTTGAATTTTTCCATTTGTATCGCTTGTGTAAGGCTTTGAGGTAGTATTCTTTCCACCGAATAGCAAATTGATGATGGATAAATTTCAATTTCTCCCATCTATTAATGAGAGACATGTTTTGGGCATTCTGCTCTGGAAATGCTAGAATAGGAGCATCTCTTAGAAAATGGCCAGGAGTTAATGCAGTTAAATCGGCTGGGTCCTCTGATAAGGCGGATATTGGTCGGGAATTCAGTATGCCTTCAATTCTAGCTAGAATGGAGGAAAATTCTGCAAATATGAATTTCTGAGAACATGCGATTCGTTTGAAATGGAACTTAAAACTTTTAACGGCGGCTTCCCATAAGCAGCCCATGTGAGATGCATAGGGAGGTATAAATTTCCATTCAAAGCCATTTGTGACTTATTTCTGGGCAATATCTTGGGTGGCGTTTTTTACGAAGGTGCTAAATTCGATTTCAAGTATTCTGCTGCAACCAAGGATGTTCCTGCCGTTATCCGTGATTAACCTTTGCGAGAGCCCCCGCCTCCCAACGAAGCGAGTGAATCCGACTCGAAGGACCATGTATTATTGTGGGATTTAATAATATAAAAAATCTCTTTGGGTTGGAGATGTTACACCAAAACGGGGGGCCAATCTTAAAAGAGATTTATTTATAAATACTCGATTATGAATAATTATAATTGGGGTTATGGGCAATAAAAGAAAAAAAGAGAATTAGTTTATTTTATTTAAATGTTAATCTGTGGGATTAGGGATGCTCACTTTTTGTTTGTCGCTTTTTTAATAACAACAAAAACCGTCGGTTAAATATATTAAATACTTTTATTGATGGAATTCACAGTTTATTTAAAATTAAGTGCCAGCGACAAGTGTCTGGTTATAAATCAAAATGTTTTTATAAAATTGAAACGGCTGAATTTAACTTGGAAGTTATATTTACACCATCATTTAAATGTTGATAACTAACATTTTAAGGTGTATGTATTTTAGCGATTTGCTTAATGTAATATTAAATAATAAAATTTATAAAAATCCATTTTTTTTTTGTTTGTTTTATTATTAAATTTAGACACTCCTTACATAAAAGTTGCTACTTATGAAGCTATATGTTCTTAGAGAATCCATTTCGTACCTAGATAGGGCATGCATACTTCTACAGGATATTTTCAGGGGGGTAAACATATATTTCACATTACAATTACAAAAACAGAGTAAGACAAACACGGTGTGAGGTACGATTGTATTAATGAAAAGTTTAGGAAGTGTTTTTAAATTAAGTGAAGGTACGATTTCAGTAGGAAGTGTTTGGAGATAAAATGAGGGAGCGAATAACGCTATAAAAATGTTTTGAAAAATTAAAAATGTACAATGAAAAATTAAAAATGAAAAATAAAAAATTAAAAATTAAAATTAAGCAGTTGAAATAATAAACAATAATAAATATTTTTATATTAGCAGAGCCCCTGCTTTGCTTTCTATTTTATAAGTTGAAGTTATATATCTACGCATACTACAGTAAACCAGGTCGTTTCTCAATTCACGGTCAAAATACATATATCTAAATCTTGTTGGACCCCCGACTGATAAAATGATAATAAAAGGATGTAGCTCTCCTTTAGTAATATGTATATGGGTTTTATTAATCGAAAAACCACAAATTCGCTAGAATTATCAACAATGTGCTGAATCGAAGCATCAAACTTCTCATGTGCCTGAAGGCAAAGTTTTAATCAACGAAGGAATTGCTGTTTACCCAAGTGAATTGTGTATATTTGTTAGCTGGGGGTAATGGACAGTTAGAAGATTGAGGAATTACCCTCATCAGTGTTTTTGAAGATGGTACCGATTTAGACAATATACTACAGTCTAGCAAATAAATTGATAATTTCACATAAGAGTTTTTCATGACATCAACTAAGCCATCAAATGAACGAACTCTCCTGGCAACAACATAAAAAAAAAATGCCACAATATGGAAAGTTTATGTCTAATTAAAAGTTATTGCCCAGGCACACATAACAGGAAATTTAGTTCGTTGAAATTCTGAGAATTCTTAGAATTAATATACGGGTATTTCAAGCATCTCCAGTTGGGAATATGTTTCTATGCATTCGTTTTATACGCTTCCTAGTTCTATTCACTAATGATTTATCTTATTCAAATTGCGAATAAGCAAATTAATTTGTGAGGCGGTAAACCGCTGACATTTTGAGAATTCAAGAACTCAATTGGAAAGTTATTTTGTTCTGAAGTATCAGTTGAAACAATTTTATCGACACTGTTGCATGTTATCTCCTCTCCTGTCATACGTCTCATAATTTTCGCATCAATGAAATCTGAGCAAATATTACGGAATCCAGAATTAACGAAGTGTGAGTGGCTACCATAAATATCTTCGACAACAGAAGATGTATTTCAAATGAAATTTCGATTCGAATAAGTCTGCTTCCACTCAAATTCGTTAAATTTCATTTTAAATATTTGTTGAGTTTTTATATAATATTCATTGAATTTCATTATAAATATTTGTTGCTCAACTTCGATTGATCTCCCAAAATTGTTTATAAATAATTTCATTAGAGCCTAAACGTATGCTAAGCAATTTTCAGCAATTCAACACAGGGCGTTTAATTTACAATTATGATGAAATTCGGTGATGTGTTTATTAGTAAATAAATATTTTTTGTCCAATTTTTGACTTGTGTTACCGAACCGGTTTTCAAAAAAAAAAAAAAAAAAATAACGTCGTATACGTCTAAATCACGTTATTTCATAATGGTGGTTTTGTATGAAACCCGGTTCAGTATTGAGCACTCTAATAGTACCACAAAAAATGTGTTTGCCCTTTAATTATATAATAATTACTAGATGTAACCCGGTGTGCTTCGCTACATCCTCCCCCTCCCCCTCCCCCCTTCCGAATCGTTATGAAAGGGCTCACGCAAAGTCCCAAGGCTTTCACTAATACAGTAATTCAGATATGTCACATTTAATATTAAGTTTGTGTGGGGGTACCACGCGCATTTTTCCAATCCCGCCCATTATTTTGTCTGACTACTCACGTTAATAATAGATGACCTGAGACAAATTTGCAGAGCTTTCACTATCATAGTACTTAATATATATGATATTAAAAATTTACTTTGTATGGGAGGTGCCACGCCCATTAAAAATATTTAAAAAAATTAAAGCCTGTAGCACTCCCATATCCGCAGTAAGACTATTTGAAAATTTCAGGAAGATCAGATGAGTAGTTACGGATATTACCTCATACAAACAAACAAACAAACACACATTACCTCTTTATTATGTTAGTATAGATTTTTTATTTCAATGCTTGCTGATGCTGATATACAATGTTTTTTGTTTTTTCATTCGGTACAACAATTATTAGATTTTTCGGCGTTCCTACCCTGGAGCAAGGTACATGTAGCTGCCCATGAGAAGAAGATGGATTATCCATACTAGATCTGGCAACACTTAACTATTGGCCTTGAACTTAAAATATCATTTGGTAATTTTTCTTTTTAGCGATTTTTGATTTTTCCCATTTTTGATTTTGAAGATTTTTGTTTTTGGGCGATTTTAATTTTTCGCGAATTTTGGGGTTGGCAATTTTTGTTTTTGGCGATATATTTTCCACGACATCACATTGATAACTAATGAACTTGTCAAAAGACTGTCGCTTTCGTAGTGCTTCATATCCCGCCCAATTTTTATTGGACTGCTCACATTAATATCTGATGGACACATGCAAAATGTCGAGTCTTTTCCTTTTATAGTACACCAGTTATATGATATTAGATATCTACTTTGCATGGGCGGTGCTACGCCCACTGCTCCGATCACGCCCATTTTTTTGTTCGACTAATCACACAAAGAACATATGGGCTCACGCAAAGCCACAAAGCTCTCTCTTTTACAGTACTCTAGATACATGACATTAAATAGTAACTTTGCATGGGGAGAGCCACGCCCATTGGTGTGAACCCGCCAATTTTTTGTTCGACCACTCATACTAAGATCTGATAGGCTCGTGCAAAGTGTCAAAGCTTCCTTTTTTAGCACATATCATATATTTACTTTGTATGGGCAGTGCCACGCCCACTGCTCCAATCACGCCCATTTTTTGTCTAACTAATCAAATGAATAATTTATGGGCTCACACAAAGTCCCAAGGCTCTCACTATTATGGTACTCCAGATATATGACATTTTATATTTAATTTGTATGGCAGGTGCCACGCCTATTGATCCGATACTGCCCATTTTGCATCCGACTACTCACATTAATAATAGGTGACATCATAAAAACTTGAAAAGCTCTCTCTATCACATTACTCGAGATATATAATATTGAACTATTACTTGTACGGGAGGTACCACGCCCACTTATCCGATCCCGCCCATTTCCGGCACAGCTACTAATATTAACAATAGGTGACCTGACACAAATTTGCAAAGCTCTCCCTATCATAGTACTCAATATATGTATATGATATTAAAAATTTACTTTGTGTGGGATTTGCCACGCCCACCATAAATATTTAAAAAATTATAGCCTATAGCACTTCCCATATCTGCAGTAAGACTCTGTAAAAATTTCAGGAAGATCAGACGGGTAGTTACGTGGATTACCTCCTACAAACAAACAAACAAACAAACAAACACACATTACCTCTATATTATATTAGTATAAATTAAAACAAGTAAGAAAATTATAGTCGGTCTAGACCGACTATACGATACCCTATACCATGCGTTTAGAAACCGTATCTCCTAGGCCCAACTAACTGGACATAGAAAATAAGCAAAAACCGAATTTGAGTGGGATTTTTATTAATTTTTTTGGCTGCAGATATGAAAAAGTTCATATCGGATGATATACCTATATGGGGACTAGGTCCAAAAATGGACCGATCCTGACCATGGTTGGTAAAGTCTCTTGTATTTTGCGAAAATATATACAAACAAAATTTGAGAAGAATCAGTGCAATATTTTTGTTTTTTAATAGATTTAAGTGAAGATCGGGAAGCAGCTCTATATGGGGCAAAAGGGATCATTTTTGGACTACTCATTAATGGATGTAATGAACGCATACAAACCCAATTTGAGTAAGATCTATATGACAATTTGGATCTTATGGCAATTTATGTCGATTTCATAGGGGTAATTTGTATGGGGTTAGGTCTGAACATGGACCGATTCTCACCAATTTCAATAGCGTTCATCCCATGGCCGATAAAAGCTTATATACCAAATTTCATCAAAATATATTCATATTTGCGACCTGCAGTTTGATTACAAGCTTTACATGGACACACAGACGGACGGACGGACGGACATTGTTAAATCAACTCAGAAAGTGATTCTGATTCGATCGGTATAATTAAAGATGGGTCTAGGTCAAATATTTTTGGTTGTTACAAACAGCAGCACAAAGTCATTATACCCAAACCACATAGTGGTATAGGGTATAAAAAGTTTTTCCTTGTCATCTATATGTATATATATATGTATGTATACACTAGCTGACCCGCCAAACTCTGTTCCGCCTTAGAGGCAATTAATAACCAGATTTTATTAAGTTAAATCTTTTATTAGGAAATACAAATAAAAAAATTAATTATTTTAATGATTCTTTATTGTTCATGTATTTTGGTGCATAGGTTGCGCTCTTTAGTTAAGTACCTTGTGATACACATATTTTTTGTTTTATTTTCAGGCGCAAGAACAAACACCGCAGATGGTCCTCCGAGCCGTGAACATGCCACATATAATTGACCATGGGAAAAACATGGATATTCCAGATTTAAACAACAAACTATTGATCGCCTGCCTCGTTAAATCATTGGTCGCGGCCTCGTTAAATCATTGCGTTTTATTATTCCACGTCAGCGAAAAGCTTAAAAAGTAAAAATGAACATTGTTGCCACATAAACTAAACTAAACTAAACTAAACTTAAAACTGAAATTATTTAAAATTATTTATTTTTACACGTTCATTATTTCCGACATTACGTTCACTTATTTCCAACACCACGGCTTAATTTTAAAAGGAAAATCTTAAAAAGTAAAAAATAAACATTGTTGCCACATAAACTAAAGACGTTTTATGTCACATCACACGGGAACGTGGTCGAACGGGATATCCTATGTCCGTCTCCTGGTTCCAATCTACCTCCCCACCAATTTTCAGCCAAATCGGTTCAGCCGTTCTGGAGTTATAAATAGTATAACTAACACGATTTTCTTTTATATATATAAGATATATCAGAAAAAAATTACCCAAATTCCTATGATTACCGTATTCTATGGGTTATTTCAAGAAAATTTGCCCAAAGAATTATACCTTTATCTTTAAAATCGATTCTGCTAGGTTTTGCGGGTAGCTATTTTTGCGATTTCCTTCACTTCTTTTCATGATTTCGTCCAAAAACATTACGTTTACTGCCATTTTTGTGCTTAATTTTTATGCAAGTACAATTAAAAACGAAGATTTTGAGCCAAAAATTCTTGAAAACTCCTCTTATTGTTTTTCCCTTTTCTACATAGTACAAGCAGCTGGTATCTGTTTTGTTGTTGGGTTAATAAGTGATGAAGGCATAGCACTGATCACAATTAATCGTTTCAGCAATAAAACAGGCTACTTGCACTTGTACTATCGTAAGGAAAATTGAATTAATTTGTATTTTGTTTGATGTCATGTATTTTTCGTATCGACTTCTGCAACGTACGTGGACTCAGATCGAATTTTTTCTCTGTATATGCCCACATTTGCTTTCATCGGCCGGATGTTTTCGCCTTATGTGAGACCGAGGTAAGTGGAGATGCTGATCCACAGGATTTTCACATACCTGGTTATAACTTCCTATCCCTCTTTATTCTTTATAGGGGCCTTGTTATGTACATTCGCGACATTGTTGTGTACCAGTATCAGCAACATCTGAACTATTAAGTTCAAAATCAGGGTTAAGTTCAAAATCAGGTCACACATTTTGCACTTCGGGTTTCTATATAGAAGCCCAAATGGAGGAGCATAACTATAATGGCTTCGACGCCTTTTCTGAATCCATTTCTAGAATTCTAGAGAGTTGCCCGAATAGTGAAATCGTTGTTGCTGGCGATTTTAATATACATAACTCTACATGGCTTCACCATTCGAGTCAAACAACTCCCGAAGGCCGTTACGTTGAGATTTTCGCGGCGCATAACCATCTTGCGCAACTAGTGAATCAACCAACGCACATTCCGTGTATTGAAGGGCAACGACAAAATATTCTCGACCTTTTTCTCACTTTACACCCTGATAAGTATGAAGTGAAAATATTTGCACCTCTCGGTAATTCGGACCACTGCACCATTTCCGCATCCTTTTCGTACTCTGTACTTCAAAGCTATGAAAAGGCTCGTTGGGCTGAGCTCAACGATTTTTTCAAGCATTTCAACTGGAAACTTTGTGTCCTGGATAAAAATTTTGATGCTGCCGCGAAAATGGTGGAAAAAATAATAGCGCTTGGTATGCGATTATTCAAAGCATATTTCGGCTAAACCAAATCAAAAATTATGGTTTAACCAGACCTGCAGATATGCAGTCAGATCCAGAGAGGAAGCATTCACTGAACTGCAAGGCAAACAGGCTAGAACAAAATGTGCCAAAACACTGAGGCGCCAAAAGTTTCTTTACGATCAGCGTCTTTGTGCTAAAGTTCTCTCTGCTCCTCGGGGTAGTAAGAGCTTTTGGTCGTTTGTTAAAAGGGTAAAGAACAATGCTAGTTCTGCTATCCCAACTCAATCACTGAACTGATTGATAAGGCTAACCTCTTAGTTGAACTATTTGCAAAAAACTCGTTTTTGCCAGATAGCTATCAAACTCTGCCCGAACTTGAAAGTGTATCTTGTACTATGCATAAAATGTTCTTTCGAGCACGTGCAGTTAAAAAGGTACATCTTTCGGATGTAAACATTAATAAGTCTTCGGGACCGGATGGTATACCGGCACTGGTGCTGAAACAGTGCTCTTCGATGCTAGCCAGTCCATTGGTCAACCTTTTTAGCCTTTCGTACCGTGCGGGAGTCTTTCCCTCTTGCTGGAAAGTTGCTAATGTCCAACCAATCCCTAAAAAGGGTGCGGCTAATAACCCTGAAAATTACCGTCCAATTTCAATCTGCTCTGCGCTCTCAAAGGTGATGGAGAGCATGATCAATTTCCATCTTGTGAACTACTTAGAGGCCAATTCACTTCTTAATGATCGACAGTATGGCTTCCGTGGAAATCGTTCGACGGGAGACCTGTTAGCTCTACTTTCTGAGCGCTGGATTCGATCCATTCGCGATTTTGGTGAAAGTAAGGTAGTTGCTCTAGATATTTCCAAGGCATTCGATCGAGTGTGGTACGGTGCATTGATATCAAAGCTCATTGAATTTGGGGTCGGTAATGATTTCTCTCGATTTATATCGAGTTTTCTCAGAGACCGAACAATACGTGTTGTTATTGATGGGGTATCATCTAATGAGAGTCAGTTTAATTCAGGGATACCCCAAGGTTCCGATCTTTCTCCTTCTCTTTTCCTTACCTTTCTAAACGACCTTCTTGGTCAAACTTTTAATTCTATTAACTCTTTCGCAGATGACAGCAGCATTTGTCATTCATTTTCCTTTAATTGTAGGCCAAGCCTCTTGGAGGTTGGGGGGCAGAAGGCAGACAATGAATGACACACTCAATCAAGACCTGTTAACAATATCCGAGTGGGGTAAAGTGAATAGGGTTGATTTTAATGCGCTGAAGACTCAATGCTGTATGTTGACTCATAGGGCCATGGAATCAACAATGTCATCTGTATATATTTATGGGATATGTATTGAGGAATCGGATACTCTTGATGTTCAAGGCATGAGAATTCAATGTGGTGTTCGTTGGAACGAGCATGTTATTCAAGTGTCGAAAGAAGCATTCAAGTGTCTTGGTTTTCTAAAACGGTGTAAAGATTACTTTACTCCTTCTGATCTCCTTAAAATTTATACCACTTACACACGACCGAAAATGGAATACAACTCCCGTATATGAACAGGAGCTTCAAAGTCTATTTTGGAGCCACTGGACCGTGTACAAAGGAGGGCGTTGGCACCCATCAATGACAGTAGAGTATCGAACTCTATTCATTCATTGGAACACCGTTGGAGTGGGTTGTGTAACACTGTTCTATAGATATTACCATGGGAAATGTTCTTCTGAGATTAGCGAACTTATTCCAAGTGCCCGAGTTTCGGTTCGCTCTACCCGATTGTCTAGTAGATAACATCCGTTTGTAGTCTATTGTCCAGTTGACCGCACAACGCATTACAGAGAGAATTCGTTTATCAGCCGAACTAGCCGTATGTTATAATATAACAGTTATAATATAAGCTATTTTCCTGAAATCAACACAATGCACGGCATTTGTAGGGGCATCCCCTGAGTGTTGATTAATATAAAAAAAAAAAATTTTTTTTTGGAAATAACCCATAGAACACGGAAATCAAAGGTTTTTGGTCGAAAAAAAAAAATCGATCAACACATCTGTGTCGTATTTTTGAATATTCGGCCTTCGACGTAAATTTTATTGTAACCATATTTTGTGTGACCACATGGCGCACCCGGTCAATTTGAGTTAAATAATAGTAAAGGAAGAAAAACTATTTTATTTTTAAATATATCACAATAACAATAAAAATTCCTAAGTTATTTTTCGGAGCCAGATAAAAGCATGTTAAAATAGCGTTTGTCTTGATATTAAATTAGCTTATGTGAAATTTTCGCAAAATCCCCGATACGCGATTACGAATTTTTATTACAAAATATACGAGTTTTTCATACTTCATATAGATAGTGGGTTACAGTGAGATACCTATTTGAATAAATCAAGAAGAGACAGACATTAAACCACATCGAAGAGAAACTTTATTTTTTACCACTCGTAGCAGTCATTTATTTTTATACCATATACCACTATGTGGTTTGGGTATAATGACTTTGTGCTGCTGTTTGTAACAACCAAAAATATTTGACCTACACCCATCTTTAATTATACCGATCGAACAGAATCACTTTGTTATTCGATTTAACGATGTCCGTCCGTCCGTCCGTCCGTCCGTCTGTGTGTCCATGTAAAGCTTGTAATCAAACTGCAGATCGCAAATATGAATATATTTTGATGAAGTTTTGTATTTGATCTTTTATCGGCCGTGGAATGAACGCTATTGAAACTGGTGAGAATCGGTCCATGTTCAGACCTAGCCCCCATACAAATGACCCTTATGAAATCAACATATATTGCCATAAGATCCAAATTATCATACAAATCTTAGTCAAATTGGGTTTGTATGTATATATTACATCCATTAAGCAGTAGTCCAAAAACGATCCCTATTGGCCAACTCTTAGTCATAGGCCCCATATAGAGCTGCTTCCCGATCTTCACTTAAATCAATCAAAAAACAAAAATATTGCACTGATTCCTCTCAAATTTTGTTTGTATACATCTTTGCAAAATACAAGAGACTTTACCAAACATGGTCAGGATCGGTCCATTTTTGGGCCTAGTCCCCATATAGAGATAGCATCCGATATGAACTTTTTCATATCTGCAGCCGAAAAAATTAATAAAAATCCCACTCAAATTTGGTTTATGCTTATTTTCTATATCCAGTTAGTTGGGCCTGAGAGATAGGGTCTCTAAACGCATGGTATAGGGTATCGTATAGTCGGTCTAGACCGACTATAATTTTCTTACTTGTTATGCATGACGCAGTGTATATAGGAATTTATCGGAAATCGCTGCCAATCAATTTTCCACAAAAGCAATCAATTTACAACACAGTATGTTTAACAGTTTAACATATAGACTGTCTAGGCATGAATATATCCATACACCAATATAAACATTTCTGTTTTCTTTTTATACCATATACCACTATGTGGTTTGGGTATAATGACTTTGTGCTGCTGTTTGTAACAACCAAAAATATTTGACCTAGACCCATCTTTAATTATACCGATCGAATCAGAATCACTTTTTGAGTTGATTTAACAATGTCCGTCCGTCCGTCCGTCCGTCCGTCCGTCCGTCCGTCCGTCCGTCTGTGTGTCCATGTAAACCTTGTAATCAAACTGCAGGTCGCAAATATGAATATATTTTGATGAAATTTGGTATATAAGCTTTTATCGGCCATGTGATAAACGGTATTGAAATTGGTGAGAATGCGTCCATGTTCAGACCTAGCCCCCATACAAATTACCCCTATGAAATCGACATAAATTGCCATAAGATCCAAATTGTCATATAGATCTTACTCTAATTGGGTTTGTATGCGTTCATTACATCCATTAAAGAGTAGTCCAAAAATGATCCCTTTGGCCCCATATAGACTGCTTCCCGATCTTCACTAAAATCTATTAGAAACAAAAATAATGCACTGATTCTTCTCAAATTTTGTTCGTATATATTTTTGCAAAGTACAAGAGGCTTTACCAAACATGATCAGGATTGGTCCATTTTTGGACCTGATGCCCATAAATATAGCATCCGATATGAACTTTTTCATATCTGCAGCCAAAAAAATTGATAAAAATCCCACTCAAATTTGGTTTTTGCTTATTTTCTATGTCCAGTTAGTTGGGCCTAAGAGATAGGGTTTCTAAACGCATGGTATAGGGTATCGTATAGTCGGTCTAGACCGACTATAATTTTCTTACTTGTTTTTTATTATACTCGTATATTGTGCCATTCATTCTTTTTTATTTCTTGTTTAACTAAAATCATCATTTAACTTTGCAACTCTGTGCGTATACGACTATTGAATTAATAGAAATTACAAATGAATCGTCGTTTGCTGAAATATATGTTTATATGTAAACGAATCTGAAATTTAATCTACATATATGACAGTTAACTGCGCATTCGTTTTCTCATGAATTTCTGATTACAAGTTATGAGTATATGGAATTGTATATTTTCACATTATATTGCATTTACACATTTATATTTACAGTGTAATTTCACATGGTCGGACTATCAAATTTAATTATACCCTATACCACTATGTTGTTTGGGTATAATGACTTTGTGCTGCTGTTTGTAACAATATATCAATTGCTTTTTGCACCCTTAATAGGGTGAATAGGTACCTGGGTACCTGTATACGTTTTATATGGAGGCACATGAAAAAATTAATTAGTTGCTTTACTAACGTGTGATAATCTAAATTATTTGACTTGGTTTTTAGAAATACCATTAAATAAAACTTTATTTGATAAAAGAAAAATTGTTTTACAATAAAAAAAAATTTATTCAAGGTTTATTTTTGATAAAAAAAATTATTTTTCATAAAAAAATTTATTTCAAGGTTTAACACAAAAAAAATATAATTTAAATATAAATAAAAGACATAGAAAAATTAATCCAAACAGTTGTTACATATGGGACGATTGATTGAGTGCTCGTTACAAATAGGCTTGAAGCAATTTTTGCAAGCCTTTCTAGTTTTTCTCTGCTTCTTTGTAAGCTTAGAGCATAGGTAACAACTACCCACAACCGCAATACGGCCATTCTTATCTCGAGTTTCTACATTAGTAACAGCTGTTGTTGAAATATCTCGCCCCAATACAACCTGTATTGCTGATCGAGTGGAATCGATTTTTATTACATTTGAATTTTTGGCACGTCGTTCAATGTTGTCCTTACATAGTTCAAAACTTAAATCTTTCAAAAATAGTCTGCGACGGTCAGTTGAAATAAATTGGGCATTGTACTCCATGTAAACGATGTATGCTGCTAATGCTGCTACATCGATAATATTGAAAAATAATGCTAACGGCCATCGACATGTCCTACGTTTACAAGTATATTCTCCCAATAGCTTATCCATATTGTCGACACCTCCTTTAGTTTGGTTGTAATAAGTTATAATTTCTGGTTTAGCAGCTGTAGTGGGTTCTGTTACAGGCTTTGTGTGCATAGTAGATAACATTACTACTGCTTTTTTCTATTTAAGAACGTAGGAGCACAAAGTTGACTCATTTCTGAAGGCAAAGTTGGTGGAATTTATTTGCCTGAAATAATAATATTTGCTTGTCAATTTAATTTTATTTTTGCATAGTCAGTGTATCATGCACGCATTTCTTTTTATGTGTAAAATTAAACTTACCTGTCTTTATGTGGCTGCATATTTGCTGGTAAAAATCTTTTATTCTTTCTTACTGTTCCAACTAGAGTTAAATTCCACGAGTTAAGTTTTCGAGCCAGTTGTAAGGATGAAAAAAAGTTATCTGTAGTAACATTTCTTCTGCAGTTTTTATATGGCCTAACAAAATCTAAAACTGTTCTTTCCCCTGTATTTGTTTGACGCTCGCCTTCTGTTGGTTTACCTGTATATAATTGACATTGTAAGGGGTAGGAATTACTTGCGTCACAAGCCCAAAATATTTTTATTCCGTATTTCTCAGGCTTAGACGGCATGTACTGTGTGAAGCGCGTTCGTCCACGATAACCATATAGCTGCTCGTAAACTGTTATACATTCGCCTGGCTTATAATTTCTACGTAAATTGTCATTAAGCATTGCCCAATATCTCGAATGGCTGCAGCTTTATCAGTTGCGGCACGTGAAGTACGACTGGCATCGTTGTCAAATCTGATGACACGCAACATCATTCTAAATCTATCAAGAGGCATTGCAGCTCGAATCAGTGGTAGATGAATAGGTTTCCATAATTCTGACAAATGCTCCTTATTAGATTTGTGCACTCCACAAAAAATTAAAATTCCAAAAAAGGCGTCTAGTTCTTCTTCTGTAAATGGTTGGAATATTTTTGTTTTTGGCCGGTCGGCCACGTTTGGAAACTTTTGTGTCATGTTAAGATTGTAATCATCAATAATTTTTTTTCCTTTTCGGTTTGTTTCGCGTAAAAATATGTCACACATTTCGGTCGACAAAAAGCTTTTAAATATTTGCTGTGCTGTTAAAATATTGCTGCCAAGGGCTGCGCCGCTACGCTGACGTAAAATGTTTCGGTTTATTGGTTGCGATTCAGTAAAAGGTTTAAGATCCCAAACAGTGCCATCTTTACCACAGAGTTCATTGTTTGGCTCTTCTTCCTCACTATCATCTGAATCATATGAATCCTCAGCAGCCTCAATGCATCCCACCTGCTCAGCATCTGAACCTTCCGATGCTGCGTCGTTAGCTGGTGGAATGTATTCATCGTCGATATCAGATGGTGAAAATTCGTCTTCATCACTTTCACATTCACACAGCATCTCACGAATTTCGGTTGACGAAAATCTATTAGAACGTGTTCTTATATTTTGATCCATTTTGCGGAAATAAAAAATGCACTTTTAAAAACTAGGCACCTTTACTTGGTGAAAAATTATTTCGAATGAAACTCTTCATGCAAAATCAATGTCAAAATGTCAATAAAAACTGCGGAGATGTGCGTATCTCATATGTGCAACAAAAGAAAATACGTAGTGTTTGCTCATTCATTATACCGGGAATCACATAAAAAGATTTTTATTTTTTTGCTTCAGATTTAAAAATATATTTAAAGGGGAATCCCACATTGAGTAAAATTCTAATATTATATCATTAACCATCGATTTTTTGTACAATACAAGGTACCCAGGTACCTATCCACCCTATAGAAGGTGTTTTTTTTCCACACAAATAAGGGTTAACAATAATTGATAGCTAGTCTAAACAATTATTGAAATCTTAATGGAAATTTTCACACATAAACATACATATATGTATGATATGCATAATACACATATTCTTTGAATGTACATACCTAAAAAATTAAATATTGTCAGTTGATTTGGCATACCAGCTACATATGCCTCTTAGGAGCAGTGTTTCATGTGTAAACGATAAAAGAGATCGGCTAAAGCCAAATACAATTAAATGGCAGATAGTCTTTTATAACAATCGCACAATATGGAGTCTATGAGCATGTTTTTTATAAGCAGAAGCAAAGTTCAGTGTTAAAAATATGACGAAAAAAGTGACTATGCCATCTTTTTGTGGGCGATCTGCCCTTCCGAAAACCGTATCCCATAAAATCCTAGCTGATCTTGTTTCAGAAATATCAACATTTCAATTGAATAAAAAAATGTACGAAATATTATTTGATTTAAAAAAATATTTAAGTCCAATTTTAATTAACAGGGTTGATATCATTTCCACACCATCCTTGGGATAGACACCATGGTGCTTTTTTATCCTCCACCCCAGTGTGCGTAGGGTATATATAAATTTGTCATTCCATTTATAATAATTATAAAACAAATTTTGGACCCCATAAAATATATATATTTGTGATCCTAATAACCAGCGGAGTTGATATAGCGATGTCCGTCTGTCCGTCTGTGGAAATCGCAATGACGGCTTCAATCGGGTAGCTAGGATGCTTATTGTCATAAAAAATGATTCACTAACATCCTGAGAAGTTTGCTATTTAAAATCGTCCAAATTGGTTGATTAGGTCCCGAGAATTGAATAAAGAAGTAAAAAAGTCTTGAAAAAATATGATTTGTCTATGTTGTTCTTGTCACGATCACGCCCTCAATATACAAACTGGGGCACTCGTTTTTTATGTGAGTGATTGACCAATATCATGAGAAGGCTCCTGTTTGAAAAATCATGAAAATCGGTTTAATAAGTCCCGAGAAATCACTAAAGAAGTAAAAAAAATTGAAAGAAATATATGTTTCTGTATTGTTCTTGTTGTTATTCTAAACGGTATATTGTTCTCATAGCCGACTTGTTGTTTTTGTAGTCGTTGTGGCAATAATATAATAAAAACTAACCCTTTCTAAATTTTTTTATCAACTCTGGTAGAAAAATTTAAAAGTTTCCATTGTTTTGGCCTAACAAAAAAATTTGTTAGATTATTTTCGTTATCGCCATGAGCACGCCTGCTTCAGATCGATTGGGTCAATGTAAAGGGTTAAAAATCGATCCAAAATTTCGACTTCAAGCAGACACTACGAGTTAATATAAAGGGTGTAAAAATTCACCAACATCTAAGGCAAATAATGTTAAACTACCTGTTGTAAATAAAAAAAACAACAATGTAAATTTACCGAGTACTCAACTAAATGAGTTGGGGCTTATTTCATAAAAGAATTATAGAAAGTTACATCTTGTCTGGGAGCGCCCTTAATGAACAGGTATGGTAGAAAAAAATGTTGGGGAGGAAAAATTAAGTGAGTTACAACAGTCTACTGGTGCCCTAGGCGCTCTAGGGGTTGAATTTAACAACTTCATAGAACTACCACATTTGTATGGAAGCCCTCTTAAGAGGCCGAGATAAGGGGCAGGTATGTTTTAAGAAAATATTGGAGATAAAAAAACTAAAGTCGACCATATATGTATGTATGTTATCCACGTAGAAAACCATTTCATTTTCTGTTTTTGGCGATTTTTCTATTTGCGATTTTCGGTTTTGGCATTGTGTGACTTTGACATTTTTTTTGTGATTTTTGATTTTAGAGATTTTTGATTTAGGCGACTTTCAGTGTTCGCGATTTTAGGTTTTGGCGATTTTAGATTTTTGTGATTCCGCCGTATTTTCCACGACTACTCACATTGGTAATTATTCGCGATTTATTGTTCTGCCAATTTTCGTTTTTGGCGATTTTTCTTATTAGCGATTTTCGGTTTTGGCATTTTTGTTTTTTTTTTTTTTTGCGATTTTTGATTTTAGCGATTTTAGGTTTTGGCGATTTTATATTTTTGTGATTCCGCCCATATTTTCCACGACTACTTACATTGGTATTTAATGTGCTTTTGTAAAGTTTCCAAACTATCATTTTCATAGTACTTCATATTTTTTATATAGGAGGTGACACGCCCATTGGTCCGATCACGCCCATTTTTGTCTAACTACTCACATTAATAACTCATGAGTTCTGACAAAGTTCCAAGGCCTTATTTACTGTAGTACTCCAGTTATATGACATAAATATTTACTTTCTATGGGGTAAAACGGCCACTGATCTGATACCGCCCAGTTTTTCAGAGTACTAATGTTGATAACTTCTGAGCTCACACTAAGTCCCAAGACTTCATCTATTACAGTACTCTAATATATGACATTAAATATTTACTTTGATCATTGATCCGATCCCACCCATTTTTCCTCAACTTTTCAAATTAGTTTAATATGCACATGTACATAGTTTTAGAACTTTTGCCGTCATAATACAATCCAAAAATTATAGCCTATTTTTCCTCCCGGATAGGCAGTTACCTACTGTAAAAATTTTAAGACGAGCGGTCCAGTGGTGCAGTCTCCTATAAACCACAAACAAATGTACAAACATACAAAACTACATTTTTTATATAAGATGTTTATAATTAATAAAAAAAGCAATCTGTTATCTAAGTGACAAGGCTAATATAAACAAGTAAGAAAATTACAGTCGGTCTAGACCGACTATACGATACCCTATACCATGAGTTTAGAGACCCTATCTCTCAGGCCCAACTAACTGGATATAGAAAATAAGCATAAACCAAATTTGAGTGGGATTTTTATAAATTTTTTCGGCTGCAGATATGAAAAAGTTCATATCGGATGCTATATCTATATGGGGACTAGGCCCAAAAATGGACCGATCCTGACCATGTTTGGTAAAGTCTCAAAGAGAAGAATCAGTGCAATATTTTTGTTTTTTGATAGATTTAAGTGAAGATCGGGAAGCAGCTCTATATGGGGCCTATGACTAAGAGTTGTCCAATAGAGATCGTTTTTGGACTACTGATTAATGGATGTAATATACATACAGTTCATCCCACGGCCGATAAAAGATCAAATACAAAATTTCATCAAAATATATTCATATTTGCGATCTGCAGTTTGATTACAAGCTTTACATGGACACACAGACGGACGGACGGACGGACGGACATCGTTAAATCGAATAAGAAAGTGATTCTGATTCGATCGGTATAATTAAAGATGGGTGTAGGTCAAATATTTTTGGTTGTTACAAACAGCAGCACAAAGTCATTATACCCAAACCACATAGTGGTATAGGGTATAAAAAGTTTGAATCTATGGAACATTGATTTTATTATAAATTAAAATTTTATATTGGAATAGAATCAATCATTTAGCTTTCATCAAAATAAACTATTTGAAATAAACAACTACGTATAAATTTAAGTATAATTTTGTTAAACATTCTTTGGCGGCAACTCTCCGTTAATTCATTTAATAAAAATGCCATCTGAATATGATAGGTCAATAATTGAAACAATACCATTGTGGAAAATTGTAAGAATTAAACTATTTCTGTTGCTTCTTGGAACCAGCAATGCCTTTGGCATGAACACGAAATGGAACTTGAAGCCTACGAAGTATACCGAATGGTCGAAGAATGTTACATACCTCAGTACCACAAAGTACAATGCACGTGGAATGAAACCATTGTATGATATTACTAAAAAAGTAATGTGGTTATTGATTGGAAGAGAAGATCCCATACCAGATGGTTATTTGGAGTTAAATGATTTGAACATTCAATTTGGTCCTAAAGTTGAACGAAATGAATGGGGTGATTTAGTGTTGCACTATTGGCTCATTTTATCGATAGTCCTTTTAGTTGCCTCGATGCCTATAATAGGTTTATGCTTCTGTTGGTGCCGTTGCTCTGGTACTTGTGCTGGTCCGTCGCAACCATTTAACAAAAAACATGACACTTGCCGTTCAATATTCCTAAGCTTCCTTTTAATACTTCTATCTACTGGAATATTATTTGGAATTGTTGTGTCTTTTGCCACCAACAGTTACATGCAATATGGAATCGATGAGAGTACAAGTGTAGTACGCACTGGAAGCAGTGATACCCAAAAATTTTTATCTGCTACTTCGGAACAGTTGGAATATGTTTTGGTAAATAATTATAAACAACTAACAGATCAATTGGAAGTTGAACTTCGAGAAACATCTGACTTTATTATTACGCAACTTGAACAGAAGTCTGTGGCTCTTTCAGTGGAATATCTCACCGAATTTGTAAAGAAATTACCCGATATCAAGCAAAAACTGCAAACAATGAAAGTCATAACTAATGACATACTTGTATATAACTCCCAACTAAGTGACGGATTACCAGATGTTGAACTGGATTTATTAGTAATACTTAACAAATGTTCGCATCAATTTTGCAAGGATGTTCTAAAAATTTACGAAATTTTTAAAGAAGATGCTAATGGAATACATTATGATCAGCTTTATGATGTAACGAGTATAACTGAAAATTTAGATCGAATTATCAGTGATGACATAACATCTGCCGGCGAACTTGGACACAATGATTTAAAAGCAATGCCTAACCATTTAAATTATACCATCGCCAAATATACACCTCAACTTATCAATGTAATAACAAAAGCAGGCGAAGGTTTGCAAACGGCTGCTAATAATATCAAAAACGAATTAAATAAGGTTTCAAAAATCATTGATACGATTACAAGAAAATACAGTAACAAAGTTGATAACTATCTCGTTAAATATGGACCTTATAGATTCTACATGGGCATTGGTATAAGCTCTATTTTGCTATTGGTTTTGATATGTTTAGTTGCTGCTTTACTGTGTGATATATGCGGGAAACGGCCACATGGATATGGAGATGATAGCTGCAATAAAGGTCCCGGTTCTAGATTCCATAAGATTGCTGTTGCCTTTATATTTCTGACAATATATGTTATAACTTTGATTGCTATAATTTACTTCTTAATTGGTATTGTTGCCTATCGAGCGGTTTGTGTTCCTTTAAGAGATCCTGAAAATGATGCAATATTTGCAGAATTGGACAGTCTTGTTGACTTGAATGAAGTGTTCCATCAGCCAAAAATGAAGGACAAAGCTATATCCGACACTTTACCGCCATTTCGTATATCACGGGTAATTGCTGCATGCCAAGTGAATCAAACAATTTACAAGGTGCTAAATATAAACAATCTTATCGATATTAATGAAATTAGTGAATACCCATCTCACTATAATTTAAACCAAGCGCTAGAGAATCTGGTCCAAGGGATTGATTTCGATGACAGAGATGTTAAGATTTTATGTGCAGCCGATAAACAGCGTATCCTACGTTTGAGGGAGTCTGCTCTGAAAACCTTTGATTCGTTTCAGTGCATTGACAATTTGAATGATAATATCACCCAACATTTTCTTACAGAAATTGCCAATCAACTATTAGAAACTGCCAAAAAATGTATTCAGAATACTGACGTGAAATATTCCCAAATGTCGTTACACAACAAAACGCTTTACTTGGAGGCTTATGCTCAAAATATTGTTATTCCTATGCAAAATAAATTGTCTGAATTAGTTAAACTAGCTCACGATTTGGCCAAAATTCTTCGCTATAAGGACCGACCATTTCTGGATTCCATATTACTGCTGGTTCAGGAGATGGAGGAGGCCCAACTATTCATACAAAAAGATGAACGGGCTTTTGTAAAGGCTACAGCAAAGGGTTTCACCAAACACTTTTCAAGTGAAATAATTCGCTATTTGACAATGGTTGTAACGTCTGTTGAAAAGAAAATCGGTATTTGTGCACCAATGGCTAATGTTTATGAGGCTGTAGTTGTGGCCACCTGTAACAGTATTGTTGACCCATTGAATGGTTTTTGGGCTGGAGTCCTTTGGTGTGTCTTGCTATTCCTGCCGACTCTTATTGTTGCAGTGAAATTATCTACTCTCTTATCTATGGATCAGAAATCGGATCTGCATACTGATTCCGTGGTAGAATCCGAAAATTTACCGTGAAGATACAGCTTAAAAATTAAAATTTCAATTAATCACAACTACTTGTATTAGACCCAAAATGTTTTCATACATGCACCTACCAATATCTATAGCATACTTATGTTAATATAACACAGGAGAGTGGAATTAATTTAAATATATTTTATTATTCAGTGAGACTGTGACATAGATTTTCTTTATTAAAATCAACAGTTCTGATGATATGAGTCGCAATTTTTAATCACTGGGATATTAATGTTTATTTGTTTGTTTTTTCTATATTAGAACCTTAAGAATATAATTCGTTTATGGTTCAACTGGGACTAGCAGATTCCAGCGCTCGAAATTCGAGTGCAATTTCAAGGAAACTTTATTTTTAACTTAGCCAATTCACAAACCAACACTTTTTTTGGTTTATTATTATTGTGAATGAAGATAACAAACTCATTAACAAACACATTAACATATCTAATAAACACACACATAGCATGTGTATAATATTATGTATATGTTAGTAGCAACTTTAAATGCAATTTACTCAAAATAAAGGAAAAAATTTAAAAATCTGTAAATCTGAAAAACAGCTAAAAGGAAATATCTTTCATATAATATACGTTTGGTCAAAATCGGAATAAAACTGTAAACCAAAACATGGGTCACAACAAATCGCCTAGGCTATTAATATTATAGATAGATTACATAAGTCGTTATTAAAAATAAGTGAATAAATAGAAATTTTTTTTATAGAACAGTAAAAGGCAATAACAATAAATTAGCAAATGATGAAATCAATTACTGACCTGGCTATATAGAAGAGAGAAAGAGTGACAGAGAAATTCAAAAAAAAAAAATAATAAAATTAATGATAGGTATGTTTAAAAAAAGAGCTTGTTATTGGAAGTTATATGTTCAAATAGGGTTTTCTTGAAACTGTTTATTCCGGATATAAGTTTAATGTTCATGGAAAGGACATTCCATAACTTAATTGCGTTAACGAAAGAAAATCTACTTGTATTAAGAAAGTTATATTTGGGTATTATTAATGACGTGGATCTTGCAGATCTTGTAAATATTAGTTTTTCGAACAAATTGGCAGGAGTTTTGTGATGCAGAAGCTTGTGCAAAAATATTAGGTTACGTATACTAAGGTAGTCATCACAATCACAATCAAGGACCATTTTTCGCCAGGATGATATCCTATCAAACTGCGCCAGACTATAAACATATCGCATAACATTATTAAAGGACACTGTAATTTGTGAATTGAGTGTAAATCTAACTTACTATATACCTCAGCTGAATGTATTATCAATGGGAGTATTAAGACGACACTGGTAAAATACATAGTACAACATTGTTTATGTGGTCTGTACATGAAAAGGTGGAGTATATGTAAAATTCCAGATATCGACATTCATCAGAGATGAGGAACCAAGATATAATGCTGGAAAATAGCTACGGTTGAGTATGAATTTACTTATAGGTAAAACAACCGATTTTTTATATATATATTGGATATATTGGAAATTCTAAATGGTATGAAAGATAAAATTTTCAAGGGATATTATTTAAAATTTTTCGCTCAAAAAATCAAAATTAATATATGTTTTCATTATTGCAGATTATCCTCTTTCATTTGATATTAACATAACTGATGAGTAGAAATATTTAAATAAATTCTTAGAAATTTTTATATCTTTAAAATGTAGTGTCCGAGCTATAAAATAAAGGCACGATAGTTAAAGGCAGACTAAAAACATGGATTATTACATTTATTAAAATATGTGCTTAACATATCCCAACGGTGCTTAAGAACTAGACTTAAAGTATATATTATAATGAGAGAGTAATGTTACAGGGTACTACAAAGCATATGCATCATAAAATTTGAAGTCCTTTAAAAAGGAGAAGAGATTATAAAATGAAAAACTGAGAATGCAGTTTTACTATATACGATCTCTACTTTCGTGTGTATGTGGCCCTGTTCAAGTCCAATAAAAAATGTAAAATTGTCAGAACCTGCGAAACAACGATTTTGGACAGAATTTTTTTTTAATTTAATTGTTTTTTTTTTAACCGAAATTTCGCGTGGCGTTCAAAACATTTATTCACGTACTTACCATTGCTTACTAAAAACAGATGTAAAAAAACACCTTAGTTATTGTTTTTTTTTTTTTTCTTAACAAAATTTAAGAAACAGTTACAATATTTTAAAAACAATTATTACGTGTTTTCAGTTTACTTTGTTTTCATTTTTTTCCATATTGTTTATCATAAAGTGCAAGTGCTTTTGCATGGAACGAGTATGAGGGAGCAATAAAATACTGATCAAAATTAATTAAAATTTTAGAATTCTCAGAAGTAAATTTCTTGTACTATTTTCTTAAATGACTCCTCTCCTAATTTTTTTATTTTCTTCTTTTTTTTTCTGTTTTTACCTCAAAATTGACCCGTATATCGAAAGCATATAAAAAAAATTTGTTTAAATGGATTTTGAGGAGGTCCGAATTTTGGACCGCCAAACTTTTGCCATTATTCTACTTAATTTTGTGGTTAACTATCGTATTTGAGAGATTATTCTGAGTATCTTATTTGATATAAAAACACCGATTAACACCTATTTAAGACATTTCCATTGTAGTTCTTTTTTTAACATGGAATTATCTTATGAAATAACGTATAGCTGCCGAAACGCAAAATCATAACCTTCATTTTAATGATTTTTAAACTCTTTAAGCGAGGAGATACTAGGAGCTAAAGTTGAGTTTTATGGATTTTTTAAAATCGCGGGATTTAAAAAAAAATTCGGTTCCTATTTATTTTACGGAAATATTTGCTATTGGAAAGCGCCGCAGTCTAAAATTCGCTCGATTTTTCTAATAAAATTTCAATTTCATCATATGCAATTTTTATTTTCTTATGAATTTCACGGAAATATTTTTTATGTTAGTTGTATATGTGTATAGTATTTATACCCTATACCACTAAGTGGTCAAGGTAGAATGACTTTGTGCTGATTTTTGTGACTACCAAAAATATTTGACCTAGACCCATGTTTTTTGTTATACCGATCGACTCATAAGCATTTTCTGAGATCGACTTAAATTGCCATAAGATCCAAATTATCGCATAGATTTCGGTCAATTTTGGTTTGCGTGTGTTTATTTCAGCTATTAATCAGAAGTCCAAAAACAAACCCTGTAAATTCAATTTAATTTCAATTCAAATTATGTTTGTGAATTCGAATGATGACGTATACAGTATGTTACTTCAACAGATATTTATAAACATTTTCGTAGCTTTACTTTTGTTATATAAAACAAGTAATAGAGTTCCATTCGACTGTGTTCTATGTTCACTATTTGACGTTTGTGTGATGAGACAAACTCTCATCTATAACGAAGAAATTTTTTATTTTTCAATTTTTC
This sequence comes from Cordilura impudica, assembly GCA_963682025.1. NCBI lineage: Eukaryota > Metazoa > Arthropoda > Insecta > Diptera > Scathophagidae > Cordilura > Cordilura impudica. Next base: position 263,830,253 of record OY821517.1, on the reverse strand, counting down.
AATAAGGCGGTAATTCTAGTACAAAAATATTTTATGCTAGGCCTTCCTCCATAACAAAAGAATTACATTTTACATCACTTATTTCATATTTTTTTTATTTTATTCATTCGGAGCAAAACTTACATATATATATTTTCGGCGTTACTACTCTAAAGCAAGCTACACTTAACGATTGGTAATTCTATTTTAGCGATTTTTGATTTTACCGATTTTCTATTTTGAAGATTTTTGGTTTGGCGATTTTTGTTTTTTACGATTTTCGGTTGTGGCATATTTTCAACGACTATTCACATTCGAAATTAATGTACTTGTCAAAAGTTTCAACACTGGTACGATCCCGCCAAACTCACATTAATAATAGATGACCTTAGACAAATTTGCAAGGCTGTATCTGTCATATTACACGAGATATATGATATTGAATAATTACTTTGTGTGGGAGTTACCACGTCCACGATCGCAACCTTTTACAGCATGGCTACTAACACTAATGTGATGTCACATAAATTTGGAATGCTCTGTGAGCTATATATTGTATGAAGAACCAATTTTAATTCAATCATTATACCCTATACCAAAAATATTTGACCTAGACCCATCTTTTATTATACCGATCTAATCAGAATCACTATCTGATTCGATTTAACGATGTCCGTCCGTCCGTCCGTCTGTGTGTCCATGTAAAGCTTATATCAAACTGCAGGTCGCAAATAAGAATATATTTTGATGAAATTTGGTATATAAGCTTTTATCGGCCATAGGATGAACGCTGTTGAAATTGGTGAGAAGCGGTGCATGTTCAGACCTAGCCCCTATACAAATGACCCCTATGAAATCAACATAAATTGCCATAAGATCCAAATTATCATATAAATCTTAGTCAAATTAGGTTTGTATGTGTTTATTACATCCATTAATCAGTATTCTAAAAATGATCCCTATGGGACAACTCTTAGTCATAGGCCCCATATAGAGCTGCTTCCCGATCTTCACCTAAATCTATCAAAAAACAAAAATATTGCACTGATTCTTCTCAAATTTTGTTTGTATATATTTTTGCAAAATGCAAGAGAATTTACCAAACATGGTCAAGATCGGTGAATTTTTGGGCCTAGTCCCCATACAGATATATCATCCGATATGAACTTTTTCATGTCTGCAGCCAAAAAAATTAATAAAAATCCCACTCAAATTTGATTTATGCTTATTTTCTATATCCAGTTAGTTGGGCCTGAGAGATAGGGTCTCTAAACGCATGGTATATACAGGAGATTTTTTTGTTTATATTAATACGTGAAGGTAAGTTTTTAGTTCCCTTTTAAAGCAATATGCGGGCACGAAGGAGTGTGAAAATTTGCATAATTATAGTTCATATGGAGGAGAAGCTGGGAATGATAAATTTTACGTTTAATCTGTCTTAAAGATATATTAAATTAAACTAGCAAATTCCAGCCCTCCAAATTCGAGCGCAAATTCTAGAAAATTTTATTCTTTCATTAAATAAAGACCCTAAAAGTATGCTAATCAATTATAGTCAATTCACAAATCAACACAAAAAACAAACTCGTTTTTATTACAAACACATTAACAAATGTAATAAACACACATAACAATGTACAATTTTATGTTTGTGTTAGTAGCAACTGTAGTTGCGTTTTACTCAAAATAAAGGAAAAAATTTAAAAATCTGTAAATCTGCAAAACGGCTAAAAAGAAATAACCTTAAAATAGTATGCGTTTGGTCTAAATCGGGATGAAACGGTAGAACAAAACATCAGTCACAAGAAATCGCCTAGCCTATTAATATTATAGATAAAATAAAATATTTATAATAATTCGTTACACCATGTAAATGCGAATGATTTAAATTATATATCACACGCTCTGTGTTGAACTGTGAATTGCTAAAATTGATTAACATACCTTTAGGCTGATTTAAGTATTCATAAATTTTACATATACACTTTGGTGCAAAAATGAGGCAATGTTTGAAATAATAAGATCAACTATATTTGTTTGCATGCTATTTATTAAACAAATTAAAAACTATTTAATTAATTCATATTTTAAGTATCTAACAAATTAACAATTGACTAATTCGGGGCATTACCTCACTTTTGCACCAAGGTTCTGTTGATCTACATTTAATACTTTACCGAGTATATCTTTACTTTTTAACTGAGCCATTAAACTTGAAATGGATTTGTACAGATTTGTTACATAAATCACAGTAATTTGTTTCCATTCAGCCTGTACCCTCTCCCACAGCTCATTAATGCTCTCGAGTTGAGATCAGGGCTCTGCGCTGGCCACTCCATGGCCCCAACCACCTGTGAACTGAGCCATTCCTTGACGATTTTCGCTGAATGTTTGGGTCGTTGTCATGATAGAAGATGACATATTCAGGTCTATCTGAAATTTGGGCGATAGCTAAAGGCAAATTCTCTTGCAAAATGCGATTATAGTTTTGCCTTCTCATTAGACTATCGATCCGTATAAGTGGGCCCAAACCATCTGGTGTTATACATCATCACACCAAAAGAGAACCACCTCCGTACTTTATAGTTTGTGTTGCATGTGCTGGGTTTGGTGTGGTCAATGGTTTGTCCCAATACCAAACGTTTCCATCTGATGGGTTTGGTCCCATCTGACTAAAGTAAACAGATGGAAAAGTTTGGTATTTGTTGTATTTGTTGTTGTAAAAACCAATTTTTGATGAATCTTTGGTAACAGCACCCTCCAAATCTAACAGCTTTCTATACCATAAATCTCTGGTAGCTTGAGAAAATTTTTTTTTTTGCTCTATTGTTTTAGAATTCTAGCTAATTATGTGTGTTTATTTAATTCCATCTAAAACACTTAATATCCTCTTAGCCGTTTCCATAACAAACCACTCAATATAAAATATACTGTTTATTATTTTTACATTCCCGTACTCTCTTCTTAGTCATTCTTGGAGGGTCAACAACAATGACACCACTTAAGTCATGTAAACAAAGACTATAAGAAAGGGTTAAAGAAAATTACAAACCAGCAAAAAACTCAAAAGCCTTTATAATTTAAACAGTTTTCATTTTTTTTTTTTTCATTTTACAACTTCTGGATGAAAAGAACCAGAAAATGTTTAAGTAAAAGTCCTCAGGGATTATATTGAGGCTGTTAATATAACAACAACAAAAATGGGATAGTGAAAAAAATGTAAAATGGAAACACTACAAAACAGTTTTCAAATCAGTTTTCATAGGAAAGTATAAAAATATAGTGCGTTTTTAATTTAATAATTAATTTTGTCATTAAAAAAAACTTTTGCATAATTTGTAAAAAAAAAAAATACAAAAATAATTAAGAATATGACACACCTACTTTAAAGTATTTTTTATTTTTTTTGTTGGTATTTTATCTGAAAATATTATACAGATATATATATTCGTTGATAAAATATATTTACAAAAGTACTTAACAATGAGAATAATTTTTTCTTTTTTCATAACTTCCAAAAACTGTTGTTTCATATACTGAACAACTACATAATCTATAATATTAATAGTCTAGACGATTTCTTGTGACCGATGTTTTGTTCTACCGTTTTATCCCGATTTTGGCCAAACGTATACTATTTGATAGGTATTTCCTTTTAGCTGTTTTTTAGATTTACAGATTTTTAAATTTTTTCCTTTATTTTAAAGTTGCTACTAACACATACTTAAAATTATATATATGCTATGTGTGTGTTTACTAAATTTTTTAATGTGTTTGTTAATGAGTTTGTTATCTTCATTCACAACAAGTAAGAAAATTATAGTCGGTCTAGACCATGGACATAGAAAATAAGCAAAAACCAAATTTGAGTGGGATTTTTATTAATTTTTTTGGCTGCAGATATGAAAAAGTTCATATCGGATGCTATATCTATATAGGGACTTGGTCCAAAAATGGACCGATCCTGATCATGTTTGGTAAAGTCTCTTGTATTTTGCAAAAATATATACAAACAAAATTTGAGAAGAATCAGTGCAATATTTTTGTTTTTTAATAGATTTAAATGAAGATCGGGGAGCAGCTCTATATGGGGTCAAAGGGATCATTTTTGGACTACTCATTAATGGATGTAATGAATGCATACAAACCCAATTTGAGTAAGATCTATATGACAATTTGGATCTTATGGCAATTTATGTCGATTTCAAATGGGTAATTTGTATTGGGGCTAGGTCTGAACATGGACCGATTCTCACCAATTTCAATAGCGTTCATCCCATAAAATAATAGTTTACATACCAAATTTCATCAAAATATATTCATATTTGCGACCTGCAGTTTGATTACAAGGTTTACATGGACACACAGACGGACGGACGGACGGACGGACGGACGGACATTGTTAAATCAACTCAGAAAGTGATTCTGATTCGATCGGTATAATTAAAGATGGGTCTAGGTCAAATATTTTTGGTTGTTACATACAGCAGCACAAAGTCATTATACCCAAACCACATAGTGGTATAGGGTATAATAATAATAAACCAAAAAATTGTTGGTTTGCGAATTGTCTAAGTTGAGAAATAAAGTGGCTTAGAAAGTGCACTCGAATTTCGAGCGCTGGAATCTGCTAGTTATATAATAATCTACTTGTTTGAATTAGAAGAAGTTGAGAGGATTAGCAGTTTAAATGCCGCAATAAGTAATGATAACGAAATTGATAATTTAAAGCCAAACAAATATTTCATTGAAAACCATACCATAAAAATACTCATTAGTCAATATGGCCTACACTGGTAATTCCAAAACGGCATAAAAATTAGAAGATAGATAATTCATTTAAAAAATATAAATTATTCGTAATTATCGATCAATTACAAACAATGACGAATAAATTCAAATTGTTTTATTATTTTTAGATTTAGTTTAATTAAATTTACAGAAAGAAAAAAAAAAAACAAAACGCATTTAACCATTAAATCGTGACGTAGTTTTGTGCAGCAAATCCCTGCGCTCGAAATCGGTCTTTCAAATTCAACAATTGTTGTTCCCCATCTTCAAAATGCAGAAATTGGAGGCATCACTATACTAGATATGCTTTACAAGATCATATCCCATATCTTATTTAACAGGATTTCTACATTGGAGACAGATTTTAGAAATGAGCAGGCAGGCCAAAGAGGTCTCGCATCGATCACATTAATAGCCTCCGAATAATAACTGAGCAGACAGTGGATTGGCAATCATATACATATGTATTTAATATTTATAGATTTTCAACGCGCATTCGATTCTATCCATCACTTTGCAATGTGGAAAGCAAGAGCAAAGGAGTCCCTGACAAGATCATTCGACTTGTGGAATGTCTATATTCGAACGCATCTTGCTCTGTGTTACACGAGGGTCAAAAAATGAGCGAGAACATCAGTGTTACAACGGGTGTGAGACAGGTATGTGTTTTATCTCTCCTACTCTTCAACATCGTGCATGATGTTATAATGTGCGAGTCTGTAAATCCCACACATGGAATTACTATGGGTTTGGCTGGAAGGCTTACCGACTTAGACTACATTTGTCTATTATCCCACAACCAGCATACTATGCGATAACTGCTGGATAGATATCACAGTAAAAGTGTTAAGTGCAGGACTGATTATAAATAGCGAAAAAACGAAATCAATGCGTTTTAATGCCACTAATGACCACCATTTCTCACTGCAAGGGCAACAGCTTGAAGATGTTAACTCTTTCCGCTATTTGGACAGCATCATATCGATCTCTGGCGTCGTTCCGAAGATATAAATAACAGACTGACTAAAGCCAAACAATCATTTGGAATCCTCAATAAGTTTTGGAGATCAGCTAACATCGCGCTATCCATCAAAATTAAAATGTTCAACAGTAATGTAAAATCGGTACTGCCATATGGCTCGGAGATCTGGAACCTGGAAATGCCTTCGCCGAATCCTTGAAAATACACTGGCCAAAAGCAATAACAAATTCAGGGCTATGGTTTAGAACGCAACAGCCCCCAATTGAGCATGAAATTAAAATTCGCAAATGTAGATGTATGGGTCATACCCTACGTAAACCAGCCGATGACATCAATAAGAAATCCCTTGACTTCAACCCACAGGGAACAAGAAGAATAGAATGCCCTTAAAACACTTGGAAGCGCCAAGTACAAACGGAAGCAGAATTAGATAGAGTTCGATGGAAATCAATTATTGTGGCGCTATGTTCCTTAAAGGAATATATTTGTAGTTTTCCGGAACAACCGCGTATGTCCATTTTTGGCAGTTTTGAGTTAACGATGCCAAATATATTAATTTTTAACGCTCTTTACATGTGTTAAATTTTTAAAAAAAAAATATTGACCATTTCTGATTTTTTTCTTTAAATAACGACGTAACTTAAATATTTATTAAATTAATTTGCAGCACTATCGACGTATGTCAACCTACGTTTGATCGCTGACAAATTATTTTCTCAGAAAACGACACATAGCGACATACGCTGTTATTAATGAAAAAAAATGCAAAATAATTTTGGGTTATTTTTCAGTTTATAACCACTTATAAAAACTTGTGTGTTTATTTCTATTATTTTTTGTCACTATTATTCTTGATAAGTTGTTATATTCTCATCCTAGGTCCCGTTAACTTTTTGTTGAGGAACAAAAAAATCGTTTTTTCAAGCAACAACAACTTATGTCTACATGGGTGGTTGCATTGGTAGTTTTCTTTTTCAAAGAAAACGATGTTTGTCGACATAAGTTGTTGTATCTGCACACACTTTAAGTGTTATTTACTTATTGTTTTTTCGTCTTTCTCTAGGATCTATTCTTCTGAAAATTTTTGACTCAAAATTTTGTATTAAGTATATATTGCCCATACCAACAGGACTGTTAAATAAAAAGCTCTAAAAACTCTATATCCAGCCCATAATTTCAAATATTGGCTCCCCTGAACATTTTGATTTTGTGACATACGCGGTTATTCTAGAAAACCACGGATATATGGATTATATTATCTTCAAAGTACGTCATTTCTTTTTTGCGAATTTTATTTTTATTCCTTAACTTTCGTTGCTGCGGTCCTTGTGGAGCTTCGAGATTTAAATTTGAATCCTCTTGTATGGCTCGCTGAAATTTAACTTTCATTGATATTAACATCACGAATTGGAGTGTGTGACAGCTATTAAACTTCTTTTAAATATCACGTGCAACTGATCACTAATTTTATAACATCTATAGATATTGAATTTTAATTTGCTTGATAAAATACTTCATAATCTTCTTCATTTGATGCAAATTAGACTTACGGAAAAATATCTGCAAAACTTGGTCTTCGTTCCTTTTAAGTTCGGCTTCTCATTTTTTTTAACAATTCATCCGGCATACGTGTTACAGTAATGTCAGTTCTAAATTCATCATATTCATCAATAAAAAAAATTATGAAAAAAAAATATTTCTTGTGAATTTGCGATGAAGTTTAGACTTTCTGAGACATTATCTTGAACATATCCGCAAAATCTTTGGAAAATCGGTTCTTAAACTCAATAATCTGAAGAAAAAAAAAAAATATACATCCGGTTTATTATTTATTGAATTATTGATCAAATATGTATGATCTGTAGATAAATTTAAAAATATAATTTGGTCCGATTAAACGGTTTATCGATTATCCATACTGAATTCAGCACTCGATATCTATGCAGAGTGAATAGTTTTTCTTCACAGAAATTTTTATTAATAAAATAAGAAAAAAATTTCTACTAACCCGATAACCGCCCATGAAGCTCCAAAATCTTATGAATAATAAATAATCGAACTTATAAAAACAAGTTTTTATTAAAATTCTTTCTTTTCTTATGCATATGAGTTTGGAATATCTCCTTGACTGTGCGTGACTATCTTAAAATTAATCTTTGGCCACAACAAGTCTATGGATCGATCGGATAAGGGGAAGTGAGGATTTAATCTCTCCGTACTGTGCGTGACTATGCGTGACTGTGCGTGATTATGTCAAAGGTAATCTTTTTTTTACAGCAAGTCTATCGACCAAGTTTCAGTTCGATCGGATAAGTGGAAATGTGTTTTAAATCACTCCGTGACCGTGCGTGACCATGCGTGACTGTGCGTGACTAAGTCAAAGTTAATCTTTTTTCACAGTAAGTGTATAGACCAAGTTTCAGATGAATTGGATGAGGGGAAATGGCATTTAGATCACTCCGTGACTGTGCGTGACTATGCGTGACTGTGCGTGACTACCCCAAAATTAATATTTTTTTACAACCAGATTATGGAGCAAGTTTCAGATCAATAGGATAAGGGGGAATGGGGTTGACCCACGACAGACAAGCAGACAGACAGAGAGTATAAGTTAAAAGAAAGAAATTAAAAATAATTGGCACCACTCAAATTTGGGTTATGCTTTCACACCACTGTGCAGAGGGTAAATATATATATGTATATATAAATATATATATATATATATATATACATATATGTTTTATATATTTTCTTGATCCTTATAACAAGAAAAGTTGATCATGATCACGCCCTCAATAACTAATAACTAATAACTAAACCTTGATTCAGTTGCTATTTACAGTTATCAATATTGTTTTTGTTCTAATTGTAAGTATTGCTATTGCTTTAGCCTTTGTAGTTGTAGAACTGGCTTCATGAATAAGTCGGTGGGAATACATTTTTGTTGACATGTTTAAAAAATTTTGAACGTTTTTTTCTTTTTGTAAAATTTGTGAAAATACAAAAAAAGGCTGTTCAATAACGAAACTTTTTCTTAATTTTTATGATCACAACACATCTTTTTATACTTCAGCCCCAGGCGGGCAGTACTGGTTATTGTATTTTATAAATCATTTATTTGGCTTAATAATGACACCTAATTTGACTGCGGACACTTGCGGAGAACCAAATTATAGCCTTAGTCATTATACCCAAACCACATAGTGGTATAGGAGGAGAAGTGCAGTGTTTTAAAATTTATATATAATATGTGTTAAAAATATATTACATTAAATAAAATAAATAATTTTATAAGAGGCTTAAAGTATGCTAATCAATTTTAGCCAATTCACAATTAATCGAATTTCATTACAATTGTATATCACACGGCCTGTGTTGAATTGCGAATTGGCTAAAAATAATTAGCATACCTTCATGCTCTTAAAAAATCATTTATTATCATAAATTTTTAATATATATAGATTAAAAAAAATTTGAAAGAATAAAATTGGAAAAAAATAAAATTTCCTACAATTTGCACTCGAATTTTGAGTGCTTGGTTATGCTAGTATACTATATGATATCCTATACCATGGTTTAGAGACCCTATCTCTTGGGTCCAACTAAGTGGATATAGAAAATAAGCATAAAGCAAATTTGAGTGCCATTGTTATTATTTTTTTGGGTGCAGATATGAAACAGTTCATATCGGATGCTATATTTATATGGAGCGTAGGTCGAAATATGTACCGATCCTGACCATATTTGGCAAGGTGACTTATATTTTGAAAAATATATACAAAACCAATTTGAAAAAAGTCTGTGCAATATTTTTGTTTTTTGATAGATTTAAGTGAAAATCGGGAAGCGACGTTATATGGGGGTACCGACAAAGAATTGCCACATGGACAATTGATAAATGGACGTAATAAACACACACAAACCCAATTTGACCGAGATCTATATGATAATTTGGATCTTATGGCAATTTAAGTCGATTTCATAGGGGTCATTTGTATGGAGACTAGGTCTGTACATTTACCGAATTTCACCAATTTCAACAGCGTTCATTCTGTGGCCAATAAGAGCTTGTATACTAAATTTCATTAAAATATATTCATATTTGCGACCTGTAGTTTGATTACAAGGTTTACATGGACACACAGACGGACGGACGGACAGACATCGTTAAATCGACTCAGAAAGTGATTCTGAGCCGATCGGTATAATAAAAGGTGGGTCTAGGTCAAATATTTTTGGTAGTTACAAACAGCAGCACAAAGTCATTATACCCAAACCACATAGTTGTATAGGGTATAAATATAAATACATATGTATATATGAGAGCGACAGTCTTGAAATTTTTGACAGGAACATTAATTACCAATGTGATTAGTGAATAGTCGTGAAAAAATCGCCAAATGCAAAAATCACTAAAACCGAAAATCGCGAAACACAAATACCGCCAAATGAATGTTGATTTTCTTTGTTTAATTTTCATACGTTATGATAAAAAATATATTACTTTTTTTACTTTATATTACTTTTGAGAGATCAAACATTGAATATGTTCATTACGTTAAAAAAATACATTGTATTGAGAAAATAAATGGTTGGTGTTTTTTTGTTTTTAACGGCGATCCCACCCATTCATAGATCCCAACCCCACATACTTACAATACATTCGTTATTTTTTAATTAACAACGAAATTAATCACCAGCAATAAGTTATATGGCAAAACAACGTTTGCCGGGTCAGCTAGCATATACATCTATAATATTAATAGGCTAGGCGATTTTTTGCTACCGATGTTTTGTTCTACCATTTTATCCCGATTTTGACCAAACGTATATTATTTGAAAGGTATTTCATTGTAGCTGTCATCAGATATACACACTTTTAAATTTTTTCGTTTATTTTGAGTAAATTGCATTTAAATTTGCTACTAACACATATATAAAATTATACATATGCTATGTGTGTGTTTATTAAATTTGTTAATGTGTTTGTTAATGAGTTTGTTATCTTCATTCACAATAATAATAAACCAAAAAAGTGTTGGTTTGTGAAGTTGTTGAAAAATAAAGTTGCTAGAAATTGCACTCGAATTTCGAATGCTGGAATCTGCTAGTATGTATAAATGGATGAATCCTTTCTTCTCTTTATTGTCTTTAAGTATCATGGTAGAACTCGAATTAGTTACTACATTAAATATGCAAATGTACACAAATTAAGAAAATAATCTAAATCCGAATTTTATTATCTTAATTTAATATAACAAAACAATAATAATAATATAACAATAAAAATAGATGGCGGTAGTAATTTGAAAAAAATTACTTTGGTGAAAAGTGACAACTCTATAAAACATATGTCTAAGTAAGAAGGCCACGTTGTTTAGCATTTAATTTTTTTTTTTTTTGACCCATCAAAATTAAACGATATTAGTGACACGAAAGAATTGGTGACTGTTATGTAATTCAATAATTTGATTTAAAAATCTCAGTCTAAAATATGAAAGACGAACTAGGTTCTACTTTGGGAAAGTTTGCTTCTTTGTTTACTACTATAAAATATTGGGTGGTAGAGCTTAAACGTTAACGTACGAGGTGCCAAGATGAACACCATAGTGGTCGACCAGTAGATGTGGCCCCGCCAGAAACGGTTAAAAAAATCCACAAAATGATACTGAATGATAGTCGGCTGAAGGTATTATACAAAACATATTATCCGAAAATTTGAAAGCCATACTGCCGTTATTGCTACCTTTCATTACACATATTTTAAACACAATAATAACAAAGTGTATTTTTCGCAATAATTGGAAATATGGGAAAATCATTCTTATACCCAAATCAAATAATGATTTTCGTCCTGTTGCAATTTTACCATCTTTGTCTAAGGTGTCTGAGAAATTAATTTATCAACAGATTCACAGACTTATAAATGATTATGGTCTCCTGTTAGATAGACAATCAGGCTTTCGTAACAAGCACAGTTGTCTCACTGCACTAATGGATATGACAGAAGATGTATTGATGATGGTGATATCTGTGGTTTTCTGGAATAACCGCGTATGTCCATTTTTGTCAGTTTTGAGTTAACGATGCCAAATATATTAATTTTTAATTTTTTTTTTTTAATATTGACCATTTCTGAGTTTTTTCTTTAAATAACGACGTAACTTAAATGTTTATTAAATTAATTTGCAGCACTATCGACGCATGTTAACCTACGATTGATCGCTGACAAATTATTTTCTCAGAAAACAACACATAGCGACATACGTTGTTATTAATGGAAAAAATTCCAAATAACTTTGGATTGTTTTTCAGTTTATAGCCACTTATAAAAACTTGTGTGCTTATTTCTGGTATTTTTTGTTACTATTATTCTTGATACGTTGTTATATACTCATCCCAAGTCCCGTTAACTTTTTGTTGACGAACAACAAAATCCATTTTTCAAGCAAAACAACTTATGTCTACATGGGTGGTTGTATTGGTAGTTTTCTTTTTCAAAGAAAACGCCGTTTGTCGACATATGTTGTTTTGCACACACTTTAAGTGTTATTTACATATTGTTGTTTTCGTCCTTCTCTAGCATCTATTCCTCTGAAGATTTTTGACTCAAAATTTTATGTAAAGTATTTATTGCCCATATCTACTGGACTGTTAAATAAAAAGCTCTATAGACTTTATATCGAGCCCATAATTTCAAATACAACGTTTTTTGGCTCCCCTGAACATTTTGATTTTATGACATACGCGGTTATTCTAGAAAACCACAGATATATGTTTACTTGTTCTGCTGGATCACTCTAAAGCATTTGACACGGTATACCACAATATTCTATGTATGGAACAGTCAACAATGTTTAATTTTTCGTCCTCGTCTACCAAACTTATTCATTCATATCTAAGTGGACGTTTTCAATTTGTATTTGCTAACAACGTAAATTCTCGTGCTCTATCTGTAACAAAGGGCGTACTTCAAGGTTCAATTTTAGGTCCGCTTCTTTTTACTCTATATATTAACGACCTAATTAAACAAATATCATATTGTAAGATACATCTGTATGCGGACGATGTACAGATATATATAAACTGTAAATTAAATCAAATTTCGAGTTGTGTAGATAAGTTGAATGCTGATCTGGCTAAAGCTCACACTTGGGCAACATCTAATGGCCTCTATCTAAATCCATTTAAATCTAAATACCTAATTATTAAACGCAAATCAGTTAACCTGAGCATTGAACCAGTTATAACTATAAATAATGAACCAATTCAAAATGTATATTCAATCAAAAATTTGGCTATCATCTTAAATAATACTTTCGCCTGGTCTGATCATATCAATATCGCATCTGGAAAACCTTTCTCAATGTTACATACTCTATGGACAACCCAACACTTAAACCCACTGAACATACGAATACTGCTTGCGAAAACATATCTCATCCTCACTTTACTGTATAGTTGTGAAATATTTGCAAATCTGGATTCTACATGTAGAAAAAAAACTTATCGGAACTTACAACGCAATATTAAGATACGTTTTCAAACTAAGAAAATATGATCATATTTCAGCATACTACAAAAGCCTTTATGGAGTCAACATAGATAATCTTCTAAAAATATGAACATTGATTGATACTTATGTAAAAAATTATTTTTACGCGTGAGCCAGTGTACTTAAATAACAGATTAATCCCTACTCGCTTTAGCCGCTCTAACGACATGATACAAATCAGATACAGAACCTCTTCTTCCGAACACAATTTTTATATGTTTGCAATTTGTTTTTGGAACATGTTGCCATTAAATATACAATCACTTACCAACGGTTTTCAATTCGAAAAAGCTACTTTTCAATATTATAATTAAATTTACAAATACACATTTATTTTTTCATATTTATTTGATTTATGTACTATATTCATATTCATTATTAATTATGAGTTTTTCTCAATTTTAAAATCCTTATATTAATAATAATATTAATAATAATAAGACTTTAAGTCTTGTAGCACGGAAAACCGAAATAAAAAAATAAAAACCGAAACGGCGTCGCACAGTGGCTGAAAATCGTTTTTCATTGGCCAAAATTCTGTAACTTTTGAACCGATCAAAATATTTAAGTAATTTTTTTTATGGATATATATTTAGTTCAGCTTGACTCAGTTTTAATTATATTAAAATTGATTGAGGACTTTTTAAGGAATTGTAGGTCAAAGTTGAACTTTTGATTTTTTTTTAACTTTTAGAGTGAAATATGTGTTTACTATTTTTTTTATTTATTAAAAAATTTGATATTTGTATTTTAATAAAAATTATAAACATTTTTTGTAGTAATGGGATTTTTTTAATGTTATACTCAAAAAAATTTTTACACTAAAAAAAATAGTAAAATCAACTGGAAGTTTTGCTATAAGTACAGAAAAATTTATTACTTTTTGCTGTCAAATTTGATAATTTTAAAAAACATTTTAAAAATAAAAACTGCAATAGATTTTAATTGCATTTGTAACAATGGTAGGTTCCGTTTATTATTATTTTTTTTACTAATACTATGTTTTTAGTACTTAAATAACAATGAAAGGCAATTATTCATTTGACTCAAATATTGATTGCAAATATTCCATATTTTGTTCTGTGTTATTTCTGTTCTTTAGTAGTTTTTTGACTTCTTCATCTAAATCCCGATGTTCCACTTTCCATTGTTTTCAAATACTGGAGATGAACGGATCTGACGTTGCCAATAAAAATTAAATAGATCTTCATTTGTGGAATTTCGTGAAATTTTTCTAGTATTGTGCTCTCTATAAAATCTGTAATCATTATTCCTTTTTTCCTGAGCCTCCTCTGTTAGATCTCCAGGTGGCACCAATTGATATTTAATGACATCTTCTCCATGATAAAGGATTTTATGAACTGTTGCAGACATATTTCTCCATGGGTATTGTATATATATTTTTGCAGTTTCCTTAGCATAATCTCCAAATTTTCTAGAGTCAATTTCTTCATTGCACGCAAGTACTTCTAGGATTATTTTAAATCTGAAAATAAGGTTTAAATCCACTCCTGTTATTTCAGATGCTGTTTCTGGATCTGAAACGAATCTTCTTGCGGTATTGCCAGCATTTGTATTGCCTGACCCTTCTTTTGGCTGATCTAAAACACAAGGGAACAAAATTGAACTTTTTTTGTGTTGATTTGAAATTTATAGCAAATTTTTACTAATTTGAGGTCGCTGATTTCAAATCTGCACTTGGTTTTTTTCTATCAGCTCGACTTTTCGAGATATACCGTTATGTTCAAAATTAAGGCACTTCCGCTACATATATTGGAATAACTTGAAAACGGTTCACCATATTAAATTAAAAAAAAAATCCAAAACTCGCAAACAATATTCTCTTAAAGCCGTGCTTACTTTGTTTTTAAATTTTCCAAGTAGTTTTAGAGATATCGTTCAAGTTTTGAAAAAAAAATTAAAATTTTTTTAAAAAAAACATTTTTTTTGTTCTTTAAAAATTCCTAAAAAATAAAAATGGGACAAAAATCACAGTTTTGGTCTACAAACAGTTAGTTAAATATATTTCGAATAAAAGGAGATTTATTTCATTGCAATCGGTGCACAACTTTTGATTTTGTTCACGATTTACTGAATTGATATAAATCGCGATTTCCATACAAACATAACATTTTCTAATGTGTAAGTGTTTGTATGTAATAAGTTAGTTTTTTATGATTCTAAGAATTAAAAAAATGAAGTAATAAAAAAAGATTATTTCATTTTTATGGTCAGCTATACTTTTTAATTTAACACAAAAAGAGAATTTTAAAGAAAAAAAAAAAATTTTAATACACAAATATTACAATGTAATTACAACTCATCGAAAAATTTTCTTTTATAAGATTTTCTTAAATAACCTTGTTTAGAGGGATTTGTTTTAATGCTCCAGCAATAGTCCGCCATCATATGCTTATCCCAGTGACCCTGGTACCGCTCCTCTATAGTGCGGATATCTTGATGGAAACGTTCACCTTGTTCTTCACTGAAGTCTCCAAGATTTTCAGGGAAACAATCCAAATGACTGTGTAGGTAGTGCACCTTAATGCTCATATTACAACCAAGCTGCTTGAAATGTGACAACATGTTATCCACGTGGTCCGAATAGTGCTCACCCTTTTTGTTTCCCAGGAAATTGCGCACTATCCAAACAAATTCATTCCAAGCATTTCTTTCAATATCTGTCATGGAGTTACTAAAATTTTCATCATTGATTAATTTTTTGATTTGAGGGCCATCAAAAATGCCAGCTTTCAGTTTCTCCGAACTCAAATTGTTGAACTTTTTACTGATATATCTAAAACAATCACCGTCCTTGTTGAGAGCTTTGACAAATTGTTTCATAAGTCCTAGCTTGATATGGAGAGGTGGCAGTATTATGCGATCCCTGGGCACAAGTGGTTGATTAACTATATTGTGGTTTCCTGGAACCATAGCTTCCCTCGAAGGCCAGTCTTTCTTACTCCAGTGTTCAGATCTGGCTCTGCTATCCCATAAACAAATGAAACACGGATATTTTGTGTAGCCACCTTGTTGGCCTAGAAGAAAATTCACCATTTTTAGATCCACACAAATTAGCCAGCGGTGTTCGTTGTACTTTATTTTATTTATAACTGAGGCAATTGTAGAATATTCTTCTTTAGCTTTAGTTGAATGTGCAATGGGCAACGAACCCAATTTATTACCGTTATGCAGAAGTACACATTTTAGGCTGCGTTTAGAAGAATCTATAAATAGTCGCCAGTCATTTGGATCATACTCCTCTAATCCCATCGCTGTTACTAAACCAGGAACATCTGAACAATAAACAAATTCATCGTCTTCGGAAAAGAATGGAAGTAAGTTTTTTTCTCTGTTACGGTAGTATGAAATTGTTGTTCCTTGGGTTAACAGATTTTTTTGCTTTAATCGAGAAGCAAGAATTTCAGATGCTTTTTTAGAAAGTCCAAGGTCTCTCACTAAATCACTAAGCTCCTCCTGATTAAATTGCTCGCGTTCAGAAGAAATATCTAAATGCAAGTCATCTGATCCAAATTCAGAAATTGGTGAAGGAACATTTTGTCGTAAGTCGTGGAAATTGTGTGTAGATGTAGATGGTTGTGGTTCTGAATCCTCACTAGAGTACAGGACTGGTTGGGTAATAGACAACACGTTAGGATAAATCCATTTAGACCGGTTTGTTTTATTAATGCCTGTTATGTTGACAGCGCAAAAATTACAATCATCATAACGATTCGAAGGTTCCCGCCAGATCATTGGTGTTTTATACTTGAAGTGGGTCCGTTGCTTGTTTGCCCATAACCTTAAATACTCTACACAGTTTTTACATACAGTATTAGGAATCCAGTACTTGTCACGGGTTTCCATGGTAAATCCGAAGTAGTCAAAATAAATTTTTTTAATAAAATCTGACACACTTTTTCTATTTTTTATAAACGTGTATTCGCCACATATGTTACAAAAATAGTTGGGATTGATTTTACAGGTGTTTCTTGACGTAGCCATTGCACAATTTTGAAGTATATATCAAAGTAACACAATTTTCAATAAATAACACACGGGAACAAAATTGAACTTTTTTGTGTTGACTGATTAAATGTTCAATGTAAAATGATTTATATTTTTTGTCGTTATACTTTTCGCTTTCGTAAACACTTGTTGAATGAGAAAAATTGGTTGAATGAACCCATATAAATACTTAGTAGTTTTTTACTGAAGTACCAAAAAAAATTATATCCACAATTTTATTGACAGTCACTTATGAATGAACACATGTGTTCAGGGGAATTCCTTTAAAAAATCATCCGTTACCAACGGTAAACCACACATCAATAAAAACAAGTGGACTTTTCTTTTTTCTCTTTAATTGACTGTGAACTGACTAGGTGTCATAAAGGGACAATAAAATTTATAGGCGTTATGAGTTTGCTACCGCAACCATAAAAATGAAATAATCTTTTTTTATTACTTAATTTTTTTAATTCTTAGAATCATAAAAAACTAACTTATTACATACAAACACTTACACATTAGAAAATGTTATTTTTGTATGGAAATCGCGATTTATACCAATTCAGTAAATCGTGAACAAAATCAAAAGTTGTGCACCGATTGCAATGAAATAAAGCTCATTTTATTCGAAATATATTTAGCTAACTGTTTGTAGACCAAAACTGTGATTTTTGTCCCATTTTTATTTTTTAGGAATTTTTAAAGAACAAAAAAAATGTTTTTTTTTAAAAATTTTAATTTTTTTTTCAAAACTTGAACGATATCTCTATAACTACTTGGAAAATTTAAAAACAAAGTAAGCACGGCTTTAAGAGAATATTGTTTGCGAGTTTCGGATTTTTTTTTTAATTTAATATGGTGAACCGTTTTCAAGTTATTCCAATATATGTAGCGGAAGTGCCTTAATTTTGAACATAACGGTATATCTCGAAAAGTCGAGCTGATAGAAAAAAACCAAGGGCAGATTTGGATTCAGCGTCCGAAATAACCTTAAAAACAATATTCAGTTCTTAATCAACAGAACCATTGTTCCCTTGTGTAATCAATCCAAATTTGCGATACTCATCTTGAACATGTTTCTGTTTTGAACTTCTTAACTCTTTGTTGGTTTCATTGTTTCTTATTGATCCTGAAGACCCGAAATCCAAATCATAACTGATTTTTAGTATGTGTTCCATAAGTCGTATTCTTGCATGTATTGGTGATAATCCAAATTTATATGCATCGGTATTATCTAATGATTTTGTCGGGACTTGGTTTAATTGGCTTGATGTTGCTTGGCATATAATGCAGCTGGATGCAGCCTTCTTGTTAGTCAAAGCCCGACCTACTTTTCGTCTATCATTGGAAGCTTATTTCAATTTGCTGCCCATCTAACTGTAATTTTAATGGCTGTAGTGTTGCAATTTGGTAACTTCTTTGCTAATGGCATCATGAGTCTCTTTTTTGAATTCAAATATGATTGGCCTGCAGTATTTCGTAGATGGTGTCTCATTTTTCAAAATACCTTTTGTTTCCGTTGTACTAGTCGCAGGCTCTGAATCTTCCAAACTATTTTTCAATCGCAATGGTACAAATGATACCATGAACATATCTGAGTCCGAAATATTTTCACATACTACTTGTTTGTATTGTTTCTGTCCCGAAGAACCATCACATCCACATTTACAAAAAAGAAATAACGTTGTGTTTCCACATTTCTTTAACTCATTCCAGAGATTGTATTTGTACCTTTGTCGAAATTGGTGTGATTGTAATAGTGTCCTTTGATGGCAAACAGTCCATTTTAGCAGCGGTTATGTGATGATATGCTGGATACATATTTGAGCCTTTTTCAATCACACGCAATGTGAGCTGAATATATTGCTGTATTGTTAATTTCAAATCCAGAAATAATGCTAATGCCTCCTCATTTGTGAACTTTTTTGCAACGCTCGGAGTTAGTATATTTTTAAGAATCCGTTTTGTTCTCACTGGACTTGCTTTAACAACTTTTTCAATGATATCCACTTTTGTTAAGTGGTTCTGTGATCGTAATCGATGTATGAAAGATTCTTTTATATTTGTACAACCAATTTCATCGTTAACATCTTTAAGTTTCCGCCTCTTAAATCTATCGCTGCAGTTGTCCAATGATTTGCGTGGTCTTCCAGCCTTATCTTGCTTTGCTGTTTCTGCAGCGACAGCAAGTTGGCCTTCTAACCAGTTTCCACTTTTTATATAAAAATTTTGTTTACTGTAGCTAACTTCTTTGTAGCGTTTTTTTAGTGCTTTGACGAAATTAGATAATTACTCTTGTATTTGGGTGCTACATGAATTTAAGTTTAATTTTATTTTAACGTAACTAAGAACATCTTCCTGGGGTCGAATCGTCGCATTCGTTATCGAAATTTTTCGATAAATTATTTTTTTATTTTCTAAAAATAAAATACTAAGAGCAATTTTACTCTGTCATAGTTAACGAGTTATGGTCCGTACTTAATAGTAAAAGTGAAACGAGGATCTGACCGTTGTCCATCTTTTTTGAATAATAAACTAAAATATGGAATTTCGATTGATTTTACTCGATATCGAATGAGACGATTTGCCCCCTGGTTTTTGTTTCTAAAATACTCTTCGGCCAGTTCTTTATGACTGAAGCTCTCCATATTTTTCAGAATATTTTTATTTGCGACTGTTATTGCTGAAATACCAGCTTTCGTATAAGCCTTCTCATAAGCCATCATACTATATTTCTAGGTAAAATAAAAAGGTAAGAGAATGGCATTAGTGCATTACTACCTAAATAATATATAAAAACCCACTATACAAATGAATTACCTGTATGTGTTTTCTTTATTACTTACATTAGTGCATTGTTAGGTAAAATAAAAAGGTATAAAAACGGTATGATAATAAAAAAAACCAATGCTACTGTGTATTGACATTCTTACTTACAAATATATACTGGTAATAGAACAAATAATGACTATTATAAGCTATAAAATACCTAAAGCACAGATCTAATACACCATTGTATACGAGTATTTATAGGGCTGTTTAAATTATCGTAATTTGAATTTTTGTTAGAGTAATTTCATTAAAATGAAAAAAGTGCTCTACCCACGGGTGCAAAAGTATATACAGGGTTAAAGGGGACACTTTCGCCTTTCTCCGGGTGGTATACATTTCTTGTTCCCTTTTGTTCCCTAGAAGTTCTATTCCACTAAATTTGAAATTTAAGAAAAATATAGTAGTTTCATAAATATTTCATAATGCCCCTGACGTTAAACGGTAGAGCTTACAACAACTAAAGAGTATAATCCTACCAACATTACAAAAAATATAGCATGTCATTATCGATGACAGCTTGCGAGTAGTAACCATTTATTTTTGATAAAAAACTAAAAAATCACCCTTTTCTGAAATTAAAAAAAACAGCTGAGTTTGACAGCATGCCACGCCTACAATTAGCAATAGTTTAAACTAATTTTTTGGCTACCTTAATCTGGATATATTAGCTACAAAAAGACGTTAAAATTAAAAAATCGGTGACAAAAAAAATTAGAGTTTTGGCCTATGAAATCAAAATTTCAGCCACAGTGCGTCGTGAGAATTTTTAATAGAGTGTTTGGCGATGTCTCTCCGCAATAAAGCAGAGTTTTTGCGTCGATTCGTGGATAAGGCATAGGTCCACCACTTCACACCTGAGACAAAGGAACAGTGGACAGAAGCGGGAGAATCTTGTTCAAAGTAGGCGCAGGAAGTTCCATCTGCGGGTAAGATTATGTCGCCTGCTTCTTAGGATGCACGTGGACAACAATTATTGATTTTTTTCAAAAAGGGAAAGCAGTCAACGGAGAGTATTATACCTACTTATTGCAGCGTTTATATGATGGAATTAAGTTTACACTTCCACTGTTGCGATTACAGTTCAATTTGCTTCACCACGAACCTTACAAGCCGGATTATTTTCAATTACCAAACTTGAAGAAATGGCTTTGTGGTAAACGATTTGCCAGGAATGAAGAGATGGATTCTGCGATTGATGGCTATTTAAAAAAGATACACAGTTCTTACTAGGAACGTGGTATCGCAGCTATAGTATATAGCTGGGAAAAATACATGGAGATAACATTTGTTTGAGAAATGACTAAATTTCAATGAATTTTTATGCACTGTTTTATGGAAACATGTTTTCAAGTGGAAGGTATCAAAATATCAATTTTGGATTTATAAATGTAAATGTTATACTCATATTTCCAGGTCTGAGACAACATTTTTACAAAACTTTTTTAAATTCTAAAAGGTAAGGGTTGATTTTCTGGTTATATATAAATTAAATAAGCCTCCTCAAAAATCTTATTAACTCCAACGAAAAATGCCAAATTAGCATCACTGACGGAAACATGCAGCAAAAATAATTAATAATTTTAAAGGATGTACTCTTTAAGCTTAAAGCAATAACCATTGAAGAAAATCGACTCATCAACCAACCAAACACCACTGTTTATTCAATTAGATTTTCTTGACTATATTTTTTTTCGTCTTATTCTACATTAAATATTACTGCTGACGACTTGGTTGATTGTACCCTGCTTGAAGTTTTCTTTTTGTGTAGAGAATATCTTTATACATGTATTATTTTATTGTTTTGTTTATTTTGATAAAAAAAAATTATGTTAACACGGGTTTTAATTTTAATAATTTATCCCAAAAAAAGTAAATATCCACCGACATTGTAAGATAAACTGGGAACAAGAACTGCAAACAACAACATAAAAAGGAGTTAAGTTTTCCTTTGGCTTTGGACAGAGAAGTAGTGGAGAGTTTTAAAGTTATTTTTTTTTTGTGTTCTGGTATTATTTTTGGTTGTCGATTTTTTTTTTTAAGGTTTTATGGTTACATTGTCCTGCATAAATAAAGATATTTGTTTCTTTATGTTTCTGTTTGTTTTTCTGTTATTCCTTAGTATAAATTTTGCAATTATACCCTATACCACAATGGGTGAGGGTATAATGTGTTTGTGCTGATGATGGTAATTCTCAAAAATATTTAACCTAGACCCATCTTTTGTTATACCGATCTACTCAGAATCACTTTCTGAGTCGATTTAGCGAAGTCCATATTAATTAAACAACAGGTCGCAAATATAAATATTTTTTGATGAAAGTAGGATAGGCTATACGAGATCCCTGTCGAAATTGGTAATAATTGGTGCATGGGTCCCATAAAAATATGGGAACGACTTAAATTACCCCAAGATCCAAATGATCATAGAGATGTCGGCAAATATGGTAATATTGCAGTCCAAAAATACACTCTGTAGAACCAAATATTGCTGCCTCCCGATCTTTCTAAAATTCTGTTAGTATATGCTTTTTAGTAAAATCAGTGACTTTACTAATATGCTAATGATCGGTCAAATTAATAACAATGCCACTGAAATTTGTTTTATTCTTATTTGCTGTATCCAATTATGACCTCAGCAAAGTTGGATCTAGAACCATTTCCCGAAACGTATGGTATAGCTTACCGAATAGTCGTTCCTAGCCGACTATAGTTTTCTTACTTGTTTTTATGTTGTTTTATCTCCTTTTACTACATAAAAGTGTCCGTCACTGTTGAGCAGTTTGTTCAGTGTTCGATACAAAGAAAAATTTGTTCATTTATTATGCATAAATATGAGGTTTTGTAAACTTTCCCACCTTGTAAGGTAGATAATTAAAGGGATTTTTGTTTTAATAAAAAATTACGTAAAACATGATAGATATGTAAAATAAATTGACATTCCGTGTATTTACATAACAATTCCGAAATCAAGTAACTTAGTCTGAAAGTAAGGAATAAATACATTTATATTTGTTAACCAGTGTTCAGAAAAAAATAGATACTGAATAACAAAACTCATACATATATGTAAACAAATATAGCTCAGACCAACAAACACATATTTTTATTTTGATATCAATTATATGTGTTTCTAAGTTTTGTACGGTGCCGAACACAATCACGCCTGTGTTTACATGTTTCTATCACGTATTTTTTTGTTTCGAAAACACATAAACCACACAGATTCGAGTGTAGCTTTATTATAAGTTCGAGCTCTTGCACGTGTACTGCTAAAAAAAACAGAATATGCTCTTGAACGCGTACATTTAAAAATTAAAACATTATCTACTCGCGATTAAGTTTTTGTTAAACTTAATTTTTCAGACAGTTTACAATTAATACTGTAATTAATATGGAAATATTGACATTATTTTTAAGAGTGCGAGTTAGAAAAAAAGAAGAAAGCATATGTTATTCTAAAAATCATAACTGCTCTGTAAATATTGTTAATCACACCAGTTTCTGACATTAAGCCTCCATCAGCGATTACGCCTGTATTAAACATTGTAAAATTTTTTTGTTTTAATTGGTTATATAGTTTCGAATTATGGCAGTCGTGTGATTTGAACCTGCGTCTATTACACAGCTAAAGTCAACCCTCGAGCTAAGAATCAGTTTCATGGCATACAGTCTTTTACATCGTATTATTCTCAAAGTAACAACCTAATAACCATGAAATTAGGAGAAATAAAACATTTTTTCATATATGAAATTGTAAGAAATTTTAAAACTAAAAATTAAATTTTGAGCTATATTAAAATATAACAAATATTTCTTTTTTGTAAATCATTTAGTTATTCTTAAGTAAATAAATTAGTTATGAACTGATTGCATTTTGCCGTTGAACTAAATCATAACTAATGAAATAACATGTAAGAAAAATATAGTCAGTCTAGCCCGACTACACGATATCCTATACCATGCGTTTAGAGATCCTATATGACCATTCTTAGTCGTAGCCCCCATATGAGACTGAATCCCGATCTGCACTTAAATCTATAAAAAAATAAAAAAAATTGCACAGATTTATCATAAATTTGGTTTGTTTATGTTTTTGCAACTAATAAGAGATCTTACCAAATATGGTCTAGTGTCGGTCCATTTTTGGACCCAGTCCCCATATAAATATAGCATCCGAAATTAACTTTTTCGTATTCAAATGCAAAAATAACAATAACAATGCCACAATGCTTATTTTCTATAGACATAGTCCTAAGAGATAGGGTCCCTAGGGTAACGTATAGTCGGTCGAGATCCACTACAATTTTCTTACTTTTTTTTTTAGTTAGATTGCGAATTGCCTAAAATTGCTTAGCATACTTTTAGGTATTAATAAAATTATTTATTAACTATTCCTTTTATATTTATATTGAAATTTAATGAATTTTATTTAAAAATTCAATATTTAAGAATTTTATTAAAATATTCATAAATTTTTATAAATTTTTGTTATTATTTTCAGCTATCAAAGATTATTATCAAATATCAGGAT
This sequence comes from Cordilura impudica, assembly GCA_963682025.1. Lineage (NCBI taxonomy): Eukaryota > Metazoa > Arthropoda > Insecta > Diptera > Scathophagidae > Cordilura > Cordilura impudica. The sequence goes on along the minus strand of OY821517.1, from coordinate 263,805,572 downwards.
TATCAGCTATTCGCAAAGTTTAAGACATTTTAAAGTCAATTTTAAATATGATCATATCATAATGCCTCGACAAGGATCTATACTGGAAGAGTTGAATGAAATCGCGACAGAAATGCAAGCAGACTTCATTGTTCTTTAATATTGGTGATTTCAACAACTAATTCTATTAGCACAACATAATTTAAACAAATTAATGATAATAATAATATAATTCGATTTTAATAAAAGAAAATCAAACATATAACAGAATTAGTAGTGTTAACCGAAATTAATTTTGCTTGAATAAAATTATGTTGTAAATAACGTAAACAGTAATGAAAAAATAATAAGCCCAACCGAATAGTTAAATTTATATTAAAAAAACCATAAAAGCCAAGTTTTTATTATCCTCCCTTTAACATAACACTCAGAAAAAGAATTGGGGTACCAATAGAAAAATATATTATTCTTATAATTTTTAATTATTTTAATATTTTAATAGATTTTCTCAATTAACTGTCATAAAAACAAAATTCATACAAAATAAAAGAAGTTACTATAACAGTATAAGTACCCTTTACCGATCGAAGTTTTTAAACTACTTATTAAACTAATTCAATTAACACAACTAAATTAAATACGGAACATTAAGCTTCATTCCTAAATATTGGCGCTTGCAATAACTTTTTCTATTCTAATAACATATTTTAAACGTAGAATACGAAGGCAGACCTTGTAATGAATTGCTGGTCAATTTAATAAAAACTAATCTATATTTGGAGTTACTTGTCGGTCATATTGAATGAAATAAGATCTGTTGTAAATACCAAATAAATACAATAAAGACACAAACTCAACCGAATTTTCGAAATATTTTTTCACCTGTGATACATAAAATTAAAAGAAATAAATTCAAAAATAATGTTTAAGATATTAAAATTTTAAAAATTTATGTAAAAATATAAAGTTCATTCGAGGAAATTATAAGAGAGAGTGAGTTGCAAACTACATGTGTGCTCATACATTTTCATGTGTTGATGTTTTCACATTTTTTTTTTTTGAACAATGTAAAGGCCTAGTTAGCCACCCGTAACCGTAACCAAACGTGTCAGCTGTTTTTTTCTGTTACATGAAAAGGATTTAGAGCAGTTACCGAACTCAACTGGCACGTCACCGGAACATCCCAATCTATTGAAAATAGATTTTTCCTACGTTTGTACGTGATATTTGTGAACAGCTGATAAAGTTTGATTAATTTTACATAGCAACATGCTGGTTCGTTATTTACGTTCTATAATTGCACTTAATGCCAACGTTACATTGACGGTACGGATACATTTTAACAACGTGTGGCTAACTAGGCCTTAACTTCTGATTATAAATAAGTAGTAAATTTTCTTGTATTTTTGCACAGAGGTACCATTGATAAGGAATTTTATTGAAATAGAAGCAAACTCAAAAGTGTGGATATAGTATTGATCGGTTTATTCTTTTAAGTATAATTGTGCAAATGATGGCCTGTTTAGGTTTTATGAGCTCAAAAGTCCTATGAAATACTGAACTGATGTATAGGACTCTAACCAATGTCCTCAACTGGCTATAAATTACAACAATTTCTTATATATATGATTTAAAGAAACAGTCGAAGAAGAATATCATAATGCTTCTATTCAGAAAGAGCAATATAAGACAGCAACCCCGATTTAGCTATGTTTGTAGGACAGGAAAACAGTCACTTAAGGAGACAATAAGTAAATCCAGTGTTCCGTATAATTCACTGATGAACACAAATCCTCAAGTATTAGTGGAAATGCATGATTATTTCTATCATGTTCGATATTACAATATATTTTATTTTTTCTCAATTCTTACTTAAGAATAAAAATAAATTTTATATATGTAACAACATTTCAAAATTGTTTTGCATTTTTGCAAAGGTAATCCCGATAAATGCTTGTTATAATTAATATTCAAATTCCAAATTCGATTGCATAAACTAAATGCTACAATTCATATAATCAAATTACTTTAAAAAAAAAACGAAGCATTGAACTCAGAACGGTATTTGGAAAATAAAATAAATTTTTCACAACAGATTTATATGATATGATATGATTGGCAACAAATTCGGTTGTCGAAACCTATTTCCAAACCTCTTCCTGTTACAGAACTAGATGTATTTGATATTGAATAATTAATATGTACGCCCTCTGATCGAATCCCACCCGTTTTCAGTACGAATACTCACATTAGAAATAGATGATCTCAAACCAATTTTCAAAGCTGTCCCTGTTACAGAACTTGCGATATTTGATATTGAATAATTATTTTTTTTTGTATGGGAGGTGCCACCCCCTAGTCAGATCCGATCATTTTTATCATCGCTGCGAATATGCCTGCAAACTTTTCGTCATGGAAAAAAAGTTAAAAACGATTCAATGTTTTTTCGGCAAGCAGACACTACGAGTTGATATAAAGGGAGTAAAAAAAATAACAAAAAACCAACCAAGTTTACATTACACTACATTGAGAGCTTTATGCAGCTTGGTAAGGAATCTTAGCAGAAAATTTACATATATTTCTTAAGGAAAAAAAGCACTAAAGTACCTTTCAGTGCAACAGCAGCAATCAGCTAGTTTCCTCAATTATTAAGAATAGTGAAATTGAAATTGAAAACAACCATGTTTGCAACTGAAAAATAACTTCTAATTTTTTGAGCTTAAAACATTTTGTTTATGCTTACCTCTTCTGTCAAAATTCCGTTCAGAAAGAACGAATAATTTGATATTCCTGCTCGAAGCCTGGGTTGCCTTAATTTACGTCAAAAAAAAGTAGTAAAACAATGCTATTTTTTTAAAAAAGCTGCAGACTAACAACAGAAATTTTTAGACAGAAAAATTCATCAAGCATTTCTGAAGCGTTTTTTTAAATGAAGGTTTTGATTCCTTAGCAAGCTCTTTAATTTCTAAATTAATTTACCATCATGTAATTAAATAATTGATTAATAGAAAATGAAACATGTCTAGAAAAATATTTATGCCAAAAATCAAGAAAAACAGGTAAGAGTGTTAAATTCGGCTGTGCCGAATCTTTAATACCCCCTACCTCGGTTTGCGTATTGATAATAAATGTAAAGAAAATATTGGAAAAAGTAAACAATTTGTTAAACTTAATACCAAATTATTTAAGAAAATTCTTTGGGTTGGTTTTCGTCTTTTCTATTATTTCGGATTTATTTCGGTGTTTGCTTTTTGGTCATCGTGGTTGCTGATCGCCATGCATTTAGGTTATATACCTATATGCATGCGTTTCCGGTTATATGACATAACTTCTCGTTTAATTTAGTTTTTGCTAATTAAATAGCTCGCCCTGTGTAGAGTGGCTATATGCATTAAATCATGCTAATTGGAGATGGCTGTATAGTCTCTTTTAACTGGCCAAATATTTCTTCATTGTGGCCATATAGGTCGGATGGAGTAACAAAATAATAACCAAAAAGAAAAAAAGCTCTCTCAACTTTTTTTTTTTAAATATTGCCATATTTTGAAAACATAGAGAATAAATTTATATTAATAATAAATAATCAAATTAGGGATGCCAAACGCAAAAAACCAAAAGTCCCAAATATTTTAAATAAAATAATTTAATGTTATCTTTATTTTCTGAAAAACTTCAAATTTTCATCCAAAAAAAAATTGTGAAAATTTATATATAAAAAATAGCGTTCTCATCAAATTACGTTTACTTATGTAACAATTTTTATGTTAGCAGTTCTTAAATATCATTTGAGGTTTTCTTAAATTCATTGAATTTAAATTAATATTTTAATTCAACGATCTGACAATCGCAAAATATATCGACAGCTATTGTTGTTTGCACTAAGGATTACGTGATTCACTAAGTACATACATCTTAACGACAGTCGACAAATCTGTTGTTCTATTTATTTAAATTGTAAACTAGTAGCACCTCTGTCAAAATAAGTGAAAAAAAAGAATAGAAAAAAACAAATTAGTTCGTGTTTGACAGGATGATTTTATGTTTATGTTTAATATCTTTATTTTTTTTTTTACTAATATTTCTGTTTATTTATTTGAAAATGAAATAATGATTTGAATATGCTATATAATTTTTTTATTTATATAAAAAAGTTTTTTAATAAAAGCAAAATATTTTCACTATTTTATGATTTTTATTTATGTATGACGACATTTCAACCTAAAAATTTAAGTTTTTATCGATTGAATAAACAACACAAAAATGGTTGTCGTTTAGGTAACAACAACAGCTGACTTTAACAATATCGAATATCGTTTAAAAATTTTACTGATAATTTTGCAATTTTCTTTTTTTTACGATTCGACTATCGTTAAAAGAAGTTACTGAATCGCGGTACTGAAAAGTTATTAATATCTCCTGAATGGCAATATTATTTTTTAAATGTAAACATTTTTAAATGTAAACATATTTGGTGTTTTTTTTTTTTTTTTGGAATTTCAATTTGTGTTTAACGAATAAAATTTATATATTAAAGATGCAACTGATGTCTTCTAAATTTAAAATTATTATTTCCGACGTTTTGATATGATTTTCTGAAATTCAGTTAATATTTTCTAATTTATAATTGGAAATTTTAATTTCAGTTTTTATAAGAATTGATATTTTCCTAAATTTGAATGGAAAATTTAAAAAGTGCAATTTTGTATTTATGTGAATAATAATGCTTTATTAATTATAAACAATTTTTAAAAATTAGATGTAATCGCAATCAGATATTTTGTAGGTAAAGCAGAATAATAGTTCTATATAACTATGTAGAACTGTTTTGAAAGCAAAAAACTCATTGATGAACTCGGTAACTCTATTTTGTAAAGACAAAAAAAGTTAACATGCCAAACTTATGTTCATATTTGTAAAAGAATAATGAAAAAACGTATGAAATAAAAGACCAGCCCGTGTATACTCTTGACATTGTTCTGTATGATATCTAGTTGAAAATATTGACATTCATGTTAAAATAGAAATAACTACTGCAAAGCTAATTAGAACTAAAATTGTGGCGCCATCTACTGTGGCATAGTCACGCTGAGCAAAATGAAGTGACACTCTGTTAATGCAAAAGAAATGTATTTTGCCCACAACAAAATATTGCAGAATTTTATGTAAATAAAATAATATACCGATTTATTTCTAACATGCAGTTACTATGAATATACATACATACATACATATATATAATATATGTATATTATTTGTATTATTTAATATGTGTATGTATGTATATGTAAATATTACACACAAAAAATACAACATCAAACGTTATTTTTGTGTTTTTCTCTTTAAATAAATTAATACATAAATTTTTTTTGCTAAATTTACATTTGGACAATTTACAACAGGTCGTAGTTCGTAAATTATTGTGTTCTATATGCTTTTTGTTAAAGTTTAGTTGCTAAAGTTTAGTTGCTAATTAAAAAAAACTGAACCGATAAAATTGTTGCGACCTTCCTACCAAGGAAAGTACTATAGTTTGTGGTTTTTTCTGTTTAAAAAAAATTCCTCTTTGAAAACGCCTTTAAGAGTAAGAACTATTAGAACTTAAACATGGATTAATCAAAAAAAATCATATAGAACACAACAACTTACGAACGACGAGGTGTTGTATATTGTATGTTGTATTGAAATACACAATACAATCATTTGTTGTGAACACTCAGTTGTATTTTCATATTGTAAAACGCTTTCTTTTGTAATTTTCGATCCCACGAGGAAAGACCGCTTCGTCGCTTCTGCTATTTTGTATAAGAGAAAACAATTGTTAGTGTTTGCTTTTTGGTCGTGAGAAATACCCTGGAGTTTTAGTTACGTACCTCTTGCTTTTTAATTTATAATGAAAAAAAAATGTTAAATGTTTTGGTTGGTACTGAAAGAGAAAATACATACTAAAAATATAAACATTAATTTTTATATAAATAAACTTATCGATGTATTTGCGTTATTTGCATTATTTGCCATATTTTATTTTATAATTATTTATGCTGATAAAATTCTATGTATGTATTTGTTTTTTCTTTTTCATAAAAACTGGCATTCACTTGGAACTGATATGTTATGATACAATATATTTACAACATTTACTAAACATAGCAAATGAAGTTGGATCGTGTATCAGATTTTTCAGTGAAAATTACCAACAACAATTTTACACTATTGTAAAGTGATACACGATACAACAGATACAACGATACATTACCCATTGTGAATTGCCCAGTTGTTTTTTTTTATTAACAACTAGGTATTTTAGCATTATTTGGTTTAGATGTTGGTGAATTTTTACTCCCTTTATATTAACTCGTTGTGTCTGCTTGTCGAAAAAATTTTGGATCGCTTTGAACCACTTTCCCGTGACCCAATCGATCTGAAATTTTGCAGGCAGGCTCGTGGCAATGGCAGAAATGATCTAACAAATTTTTTAGTGATGCCAAAACAATGGAAACTTTTAAATTTTTCTATCAGAATTGATAAAAAAAAATGTACAAAGGGTTTGTTTTTATTATTATTATATTATTACCACAACGACCACAAAAACAACAAGTCCAGCTATGACAACAATGCAACATTTAGAATAACAACAAGAACAATATAGAAATATCATGTTTTAATTTTTTTTTTACTTTTTCAGAGATTTCCCTGGACCTGCTCCACCGATTTTAATGATGAATCATTCTCACTAAAAATGATCACCCTAGCTGTCCTATTGAGGGCGTGATCGTGACAAGAACAACATAGAAAATTATATTTTTTCAAGCCTTTTTTTAGTTCTTCATTCAAATCTCGGGCCCTAATCGAACGATTTTGACGATTTCAAATAGCAAGCTTCTAGGATGTTAGTGAATCATTTTTTATGTCAACGAGTACCCTAGCTGCCCGATTGATGCCGTCATCGTGATTTCCACAAACGGACAGACGGACAGACGGACATCGCTATATCAACTCCGGTTGTTATAAGGATCACAAATATATATATTTTATGGGGTCCAAATTTTTTTTTCTAATTATTACAAACGGAATGACAAACTTATATATACCCTCTGCACACTGGAGTGGAGGGTATAAAAACTTTTTGCCTGCACAGTTTCAGCTCGATTGAATCACGGGAAAAGGGTTAAAAATCGATCCAAAATTTTGTTGACAAACAGACACTTCGAGTTCATATAAAAAAAAGCATAATAATTTTAAAAGAACATAAAAATTTTATCAACATCCATTAGGAGACTACATTCGTTCCATAAGTTCCCCATTTTCGTTCCTTTTTTTGCCGATTCAAGAATAAGCACCAAAAAATATAGAAAATAGAAGCTTAAATGTCTATTTGATTTCAACAATACTACCAACGATTATGGAACGCTCTCAAAAAGCCCAAAAAAACGAATCGCTAGTAGCAACCCCTCAACAACAATTCCAATCTCAACAGCAACAAAAAATTGTAAAAATATACATAGATATAGTATAAAGATAAATTCGTATTCATCACTGAACCATGTAACAGAATTAGTAGAAACCCGTGACTTACGTACAATCTTTAGCAAAAAGCGATATATGTATTGTTGATTTCTTGCAACGGTGGTACGTAGATCATTTGAAGCTACCAGCAAGCTTTCATTTTGCAACACATATGAAGTTATCAACGTGGCAGTGTTGGAAATGTTCGTCAAGTTACAATATCGGCTAAGGAATTGGAAATTAAAAAACTACCACATATTCCACAATTGCAGCAGCTCGGGGGGTTCTCAGGAACAAAGAAGACGCAAATTATAATCAACTGATAATTAGAGCAGTTAATAATTATCAGTCAAGAAAATAAAATATAAAATACTAGAGTTACCCTGCCGCGTTGCTGGACAATACAATAATGTACATTTGCACATTTTTATTAAAAATTAAATCTTCTACAAAGAATTAAAATTCTCCTGAGAACATAAAAAAAAAAATATTGAAGTGATTGGTGGTAAATGACATTTTTATTCAATCCAATTACGAATATTCTCAAGGAATTTCTTTCTCGCGGAAAATACTTTTCTCGAGCAAAAAATCCTCCAATTGTAAATTCCGCGTGAATAAAAAAATGAATGAGTGGCATCATTGAATTTCGAAGCCAGTTGTTTTGCTTATTGATAATTAATTTTCTATTTTTTTTTTGTGTGTCTGCAAACGAAAATAAATTTAATTTTATAGTTGTATTTATTCGACCTTTGACCGTTGACCTCGAGCTCAACCATATGAAATTTTATTGAAAATAAATTTATTTTAAAGAAAAATTAAATAAAAAAATGAATAGCATATCTATAACAACAACGAAATAGCTAAAGGATTGCTAGAAGTCAATTGCGGACTGAATCTATGGAAAACGCAATCAATGCCTGAATTGGCTTTCACTAAAGTTAACAAAACTTAAAGTTGGGCCTTATTTGTGGTCTACGACCTACAAGAACAATAAAATATTAATTTTTTTTTATTTAAATTTTCTACATTTTTATGTAAACTCCCGTCTGTTTTGCAAGGGAAATTTTTTGAGGGAATAAACCAAATTCAAGTGCATTGAGAATAACTACTTTTTTCCCATCGAATTTTTTTCAGAAGGAATTTTTATTTATAATAGGGGAAAAGGGAGAAGTGAGAAATTTGATAAGGAATTTTTGTTTAGAATTGGGCTGATTATTGCCATTTTCACAAAAATTAATAGACGTGAACATCCAAATTTTTATAGCGCAAACTCTCAACGACTGCACTTGAGCATTATTTATAGTCATTGCAAAAGCGAAACGAACGGGAAACTGCAATCGTTGAATGGCATATCAGTGGAAGTCATTGATGCAATCACATAATTCATACATTATGAATAATTTTGGAGATCCGATGTGTATTTGTAAATTATACGGTGGCATTCTTGACAAATCAAGGGAATTCAAAATTTTAGTTGGATAATGTACTACGTTTTCTTTATTCTTCCCAGTATTAAAAGATTTATATGTGATCAATTCGCCATCTATTGAGATTGAATGATGCAATTCAGATCACTGACATCCTTATTTTTTTCCTTCCAATGCTTCAACTGATTTCTTGTGTGCCATCCCGCAACAAAATATCAATTTTGCTTTAAAAATCTACCCATGAGAGAGGTGGACTGAAGTCGAATATGTTATTGGTTTTTCTCTATCACGTCAGGTTTTCAAGATACAAAAAAAATGTTTTTCTTCGTTTTTTACATAAAAAAAATTATTAGTTCATGAAAAATCAATGAATTTTCAAAAGTGAATGGCGTTATTTAAACTTCGTTTGTATTTTGTTTGTTCGTTTTCACGAATTAGAGTCCAGCAATAGTCTCCCAGTATGCTTTTGTCCCAAAATCCTTGATAATTTCTTTAAATTAATAATAATTTTTTCTAAATGTGGAAAAAAGTCTAAATGAAGGAAATACATTTTGATTGACATCCGTGCACCAAATTTGTGATAATTTTTCAATAATTCAGCAACAATTTGTTTGTAGGTTTCACTCTTTGTTTCCAAGAAAACTGTCCACGATGCGCTTGAAAGACTTCCAGACTGCATATTCTTTCTCCAATAAACATTGCGAAAAATTGTCATCATTCAATAGATTCCTAATCTGAGGCCAACAAATATGCCTTCTTTGATTTTAGCATATGAAATTTCAGGATAAACCGCTAACAAATATTTAAATGCTGCACCATCTTTGTCCAGAGCCTTGACAATGTTCTTAAAAAGGCTCAATTTTATGTTGAGCGGCGGAAGAAGAACGTCATTTGGATCAATTGATGGTTTATTTGAAATGTTTTGTTTTCCTGGTGAATACTCATTTCTTTTTGGCCACTCAGTACTGACGTAATAATGACATGTAGCGCTGGTATCAAATAGACAAAGGAAACAACAATATTTTTTGAAACCTCCTGGCATACCAGTCAACAAACCAATGACCTGCAACAGATTAACTTAGAGTTAATTACGATGGTCTATACTATATATACAAAGAAATTTAAATCACACACCTTAAGGTCACCACAGATCTCCTATTTATAATCATTTGAGTAATGTCGAAATTTCAGTCATTGATTCGTAATTTTCCTTTGTATTAATGGCATGAGCAATTGGTATGAATGGTTTTCTAATCCCATTATGCAAAAAAAGTGAATTCAAACTGTAGATAGAGCCATCAATAAATAACCTCCACTCAGTTTTTTCATATGGCTGGTTCATTTTTTGAAATAAACCATCAACATCAGTACAGTATAGAATAGAGTGTTTCTTTTCAAAATATGCAATTCCAAGCTTCTATCTCTATAGATTGTTACTTTTGTCCCAACTGCAAGATGTTTCCACTGCTGAATGCATGAAGCTAGTAATTCTGGGTCTTGCTTCGCTAAATGTAAATCCTGAATTAGATCATTCAGCTCAGCTAAATGGCGTTCATCATCGCCTCATACAAACTACCAGTGCTGGTGAAAGATATTTCGGACTCACTGCTCGTTTGTTGTTTGTTTGTTAAACAGAAATAACAATCGGTTTGGTGGTTACTTGACTCTCTCCAAAGTACTGGAATTGAAAAATCGAAATATATCTTTTTGCCATCTGACCACTTGTACGATACAGTTCTGAAACTATTACAAACATTGTCGGTGTCCACGGTCTGTTCAAGTTTCTGACAGCAAAACCAAAATAATATAAATATGCATATTTTAATGATTCCGATATTGCATATCTTTTTTTTCAACCAAATATTCACCACACACAAAGCAAAAATAGCTTGAATCAGTAACACACGATCTCCCTGATATGCTTAAACGCTACTATTATGGAGATCTAGAATGAATGGGGGCTTGTGTCAAATTCGTAAATGTGAAATTGTAGTGTCAGTATTGACTGTTTTTCAGTATAGCCAGCATGCGATAAAAAATGAACAAGACGTGATAGCCCAGATTCGAATTCAGCCCATCCAGATTAGTTAAAAAACATGCTTCGTTTCTGCAGTCAATTTTTTTTTTTTTAATTTGTAGATCAGTGTTATTATCGAATTAATTAGAAATTACAAATTCAACACAATCCCTTTTAAATATGATACTTCATACAGATTATCCCATCGATACCATATTTAGTGGGATGACTATTAAGTTAAACATATATACAAAACACTAATTTTAGTGAAATACGAGGTCGGTCCTAGATCAATGTGATCTAACGTATGGATGGCGGTAGCAGTTTGAAAAAAATTAATTAGGTGAAAAGTGGTAACCTTATAAAACATATGTTTTAAGTTTCAAGGCAGCAACGTATTTAGTATTGAAAAAATTGCTCACCGTTACGTAATTCAATAACAAATATTAAAGCCGAGCTAAATTTTAGTCTGGGGGAGTCTGCTCCTTCCTTTACGACTATCTAATATTAGACGGCAGAGTTTAAACGATGCCGTACGACTTGCCAAAATGCACAATTGAGGTGGCCGCGCCAGAAGTGGTTAATAAAATCCACAAAGTGGTATTGGATGATCACAGGCTGAAGGTGCGAGAGATAGCTGAAATGATAGGCTTTTCAAAAAGTGGATATCGCATATTGACTGAAAATTCGAGATGAGAAAGCTGTCCACCACATGGGTGCTTCGTTTGCTCACAATATAACAAAGACAATAGAAGAAGATATTTCAATAGAGTGTTTGGCAATGCTTCACCGCAATAAAGCCAAGTTTTTGCGTCGATTCGTAACAGTTCCATCTGCAGGCGAGGATAATTTTTATTGATTATCTTCAAAAAGGAAAACAATCAACGGCGAGTATTTAATTAACTTACTGCAGCGTTTAAATGATGAAATTAGAGAAAAAAAGTATGTTACTTTCGAAGAAAGGAAGTTGATCATCTACGGACACCATATAATATATCTGATTCCAATCTACTTTATAAAATTATTCCTCCAAAGTGTTGTAATTAATATTTTGAAAATCACGAAAAGTAATAGCTTTCGCAGGTATGCACAGTTGAAGTTTATAAGTCAGAAATATTAAATCATGTTTAGAAAAACATTGATCGGATGGTTGGTCCTATATTAGGAACACTTGATGCATCACTAACATAGAAAATATCCAGTAGAGTACTGCTTGTGTTAGTAAAGTGTGTATGTGCAAATATGTAGTAAAAGATTTGAAAAGAAGGAAGAGTTGGTGTCTGCGTTTGATAGCTATTTTAAGGCTCTAGACAGTTCTTAGTGTAAACAGGGTATCGAAGCTATTGAATATTGCCGGAAAAAGTGTATCGAGACAGAAGGAGATTATGTTGAGAAATATGTTGAAATTTTCTTCCGGACCTTATCAGATCTGGTTGTTCTTTGATGCCCCTCGTATATTATACGTGTAAGACTTATGATTGATTTAAGTGCATATCGGTAGGCTACTTTACATAAATTTGGCTCTATACTATTTGTTTTTGGATTGAAAATTTAAACCAAATTTGATCACAGAAATAGACGGACATACGTACAATAACAACAGATTTGCAAAATCTTTTAGCGCTTTGAAAGAAAAGTTGTATCATAAAGGAAAAAAAAATGTTGCGAAAAGGGCAAATATGTGGTGATCTATTAAATGCGCATCTCTTATCCCAAATTACATAAATCTTCTTACTGGTATTGTTTAAAATTTTTTCAGTTTACATATTAAGAAGCTATACTTATATCTCCCTAAAAATTAAAAAAATGAATTTTTTCCCTCCAGGTAAAAGCAACTTTTCATAAATAACATTATTTTCCTATTATTGTATCCTTCTTAATCTCTATTGTTTTTAGTATTAGTAGTGCAACACTTACATTCAACGTCTTTGCTTAACTGCCCCAGGGAACTTAACTGCTTCTTCCTCTTGTCATTTTTTCCCTGTATAAGTTGCAGTTTTTTCTACCATTATATCTTTGTCTCGGTGCTGTTCTTTGAATACCATAAAGTATTAAAATATTCTATATAGCGCGTAAATGGCAACGCAAATAAAAAAGTTTAACAAAAGGTTAAAAAAGAAAAAATACTCTGCTAAGGTTGATATACGGTCAAGACGAATTGCAAGCTCCTTTACTTGCGATAATGAGAAAACTGTACATTTTTAGATGCTTATAAAATAAGGTGACTTCATAGAGACATATCTTCATGGTACAGATTTTTGAATTATTCTCATGAAATGACGATCCCAATTGTGAGACATACAATAATTATTTTAGTGTATACTTGACGGTTATGTTAAACTTCTAAGAATATACACCTCATTGTGCGTATGTATGTATATTATTTATGCAATAATCGCTTAGATTATTTTAAATTGCGATTTATGCTGTAGATTTCTTCACCGTTCGTTTCAACCCAATTCTCAGGTCACTCAGCGCTGCTTAGTGCTATACACAATTTCTAATAAGTTTAAAATATGTATGTATAAGATGAAATTGTTTTTATTTTCAAGTAACTAGAAGCTTTAAATAGAATGTTAAATTTATTTTCGTGTTTCTTTTATAAATTGATATAATATATTCTTAGCTGGGAGTGATGATTTGATAAAGTGGTAAAGTTATTTGAAAAAAAAAAAACAATCCCTTTAAAAAATTCTTCTTTTTTTAAAACAGCAATTTTTCATAATTAATTCATTATCTTAAAATTATAAATATTTCAGTTTTTATCCTTATTATATACGTTTAATTTCCTTAGCTTTTGTCAACTTTTCTAAAACGTATTAATTATACCTTGCCATATTTCGACTAAGCTAAATTAATATACACCTTCCATAATTTTAGGCCTTTTTCCAGTAAATGAAAAAAATAACGATTAACTCAAATTCATCAAATGGAAGGAACAAAAAATGAGATGAGGCCGTATAAACTGATGAAGATTGATGGCATTACATTTATAAATATGAATTAGAAAATAAATTTTCTGGAATTATTTAAACCGGTTTTACGAACGATGGGTGTTAAAAATTTGTCAAACTTTGCATCAATTAAAGAAGCAAAAATTTGACTTTAAATTCTAAAATATTTAATGTCAACGCTGGCATCATCATTGTAAACATTGTGTAAAAGTTCCATGATGTACATTTGAAAGTTGTTTTAAATAATACATATTCTGAAGAATGAATAAATATAGATTCTTACGATTACAGAAAGTAAACACAGAAACAGATTGATTCCAATGAAATTAAGCACCGAATGTCACAATACTGTTGTCTTTACATTATATATTTTATCGTAATAGAAAATTTTGAACTGCTACTAAATTTCTGTTGTTATAATCCAAAATACCAACTGTATTTTCACTATAAGAACAATTTAGGTTTGCGAATATTTTTACTTTGTGTATTCTTTATAAATATAGTGAATAGTAAACTTTTTGAGAATTTTAAGTATTACTTAAAGTAATACTAGACATAGGTGATCGTCTAATCAATTAAAAAAACTAACCCATGATTAATTATTGGTGTTAGTCTTAAAAGAATACGTGATATCTATTTATTTGATTTAGTTTAATGATGTCCTGCACAACAAGACTAAGTCTTATAATTACAGTAAAGGATTTTAATAGTGTACAATCCAGTTTTGCTAAATTAAATTGAATAAAATTGTAACTAATATATAAAAATTAATGTAAATAATATTATAACAAAAAAAATGACGTAGAATATTTAAAAAAATTTTAAAAATTTAAAATTATTAAAATTACGATATATATGTACAAATGAAATTTTATCAGGACTAAAAATCTAATATATATAAAAATATGTTGGCGTGTGCTTGTGACAGCATAACTAAAGAACGGAGTGACGGATTTGGCTGATTCGTTCTTAATTTTGTTCACTGTTGTCCCCGAATGGTTTGTAGACAAAAAAATTTCCATAATTTTACATATATTTTTGCAAACAAAATCGCAATATTGAATGCCTGCTCATACTACACGAGGTTATGACACGTTTTGTGCAAAAAAAACATATTTTGCTAAGAATTTTTAAAATTCTCATTTTAAAAAAAAATTTTTTTAACATCAACTCTTATCTGAATATGAGTGAAAAAAACAAAATTGTAAGTAAAACCATTTTCCAATTATTTTCAAATGAAAAATATTCATTAAACTTCAAAACACTTACACACTCTCAATGTTTGTCATTCATTTGAAGTTTGTATATCCTACTGTGCCAGCACCGTGCTAGCTATTGCACCAGCTGATGACTACTTTTATTAGATATTTTTCAATACAAAAATATTTGCTTTTACAGTCAGAAGTTGTTTGACGTCCGAATAAATTAATAAGTTTCGGTTATATTATAATAGTGATTTTCTTTTCAATTAACTTTAATAATAAGTGAGTGAGGTGCCGCCAATCAGACGTAGGAACATTGGTCGCAGAAGCCGTACGGCTACAAGCTCAAGAAATTCTAGAGTTATTGAAAGTCCTGAACATCGAGCAAATCAGATTGAGAGGAACAGCCAACGGATATTAGAATCCCGATTAATTCAGTCACATGAAGATCGAGCTATACGAAATGAAGATAATCGATTGAGACAGAGACGTCGCATTGCATCTATTAATCGATCGGATGATAATCATCAAGAAAACAATATAGCTAGACGCGTGCAACGACAAGCTGGTGTACCTACAGATTATTTACGTACAGCCTTCCGCTATGATTCATCTACTGATTATTCTACGGATAATAATGTTGTAATCGGCTCTATGAGCATTGTGTGTTCTCATTGCAAAGCTCTGAAATTTCCCAAAGAATCTCAAGGGTTATGCTGCGCAAATGGAAAGATAAAACTACCACCATTAAACCCACCACCCGAGCCACTGTATTCATTGGTTTCTGGATCAGCACCTCTTTCGAAGTATTTCCTAACCAATATACAAAAGTACAATTCTTGCTTTCAAATGACTTCGTTCGGCGCCACGAACATTGTCCGAGACAATTTCATGCCGACATTTAAGATAATTCATTTGCCACATGTAAATAAATTTAATTTTTCATCAGTTCACACCACCGTTGCAGATTCAAGGTCAAATTTACCATAGAGCTGGTTCGTTGTTGCCAAACGTTGATGCAGACTATCAATTTCTGCAAATATATTTTATGGGGAACTCAAACGATGAAGTCGCTCAACGTTGCGCACACAATGCCTCTACTAAACGGGAAATAGTGCAACAGTTGCAAAGTATCCTTCATGAACACAATGCATTAGTTGGGTTGTTCAAAACGGCTCTTGAACAAATGCCGTCAGACAACCACAAAATTGTTATACATGCCGATAGAAGGCCAGCTGGGGAACACGCCAGAAGATTCAATGCTCCAACTGTCGATGATGTTGCAATAGTTGTTGTAGGTGAAAATTTGGCTTCACGTGATATTGTTCTCCATCGTCGTAACGACCGATTACAGCGTGTGTCGGAAACGCATCGATCATATGATGCATTGCAGTATCCTGTACTCTTTTGGCAGGGTGATGATGGCTATCATTTCACAATCAAGATGGTAAACCCATTTACCGGTGAGTACCATGAAATTTCAAAAGTTAAATTGTAATTTAAATTACACACTTGAAATTGTAGGCGCCGAGACGAACAAAAAACTGAGTTCCATGAACTTCTACGCATTCAGATTGATGGTTCGTGAAAACAACCACAATTACATTTTAAAATACAGGGGATTGTTTCACCAATATGCTGTTGACATGTACGTGAAGGTAGAAACGGAGCGGCTGACTTTCTTCAGACTCAATCAAAACCAACTCCGTTCTGAAGAGTACATAGATCTTCGGGATGCTATCACCATAGATGGCAATGGAAACAATGTCGGTAGATTGCAGATTTTGCCAGCAACGTATATTGGAAGTCCGCGACACATGCATGAATATGCACAAGATGCGATGTCGTATGTTCGCCAATACGGTCGTCCGGATCTATTTGTAACATTTACATGTAATCCACAATGGGATGAAATAAAAGATCTCCTGTTTCCCGGTCAATCATCGGTACATCGACATGACATAACTGCACGAGTCTTTAGACAGAAACTAAAATTACTGATGCATTTTGCGGTGAAACTTAGAGTGTTTGGAGAAACGTGTTGTTAGATGTACTCCGTCGAGTGGCAGAAACGAGGTTTACCCCATGCACATATTTTAGTTTGGTTAAAAGAAAAATTAAGACCTGATGAAATTGACGATATCATATCAGCTGAAATTCCCGACAAACATATTGATCCTCAATTGTTCGAAGTGGTGACTAAGAAC
Organism: Cordilura impudica; assembly: GCA_963682025.1. Classification (NCBI taxonomy): domain Eukaryota; kingdom Metazoa; phylum Arthropoda; class Insecta; order Diptera; family Scathophagidae; genus Cordilura; species Cordilura impudica. The sequence continues at coordinate 263,788,283 of OY821517.1, read as the reverse complement.
ATGGTTCATGGACCATGTGGGTCATTCAACGTAAATTCACCATGCATAATTGATGGAAAGTGTCCCAAGCGTTATCCTAGAGCATTCACTGCTGAGACAGTAACTGGAAATGATGGTTATCCTTTATATCGGCGTCGATCAACACAGGACAACGGAAAATCTGCCATTGTGAAAGTAAACTGTCAAGATATTCAAGTTGACAATCGATGGATCGTCCCATATTCACCATTATTTTCGAAGGCGTACAAAGCACATATAAATGTAGAATATTGCAATTCCATCAAATCCATTAAATACATATGCAAATATGTGAACAAAGGAAGCTGTTTTTGGTGCAGCTGCAGAATACGCAAACGATGAAATCACACAATATCAAATGGGCCGTTATATCAGCAGCAATGAAGCTATTTGACCGATTTTTTCTTTCCCAATTCATGAAAGATATCAAACTGTGGTTCATTTGGCAGTTCACCTTGAAAACGGACAACGTGTATACTTCAGACCCGAGAATGCCTTACAAGCAGCTGAACGACCACAACCTACTACATTGACAAGTTTCTTTTCAATGTGCCAAACAGATGCATTCGCCAGAACATTATTATACCGGGAAATGCCAAAATATTACACTTGGAATAAGTCTTCAAAAACTTTTCAACATCACAAACACGGCACTCCCACTGATGGTCATCCAAATGTGTTCTCCACAGATGCTTTGGGACGCATTTACATAGTGCATCCTAATAATGATGAATGCTTTTATATCCGTTTGTTGTTGGTGAATGTTCGTGGACCTACATTATTTGAGAATTTGAGAACGGTCGATGATCAATTGTGTGGCACATACCGGGAAGCTTGCTAACACTTGCGATTACTGGACAATGATACTCATTGGGATCATACACTGGCTGATGCAGTACTTTCATCGCATCCACATCAAATACGAACTTTATTTTCTATTATCATATCGACATGTTTTTTATGGGTAAAATACAAGGATGATATGACGCAAGATATACTTCATCGAATGCGAGCCATTACACAAAATCCTGATTTGTCGATATCACATGAAATGCATAATGAAGCATTAATAATGATTGAAGACCAGTGTTTGATGATTGTTAACAAAGTTCTGATACAATTAGGTATGATTTCACCAAATCGTCCGATGCACGCTGTGTTAAATCAAGATTTACATAGAGAGAATCAACATAATCGCGAGGAATTGGCAGATAATGTTCAATCGGACATCGAGAAAATTAATTCCCAACAAAAATATACCTACGATACAATAATGAAACTTTATTGGATGGCGGTCAAACTGCGCATTCGGCACTTAAACTGCCATTGAACATGCAGATTAACGACCAACCAACGTGCAACATATCGAAGACATCCGGAATGGCAAAAGTCTTGCAACAATGCAAACTGATTGTGTGGAACGAGTGTACAATGGCACACAAAAAATCATTGCAAGCTTTGCAAATACCACTACAAGATCTGCGAGATAATCGAAATCTTTGTGGTGGTGCCCTGATACTGTTGGCAGGCGATTTTCGCCAAACATTACCGGTAATTCCACGGTCAATTGCAGCTGATCAAATTAATGCATGTCAAAAATTTTCCAATTTGTAGAGACATGTTACATCGCTGAAACTCACAACAAATATGCGAATCCAATTGCAAAACGATCCCTCAGCAGATGTTTTTTCGGTGCAATTATTGGATATTGGAAATGGAAAAATTCCCATCAACGTTACGACTGCTTTAATAAAGTTACCTAATGAATTCTGCCATTTCACTGAATCAAAAGAAGAGCTAATTCATTGCGTGTTCCCCAACATTTCGCATCATTACAGGAATCAAGATTGGCTAGGACGACGAGCAATATTAGCCGCTAAAAACAAAGACGTCGATGAGATAAATGCAACGATTCAAATGGCCATTGAAGGACTAATAGTGTCTTACCAATCAATTGACACTATCATGAATTAGGAGGATGTTGTGAATTATCCAACAGAATTTTTAAATTCGATCGAGTTGTCAGGTTTGCCGCAACATGATCTACAGTTGAAGGTTGGATCCGTAGTTATAAGACTTATTGTCAAAAAACTTATGACAAACGTCATTGAAGGAACAATTCTGAAGGGAAAGTATAAGTGGGAAGTCGTACTGATCCCACGAATACCAATAATTCCGAATGATTTGCCATTCGATTTCAAACGCCTTCAATTTCCAGTTAGACTTGCATTTGCAATGACCATTAATAAGGCGCAGGGACAGTATTTAAAAATTTGTGGCATCAATTTGGAGTATCCATGCTTTTCTCATGGCCAGCTCTATGTAGCATGTTCTCGAGTAGGCAAACCATCGGCGTTATTTGTTTACGCTCCCGACAGACAAACAAAGAACGTTGTACATCTGAAAGCGTTGCAGTAATTTAAAATCTCAATTAAATTGACTTTATTAAAATAATCATTAAAAACTTAACAAAAATAATATTTAAAGCATTCTTTTAAATAAACATACTTTTGTAACACAATTATTTTCTCAATTGAAATATTTAAATAGAACCATCTATCCTGAAAATTATAAATTTTAAATTTACCACCTTTGAAGACAGGACGAAATTTACCGGGTCAGCTATTGTATATATTACAGCACTTGAATAAAATGAAAAAAAAAATTCTGTCTCATTACAACTACAATTCAGGGGTAGCGAAGCGCACCGGGTCAACTAGTAAATAATAAAATAAATAATAACACAAATTAAAGAAATCAAAAATTATGACATAAAAAAATTATTATTATATTATAAAAAACTATAAAAGAAAAATTACCAGGAGTATTTATATAAAATGATTAAAAAGATTTTTTTCAACTCATTGCATTGCTGTTAACTTGTTGGCTATGTGGAAGAGCATTTCAAAGACGAATATCATTTATGAAGAACTGCCATTCAGAAACGAGACATCAGAATTTGAGAATTATGACGTTTTTGCCTCTTGATGGTATATAACTTTTCGAAAAAATTTTAAGTTTCTTATCTTTAACAAGTTTACAACTGAAAATCCATAGAGATTCTTCGAATCTCTATGCACAGACTACAACATTCTTAATTTGACATACATTTGCACAACCGCAGCATTGATATGATTTGACCAAGTTAAATTACATTTGTAACACTATTCCCAAATTTTTCGTCGTTCGTAGAATATCAATTTTCTTGTTGTTTATAATGATGTCATCTTAAATTACAGTAGATTTGTATCATCGTGGATATAAATACAGACCGTTTGCTTATACCCAACTACATAGACATATATCGCACCTGTACCCTTAAAGTGAGTCAACTCAAAATTTTAAAATTTTCAAGAAAACGATACGCAGTGGTCATATCTATCCACTGTAAAAATGTTACATCGGTTTTTCTAGTCTTTCGCAAAAAAAAAACAGTTGTAACCCTCTTTGTGTTAAAAGTGCAGCTTCTTTAGCATCCACTAAAAAGACGTATTTTGAGTTGCACCCAAAAAACGTGTTAGTTTTGATGATCACTGAAAAAATCGCAAAAACAACTACTGTTGTATACTTATTATTCCCAATTCTTTACAATGAATTAACTGTTTTTAAATTTTATAGTAAATATTAAAAAAAATCGTTGTTTGCTTCTACTGAAAATTTTTAAATTTTGAGTTGACGTACTTTAGAGGTACAGGTGCGATATGTTGTTTAAATCGTGATTGAGTTTATTAACGTTTTCTCTGATAGATGGAACTGGACTACTCAAATACAATTGTACATCGCCTGCATATACGTGGATCTTGCAGTGAGATAAATGTTGTGGGAAATCATTAGCGTAAATAGAACAATGGTTTAGAGACCCTATCTCTTCGGTCCAACTAATTGGATATAGAAAATAAGCATAAAACAAATTTGAGTGGCGTTGCTATTAATTTTTTGGCTGCAGATATGAAAAAGTTCATATCGGGTGCAATATTTATATGGGGACTAGGTCGAAAAATGGACCGTTCCTGACCATATTTGGTAAAGTCACTTATATTTTGAAAAAATATATATAAACCAAATTTGGAAAAAATCTGTGCTATGTTTTTGTTTTTTGATAGATTTAAGTGAAGATCGGGAAGCAGTTCTGTTTGGGGCCTATGACTAAGAATTGTCCTGTAGGGATTATTTTTGAACTAGTGATTAATGGATATAAAAAACATACACAAACCTAATTTGACTGAGATCTATATGATAATTTGGATTTTATGGCAATTTCGATTTCATAGGGGCCTTTTGTATGGGGACTAGGTCTGAACATGGATAGAATTTCACCAATTTCAACAGCTTTCATCCTATGGCCGATAAAAGCTTACACACCAAATTTCATCAAAACATATTCATTTTTGCAACCTGTAGTTTGATTACAAGGTTTACATGGACACACAGACGGACGGACGGACGGACCGGCGGGGCCGATGGACGGCCGGACGTCGCTAAAACGACTCAGAAACTGATTCTGAGCCGATCGGTATAATAAAAGATGGGTCTAGGTCAAATATTTTTGGTACTTACAAACAGCAGCACAAAGTCATAATACCCAAACCACATAGTGGTATATGGTATAAAAATGTAGTGGTCCCAAAACCGAGCCCTGAGGTAAACCTCTTGTTAGTGTAAGGGGATTGGACTCAATTTCGTTTAAACATACTCATTTGCGGTCAGTGAGCTAAGATGGTATAAATTGTGACGATGTTGATGAAAATTAGACCTTAGTTTACTACATAATATTTGATGGCTAACAGTGTCAAAAGCCTTGAAGTGATCGAGTAACACCAAGAAGTTAATCTTACCATCATTCAGATCACGCATTATACTCTCCGATACTTCAATTAAAGCAGTTAACCAGCTGTGATTAGTTCGAAAACCTGATTGTCTGTCAGACATCTGGTGATTTTCATAAACGTGAACATTTATCTGGTTGTGTAAAGTTTTCTCTAAAGCTTTTGAAAGAAAACTTAAGATATATATTGGTCGGTACTCATTGTGTGATTTTGGGACTGGAATTATCTTCGCATGCTTCCATTTCGAAGGAAAATATCTAGTTGTGATGATGGTATTGAATAAATGAGTAATATACGGCAATATAAATGATAGAATTATTTTTATGAACTTAGGATCAAGAATATCTTATACTACTGCATTGAATTGTATTTGAGTACAACTAGTGAAAACATCAGTCTTATTGACACATGGTAATTCAAATATGTCTTTGTCAAGCGAATCATTGTTATTATAAAGAGAATTGCCGCTGTGTCTTATATTGTCCGTCGCACAGTGAACCGTTTCACGAGAAGGCGGTCAAAAATCCATAACTTTCGATTGGATTAGAATTTTGATATGAGGTTTTTTTTGTTTGGTAGGTTGGACTGTTGCCTTTAATGTAATATATAATTTGCTATAAAACGTAAATATCGACCGATAATAAAAAAGTTATGGAGGGTTCAAAGTACATTTTCATTTTTAGTTGAATTTTCATACAAAAGTGAAGTGTTAAAACTTTTTTTATATAATGTCTTATTTTTACAGTTAATTTTACAACTAATACTTTTTGAAAATTTTGTAAGTTTAATATCGTTAGAAAATGTCAAAATTGGCCCCGCAAACTTGTTAGTCCTAATGTTCACAAGGGCCAAATGTTGGCTTTTTTTATGGAATAGCCCGAGTTAACCTTCATCTCACCCTTGTGTGGAAAACCACACAATATGAAAATATTTTGTACACAGAAAAAATAATAATTAAGCGATGTTCATGAAATTTCTTGACTTTTCCTGTCGCATTAATTCTGTACAGAAAACACATTAATTGATTCAAAAATATTTTTTTACAATGAGATATTTAAAAAGTGACGTTGCTTACCCTGGTGTGTGGTTTCCCACACATATGTAATTTATATACATACTATAATAAAAAAAAGAACTTATTGTTAGTGTACTAAAAAACAACTTTAAATTAAAAGATTTTAGCAATATTTCTTCTAAATAGCGTTGATTTTCATTTTCTAGAAGTTGTTTAGCTTCTTCGTCTAATTCAATAGAGGTACTTTTCCATTTTTGTCGAATGTTGGACATATATGGATCTGAAGTGCACAACAAAATAGTGATAAAGTCTTCATTAATGCAACATCTGAATATTTTTCTTGCGTTGTGCTCGCGAACGAATCTGTAGTCCTTGTTCCTTTTTCTTGCACTTCTTCAGATAGATCTCCTATTGGTACCATATTTTTTGAATTATTTGTTACCCATGGTACAAAATTTTATGAACTGTAGATGGCATATGTATATCTTCAAGAGTATTTTCGTTATAAAGTATAGCTGTTTTATTGGCGTACTCTCTAAATATTTTTGCATGTATCTTTCTGCTGCATGCTAGAACTTGTAATATGATTTTGAATCGTCTTATTAATTCACGATCTACACCTGTGATAGATGCTGCCGTTTCTGGATAGGAAAAAATCTGCTTGCAGTATTTATATTATCTGAATTTTCATTTCCTTGTTTTGGTTGGTCGATTATGAGGCCTATGCTTTCTTTTTTTCTTAATTTTCTGTGTTTTTTCTCACTGTTTCGCCTTAAGGAACAAATTCCAAATTATAACCCAATTTAAGAATATGCTCCATAAAACATATTCTATCATGAAGAGGGGACATTCCAAATTCGTAGGCTTCCTTAAAGCTATCGTTTTGCGGTGGGGGTTAGCTTAATTGACTTGATGTCTTTTGGAATATAACGCAGCTTGACGATGACTTTGTTTCGGTTAAAGCTTGTGCAACTTTTCCATCAATCATTGTGAGACACATTTTAAAATTTACTTCACTGTGTGTGGTCATCAAATTTAAATATCACTGGTTGAAATTCTTTAATTTAATCTTATATTTTTTGAACTTTTTCAGTTATGACATCTTTGGTTTCCTTTTTGAGTGCAAATTTTATTGCTCTGCAATACTTTGTTGAAGAAAGAATTTCATTTTTCCATACATCAATTTCGGTTACTTTACTAGTTGACGGCTCTAAGCCGCTATAAATTTTTGTTAAGCGCGATGGAACGAAATATAGCATAAATAAATAAGCATCTGTTGCATTTTCGGCATTAAATTGCTTGTATTGTTTCTGACCAGAGGATCCATCACATCCCCATTTAGAAATTAAAGTAATGCTGTCATTTCCAATTCTTTTTTTTATGATCAGTATCAAGCGTATTTAGCAATCGTTCTGCAGTATGTTCAAGGAAATCTTGGAAGTTTAGTTCTGCTGAACTTGAAGTGACGCTAATAGCAGATTGTGGAGGTAAGCATGATGTGGAACGAAATGAGTCGAATTTGGTACGAAATGATCTCGAAGAATCAATGCAGTATTACATGGCGCATTTACGTGGTGTAAAAAATAACACTACTTCTGTTTTTCCACATTTTATCAATAAATTTTCACTCACCCGGTTGATAAGTTTATCCTTTTAGCTGCACTTTTTTAAATTCGTTTTTGCCGCATAGGGAAAGGGTATCTTGTACTAAGCCTAAAATATTTCTTTCAGCTTTTTGAGGCTAATAACACTGAAAATTACCGTCTAATTACAATATGCTCTACGCTCTCATAGATGATGGAGGGAATGATTAATTACCATATTTTCAACTATCTAGAGGCCAACTCACTTCTTAATGATCGACAGCATGGGTCCGTGGAAGACGATCTGGCGACATATTAGCTTTCGTCCTGAGCGATGGAGTCGATCCATTCACAATCATAGTGAAAGTAAAGTGGTTGCTATAGATATTTCCAAGGCGTTCAATTGCATGTGGCACGGTGCATTAATAGCAAAGCTTATTGTATTTGGTGTCGGAGACTGCACAACAAGTGTTGCTATGGCTGGGGTCTCTTCCAATGAGTTTCAGTACCCCAAGGTTCTGCTCTTTCTCCTTTCATTTTATTAATGTTTTCTTATTCAAACCTTAAATCTTTATTCTCTTTCACAGATCACAGCAACATTTAGCTTCAGTTATAGGCTAAGCCCTTTTGTGGTTGGGGGCAAGAGGCTGACTATTAATGTAATACTCAATTAAAACCTGTTAACATTTGCTGATGGGCGTGAAACATGTAGTATTGGTTTTATTGCGCAAAAGATCCAAGGTTTTGTTGCATACATATAGAGCCTCGGAACCAATAACGTTATCTGTACTGTTTGGTGGTATAAGTGTTGATGAAGCGGATTATCTTGATGTTCTGGGCATGAGAATTAAATTTGATGAAACGAGCAAAGGTAATGGAGAGCATGGTGAATTAGCATCTAGAGACCAACTTATTAATTAACAAAAGACAGTATGGCTTTCGTAGAAGTGGTTCTACGGGAGACTTGATGGCGCTTCTTTCGGAATGTGGGTCTCAGTCCATTCACCGATTCGGTGAAAGCAATGTTATTGCACTGGATATTTCCAAGGCTTTCGGTCAGGTGTGGCACAGCGCACGCTCGTCAAAACTAATTGCTTTTGGTGTTGGTAATGATTTCTCTCGATTTATATCGAGGTTTGTCAGATATCGTACTATACGTGCTGTTTTAATGGGGGTCTCATCCAAAGAGTTTCAGCTAAATGTAGGGATACTGTAAGGTTCTTTTTGTACTCCTTCACTTTTTTCAATGACCATCTATATCAAACTTCCAATCCTATTTACTATTTTGCAGACGACAGCAATATATGTCATTTATACTCATTCGATCAAAGGCCTAGCCTTAGGAAGATTGGGGGTATGAGGCAATATATGACTAACACACTCAATCAAGACCTTTTGACAATCTGTGATTTTAATTCTCGTAAGACCCAATGTTGTTTGCTAACCCATAGAGGGGCCATAGAATTATCAATGTCGTCTGTTTTAGTGGGCGGTATAGGCATTGATGAATCGGGCGCTCTTGATGTTCTAGGCATGAAAATTCAGTGTGATGACCGTTGGAATAAACACATTTATCAATTGTAGAAAAAAGTTTTCAAGTACCTAAATCGGTGTAAGAAATACTTCACCCCATCTGATCTCCTTACTATTTATACCTCCTATATCCGAACAAAAATATAATATCACTCCCATATATGGTCAGGGGCTTCACAGTCTATTTTGAAGCTTCTGGACCGTGTGCAAAGGAGGGCGTTGGTGTTTATCAATGACAGTAGGATAACCAACTCTATTAACACATTGGAACATCGTCGTAATGTTGGCTGTGTTACACTGTGTTAAAGATATTACAATGGATAGTGTTCTACTGAGATAAGTGACACCATCGCTAGAGCCCATGTTTTTCTACGAACCACTCGCTCATCTAGTCTATTTGCAATCTATTGTCCAGTGGATCGCACAGGTCTCGATGAGGTCTTTTCTGACACTTCCAATATAGATAAATTCAAATCAAATGCTACTACTACTCATATATTTTCCTGATATCAATACAGTGCACTGCATTAATAAGGGGTATCTCCTGAGTGTTGATGTATGCAAAAAAAAAAAACATGTCGAAAGAAGCATTTCAATGTCTTGGTTTTCTAAAACGGTGAAAAAATTACTTCACTTCTTCTGATATCCTTAAAATCTATACCACATACTAACGGGAATGAAATACAATTCCCACAGATAAGCAGGAGCTTCAAGGTCTATTTTGGAGCTACTGGATCATGAGCAAAAGAGGGCGTTAATGCTCATTAATGATGGTAGAGTATCGAACTCTATTGACTCCATATAATATCGTCGGAATATGAGTTGTGCAACACTGTTCTATAGATACTAAAATGGGAAATATTTTTCTGAGATAAGCGAACTCATTCCAAGTTCCCCAGTTTTAGGTAGTTAGATTATCATCTTTACGTAGTCTATTGTCCAGTTTACTACACAACGCATTACAGAGAAACTCGTTTTTCAGTCGAACTAGCCGTATGTGGAATAAAGTCCTCACGGGAGTCCTTCTTGACAGCTACATTCTTATAAAATTTAAGTCAAATATCCATAAACAATACTTCCGATTTCCTGCTTCCCATGCCCTATTTCCTCAAGGTCAACACCAAAAATTGTTAAAAATAATTGTCTTACCGTAATATATGCACGCAAATCACACATAACTCTCATATAATATTTGTTATGTTCAGTTTGCTCCTAGGATGGAGTTCATGACCTTCATTTTCGACCGATTTCTGCGTTTTTTTTTTTTTTTGGGTCTTGCTTCAATTTTTGCATAGTATTCGCTTGATTTATGATTGACATTCTGGTAGTGCGAGCGCCTTGTTTCAGAGATATTAATGTGACGCTCTTTTGTGATTTGGAAACCACTAAATTTGAGTTGTTAACAAAAGCGAGCGTCACTATATATATTGATATGAATTTTGGCACAGATGTAGAGATTTCATGGAAAAGCCACCATTTCAAAGTATTAAATATTATGCTTATTATTTCTAAATGTGGAATTAATAAAAATAATATGGCACGGTTTATGATAACAAGAAATCAGTCAATGTCGGCAGTAATGGAATTATGGTTTACTTACTACGCTTCTGCTTAAAAATGATTTTAAATGCTTTTCATTTAACTGTCACTTGCCAATTCTACTTTAAATTTCCATTTGAAAGAATAAAGATCCTCTTATGGTATCTTTTTTTTGTCTGCCAAGACAATATTTTTCTTTGAACATTTTTTAGTCGTTTTATTTAACTTTACAGATGACATTCAGGCATTGGCTCTTTTCCTTCGTTTTTGTTGCACCTGTCACTAAACATTTTGTCAAATGTCAAAACTGCATTTATAAAAACTCTATAGTAAAACTAGGGAAAAAATAACAACAACCATCAAGTAGTTTAGAAGCAAATAAAAAACGAAACGACCTCTGTAATATGCATTATATACTAAACAAAATTTAATTAATGCAACACGACTGAACTGACATAATATGCAAAAAAAAAAAACAGCAAATACTAAAAAATCTTTATATAATTCAGAAATTGAACATTACGATTAGAAAATTATTTTCAAATAAATATTAAAAAAAAATAACTTTATGCTTCTATTTGTTTTTCTTTTGGTGCTTATTCTACGTACACTAACTTTAGAAAAAATACAAATGATTTTTTATACAATTGTTGCTATTATACAATTTTATTGTTTGTATTGTAAGGTAAAGCCAAAAACAATATTTAACAATGCAAGCAAATGCGAAACGGAAACAATGAAGAAATCAGAAAATGTTTCATAAAAACGGAAATGAAAACAAATGAAAAATGATTTTTCAGTACTGTAGTAAAAGGATATACATACTATATGTTTTGACTATACAGGTACATATGCGAGTTTGTAATTGTAAATGTGTAGCTCTTTGTTGGTCTTAGTATCTAAACACTATGTTTGAAATTTATACGCAATTTTGAAACTATGGATGATTGAAGACTTTTTCAATCCAATGATCTGCATTCCACATTTTTAATGATAATCTACTGTGCATGAAATTTTTTACTTGATACTTAGTTTAATTACGAGCTCATGGGAATATGGGAATCCCAAATAAAGGATATGGAGGAAGCTGGAACTGGAATTGATTCGGATTGGATTCAAGTCCTCTACATCACAGATCCATGCTCTTTGAAGGACTCAAGAAAACTGGCCACTATAATAACTAACTTGATAACCTATTCAGTGAAATTTAAGAAAAGTTATTCCTACAATATTTATTTTGCAGAGCGTTTCTAAATAAGCTCTTTCTTTTCCTCCATTTTTGGTATCAATGCGAAAAGATTTTTGAAAATTTCAATATTATGGATCATACTGATCTATATATATAAAATTCATTTTCTGTTCGTTTGTTTGTTTGTTTGTTTGTTTGTTTGTTTGTTTGTTTATTTGTTTGTTTGTTTGTTTGACCGCTATACAAATTTTTATTTTTCAATCGATTTCCCTGAAATTTTGTACACACGTTCTCTATAGCCCAGGAAAGGTCGTCATATACTTTTTACCGGCCACGCCTACTTTTACGCCCACTTTTTATGTAAAATTAATTTTCTGTTTTATTCATATTTGTTCACTATACAAATTTTTATTTGTTAACAGATTTCTCTAAAATTCGGTACACACTATACCTGTACTCCACCTAAGGTCACCATATACTCTTTATCGACCACGCCTACTTTTACGCCCACTTTTTATATACAATTAATTTTCTGCTTTTTGGTATATTTGTTCGCTATAAAAATTATTAATTTTTAACGGATTTCTCTGAATTTTGGTATACACGATCTTTGTATACCAGGCCAGGTCACCGGGTGATTTTTTGGGCCACACCTACTTTTACGCCCACTTTTTGTATACAATTCGTTTTCTGTTTTTTGGTATATTTGTTTGCTATACAAATTTTTATTTTTCAACGGAATTCTCTGAAATTTGGTACACACGATCTCTGTACTCCAGAGAAGGTCGCCATATGCTTCGTACTGATCACGGCTACTGTTACGCCCACTTTATGTGTACAATTCATATTCTGTTTTTTGGTTCATTTGTTCGCTACACAATTTTTTTTTAAACGGATTTCTCTGAAATTTGCTACGCACGATCTCTGTACTCCAGAGAGGTCGCCATATAATTCTTGCCGGCCACGCCTACTTCTACGCCCACTTTTTATACAAAATTAATTTTCTGTTTTTTGGTATATTTGTTCACTATAGAAATTTTTATTTTTCTAGGGATGTCTAAAATTTGGTCACACGATCTCTATACTACAGGAAAGGTCACAATATGCTTCTTACAGGCAACGCCTACTTTGCGCCAACTTCTATGTATATAAAACTTATTTTTTTCCTTTTATTTGTTTCTTTATTTGATTGCTATACAAACTTTTATTTTTCAATGGCTTTCTCCGAAATTTAGTACAAATTCCAGGGAAGGTCGCCATATGATTTTTACCGACCACGCCTACTTTTACGCCCAATTTTCATATAAAATTCACATTTTGTTGTGTGGTATATTTCTTCCCTATACAAATTTGTACTTTTCAACGGATTTCTCTGATATTTGGTTTACACGGAAATAACTACACGGTGAACAAATTCCCCAAACTTAAAAAATGGTACCCAAAAGAAATGAACAAATTCCCCATTTTTTTTAAAATCGAAATAAAAAATGAACTTACTCCCCAAATTCGTTCTTAAATTTTTACATATTTTTATTTAATGAATTTTGTTAAATATTTATTTTAGTAAACATTTGCATACTGCTCTCAATATATGTCCTACAATAAATGCACTTTCAATAGCATCATTTCGTTGCGCGGAAGTTACGCGCATGGGGAATACAGCTTAGCTAGAATATCGGAATGATCTGAAAAATATATTTTGACAATTAAAATAAGTTGGAAACAGCTGCACGGCAGCACTGGTGTGTTTGCCAAATGCGCGGAAGCGGCGCGCGATCGCGACCGCGGACTCGGACGCGACGAATGCGGACGCGACGTGCTCTCGGAACACAGCTCAGCTAAAATATCGCAATGCTCTAAAAAATATGTTTTAGGAATTAAAATAAGTTAACGAGAACTAAGCGGCAGAACGGGTAGTAGCTGCGAGGAAACGGCGCGAGGCGCGCGGACGCGACGGATGCGGACGCGACACGCTCGCGGAACGCACCTCAGCTAAAATATCGCAATGATCTGAAAATTATATTTTGGCGATTAAAATAAGTTGACAACAACTCTGCGGCAGCACGGGTGTGGCTGCCAAACGCGCCGAGGCGGCGCGAATTATAGATAAAATAAAATACACAAAGAAAATTGTGATATATCTATCTTTATTTAAATGAATCTTAAGACTGAGGCTTAAAAATATTTAAAATACAATTAGGGCTAAGCAACGCAGACAAAAATGCTTACGTTGCTGTCTGGCAAAGTGTGGGAATAAAACAGAAATATAATACAAAAAATGTTGCGATACAAAAATGCAATAAGATCCTAAATGGTCACTACACTTTGCCAGCCGTTACAATTAGTTGTGGAGGGGATACGTAACTTCTCCCCCTTTTGAATGAAGACTCTCCTGAGTCTTCTATATTTTTATTATTATTCATTTGATTCGGTTTTTATTTTTAATTGTTTTATTAACAATTTCCTTTTTTTTTTCATTTCTTAAATTATATATTCTAAAGACAATAATCTTTTTCCTTTTTTTTTTTTGTGATATATGATTAATAAAAAAAAATATTTTATTTTGAGTATTTGGCGATTATTTCACTTATCTGGGGCGAAGGGTTCAAAACTTCTCTTTCCCTAATTTGCAAGTTTTCCTGGACTCTTTCTTGTCTAATATTTACTTTTACATTATTTTTCTTAGTTAGACAATATAAAATGAGGAACAGAGCAAAAATTACAGATACAAGTGTCAAACTTATCCCATACGACACATTTCTGTGGAATTTTAGTTCTTTTATTTCCTTAATATTTTCAAAATGTTCAGTGGCAATGTTTTTGAATTTAAAATCTATATTTGTTACATCTAATTTGTTGTTGTTTGGATAAAAATATTTTTCCTTGTACAGAACTTTTTTATTTGAAAAACTTTCGTTAAGCATAGAAATATTACAATTGTTGAAAATAATCAAAAAATTGCCTGTAAGATTAAATTTTCTATCGTCACAATCTTGATCGACTTTTACATAATTAGAGTTTTTAACAATAAGGGTTTCTTCGTCTATATTAACTATTTCCGTTTCATTGTTATATATAAATTTACAATTATTAAAAAAAATACAATTTTTGCTTTTCTTCAAGGTTCTTATTGCTACGTTATCTTTGTAAATTAAATTCTGGCCGTTAATATCTACTATATATTGGTCTTCTGAATCTATTTCTAGGCTATTTTTATTGGGGATTCTAGTAATTAGTTTTAGTTCAGTTCTTATAAAAGTTTTTGGGATTTGTATTGCTACAATGATAGCCTGGTCACTAAATGTCATAATTCCTACCTTTAACATTTTTAACTTATAAAAATCTATTTCAAAGTCATTTATTTCCTGCGGAGAAAATATACTGGGATGAATTATGTTATTTTTTGCTGACACAATGTTATCCTGGATCTGATCTAATTTGTGTTCCAAATTCTTAAGCTTTGCTAATTGATCCAGAAAGAAAAATCTTGAAATATACTCATTGTTGTCCATTTTAATTTTTCCGAAATAGTTTAATATTTTTTTCCTGTCGTCTTCTAACGCGGATTTTAAATACCCCAGAGATTTATTAAAAGAATCATTAACGATTATTTGTTTATTTAATGTTTCTATAGCCTTATGGGAATTCTGATCAGTGACTGACAAATGGTCATATATTTCCCGTCTATCCTCATCATCCATAGTTCCAAACACCCATTTATATACCCTTCCTCCAAAATTGAACAATCCTCTCCTTTTCCTATTGTCTTTTGGTATTATAGTTTTTATTTTTGATTTCAAAAGTTGTACCTCATTTTCAAGTACATTTCGGTTATTTATATCTAAAGTTTCTATATTTTTCTCTATAGTATCTAGTATGTTTCTCACCTCACCAATATCTATAACGTGGACTATTGTTATAGTTTCGTTTACGATGTCGACTTCTCGCATCTTTATTTCGACAAATCCATTTTCCTCGGAAATCTTATTAACTTGCAGAGTTGCTCGACTCAGCTGCGTCAGGGACATTAGCAGTAGTGTTATTATGAGAATCTGAAAATTTCGAAGGTCTTTTAATATTAGAAACATGAACATTTTCCAATTTTTGTTTCCTAAACTTAGGTTGTTCCTTGTGCCTTACGTTTCTGTAATTCTTTATGTAACCTTCTTTCCTATTTTCTACGTAGTTTTCCCTAGATTCATTTCTTCTTTGAATCATTTTGCATTTTGCATTTTCTAATCTTTCCTTTATAATGCTATGATTGATCAATTTATTCTGCACATCTAAGGGACTACATTTTATCGTGCTATGATAGTTACTATTGTACAGTTTTATCGCCTTATTAATTTGGGTATTTATCGGAAGTTTTTCCTCTAAATTAAAGACTCTGATTTTCTCTGTGATCGTACTATTGAATCTTTCAATATCCGAATTACCGGTATGGCTATTCGGTTTTGTAAAATGATATTGAATTCCCTCCTGATCAAGGAAATTCATTACATTTGCGTTATTGAATTCATTGTCTAGTACAAATTTAGTAACATTGCCCTTAATGGCCAAAAATGCCCGAATCTTCCCAACTAGGGTTTGACTATTTCTGTCGTGCAAATAAAATGAAACTACATGTTTTGAAAATTTGTCAATGAAAATTATGAATGAATGTTTACTGTTGACATAAGTATCAACATGAATTATTTCATTCGTTGTGGAAGGGGTTTCAGTTAATCTGAATTTATTTTTAATTGGGTTTCTGTCGTATTTTGCTGATGAGCAAATATGACAGTTGTTTATTATCTTGTGAATTGATAATTTTAGATGCGGGTTCTATACTTTATGTTTGATATTTTCGTATGTAGCTATAATACCAGAATGTCCGCTCTCATACTTATGGAATAATGCTATTTGCCTATTCAGCTCATTGTCATCGTCTATATCTTTAGCAAAGTAGGAACACTTAACAAATTTAAATTTTTCTTTATCGGGAAATTCTTCAATCAATTGCAACTGAACCTTATAATATTCATGATCAGTCACCTCCGAATATATTCCTATTTTTCCTTTAATGATTTCTCTCCTTAGAATATTAGACACGTTCTCGTTTTCAATGTCGTTTCTATCTATATAAATTCGTTTATTACCAAAAACTGTTATCGTGTCCGTTTCCTTATTCTCCACTACAATAATTTGAATTTTAAAACGATTGACTACAGTATCCAAAATTGGAATACCATCATTAAAGTCTTCCTCTTGAGAGTGTATCGTTTGAACATCCATAGAATCTCCGTCATTACTTGTGTCTCCATTATGTATAAAATCTTCATTAAATATTTCTGCTAAATTTATCTCATTTGTCTCCGCATTAATTCTACTTAGAAAGTCTGCAATATAGTTACACTTTCCTTTTATATATTCTATTTTAAAATTATATTCGCCTAATTCAATAAGGTATCTCTGTAGCCTTGGGCTTATATCCCTGCCCGAATATTTGCTCATAAGCCACTTCAGGGGTTGGTGATCGCTTTCCAAGTCAAATTCTTGTCCGTATATATATGGCCTAAAGTATTTAACACCCCAAACTATTGCCAACAATTCCTTTTCAATTGTTGCATAGTTTGTTTCGTGTTTGTTAAGCGTTCGCGAAGCATATGCAACTGGGTGACCATCTTGAGTTAAGACAGCTCCAATTGCATTATTGCTTGCATCGGTGACAATTCTGAAACGCTTAGAAAAATTTGGATATCTTAATACGGGAGAATTTGTTATGAGCTCCTTAAGTTTTTCGAAGGCTACTATGTAGTTAGGGTCATTTTTATTTACCTTTCCGTTCTTCTTTAGATACCTAATCATTGGATATGCTATTTTAGCGTAATTATGGATGAATTTTCGATAAAATCCGGTCATTCCTAAAAATGACTTAATTTGCTTTTCGGTATCTGGAAGCTTAAGCTTCTGTATTATAGAGATTTTGTTAGGATCTGGTTTTACACCACAAGTTGTTAGTACATGACCCAGAAATTGCGTTTCCTTTTTGAGGAAATCACATTTATTTATTTGTATCTTTAGTTTGGCATTTCTCAAGGTTCTAAGTATATCCTTGATGTTATTAATATGTTCCATTAAGGATGAACTAAATATTAGTATGTCGTCCATATAAACAACACATGTCTTATTTATAAAATTTCTAAGTAGCGAATTCATCAATCTCTGAAAGGTTGATGGTGCATTTTTGAGGCCAAAGGGCATTCGTATAAACTCATAGTGCCCAAAAGGAGTAGAAAAGGCCGTTTTTTTCTATCCTCTTCCCTAAGAAGTATCTGATGGAAACCCTTAGCTAGGTCTATGGTCGAAAAATATTGTGCTTTACCCAGCTTATCTAATAGTCCATTTAAGTTAGGTATAGGATATTTGTCCTCTATCGTATGCTCATTCAGTTTTCGATAGTCAATTACTATTCTCCATTGTTTCTCCCCAGAATTATCGTTCTTTTTGGGAACAATCCACAAAGGGCTATTATAAGCAGAATTGCTCTCACGGATAATATTTTGTTTCAACATTTCATTTATTTGCTTTTCTATTTCACCTTCATGGATTTGAGGGTACCGATATATTTTCGAATATAAGGGTTTGTCAGTGTTAGTAATTATTTGATGTTCTATTTCAGTTGTAGCTGAAAGATTATCTCCCTCGAAATAAAATAGATCTTTAAATTCAGTAAGAAGATTTGTTATCGTTCCAGTCTCTTCTTCATTCAAATGGCTAAAATCAAGCTTGTTTAAAACGTTTTCTTTCAAAATTGGTTCGAGTAAACCTATGTTCTCTATATGAAAAGGGTAGTGCATCTCTTCGAAAAGGAATTTATCACCCAAAATTTCCACATAACCATGTTCGTTATTTATTCTCGCCTTAAGGGGTATCAAAAAATCTTGTCCGATTATAGCATCATATTTATCATTCTGAAAGTCAATTACTTTCCAACTAAGCGTTCCGCTACAATTAAAGTCTTTTGGAAAAGGTGTTACTATTTGAAAATGTATTTCATCAATTCCGTTTATCGTTCGATATTTAATAGGTTTTTTAAGTTTTTGTTCCGGGTAATTTTCAACTAATTTATTCCGCTTAACAATGCTCGTTGTTGAGCCAGTATCTATAAGGCATTTAATTCTTTGCCTACCTATAGTAATTATTATTATGGGCAGTTTAGATTTGGAGGCATTGTCAAAAAATTTACCTCGTTTTCCTCGACATTACTAATGTCCATCATGGTGCCGTTATTGTAATCGTTTGTAACGTGCCCTACACTTTCTCCGCGATCAACGCTCATGTGTGAAGTACGAGTCCTATTTGAACTTGTCCCTTGTCGATTATTATTGTTGTAATAACTTCCGCTGTTGTTGCCATTATTGCGGTTATAGTTATTATTGTACCGGTTATTATTACTGTTATTATTATTATTGTTCTTGTTATTACTAGTATTATTATTATCATAACTATTATTATTATTATAATTATTATTGTTCTTATTATTATTATTGCTGTTATTTTTATTATTATTATAATTTTTATTGCTATTGCAATTATTATTACCACTATTATTATTGTTCTTATTATTACTATTGTAATTATTATTGTTACCGCTATTATTATTGTTCTCTGGTCTCCGTTTATATTGCAAATTAACTCTATGGTCAAAAGCTATGGCCCTAGTATCATGTAATAATTTTAATTTCGTATATTTGGCAATTATATCGGTCATTGTTTCATGTTCACCTATATGTGCCCTTATTGGTCCATCTATTTTTTCCAACAATATGTCCACCAAATCCCTATCAACGTTTTCTGGTCTATATATGCCAGGTTTAAATGGATCAGCTAAATAAATATCATTTACCTCGTATTTACATCTCTCAAAATAACTAAATAATTCGCTTAAATTTCTTACTTTTATAGTCCTGCAAGAATTGAAGACCTCCGCATAAGTCCTTTTCGGGCTGAACTCCTGTAGAATTTTGGCTTTCATCTCCTCCCAGGTAGCATTGATTTGTAACTCCCTCACTCTTCGGCCAGCGTTCCCAAGAACCTTTTCGTTTGCAACAATTTTAACGCAAAACATAATAAGATCGTGGTTATTTCCACAAAGAGTGAGGTTTGTCTCCACGGCATTTATAAATGATCTGCAATTGTGGTTCTCCTCAAGTGGCTTAAGACGCCGAAATTGTTCGATGACGTCCTTGTCCGACATATTAAATAAAAATTGTTGATGCTGCTGTTGTACCTGTTGTAGTTGCTGTTGTTGTTGATCATATTGTAGCTGCTGTTGTTGTTGAGCTTGTTGTATTTGCTGTTGTTGTTGATCCTGTTGTAGTTGCTGTTGTAAATTGATTTGTTGTTGTTGTTCCAGCTGTTGCTGTTGTTGATTTATTTTCAACTCCTGTTGTTTTAGAACCATTTCAAGTTCTACTATTCTTTGCTGCAAATGTTCTGCCATGTTCTTTTCGTTTAGTTTGCGATGTGAGTCGAAAGTATTATTTCGTTTGTTGTTCATAAAAATTTGGTCTCTTATCGTTGTTGTTTATTAATTTTTTACTTTTCAATTTTGGTTTTTTGTTTTTTTTTTGTTTAATATATTTTTTATTTTACAATTTTCTGGTTTTTAATGTTATTTAATTCATTAATTTCTTTTTATTTATTTTTTGTTTTTAATCTTAATGGTACTTATTTAATTGTTTTTGCGTTCACTTAGTCCTATTTTTTTTTTTTTTTTTTTTTTTTGGTTCTTTTCACTTATTCTTTGGAATAAGTTACTTACGACTGCGCCAATTATAGATAAAATAAAATACACAAAGAAAATTGTGATATATCTATCTTTATTTAAATGAATCTTAAGACTGAGGCTTAAAAATATTTAAAATACAATTAGGGCTAAGCAACGCAGACAAAAATGCTTACGTTGCTGTCTGGCAAAGTGTGGGAATAAAACAGAAATATAATACAAAAAATGTTGCGATACAAAAATGCAATAAGATTCTAAATGGTCACTACACTTTGCCAGCCGTTACAATTAGTTGTGGAGGGGATACGTAACTCGCGCGACCGCGGACGCGACGGATGCGGACGCGACGCGCTCGCGGAACACAGCTCAGCAAAAATATCGCAATGATCTGAAAAATATATTCTGGCTGCCATACGCGCGGAATCGTGCGCGACTCGCTCGCGGAACACAGCATAGTGAAATGTCGTATGATAAATTTTATCTACGTATGTGAAATAATTACCTGTTGATCAAAATAGGCCACACATATACTATAAGCAGTTGCTTAAAGAAACCTTGCGACAGAATATTAAACGTTGCATTAGTCTTTCATTTCTGAAACTTGAATTTGACGTCTCTGCTCAATGATGATCTCTTATTGAATGAAGTCATTCAATTTTTAAAAGTTGTGATTCCTTTAATTTGCGAACCATTCCGTTATATTTGATGTTTATAAATAAACTGAAAAAAAAAACTTAAAGCGGTTTCGCAACTTATTTTTGAAGCATTTTTGCTGCAGCATCTTAAAAAACTCAGCGCCTGGTAAGCATAGTGAAACATTTTTCAAGTCAAAGGTATTTGTATCCCGGGCACGACCGGGTAAAAACAGCTAGTTGGATATAAAAAGTAAGCAAAAACGAAATTTGAGTGACATCGCTATAAATCTGTTGCCCACAGATTAAAAAATTTCATATGGGTTGGTATATTTTACGCACACAGAAAACAGATTGGTTGGAATTCGGTCACCACTAGAAAAAATTATAAAGGTTATATTAATTTTTATTGTAATTCTTTATTATTTATACAAGCAATAGATATTCTCTTACACCTATCGTATAAACCCAATTCTTAAAACTTAAGGTATCCACAACAATACAATTAGTTCCATTTTCCAAATTACTTCACTAGTTTAATTGAGGCAACATAATTCAACCAAGAATTATATGATTCACTTCTACGTATGGGCAACTGCAACTACTGAATTTGTTGATTTTATTGTCATTTTTAGAAATAAAGTAAAATTAGAAAACAAAAAAATGTAATAAGGAAAAATAATGTAAGCCGATAGCCTAAGTTGCTAGTGCTTTAGACTTAAGATTTATTAATAATAATTAGTAATTTATTGTTCGGTTCGAGATCATGTATACATTTTCTAATACTAGAAAAGATAATACTTTATGCACTGTAAGAGAAATATGAAAAAAAATGAGAATACACAAAAAGTAACATACAAAACATACGGTCCAATGCAATTGTGATTAATCTGTTAAGATATCACATGCCATTACAGTTCCCATCTATGGAACGGTAGGCAAAAATAAAAAAGCTTTTTTCACACTACGAGATTTGTAATTGATTAAGGCGATGTTAATGTAGAGAAAGCCAAAAATTGGAAAAACTCTGCTTGTTCGTTTTAACTCTCGTATAAAAAAGACAAAAAATAAACATCGTCATATTCTTTCCTTTCAAATGTTGAGTTAAATTGTTAATTAAGCATGAGTGGAAGTAATAGGCAGAAAGATGCTGAAGATGCACAAGTCACTTTGTTCGAAAGTAGTTACTCCATCTAGCGAAATTTTTCCAATATTTCTCTTGTTTGCATAAAGTATTATCTTTTCTAGTATTAGAAAATGTATACACGATCTCGAACCGAACAATAAATAACTAATTATTATTATTACATCGCATCGATAATACATAAAAAACTAACTTAACTTATTGTAATTTTTAGTATAATAAATATTTAAATAATAATAATAATAACTAGAGGACCCCTGCTGCTCCGCAGCATTATATTATATTATATTAATTTTAATAATATAATACCAAAATTTGCCAAGAGAAGTTAAGGTACAGTAATGCCAACATATGCCAAGAGAAGTTAAAGTAAAGTTGATTCTCCACGCAACGAATTTAAGCAGTTAATAGCTCAAAAGAAGGAGCTTGATCCACTGAGACCTATGTCAACAGCCTACGTTAATTAGAACTCTAGTTATAGAGGTTTGAGAGAAGAAAAATATTGAAAAAAATCTAGAATGCAAAGTTTATTCATAAATTCTTTTAATATATAAGATAATAACTAGCAGATTCCAGCCCTCGAAATTCGAGCGCAAATTCTAGGAAATTTTAATTTTTCATTAAATAAAAACCCTAAAAGTATGCTAACCAATTATAGCCAATTCACAAATCAACACAAAAAATAAACTCATTTTTATTATAAACACATTAACAAATTTAATAAACACACAAATAGCATTGTATAATTTTATGTACTTATGTGTTAGTAGCAATTTTAAATGCAATTTACTCAAAATAAAGGAAAAAATTTTTAAATCTGTAAATCAAAAAAACAGCTAAAAGGAAATACCTTTCAAATAATATACGTTTAGTCAAAATTAGAAAATTGCAAGAAGCAATTTTATTTTATTTCGTTTTTACAGTGCCCTTTTTACAAACAATTTCATTAGAAACGAAAATAAAAATCCTAGACTGTCGAAGAAGTGGCGAAGGTTCAACATCTGTTGGCAGAGCTTTTAGTTTAAACGAAGCGACAATAAGAACAATTAAAAAAAAAGAGAGTTCCATTCGACAATCAGTAATTTCTGGGTCAGCACTTAGTTCAAAAATAACTTCTTATAGTCGAAATTCTACTTTGGAGAAAACTGAAAAACATATGGTGTTATGGATTGAAGATATACAGGAAAACAAATTCCTATTGATGGGAAAATTATTAAAGGGAAAGCATTTAAAATATACAACCAAATTCAGGAGTTTGAACCATCAGTATCTCATCAGGGAACTAATAAAATTGCATTCAATGCAAGTCATGAATGGCTGACAGGTTTTCTCGAAAGACACGCTTTTCACAATGTAAAAATTCATGGAGAATTGGCATCAGCAGACGAAAATTCTGCAAAAAACTATCCGGATGAACCAGCAAAAATAATTCAAGAGGGCAGATATACTCCAGATCAAATATTTAATGCCGACGAAACGGCACTGTTTTGGAAGCAAATGCCAAAAAGAACATACATAGCAAAATCTCAAAAGACAGCTGGTGGCTTTAAAGCAGCCAAAGATCGGGTGACCCTCTTGCTTTGCAATAACGCATCTGGCGATAAAATGTTGAAGCCACTCTTAATCAACAAATCCCTTATGCCAAGAGCTTTAAAAGGTAAGGACATTAAACAACTTCCAGTTGATTTTATGGCGAATAAAATGGCATGGATGACGGCTAATCTAATCTGTTCCTGAATTCCAGAAATATATGACACAAAAAGATTTAGAATTCAAAATACTTCTGCTTGTTGATAATGCACCTAGCCACCCAGTGCTGGTACATCCGAATATTCAATTGTTGTTTTTGCCGCCTAATAGCACTTCTCTGATTCAGCCACTCGATCAGGGTATTATAGCAACATTTAAGATGTACTACATCAAGCAAACGTTAAAATATATTTTAGATTCAGTGGAAGAAAAAAAATTTGAATGTTATAGAAGCATGGAAAAGTTTAATATTTTCGATTGCATTACACATGTTTCTTTTGCCATCCAACAGTTGCGGCAATCAACCTTAAATGCTTGTTGGAAAAACATTTTACCAGCTTTCGTTCGAAGTGGAACTTCAGTGGTGCAAAGATCAGAAATTTGTTCTGAGATTATAAGCCTTTCAAATAATATATGTATGTGGCGATGGGTTTGACAACATCCAAACGGCTAACATCGATGAATTAATGCAAGAAGGTTCCATTGATGATGACAACTTAATTGAAATTTTGACAATCAATGAGAATAGAGATGTCAATATCGACGAAGACGAAGGTGAAGGTCAGGTTTTAACGGCTAATTTAATTTGTGAGGGCTCGAAATTCGCTACAACTTTGGAACAACATTTTCATGCTCATGATCCTGACATGGAGCGTATGTTAGAATTCCAACGTAAACTTAAATCGTGTGTTGCTGGTTATCAAGAATTATCTAAACAACTGGAGAAACCAAAAAAACAACTTCTTTTAACAAATTTTATAACAAAAAACCTATAGGGGCCGCTAATAATGAAGATAATTCTGCATCAGAACAAAACCCAACAGTTGTGTTAGACATATCTTCTGACGGCAGTGCTATTTCTAAGCCAGTCCATAATAAAGGTACACGATTGTTATCAACTAGCGATGAGTTTCCTAATTTTTTTTTTATTATACCCTATACCACTATGTGGTTTGGGTATAATGACTTTGTGCTGCTGTTTGTAACAACCAAAAATATTTGACCTACACCCATCTTTAATTATACCGATCGAATCAGAATCACTATCTGATTCGATTTAACGATGTCCGTCCGTCCGTCCGTCCGTCCGTCCGTCTGTGTGTCCATGTAAAGCTTGTAATCAAACTGCAGGTCGCAAATATGAATATATTTTGATGAAATTTGGTATTTGATCTTCCATGTGATGAACGCTATTGAAATTGGTGAGAATCGGTCCATGTTCAGACCTAGCCCCCATACAAATGACCCCTATGAAATCAACATATATTGCCATAAGATCCAAATTATAATACAAATCTTAGTCAAATTGGGTTTGTATGTATATATTACATCCATTAATCAGTAGTCCAAAAATGACCCCTATCGGACAACTCTTAGTCATAGGCCCCATATAGAGCTGCTTGCCGATCTTCACTTAAATCTATCAAAAAACAAAAATATTGCACTGATTCTTCTCAAATTTGGTTTGTATATATTTTTGCAAAATACAAGAGACCATACCAAACATGGTCAGGATCGGTCAATTTTTGGGCCTAGTCCCCATACAGATATAGCATCCGATATGAACTTTTTCATATCTGCAGCCGAAAAAATTAATAAAAATCCCACTCAAATTTGGTTTGTGCTTATTTTCTATATCCAGTTAGTTGGGCCTGAGAGAGAGGGTCTCTAAATGCATGGTATAGGGTATCGTATAGTCGGTCTAGACCGACTATAATTTTCTTACTTGTTTTTTTATTTTTTTGTACTTATGGATTGAATTTAAACTGTAAACTAAATTTATTTTCTTGTAATAAATATGAATTGTTTTGTTTTATTATTACTTAATGGAGTTTAATATCACTTTTTTTGTACGGTTTTTTAAGAAAATATTTGAATTTTTTTCATTTTACATGATTTTTTAAGGTTGTGGAACATGTCCCTAAATTTACATATGAATCGTGTATTTTTATACCCTATACCACTATGTGGTTTGATGACTTTGTGCTGCTATTTGTAGCAACCAAAAATATTCGTCCTAGACCCATCTTTAATTATATCGATCGACTCAGAATCACTTTTTGAGTTGATATAGCAATGTCCGTCCGTCCGTCCGTCTGTGTGTCCATGTAAAGCTTGTAATCAAACTACATGTCGCAAATATGAATATATTTTGATGAAATACCACTATGTGGTTTGGGTATAATGACTTTGTGCTGCTGTTTGTAACAACCAAAAATATTTGACCTACACCCATCTTTAATTATACCGATCGAATCAGAATCACTATCTGATTCGATTTAACGATGTCCGTCCGTCCGTCCGTCCGTCCGTCCGTCTGTGTGTCCATGTAAAGCTTGTAATCAAACTGCAGGTCGCAAATATGAATATATTTTGATGAAATTTGGTATTTGATCTTCCATGTGATGAACGCTATTGAAATTGGTGAGAATCGGTCCATGTTCAGACCTAGCCCCCATACAAATGACCCCTATGAAATCAACATATATTGCCATAAGATCCAAATTATAATACAAATCTTAGTCAAATTGGGTTTGTATGTATATATTACATCCATTAATCAGTAGTCCAAAAATGACCCCTATCGGACAACTCTTAGTCATAGGCCCCATATAGAGCTGCTTGCCGATCTTCACTTAAATCTATCAAAAAACAAAAATATTGCACTGATTCTTCTCAAATTTGGTTTGTATATATTTTTGCAAAATACAAGAGACCATACCAAACATGGTCAGGATCGGTCAATTTTTGGGCCTAGTCCCCATACAGATATAGCATCCGATATGAACTTTTTCATATCTGCAGCCGAAAAAATTAATAAAAATCCCACTCAAATTTGGTTTGTGCTTATTTTCTATATCCAGTTAGTTGGGCCTGAGAGAGAGGGTCTCTAAATGCATGGTATAGGGTATCGTATAGTCGGTCTAGACCGACTATAATTTTCTTACTTGTTTTTTTATTTTTTTGTACTTATGGATTGAATTTAAACTGTAAACTAAATTTATTTTCTTGTAATAAATATGAATTGTTTTGTTTTATTATTACTTAATGGAGTTTAATATCACTTTTTTTGTACGGTTTTTTAAGAAAATATTTGAATTTTTTTCATTTTACATGATTTTTTAAGGTTGTGGAACATGTCCCTAAATTTACATATGAATCGTGTATTTTTATACCCTATACCACTATGTGGTTTGATGACTTTGTGCTGCTATTTGTAGCAACCAAAAATATTCGTCCTAGACCCATCTTTAATTATATCGATCGACTCAGAATCACTTTTTGAGTTGATATAGCAATGTCCGTCCGTCCGTCCGTCTGTGTGTCCATGTAAAGCTTGTAATCAAACTACATGTCGCAAATATGAATATATTTTGATGAAATTTGGTATATAATCTTCCACCGGCCATGAGATGTATGCTGTCGGTGAGAATCGGTCCACGTTCAGACCTAGCCCCCATACAAATGACCCCTATGAAATCGACATAAATTGCCATAAGTTCAAAATCATCATATAGATCTCAGTAAAATTGGGTTTGTATGTGGTTATTAGATCCATTAATCAGTAGTTCAAAAATACTCCCTATAGGAAAATTCTTAGTCACAGGCCCCATATAGAGCTGCTTGCCGATCTTCACTTAAATCTATCAAAAAACAAAAATATTGCACAGATTTTTTTCAAATTTGTTTTGTATATATTTTTTCAAAGTATAAGTGACATTACCAAATATGATCAGGATCGGTCCATTTTTCGACCTAGTCCCCATATAAATATAGCATCCGGTATTAACTTTTTCATATCTGCAGCGAAAAAAATTAATAAAAATGACACTCAAATGTGGTTTATGCTTATTGGCTATATATCAATTTAGTTGGACCGAAGAGATAGGGTCTCTTAACCATGGTATATGGTATCGTATAGTCGGGCTGGACCGACTATAATTTTGTTACTTGTTTTTACACGATTTTGATTTACACGGTTTTCTTAGAAACGTACCTACCGTGTAAAAAAAGATTTTACTGTACAACCAAAATTTGAGAAAAAATGTGCAATATTTTCGTTTTTTGAAACATTTACGTGAATACCGGGTATCAGCATCATATGGGGCTATAACTAAGAATTGTCCTATAGGCTTTATGTTTGGACTACTTAAAACTGGATGTAATAAACATACACAAACCCAATTTGACCGAGATCTATATGATAATTTGGATATTATGGCAATTAAGGTCGATTTCATAGGGTCATTTGTATGGGGACTAGGTCTGAACATGGACCGAATTTCACAAATTGCAATAGCATTCATCCTAAGATGGGTCTTGGTCAAATGTTTTTGGTAGTTTCAAATATCAGCACAAAGCCAGTATACCCTGACCACATAGTGGTATAGGGTGTTAAAAAAATAAACACATACATTTACATATCGTAAGCCTATACGCAAACCGCCCTAACTAGCAAATAGATAATAATATAATAATATAATTTTTGGTGGACCATATATTTTCTGTATTTCAATTTTGCTATAGACAAAAAAAATCATAATTTCATTTACATTCCGATTATTTTATTCGAAAGTAAAATTGTCGCAGTTAATTGTGGAATATTAGCTAGTTTAATTGACTTTTTCGGCTGGCCTTGCACTAGCTCATATGATCAACACAATTTCTTAGTACATTTTCGGCAGTATGGAGTCGTATTTTGCCGATGACTGCACTAATTTCTTTTTTCAGCCCCCAATCGATGCTGGGTGATTAGTAAAACTCTCATCTTTAACAGCTCTCCACATATAATAGTCCAGCGGGGTCAAATCAGAGCTGCATGGTGGCCAATTCACATCGCCAAAATGTCAAATAACGTGATTTTCAATTGTTTCACGGCTTGTATGGCACAGCGACATCCTGTTAAAACAAAATTTTTGCCCAGATCCATATCATCGAAAAAGGGTAATCATTGTTCATCTTTCAAGCGTTCCATACCCCAATTAGAGAACCCACTCATTTCGTAAACCTCAAATGCTAAATTCTTCTCTTAACACGGCTGGCATTGGTGTTGTCATACTCAAAATAAACTGTAGTTCAAAATACAAACATTAGAGAGACCAATCTCTAGAAAACATATGCTAATAACTGATAGTGCTGTACCGTAAAAAATAGTGGAAAATTTATAAATCATAATTTCTATATATCTTTCCGGCAGATATCCTAGGGCAAAGTCCAATCAATGCAATTTACCCATAGTACACATAATCATCGATTTTCCAAGATTGGAAAAACTCCATAGATAAATAAATAAACCAGGTGGCAAAATGGGGGATTTAATTGGCACGTGAAAGATCAATAAAAGTTCAGATACCAATCCAAAATATTAATATTGAGAAATACTAGCACGTGGAGAACTTCTGATATAATATCGAAAACCTATAGTCCAACGGAGCAAGAATGCTTAATTTCAATATCTATGAAAGACTGCAGACCAGTGGTAGGGATGTTAATGAGACAGGTGTTTATGATTGGCAATTCTCTTAAATGTGAAGCATATTTTGTTGCACTAACCTGCGCTTATATACTCTATTCCATTTTCGTTACAAGATCTAAAATAAATTTCTAGGCTTGAAGTGATGAAACTTTTGGCATTCATCAAGAGTAATACTCTAGATAATATTGACTTAGATTATTTCTTGATGAATGGATTATCGTTATCATCAGCTAGGACTCATACTGATCTATGGAGAGCCTCTAACCCAACCTAACCAATTGTTTTGTCTATAAGAATATAATCTTAGATTTTGCCGCTTTATTCTTAAAGAAGATTAAAGTAAGTGGTGAAGTAGTCGATCAAAATTTTGAATTAATCTGATTTTGAAAACTAAAACTCAATTTTGTGCGTGAAAAACTTCAACTGATTCTAAATATGTATTGCTAACAGACAAAAAATAACATAGGTGGGGGAGTATCACTGGCAAACTGAACTCTTTTGTTTACAATTCCATATACTTTTATAGCAATGTTGTGTGAAAATATGAATTTTTGCAAAATTGTTTATTGCATTCGATATAGACTTAAATGAATTGCATAAAGACCATATTGCTGCGCTCAAATTGTTATACCTCACGGTTTCCCTATCTAGAGTTAACTATTTCTAACTATAACTACAATACAAGTAATAATCAGCTAGTAACTAGTACGTATGTACATATGTATGTAGTCGAAATGTTAGTAAATGTTGCTGTTGTGTGATTATGTAGTGTTCGATGATAAATAGCAACCGGATACACGAAGGAAAGTATAAAGCGCATATTAAGTTATACTTAAGTCAATCAAAAGACAATAATGAAAGCATTTCCGGCAAAAACACACATAAACTATGTTACAAATTGAATAAATTTGCTATAAAAAACTCATAACAATACCAAATGGCTTCTCTTTGTAACTGTTATTTCACTTATACTCATATATGACATTGTTTCATTTATGAATGGCGAAATTAAAAAGGTTATTTTTAAATCAATTTTGCAATATATGGAAATGAATTATATGCTAACCAGCATAGTGACGACAAAGCGTAGAAGTAACAGCGTAATTCGTTTTACAGTTCAACCTGTTTTTTCACATTTATACGACTTTAAAGCTTAAAACGATATAAAGGGTGTGCTAAAAAGATCGCTGAATTTATACTGTACATCCATTAAAATCGGGTAAACTTTTGCCACATTACCAACTTTATTTTCGAAGAAAAACAGTAACAATGGGGCTCAACGTTATATTCAACAATGTTGTTTATTGAGTTACAAATGGGGATCAACGAATAAATTTGAATATTGAGAAGTTTTCGTTCATGTCGTTTTCGTGATGGTCGATCAACCAATTACAAAATTCTCTTCTTGAAATAAATACATCAAGATTTTAATAAAAATTATTTAATTTTTGTAACTTTTTTGCAATAACATAAAAAATTTTTGTTTTTTCTTTTTTTATATAAAATTTAATATATACAATTTCTTTATACCCAAATAAGGAATCAGGTAATTAACCACTGACTAAATGATGCACTCTGTATCTACGAAACAAGAGTAAAATAATTTTTTTTAAATAAATAATTTTATTTTTATTTAAATAGTGCGTGGTAAAGAAGAAGAAAGCATATATTTTCAAAAATTCATAACTGCACTGTATTCTTAAACGGACCGGTTTCTGGTATTTCAGCCTTCATCAGCGATTTATCGAACATTGTGATAATTGTTATGTTTTTTTTTTTAATTGAATAGATTGTTTCTATATGAAAATTTTTTCTACTTAGGGCGGCCGTGAGGTTTGAACCGTGCATAAAGTGCATATGTAAGTATGTACAAAACCGTACATCACATATGACAACTCTTACGAAAACTGAGAATAGTGGAAATTAGAAGTGTAAATATTCAAAAAATTCAAAAATAACGATTGTTTGTTTGGACAGTGTTGTATCTTCAGAAATTAATTAATACAAAGTAAAGCTGTATGGTAGAAAACTGAATCTAACCACACTGCTCGTAGGCCTGACTTTAGGTGAGTGTGTTAAAGCGCTGATCAAAAAGTGCAAGTACGAGTGTATGTGAAGGTTCACGGCTCAAACCTCACGGCCGCCCTAAGTAGAAAAAATTTTCATATAGAAACAATCTATTCAATTAAAACATAACAATTATCACAATGTTCAATAAATCGCTGATGAAGGCTGAAATGCCAGAAACCGGTCCGATTAAGAATACAGTAAAGTTATGAATTTTTGAAAATATATGCTTTCTTCTTCTTTACTACGCACCATTTAAACAAAATTAATATTAATTACAGTAGTAATTACAATATGTCTGAAAAATGACTATAAATCTAACAAATTTTATTTTTACGTACATAAAAACTTTTTTCATGGCTGCAAATCAGAATCATTTACCGCTAAATTTATGGTATATGCACTGCAAGGAACAAAAAAGGCTCTTGGGTTTATTTAAAGAATTCAACTTTTAATACCACTATGCCTTCCGCGCACATTGGAGCCGTTATCATAACTATGACCTCTCATATCGGCCACTTACAAGCTATGTGACTCTAATAATTCAATAATCTTGCATGTAATCGGAGCCTACAGTCAAGCTCGAGTACTCAAGCTCATCGAAACTCGAGAAACTCGAGTAGTAAAATTTCAAACTATTCGAGGGAAAATTATGGAGGCGGCGAACTTATACTCGAAAAAAACAGCCACTTTCAAATCAATTCACCGAAATAGATCAGTCGTTTTTTATACAAAAGTACGAAAATATGCACTCTATGCATTTTTAGTATGTCAACGATATATACAACAATTTTTTTATACCCTATATATCAAATATCAATATATTTTGATGAAATTTGGTACATAAGCTTTCGTCGAGCATAAGATGAAAGCTATTGAAATTGGTGAGAATCGGTCCATGTTCAGACCTAGCCCCCATACAAATGACCCCTATGAAATCAACATAAATTGCCATAAGATCCAAATTATCATATAAATCTTAGTCAAATTGGGTTTGTATGTGTTTATTACATCCGTTTATCAGTAGTCCAAAAATGATTACTATGGGACAACTCTTAGTCATAGGCCCCATATAGAGCTGCTTCCCGATCTTCACCTAAATCTATCAAAAAACAAAAATATTGCACTGATTCATCTCAAATTTTGTTTGTATACATTTTCGTAAAATACAAGAGACGTTACCAACCATGGTCAGGATCGGTCCATTTTTGGAGCGAGTCCCCATATAGACATAGCATCTGATATGAACTTTTTCATATCTGCAGCCAAAAAAATTAATAAAAATGCCACTCAAAATTGGTTTATGCTTATTTTCTATATCCAATTAGTTGGGCCTAAGAGATATGGTCTCTAAACGCATGGTATAGGGTATCATATAGTCGGTCTAGACCGACTATAATTTTCTTACTTGTTTATCAATTAACTAGTTTAAAAGCAGTAACTGTGTAACTTGAATAATCTCTATATAATCTTCTGGTTTCTATTTAGGTCGTTTTTTGAAATCTCTATGTTGAGTTCTAGATAAATTTGAACCATGTGTGCCTTAAATATTTGTTGTAAATCGATGTCGAACTTGCGTGAAGTGAATTTTTTCATATATTTGTATAGAAAGTGGTCGAGCTTTTTCGAGTAGTAGTTCGCCAACAACACAATTATTGTTGGAATACTTTGCAATTTTAAGAATATTATCTCGATATTTTTGCAACTATGAATAGTAAAAAAATTTAGCAAGTCGTGATGGAACTTTTTTTAAGTTACATCAAACTTGCACATCAAATTTTCGCACATTTGTATAGAAAGCAGCTGATCTTTTTTGATTAGTTGTTCGCCCAGAGCATAATTTTAATCCGAATGACTTAATTTTTTATATGAGTCATATGTGAATTAGTCAATTACGGGCAGTGTTTTTTGTCATCCAAGCTTCAACTTTTTTAGAATGCTCTGAAACTTGAAGGAAGTGTTCTCTTTATATACACAGCTCTAACGAATATAATTTTTAATTTTTTTTTTTTATACATAATTGAGGAAAATTTTCTGGAAAATATCATCAAACTTCAAATAAGAGCATATTTTCACACATTTGTATAGAAAGGGGCCAATAGCAGTCGAGTAGTGGTATACCGACGCCACAATTTGGTAGGAATGGTTTAAAATTTTTAGTGAGTAATCTTTGAATATAGTCAATTGCAGACAGTTAAAAAATTAAAATTTTTTATTTTTATTTTCTTACACTTTTTGCAAAATTTCCAATCTTTTTCGAGTAGTAGTTAGCCCACTCCATAGTTTTTATCAGAATGTTTTAAAATTTCAGGAGGGTAATCTATCAGTATAACTGACTTCAAAATATATAAAATAATACCATGTATTTTGGGAAATTTTTTTTTTTAAGGAAGTCAAACATCTATGAAGCGAATATTTTCCAACATTTGTATGGAAAGGCGTCGAGCTTTTTCGAGTAGTAGTTTGCCCACGCCAGTAGGACAGTATGATTCATGTGAAATTTAAAGATGATGTTCTTGGTACTTTTATGATTCCAAAAAGTATACATTTGTTATACTAAATACCTATATTTATTTTTTTACAAGCTTTCAAACATGAACAAGTAAGAAAATTATAGTCGGTCTAGACCGACTATATGATACCCTATACCATGCGTTTAGAAACCCTATCTCTTAGGCCCAACTAACTGGACATAGAAGATAAGCAAAAACCAAATTTGAGTGGGATTTTTATTAATTTTTTTGGCTGCAGATATGAAAAAGTTCATATCGGAAGCTATATCTATATAGGGACTAGGTCCAAAAATGGACCGATCCTGATCATGTTTGGTAAAGTCTCTTGTATTTTGCAAAAATATATACAAACAAAATTTGAGAAGAATCAGTGCAATATTTTTGTTTTTTTAATAGATTTAAGTGAAGATCGGGAAGCAGCTCTATATGGGGTCACAGGGACCATTTTTGGACTACTCATTAATGGATGTAATGAACGCATACAAACCCAATTTGAGTACGATCTATATGACAATTTGGATCTTATGGCAATTTATGTCGATTTCATATGGGTAATTTGTATGGGGGCTAGGTCTGAACATGGACCGATTCTCACCAATTTCAACAGCGTTCATCCCATGGCCGATAAAAGGTTATATACCAAATTTCATCAAAATATATTCATATTTGCGACCTGCAGTTTGATTACAAGGTTTACATGGACACACAGACGGACGGACGGACGGACGGACGGACATTGTTAAATCAACTCAGAAAGTGATTCTGATTCGATCGGTATAATTAAAGATGGGTCTAGGTCAAATATTTTTGGTTGTTACAAACAGCAGCACAAAGTCATTATACCCAAACCACATAGTGGTATAGGGTATAAAAATGTTAAGTTTTACGTTTCAAAGCTCGAGTAATTGGGAGCTCTACATGTAATTCCAGCTCCAGAGCTGTTATCGATTTCAATAAAACTTAAGAAATGCTCATACACCTCGGACAATTAATGACATTTGCTCAGTATAAGAAATATCTGGAGTACAATCAACGATTATTGAATAATATTTATTCAGTTTTACTAACTTTGTAATTTTCTTTAATCATTTTATTTTGAGTTCTTTTGCCCAAATAATGTACGCGTAATTTTTCATTTTTTATTTGACGTACGTGTTCCTTCAAGATTGGATCGAATTGAGCTATAAGCTGTATAACTTTAAGAAATTTCCATTGTTATCTTCATATAACTTATCGGAAGTTCCTCTCAAAGCTATGTTCTGTGACCCGTATAAATTAATAATCTCAAATAACATCTCCAATACATTTCGCCAATGTACTGCATTTTCAGCCATGACTTTTTTTATTACTGAATCCAATTTTTTCTTCCTTCAATATTCTGATCAAGTCATGATATGTCATGTTGAGATCCATTTTATGTTTTCAATTATATTTTCATGCTCTTTGAATATGACTGACACATTTTTGCAATCATTGAATCCATCAACAGTTAGAACTATTTCTTTCTTAGAAAAAAGCCTGCATGGAAAACAGAATTAGATTTTGAATAAACCAACCACTTTCGTTGAATCTCTTCACCGTTAGGAAATGTTCGATAATGGTTTGTAGAACAAAACTTCCGACTTTTTTTTTTAATAGTCAATGGAAGAGTAAAATTATTTATTTCCTCTGGTCCTCGTTAGAAATAAATTGATATTTGGACCAATATTTTGCAGCCAATTTTCAATATCGGACATATAGTCTTGGGTACTTGAAACAGCATCCAAAGATTTATCTTCGGACTTTACCGTTTCTCAGTGAGAATTTATGTCAAATGTATTATCAATGTCAGGGAAATTATGTTATGATTCGAGATTAGAGTTTGAGTTGGAACCGTATTCATCAACCTCCAATGAATTGGATGAACTTATCATATCTGAACATGTGCATGTAGACTGTGTCTCAATATGGTGGTGCTCATTTTCCGATTCTATATCTTCACTATGGTGATCAACATTTGAAGATTTAAAAACAGGAAATGTTCTGACATTTCTTATTTGGTTTTCCTGATTTACTTTCCTTTTTTTTACCTTGGTAGCCACTTAGTTTTTTTGGAGGCGTCATTAATGATTGGGTTAAAAATAAAACCTAACAGTGTAGAAAAACGAAAGTTGAGATGTTGATATTAAATAAATTTTATATTCATGCATCCATACATACCTATTATCTTTACAGCTGTAACTTTTAAAACTAATAACCACTACATACATACTTTGAAAACTTTATAGGTATTATTTTAAAAGTTTAATACTTGTCTAGTTTGTGTTACAATAATATTTAAATAAATTCTAAATAAACCACAGACCAACTAACATTTACAGGCCAACAAATTAGAGCAGAAGAATAGGTTTTTTTTTTATTAATATATTTAATATATGTATATATAACTCTAGCTCCTATTAGCCTACTAACTATATGATAAATATGGATTTTAAATAAAGAACAAAACCGGGCCGGCCCTGGGTCAGGGTATAATGAATTTGTGCTGGTGTTTGTAACTACCAAAAATATTTAAACTAGATCCATATTTTATTGTACCGATCGACTTAGCATCACATGTATGAAGATTTCGATTTAGCGATGTCCGTCCGTCTGTGTGTCCAAGTAAAATTTTTAATCAAACAAAAGGTAGCAAATTTGGTATGTAAGCTTTAATCAGCCATAGAATAAGCATTATTGAAATTGGTGAAAATCGGTACATGTTCAGACCTAGTCCCCATACAAATGACCCCTATGAGAACGACTGAAATTTCCATATGATCTAAAAAATCGTATAGATCCGTTCAAATTGGGTTTGTGTATATTTATTACATCCATTAATAAGTAGTCTAAAATAAAACCTATTGGACAATTCTTAATCATAGCCCCCATATAAAGCTGCTTCACTTATATCTATCAAAAAACAAAAATATTGCACAGAATTTTCATAAATTTGATTTGTTTATATAACGGGTGATTTTTTAAGAGCTTGATAACTTTTTTTAAAAAAAAAACGCATAAAATTTGCAAAATCTCATCGGTTCTTTATTTGAAACGTTAGATTGGTCCATGACATTTACTTTTTGAAGATAATTTCATTTAAATTTTGACCGCGGCTGCGTCTTAGGTGGTCCATTCGGAAAGTCCAATTTTGGGCAACTTTTTCGAGCATTTCGGCCGGAATAGCCCGAATTTCTTCGGAAATGTTGTCTTCCAAAGCTGGAATAGTTGCTGGCTTATTTCTGTAGACTTTAGACTTGACGTAGCCCCACAAAAAATAGTCTAAAGGCGTCAAATCGCATGATCTTGGTGGCCAACTTACCGGTCCATTTCTTGAGATGAATTGTTCTCCGAAGTTTTCCCTCAAAATGGCCATAGAATCGCGAGCTGTGTGGCATGTAGCGCCATCTTTTTGAAACCACATGTCAACCAAGTTCAGTTCTTCCATTTTTGGCAACAAAAAGTTTGTTAGCATCGAACGATAGCGATCGCCATTCACCGTAACGTTGCGTCCAACAGCATCTTTGAAAAAATACGGTCCAATGATTCCACCAGCGTACAAACCACACCAAACAGTGCATTTTTCGGGATGCATGGGCAGTTCTTGAACGGCTTCAGGTTGCTCTTCACTCCAAATACGGCAATTTTGCTTATTTACGAAGCCATTCAACCAGAAATGAGCCTCATCGCTGAACAAAATTTGTCGATAAAAAAGCGGATTTTCTGCCAACTTTTCTAGGGCCCATTCACTGAAAATTAGACGTTGTGGCAGATCGTTCGGCTTCAGTTCTTGCACGAGCTGTATTTTATACGGTTTTACACCAAGATCTTTGCGTAAAATCTTCCATGTGGTCGAATAACACAAACCCAATTGCTGCGAACGGCGACGAATCGACATTTCACGGTCTTCAGTAACACTCTCAGAAACAGACGCAATATTCT
The DNA here is from genome assembly GCA_963682025.1 of Cordilura impudica. Classification (NCBI taxonomy): domain Eukaryota; kingdom Metazoa; phylum Arthropoda; class Insecta; order Diptera; family Scathophagidae; genus Cordilura; species Cordilura impudica. Next base: position 263,750,269 of record OY821517.1, on the reverse strand, counting down.
CTTCTGTACGCACTGTACGCATTCGTGTGGTTGGTTTAATGTCCAATAAAGTAAACTGAGTGCGAAACTTGGTCACAATCGCATTAATTGTTTGCTCACTTGGTCGATTATGTAGACCATAAATCGGACGTAAAGCGCGAAACACATTTCGAACCGAACACTGATTTTGGTAATAAAATTCAATGATTTGCAAGCGTTGCTCGTTAGTAAGTCTATTCATGATGAAATGTCAAAGCATACTGAGCATCTTTCTCTTTGACACCATGTCTGAAATCCCACGTGATCTGTCAAATACTAATGCATGAAAATCCTAACCTCAAAAAAATCACCCGTTATTTAAAAAAAAAGAAGTGACTTTATTAAATATGGTCAGGATGGGTCCATTCTCGACCTAACTTCCGTATATCTATAGCATCTAATATAAACTTTTTGAAATCTGCAGCCAAAAAATTAATAACAATGCCACTCAAATTTGGTTTATGCTTATTTTCTGTATGAAGAGCTTTAGCAGCTAGTGTTTGATTAATATAATTTTGTAGTAATTTATTATTATATAATTATTAAATAAATTAATAAATCTAAATTTATATCTAATTTGTTGGTATAGTTGGTATAGACCGACTATAAATTCGTTACTTGTTTTTTTATTTATTACAATTTCAAATTACATTGGGATTAAAAAAACACCCTTCACTTAATGCATTAAGTAAATTCCAAGAATTTTGTTTCACAATTTAAATATCCTGATTCATGTAGGAATCTTATAATAAAATAACACTGTGGAACAAATTCATGTTAGCAAAAGTTAGGTCGATTCTGAGAGTGAGTGGTGAAAATAGAGGCTAAGTTAGAAGACCCGTATCGCGGCGTTTGTTTATGTTAGTTCGAATTTTTTTTTTAATCGACCTTCGAACTTTGCGGTCAAATGTCGATTTTCAGCATATTGCTTATGCGGTTTTTTTGGCTATAACTCGTCGACTACTTGATATTCAATCTGTAAAAGCCAAATTATTGCTAGAGACCTGTGCAACAATTAAAATTTTTTAAAAATTTGATTTAGAAAATTTATGTAATGCTTATGAAGCAAAATGTTTGCTTTTTGAAAATATTTTCCACAAAACTAAGTCGTTTTTGCTTTCTGTTTGATCTGTAATATGCTTCTCAGTTTCTTCAATAAATTTCATTTGAAAAGAAAATGGTCTTAGTCGAAAATTTGCGTTAAAAATCCCAAAACCATTAAATAAATAGCGATTTAAGTAGAAGTAATTAAAAAGGGAAGTTCCAAGAATTAGGAATCATTAAAACAACTATTTTGTTTTCAACCACCGCACAGGTAGCGATTTTTTTTCTATTTCGTACAAGCGAAGATGATTCAGTTAAGACTCGAAACTCAGCCGAAGCTGATGTCTTTTAATTTTCGCCCGGTCGTGATAAAATTCGCTATTAATATTTTTGAAACTTATTTCATTTTGTAAGTGATTTAAGTTAAGTGCATCGGTTTCATAAAAATAACAAAAAAAACATAGTGTAATATATATTGTATTAAAAACGTGGGAACCAAAATGTAAAATCGACCATTTTTGTAATGTTTGCGGACGTTTCATAGCAAGCGATGAAAAATGTGGCAATGCGAGTGATTTTTTTTTGGAAGCCTATAAACAATATTTCTCGCAAGACTTTATCACTGACGTAAACTATGCCCCTAAAAAAGTTTGCTTTAATTGCTATTCAACTCTTATGCAATGCAAAAGTGAAAAGAAGAAGGCTATACCTTTTGGTATATCAATGATGTGGTTAGACAATAGCCCGCATTAAGAAGAAAATTGCTATGGATGTATCAACTACCATAAAACTTTGAATAGAAGGAAAGCAAACAATAAAACTTATGTAGCAGTGCCAAGTGTCCAATTACCATTACCGTACTCAGAATTCGTTCCAGCACCAACATACCGAAGTATTGATCTTCAAACAGATATCAGTACTACAACCGCCGCTGCCACATCCATGGATTTTTGCTCAGAATACGACCCTGGAGAAGGTACATCCAATGAAACATCAAAGGACCCAATCCTAGTCACACAAAACCAATTGGATGGAATTGTTGCAAATTTGTGTTTGACTCAGAAAAAATAGGAACTACTGGCTTCATTTTTGAAAGGAAATAATTTTCTGGCGAAAGGTACCAAAGTAACAGCATATCGAAAACGCCAAAAAGAGTTAGAAAAGTTCTTCAATGTGAATGATGCAAAAATTTCGCTTATTGCAACGATATTGAAAAGTTAATGGAGGCGATAGGGTTAACCTATAAAAAATATGATTGGCGTTTATTCATCGATAGTTCACTAATCAGCTTAAAAATTGTGCTTTTGCACAAGACAAATAGAATGCCTTCTGTTCCGATTGCGTATAGCACGGACACTAGTGAAAATTTCGATAATTTGAAACACATTCTGGAAGTAATCAAATATAACGAACACCAGTGGCGCATTTGCTGCGACCTCAAAATATTTTCATTGATTACAGGCTGAACAGCATCTGGCCGTCCAAAATATCCATGCTTTTTGTGCGATTGGGATTCACGATACGGAGAAGGGATTAAAGGAAGAAACCAGTACAAACAGCATAGCTGGAATAGTCGCATTGGACGGAAATGGCCTAAAGACAATAGGCTACACGAAAGTCTTGTTCCTGAAATGAAAATTTTGTTGCCGTTGCTCCACATTAAACTTGTCATTGCTAAAAATTTTTTTAAATGTATCGCAAAAAGACCAGCAGTATTCAACCGCTTAAAAGACATTTTCCCAAGACTAAGTAACGCCAAAATTCAGGAAGGGGTTGTTAATGGTCCCGACATACTGAAACTAATGAGTCGTCAAGATTTTGACCAATTTCTGACAGACCGAGAATTAAATGCATGGCTCGCATTGAAAGCAGTCATTAAAGAACTTTTGGGTAAAGAACGCAAAGGCAACTACAGGCAATCTGTTGCAAACATGTTGGCAGCTTTCGATGACATTGGGGTTAATATGTCGTACAAAATTCATCTCTTGCATCAGCATCTTGATCAACTCGCTCAACAGTTGCCAACTGAATCTGATGAGCAAGGCGAACGTTATCACCAAACTGCGCTTCCATTTGAAATAAGGTAACTATAGAGTGTGCATATTTTGAATTCCAAAATTTTTTTAATATCTTTGTCAGAGTGCACAATTTAAACATGTTAACTATTGAAAACTATTTTCGTTTCAGGTATAGAGGAAAGAAATCTCCAGATGCAATACTCGCTGAAATTTGTTGGTGGTATAAAAACACCTTTGAAGAAGAGGAAGACGAGGAAAAAGAGGAATAAGGGGAAGACAAAGATGAAATTCCAGAATATCTGTTGGACGAAATTATCGACCTTTCCGATGATGATGACGATGACCAAGATATTAGAGAGTGCAGTGATGTTGATCCACAGCCGCCTGCTAAACGGCAACTGGCCAAATCATTAATTTAATTTATTTAATTTTTTACTTAAAACTTTTCATAACTAACATTTCAAAAATATATTTTTTTCCATATTTTTATAACTTCTTTTCAAAGTTTCTTCAAAACCAACACTGAACAAAATTGTTACATAAAAAATGAGAAGTAAATTAATATTAAACTGGAAAACGCAAGTTTTGTATTATGATTGTTTTCTTTTCAAATGAAATTTATTGAAGAAACTGAGAAGCATATTATAGATCAAACAGAAAGCAAAAAAGATTAGTTTTGTGGAAAATATTTTCAAAAAGAACCAAAAAAATTTTCTGAATCAATTTTTTTTTTAAATTTTAATTGTTGCACAGGTCTCCAGCAATAATTTGGCTTTGATTGAAAAAATATCAATTAGTCGACGAGTTATAGCCAAAAAAACCATATAAACAATATGCTGAAAATCGGCATTTGACTGCAAAGTTCGAAGGCCGAAGAATTGACCTAACTTTTGCTATCCTGAATTTGTTCCACAGTGTAATATGAAGTTTAGATTAAATTAAGTAAGGTTGTAAAATACCCTTCACTTCGATGTACGTGCACATTAATATCTGGACTTAGTGCGCTAATTATAATAAATTTAAACAACATATTTGAAGAACTAAAGGATTTGATAAACTTTATAAATTATTCGAACAAACGCATTGAATTGTCAACTCTTTTTAGGGGTGTCTCCATATTTTACGTCATATCATGGCTCAATGATGCCTGCTTTGCCACATTTTCAATAACATACTGCTCGAAATAATGACAATCATATTATCCTCAGTTTACCTAGATTAATGATTTATTTTATGAATGAGCGTGATTCAACTGAGAGGCAGACTGATGGAAAGACGAACGTCTGTGGGGGTATCAAAAACAACAATGTTATTATAATAATATTAACGATTTAGATATTAATCTGGCTTACAGCAATATTACTACGCCAAATATAGATTTTATTATAAATCTATTAATAAATAATAATAGAAATAGGCGAGATCCACAATTCATCATGCCCAACAAATTTTCCTTAATTATTGTATGGCATACTTAACCGTTAGTGTAATTCCAAGTAGGGCTAAATGCCCACAAATTCTGACCCCTAATACCTTACGCGGATATAATATTGCATAAGCATTATTCAGTTAAGTTTGTCATAGCACTTATTTATAGTTAATATTAGGAATAATAAGCTGACATATTTTGTGCAGCTTATCATATAAATGGAGATGACCGACAATAATTTTTTATACCCTATACCACTATGTGGTTTGGGTATAATGACTTTGTGCTGCTGTTTGTAACAACCAAAAATATTTGACCTAGACCCATCTTTAATTATACCGATCGAATCAGAATCACTTTCTGAGTTGATTTAACAATGTCCGTCCGTCCTTAAATCTATTAAAAAACAAAAATATTGCACTGATTCTTCTCAAATTTTGTTTGTATATATTTTTGCAAAATACAAGAGACTTTACCAAACATGATCGGTCCATTTTTGGACCTAGTCCCTTTATAGATATAGCATCCGATATGAACTTTTTCATATCTGCAGCCAAAAAAATTAATAAAAATCCCACTCAAATTTAGTTTTTGCTTATTTTCAATGTCCAGTTAGTTGGGCCTAAGAGATAGGGTTTCTAAACGCATGGTATAGGGTATCGTATAGTCGGTCTAGACCGACTATAATTTTCTTACTTGTTTCTTCTTATTACTATATTGAGGAACGACAAGTGATTCACACATGTACTATTTGCCTAAAAGTAGAACGTGGCACTTATGACTTTCAAACTTTGTGCATTTCGCAATTGAGTTTATTGCATTTGCTACAAGTACTCGCATATATGTACAGCACTATAACTCATACATACTTAAAACTCAATCAGGCATCATATCAGTGAATATAAATTTTTTTACTTATCTTATGCTATGTATGCTATGGAACTATAAATGTTCTTCACATTTCTTTCCATTTGCTAAATATGTAGCAATGTGTATTATTAATACTGACATGTCCTTCAACAGTGACATTAACTTAGTTGCATAGTTGAAGTACATCTTAAATCAAAGAGTACAATTTTTCTTTAGCATCACAGCTCCGACTGTTCAAAATTGTAGTTAATGGATAACTAAAGTGAACATGTAAAATTATATACTCGTAAGTTATGAATTCATACCCAGCAAGTATTTATATTACTGAGAAACGATTCATATATTTATACTTAAGAAAGCAATGAGAACAAATAGTTTCTTACAAAGATCTAAAAAATATATTGGAAATAAAAATATATTTTACAAAACGAAAATGAAGAGATGTCAATACCACGTTATAACTTTTGATGATAAGTAAGGTTCCAAGGTAAACCCTTATGGAAAATATTGTGCTGTTAATAGAAGCCGTGCTTTTTTCCGCCAACTTGGAAGAAAAAACTTTGCACACCGAAAGACATTTCTAAAGCGGTTCTCATTGTTATATTACTTATATTTTAAATAACTATTTATCTAAAATCATTGTATAAAGATACAACTCACATCGCACAGTGGTTCAAAACCAAAAAAAAGTGGTAATAAGTCTGGAACTTCTAAACTGTTGGTTGGATTGAAATAGTATATTCTAGGCGATTGTAGCCAAGGATACAGGCTTTCAAAATATTTATTTTTGAGATACCCTGTTGTAACACAGGGTGAGCTACAGGGTGCCAAAGTCGACCACCTCGAGGTGGAAAATGCTTTCAAAGCTTGTAACTTTTATAAATATGAAGTGATTTTTACGTTTTTTAAATTTTTCAAATAACCAATAAATTATTAACAGAAAATATGCTCATACTACCTAGTTATCACTTATGGTTTAAAAAATATTTGATTTTAAAAATCAACATTTGAACTTTTCACCAAATTCTTTCTTGGGTTTTCGCAAATAATATTTTTATTAAAATAGATTAAAAAAATCTAAAAATAGTCAGTACTTTTTAAAAAAATACGCTGAAGTATTTTTTGAATTATTTCAAACCGTTTAGTGAGCACAAAATCTTAAAATTGACTTTTTGAATCAGGTTCTAAAAATTGCAAATTTTTGCCAAAAAATACCCTTCATTCTTTCACTTTTTTCTCACAACCTTGGTAAAACATGTATATATTTTTCTACATATTTTAAAAGAATATGCTTCAAGAATGGTTGTAAGTGAAATTTTTAATATTTTTGGACATGCACCCTACGTCCAGCATTGGACGAAATTGGGCAATTTAAAAAAAAAAAACTAAGTTTTAAAAGTTAATACAAAAATATCCGCTCGATTTCTTCAAATATTTCACCGCAATATTAAAGCTCCAAATATTTTTATTTATTTGCCGCAATAAAATTTACCGCCATTACATAAACGTTGTCAGGAGGGCTTAAATGGTGAAAAAAGTCAAATTTTCATACGAATTTTTTTGTTAACATAAAAAACATGTTAAGATTAGCTATTTTTATATTTTGTTTATTGATTCAGAACGATATTTAAATTATCTAAAACACTTCAAAAAATTATTTTGATAACGTTAATAGTTTTTGAGATATTTATATTCAAATTTCAGAAAAAAATATAGAAAAACTATGGTTTTTCGTTTTTTTTTGGTTTGTTTGGTAAAGTGTTCCCAAAATTTTTGAATTTTTCTTATTATTATACATATTGTTAAAGAAGACATATTTAGCTATTCAAGGATATATAACATGTCTATCAAATATTTTGCAACATGCTGAAATAATGACCCCAAACCACGTTCCACAGGCAAAAATTTAGCTATTTCTATATTTGTTCATATAAATGGTCATTTACATAGTGAATGACATATTTTTTTATTGTTTTTTGGTAAAGGGTTGCATACGTTTTTATTACTTCAAATAATTTTATATATCTTTTCAAAAAAGGTATAATTATAAGTTAATGCTGTATGAAATATTTACCTAATGAGTTTCAACTGATCACAAAATTGCCCGAAACTCTGATACCTATTGCAAAATATCTGTAATTCACAATACCTTTTTATGCAAAAAAAAAAACAGGTAAAAGCCAAATCCTTAGATTCACTAAAACAAAATTTAAGTATTGGTTGAAGTACCTGCCCGATATATTACCTTTCGAAAAGTATTTTCAGTATATAACCATGAGTTTCTTGTTTATTAAGATCACTTACGTATAATCTATCATGGAGATTACATTAAAGTATTATTCACTTTGCAAAGTTATTTGGGAAAATCCTTCCGATTCTACTATTCATTCATCACGTTCGGAAAAAGTCTCGAAATTATTTTATACAATTAACAACACTTACGATTGAAATGTGAGATCTGAAGATGTTGAAAATTTTTACAAAGCTTACGAAAGAAGATTTAGCCAATCGGGTTTATCAAAATCAAAGTTTATGACTAAAAATGAAGAATGGTTGAAAACGGGCCTCACAGTACAAATTGAGAAAAAGGCATTTGGTCGACCTAAAAAGGACTACGAAAATGTTAAATCAAGGACAAAAAAGAAGAAACAAGAAGAAATCATTAGTAATGAAATTAAGGATTCTTTTAAATCAGCCTTGACACGCACGCAACCAAAGGAAGCTGCTAAAATTGTAGATGTGTTACCAACTGCATCTCCTAAGCGTTTGAAGCGTATGGTGGAAAGTATTTCAACGCCAAAATCGTCAACATCACTTACAGAAGAGGATGCGTTAGCTCTTATTTTAAATTTGGGATTGACAAGAAATAAATATGGTATTTTGAGAAAAGCTCTCAAAGAAAAAGGATTTGATATTTTTCCTACCAGCAGAGCCATAAAGGAAACAAAAAATAAAATTCTACCACCTAATATGAAATCCAATACTGAAAGTGCAAATATTGGATTAGCGGAACTGCTTGAAAACACTGCATCTAGAATAATATCCACATTTAGCAAAGAAGAAATAGAAATATGCAACAATTCAGAAGTTACGTTAATATGTAAATGGGAATGCGAGGGTACATCTGGATTTTCTGAGTATAGACAACCAAGTGGAAGCAATTCAGAAATAGATTTTTCAACAATTTTTATGACATCATTAGTACCATTAAAAATGAGGCTATATAATGAGACAAGTTCTTCTTCTAGTGAGAGAGAATATCAGGACATATGGAGTAATTTAACACTCGGATCTAAGTTTCTATGTCGGCCAATCCGATTTGAGTACACAAAGGAAGACAAAATTACAACACAAAGCTTAGTGAGTTCAATAAATCAGGAAATTTCGAGATTGTCTCCAGTTTTTGTGGAAATATCTGGAAGTGTCATTAAAGTGTTATTTCAACCACTTTTTACAATGATTGATGGGAAAGTAGCCAATGCCGTTACAGATATAACATCTACTTGGAAATGTAATATATGTGGAAAGAAAAGTTCAGAATTTCATAACAGTTGTGATGAAATTCCTATTAATGAAAATGCTTTAAAATTTGGAATATCACCACTTCATGCAAGAATACGATTTATGGAATATTGCTTGCATCTCGCATATGATCTAAAATACCGGCAAATTCCAGGACAAGAAAATATACCGGTTAAAAATAATACTGATCTACACGCCATACGAAAAACTGAGAAGAAAAGAATTCAGGATGAATTTAAAATGCAACTTGGTCTAATTATCGATAAGCCTCTTTGTGGCTATGGAAGTTCAAATGATGGTAATACAGCAAGACGTTTCTTTGAAGATCCCGAAACTACTTCTTTGATTACTGGCATTGACACGGCTTTAATCGCACGTTTTAAAGTAATATTAGCTGTCATTAATAGTAAACAACAAATTTATGCGGAGAAATTGAAAATATATGCTAGTGGAACTAAGGAATTAATAATGAACTTATATCCTTAGAGGGCAATGACACCAACTGTACACAAAGTATTAGCTCATGGGAAATAAATAATACCAAATAGCATCCTGCCCTTGGGAGAACTGACTGAAGAAGCACAAGAAGCTAGAAACAGAGATGTCAAACACTTTAGACTTTTTAATACAAGAAAATGTTGCAAAGAAGCCCAAAATTCCGATTTAATGGAATATTTATTGATATTATCAGATCCAGTAATATACTCCATAAGAACAAAATGGTTACCAAAAATAAGTCTTGAAATAGAAAATGATGATTCCGAAGCTATGGATATAAAACATCTTTTATCTTTTGATATTTCTGATTGTTTTGTAGAAAATAACTAGTAAACAAGCAGACAATTGTTATTTAATTTTAAGCCTATTATAAAACAAATAAAAAAAAAATACTCACTAAAAAAAATTTAGTTATATTTGTTATTTAATAATGAAAATATCTTAGGCGTAGGCTTTTTACCTGCTTTTTTTTTTTTTTTTTGTATAAAATCAGCATCAGAGTTTCGGGCAATTTTATGATCAGTTGAAACTCATTAGGTAAATATTTCTTACACCATTAACTTATAATTATACCTTCTTTGAAAAGATATATAAAATTATTTGAAGTAATAAATAAGTATGCAACCCTTTACCAAGAAACAGTAAAAAAATATGTCATTCACTATTGAAATGACCATTTATATGAACAAATAGAGAAATAGCTAAATTTTTGCCTGTGGAGTGTAGTTTGGGGTCATTATTTCAGCATGTTGCAATATACTTGATAGACATGTTATATATCGTTGAATAGATAAATATGCCTTCTTTAACAATATATATAATAATAAGTAAAATTCAAAAATTTTGGGAACACTTTACCAAAAAAACCAAAAAAACGAAAAACCATAGTTTTTCTATATTTTTTTCTGAAATTTGAATATAAATATCTCAAAAACTATTAACGTTATCAAAATGATTTTTTGAAGTATTTTAGGAAATTTAAATACCGTTCTGAATCAATAAACAAAATATAAAAATAACAATTCTTAATATGTTTTTTATGTTAACAAAAAAATTCGTATGAAAATTTGACTTTTTTCACCATTTAAGCCCTCCTGCCCACGTTTATGTAACGGCGGTCAATTTTATTGCGGCAGATAAATAGAAATATTCGGAGCTTTAATATTTCGGTGAAATATTTGAAGAAATCGAGCGGATATTTTTGTATTAACTTTTAAAACTTAGTTTTTTTTTTGAAAAATTGCCCAACTTCGTCCAATGCTGGACGTAGGGTGCATGTCCAAAAATATTAAAAATTTCGCTTATAACCATTCTTGAAGCATATTTTTTAAAATATGTAGAAAAATATATACATGTGTTACCAAGGTTGTGAGAAAAAAGTGAAAGAATGAAGGGTATTTTTTGGCAAAAATTTGCAATTTTTAGAATTTGCAATTTTTAAGATTTTGTGCTCACTAAACGGTTTGAAATAATTCAAAAGATACTTCTGCGTATTTTTTTAAAAAGTACTGGCTATCGCCACATATTTTTAGATTTTCTAATCTATTTTGATAAAAATGTTATTTGCGAAAAACCAAGAAAGAATTTGGTGAAAAGTTCAAATGTTGATTTTTAAAATCAAATATTTTTTAAACCATAAGCGATAACTAGGTAGTATAAGCATGTTTTTTGTTAATAATTTATTGGTTATTGGAAAAATTTAAAAAACGTAAAAATCACTTCATATTTATAAAAGTTACAAGCTTTGAAAACATTTTCCACCTCGAGGTGGTCGACTTTGGCACCCTGTAGCTCACCCTGTGTTACAACAGCGTATCTCAAAAATAAACATTTTGAAAGCCTATATCCTTGACTACAATCGCCTAGAATATACTATTCCAATCCAACCAACACTTTAGAAGTTCCAGACTTATTACCACTTTTTTTTGGGTTTGAACCACTGTGCATCGTTGTATACATTCATGCATATATAACACTGTAAAACAATCCGAAAATTGTTTTACAATGTAATGCACTTTTCACATAGAAATTATGAACAGATGTTGTTTACATTACGGATATATTCTTAACTTTGATATATCGTTATGTTGCTGCGGTAGTGTTTGGGTATATACCAAATTATTTTCGCAAAAGCAAACTTTCAGTATTGTGAGAAAATTTCAACTGAAATTTCAAAAGATGTGTGAAAGTGAAAAACCTGAGAAATATTAAACGGAACACAATTTTCACTAAATAATGTTATAAATCGCGAATTAGTTTAATTAGTTCAAGACTAATCGGAAATAAAATATTTCCTTTGCTAATTAAATACAACTAAGTGTGTTAAATTCGGTTGCGCCGAATTTTTGGTATTCCACCTGGAATCTGACATTAAAATCAGATTTATTGCACTACTAGCTGACCCAGCAAACATTGCTCTGCCTAAAATAATTATTTTATCCCCAGCTTTGTTTTGACGTGTATTTCAATTTAGAAATAAATTTTTTAATAAGAATGAAATTAAACTCAATATGTGCTTTAAATACAGATATTATTTTCGATTTAATAAATTTAGTTTTGTTTCATATAATTCTTTCTTTGTATGATCTTATTAAATAATAATCAATTGTAAAGTCAATGTGTGGACAATATTTTTAGTTTCTCCACTTTCGGCATATAAAAATGGATCGTTTGGCTTACCAATTCTGGAGCAGGCTACATTTAATTGACTACCGAAACATGAATTATCCAAATCCAAGCCGCAGACTTGTATTGGTTGGCATTGAGATTTGTTGATTGCCATTACATATGTTAGTTAAATTAGAAATTGTAAAACTTAAAGTGTAATTGGATAATTTGTTGATATCAGTGTGATTCTTGGCAATATAACATGATCTCCATGAAATTTGCATTGATAATTGTCGAATCAATAATGCTACTCAATATTTTCTTGATAACGAACCACGTTCCCTTATATAAATTTGCTGTATTTAGGTTTCGAAGTAGTTTAATTAGTTATCCAAATTTCAAGAGCAAATTATGTGATGGAAGCCCCGCAAAAGAATATAATTTGGAAAATCGTATGGAAAATTCACTCCTTCATCCTCACCTGTAATAAAATATGACGTTACACAAATTTGGCAAAGCTCTCTTTGTCATCGTATTCGATATGTGTGATATTGATTGTTTACTTCGTATGTCAGGTACCATCCGATTCTGCCCATTTTCAGCAAGGCAACTCGTGATAAACAGTGAATTACTCAAGATATAGAATTTTGAAAATTCACTTTATATAGGAAGTGACGCCCCCACTTATTTTTTCAGATATTTTAATAGTTGTGCTATTCGGGGCAGAGACGAATCCAACAAATTATAAATGAAATATTAGACAATTTTATAAACTTAATATTTAACCAAGATTTTATAATTATACTAACAATAGCCCGATGCGCTTCGCTACACCCATCGTAACGAAACAAAAAAGTGGGAATACATTTTGTAGAAAACTGTTTTATTTATATTTGGCGATTTTTGTGTTTTTCGATTTTGTTTTTACGATTTTAAATTTTGCCGAATTTTGATCTTGGCGATTTTTCTTTTTGTGTGTTTTGATTATTGGCCTTCTTTGATTTTGGTGTTTTTTATTCGCGATTTTTGTTTTTGGCGATTTTTGATTTTGTTTTTTGCAATTTTTGTTATTCGCAATTTTCGGTTTTGGTAATTGTTGATTTTGGCGATTTGTTTTTTTGAGATTTCTGTTCTTCGCGAATTTCCGTTTTGGCGAGTTTTAACTTTGCGATTTTTGTTTTTTATACCCTATACCACTATGTGGTTTGGGTATAATGACTTTGTGCTGCTGTTTGTAACTACCAAAAATATTTGACCTAGACCCATCTTTTATTATAACGATCGGCTCAGAGTCGTTTTAGCCATGTCCGTCCGTTTGTGTGTCCATGTAAACCTTGTAATCAAACTGCAGGTCGCAAATATGAATATATATCGGCCATAGGATGAACGCTATTGAAATTGGTGAAAATCGGTCCATGTTCAGACCTAGTCCCCATACAAATGACCCCTATTAAATCGACAAAAATTGCCATAAGATCAAAATTATCATATAGATCTTTATAAAATTGGGTTTGTATGTGTTTATTGTATCCATTAATCAATAAAGCAAAAATAATCCCTATTAGACAATTCTTAGGGCCCCATATAGAGCTACTTCCCGATCTTCACTTAAATCTATCAAAAAAAAACAAAAATATTGCGCAGATTTTTCTCAAATTTGGTACGTATTTATTTTTTCAAAATATAAGTAAGAGACTTTACCAAATTTGGTCAGAATCGGTCCATATTTTGACCTAGTCCACTTATAAATATAGCACTCGATATGAACTTTTTCATATCTGCAGCCAAAAAAATTAATAAAAATCCCACTCAAATTTGGTTTTTGCTTCTTTTCTATATCCAGTTATTTGGACCGAAGAGATAGGGTTTCTTCTAAACCATGGTATAGGGTTTCGTATGGTCGGTTTAGACCGACTATAATTTTCTTACTTGTTTTTGATATTTTTGATTTGGGCGAATTTTGTTTTTTGTCATTATTGATTTTGTAGATTTTTGGCCTTACCGATTTTTATTTTTTGAGACTTTTGATTTTGGGTATTTTTCATTTTGCCGATTTTTGTTATTCGCAATTTTTGGTTGTGCCGATTTTTGAATTTGACGATTTTTGTTTCTTGTGATTTTTCATTTTGGCTTTTGTTTTGGCGATTTTTAGTTTTAGTGATTTTTAGTTTTGGCGATTTTTGCTCTTGGCGATTTTGTTATTTGCGATTTTCGGTTTTGGCGATTTTTGTTTTTGGCGAACTTCGATTTTGACGATTTGTGTTATTTTCGATTTACGGTATTCCATACTTTCATTAATGCACTTGTTTAAAATTTCAAGACTATACTTCATATTTTTTTGCATAGTAGTTACTTACGTTGATAACTTATGCTCACACAAAGTTCCAAGACATTTACTATTACAGTACTACAGATATATGACATTAAACATTTTCTTTGTATGGTGGGCGCCAATCTCATTGGTTAATTTTTTGAAAATTTTTTTTCTTAAATTTGAGATTTTTGAAGAGGCTACTCCATACATCCTGTCGTAACTTTGGAACGACATATTCGATTTAGATGGTATAAGCAATAACATATTAAGGGCTCTCCCCATGAAGGGAATAAAAAGTTTGACAAAAATTAGTAATATACTTCGCAAAATTTTGTTATTTTTCAGATTGCTGGAAGGAAGCAAAAGTGATTGCAATATGTAAAGCGAACAAAGTCTCTTTTTGCCCTTTATCCTATAGACCAATCAGTAAGTAAAATCCTAGAGAAAGTTATCAAAGAAAATATTTTAAGATATTGTTACGAAAATCATGCGTATAAGAATGGGTATAAATTATTAATATTAATTATTAATGGCTGTAGATTTGAAAAAGTTTTCAAACCAAATTTGAGAAAAATCTGTTCAATATTTTTGTTTTTTGATATATTTAAGTGGAAATCGAGAAGCAGTATTATATGAGGGCTATGACTAAGAATGGTCATATAGGGTTTATACTTATGATTAATGGATCTAATAAACACAGAAAAACCCAATTTGAACGATATCCATATGATAATTTGATCCTTTGGCAATTTAAGTCGATTTCATAAGCGTCATTTGTATAGGCACTAGATCTGATGCACCGATTTTTACCAATTTCACTAGCGTTCGTTCTATGGCCGATAGAAGCTCATATACTTAATCTCATCAAAATATATTCATATTCGTGACCTGTGGTTTGATTACAAAGTTTGCATGGGCACAAAGAAGGACATACAGGCGGACGGGCATCGCTAAATCAACTCAGAAAGTGATTCTGAATCGATTGGTTTAATAAAAGGTATGTCTAGGTCAAATATTTTTGGTAGTTACAAACATTAGCACAAACACATTATACTGTGACCAAATAGTGATATAGAGTACTGTATATTTAAATGCAGCATCAAATGTAACTTCAATGTCGAAATGTCCACAGGTATGTTTTTGTTGGAGATCAAATCTGCGTTTGACAATGACCTTGTCTTCAAAATGATTAACTTAAATTTTTTATCGAAAATTATAAAAATAATAAAAAGTTTTTTGAGCAGATCACTTTGAGTAGGTTGACCACAAGGTTTTTGCTTATCGCCAGTTGTATATAATATATTTACATCTTATTTTCCAATACTGCACATTATCTATTTTTGCCGATGACACAGAGATTTTCTGTCATGGTGTTATTATTAGGATATTATAGCAAGTCTCCAAAATTTTTTGATAAATATAGAAGTGGAGAATTCATTTAAACTTGACAAAAAAAAATCAAGCAAGATATAATCTCGAACACAAATTAATTGAAAATCCGAAGTTAAGTATTTTGGGGTTATATTGGATTCAAAAATCAACTTAAGCAAACAATTTTCGTACATAATCCACAAATTAAATAATGTAACGAGATAATGCACCCGTTTATTAACAGGAAGTCTAAAGTAAAAATCCATTGTCATTGCGTTCATGACTCTATTTCCTTAGCCCACAGTAATCTATTTTCTTTCTGGATCGTGGAGAGATTTTCTGTGAAAAAGAGTAAATAAATCTGCATACAAACTTAGGTTATCGCAGCCATAATAAAAATTTTTATACTCTATACCACTATGTGGTTTGGGTATAATGACTTTGTGCTGCTGTTTGTAAATACCAAAACTATTTGACCCTCTGAGTCGATTTAGCGATGTCCGTCCCTCTGTCCGTCTCTATGTCCTTGTGAACTTTGTAATCAAACTACATGTCGCAAATATGAATATATTTTGATGAAATTTGGTATATAAGCCATAGGATGAACGCTATTGGAATTGGTGAAATTCGGTCCAAGTTCAGACGTAGTCCCCATACAAATGATCCCTATGAAATCGACATAAATTGCCATAAGATCCAAATTATCATATAGATCAAATTGGGTTTGTGTTTGTTTATTATATCCAAAAAAACAGTAGTCTAAAAACAATCTCTTTAGGACAATTCTTAGTCATAGGCCCCATATGGAGCTGCTTCCCGATCTTCAGTTAAATCTATCAAAAAACAAAAATATTGCACAGATTTTTCTCAAATTTGGTTTGTATACATTTTTTCATAATATAAGTTACTTTACCAAATATGGTCAGCATTGGTCCACTTTTCCACCTAGTCCCCATATAAATATAGCACAGGATATGATTTTAAATGACTTTGCAATATATAGAACACTTGATCTAGCAAAATTTAATGCCGAGTCAATTTGTTGATAAGATTAACCATTTTTGATTAACCATTTTTGAGCTGCCGAACTTCACTTACTATCGCTTTGCCACGTACCATGCACTTTTTTTTAACAATTTAAACAATTTAACCCAGGGAAAGTGAGGTTTTAATCTCTCCGTGACTGTCCGTGACTGTGCGTGACTATGTCAAAGTTCATCCTTTTTCACAGCAAGTCTATCGGCCAAGTTTCAGATCGATCGAATAAGAGAAAGTTGGTTTTAAATCACTCCGTGAGTGTGTGTAACTGCGTGACTACCCCAAAATTAATCTATCGTCAGTATGGGCCAAGTTTCAGATCAATTTGATGAGGGGCGAATGGGGTTGCCCCATGGCAGACAAAGAAGGTTGCATTTTGGGTAAATTTTCAGTATGTATAAATTTTTAAGGCCCTCTAAACAAACGTTGAAAAACTTTAAAATATTAACAACATTGCATTTGTTTAAAATTTTTGGAATCACATGTATTATTATGGAACTAGTTGATTGTTTGCGCCTAGGCGCCCGTTTAAAAATAACGAATTAAATAAATACTTTAAATTTAAATACATGAAAAATTTATAATAAATTAAATATCTTTTAATACCTATAGTATTAAACATAAAATTATATTATTACATATGTACTTATGAAAAAAGTTTGTGTGTGTGCAAATTATATACAAGAGTATCAAAACAGATAAAAAATACATATAACCTTACAAATTTTTGTTAATACCTCAAGTGATAAAGATTATGCTGTATATCGGTGATATTGACGAATTGGTTAAAGAACAATATATTGCATTTAATTTGAATTACGGATTGAAATTTTCTTATGTGATTTTTGATGCAAATGAAGTTTTTAAGTCTAAAAGATAAATTTCTTAAATTGATTTTAAAGGATAAATTAAATATTACCTTACTTTGCGAATTGAATTAATCAAATCTGCAATCATGTTGTAGGTCACAAAAATAATATAATCACACTTCTCATTCAACAAATTAGATAACAAATAACCCCAATTGAAAATTCTTTAGATCGGTGCTACAAATGAACTGGCTAAAGAACAAGAGATTTTATAAAATATGAATTTAAGATTTAAATTTCTTAAATTTATCTATTATTTACAAAAGCTTTTTAACTTCTATTTTGGCGTTCAAATAGAAATATTATACATAAATTAAAGGTGTATTTAGGCAACTTCAGACAGTAATATATGCAAAAGACTTTTTCGACATACTGTGTACTTTCAGAGATTCACCGTATGTCGTGGGGTGTTGAATATCAAAAAATTATATTATGTTTGTCGAAAACGACATGTTTTTGTAATTTTTTATAACAGATCGTTTCATAACTTTTAAATTTGTTAATTTGTTTATCTAAGTACTATTTCAATCTATTACAACATCTTTATTGTTGAAAATTTTACAACAGTTTTGTTGTATCGGTTAATCGGTTTTTTAATGAATGTTTTTCTTTTAATTTTTGAGGTAATAACATATTTTTGTAACTTTGTATTGAAACTATGATATGATTGGTTGGTTTATCTTTTTAGTTTTTCATAAAAATATTCGATTGTTGGTGAAAAATCTGGATGATCTCAAATTAAAGCCCTTTTTGCTCTATTTAGCTTAGTTTCCCAGATTTATTTGTAATTTTTCATATTAAAATTGGATATTTGGTGCAAAGTGAGGATAAATCGAAATTATGGCGTTTTTACTGTATGTAGCTTAGTTTCCTAGACGAATGTATTTTCATATAATATTTTTTCATTATAAAGACTTCTGCGAATTTTTTTCCTAAATTGTAAATTTAATTTTTAGATATTTATATTATTTATTTTTATTTATTTATTGTTAAAAAGTCTTAATTCACTGAACTCGTTATATGTAGACATTGGGTAGAAATTATATTAATTGAACAACAAATAAAAATATATAAATTTTGTTTGATTTTTTAATATAAAAATTTAATTTCTGGTAAAAAATGTGGGTTTTCCCAAATTAAAGCCCTTTTTGCACTATCTTGCTTAGTTTCCGTGATTAATGCATTTTAAATTTTTTTTGGAATACAAATTTTTCTTATAAAAATTTAATTTGGTAAAAAATATATATGATTCAATATTTGATCTATCTAGCATAGTTTCCAAGATAAGTACATTACATATTCTTTTTTAACAATTCATTTGCAGTATGTTAACATCATTTAAATATGAAGGCAAAATTTAACACAAAACCTCTACCTCTTTTTTTTTATTCTATTTTTTGTAATTCTATTAATGAAAATTCTACAAAAAAAAAACGGTTAACTGGTTTTCCTAACCTAAAATCGTATTTGAGACCGGGTTTTTAAAAAAATCCATTTTTCGAATAACCCGAAAGCCGGTTTACTAAATATTTTGGTTGTTTGAATACTCTTATTATTATATAAATAATTCTCTTTCAGTACAACTGTCGCCGGTAAACTGAAAGTTCGAAGGTTCTTCTTATATTAAGTGCTAATTTTATTCGGAGATTATCTAAATTATTAATATCTGAAAGAAAATATAAAATATCATTAAAAATTGCACACCTCTTAGAGCTTTCGTACTTTGTTCAAATTATGCAAAACTTAATATCATGAGAGAAAAAAAATTATTTTCCCATCTCTCTTCTGAAATTACAGTGTAATTTATTTATGCAAATTTAGAATAATTTAAATTTTAAACTAAAAATTGCACTATTTTTTCAAGTGCTTTTCAATACAGAGCTTTAAACGAAATCATACGTTGGACAACAACAAAATCCAGATTGAAGATCTTCTTTTTCTCAAATATTTACCAAAAAGCATACTCTTTGGTATCAGAGAACCTGAGCGAAAGCACTCCTAACAATACAAAACATTTTTGAGATGAAAAACAAAACAGACAAACGGAAAAGTTTTTGTTAAAAGAAGTATTTATGCAAATCGGATGATGTTAAATGAGATTAAAAATCGAAGCGGTACAAAAAAAAAAAAAATAAAAATATGTTTAAAATTTCATTCATAACTTTTTTTGCAGAATTTTTTCATTGACATTAGTTTTTTGATGCATTTTTTGCGTTCAAATTATTCCATATGTAACACGGAATCTGAAAATGTAGTGGCAGCCAGAACTGCTCATTGTTATATTTTCTCATTTTCTGCTATTGTCGTTAGCAGTGCTGCCAATTTTGACGATTTGTCGTAATTTTGAAAATCTTTCAATTTGTTAAAATGATTTGTTAAATTTGTTAAAATTATGATTGAAGATTTTAAATTTTCAAGGATTAACAATTAATGGGTTGTTTATCGAAAATTGATAGTTTTTATTCAGTGTAAATGTAAATTACAAAATATGTATAGATTAATAGTAATTCTGGGTCAAGTCGTTTCAAAACGGAAATACCTTGAATAGCATCTCCATTTAAGATTAAAGTTTTAATTACGGCGATACTTTAAACCTATATTATATGTTGAACCTATATTATAGTTGATTGCTGTGTTAAATTTTTTTCGTTGAAATTTCATCACTAATACATTTTTATATATAGAAATAACCAATGCTGCAATAATATTCGTGATATGAATGATATAAATAAATTTTATTGTTTCCTTTTGTAATATTTTTTCGAGTTTTATAAGCGGTAAAATTAATTTTTAAATAATTTTCTTGACAATTTCTTGTTTTAAAAATGACGATTTTGGCGATTTAGTTTCCAAAACTGTAGATTTTCAGAAGATTTTATTAGCAGCACTGGTCGGTAACAAAGAAGAGAGAAAATAGTGTATGGGTTTGTATAAAATGAGAAAGATTAAATTTTGTTTGTGTATTTCGCATAGCTTAGTAGTGTTATGTGTGTATTATTTTAGCGTTACAGAATCAGTCAGTCAGTCAGTGAGTCAGGGATTAGCGTAAATATATTTAAGACTAGCTGTATATATTTTTAGTAGTATATATTTGCAGACACCTGAACTATTTACAGCATTTAAATGAATATTTATCATAAACTAATTAGACACATGGAGTATAACTATAAATACACATTCATAAAGCAAAGCTACAACTACAAGGACTACAACAATAACAACAAATACTGCTATGGCACACAAATTACAAAATATAGAATAACAAAAATAACAAGAAAAAATTTTGAGACCAATTGAACCGAATTTGATGATTTTAAATACCAATCTGCTCGCGATGTTAATAAATCATTTTCACTAAAAATACGCAGCCCGGCTGACCTACTGAGGCGGATGGACGCACATGGCTTTATCACTTGTTATCCACTTGTTATAAAGACTGATAATGTATATCTTTTAGGGTTCCAGGTTTTTTCTATATATTACATACATAACGCAAATTTATATATACGCTCTGCACACTGGTGTGGGGGGGTATAAAAACATTCGTCTGGGTACCTAAGACAATTTAAAATTTATTATAAGTTTTTATTTTATATTAAATTTGCGTTTGATGACTAAATTATAATAGTTAACTAATTTTTTTTATCGTTACAGAAAAACACACTTTAATTCACACTTTATATAGATTTTTTTTATCTGCCCCATTACAACTTGTTATCACCTTATCTAACAAAAATTCGTTGTGTCTGATGGCAATTCATCATTTGACATCAGTCGGTCTATTTTATGCCATATTTACTAGGCAATGTTACAATTGGTTCATTTTTATCTACAAAAAATATCAGACCTTTATATACATATAGACAGATAGATGTCTTTATATATATGCAAGAAGTCAAGTATCACGTGCACTTACATTACCTTAATGTCACTTTGATCATGTTTTACACAAACCTTTTCCTATGTAAATGAATGGCAATACACATTTACAAAGTCCAACACACACAAAATACGCATATGAATATGAAGAGGGGCTATTGTACAATGAATAAAAAGAAGTCAGTGTTCAATATTCTCGGCAACGAATGCATACTCAAATCAGTGTACTAGTACTCCAGGCATGTCGATTTCATTTGAAATGCGGTGTTTGGCATCATTCAGGCAAAACCAACCATTTTCATAGTTATGCACTAGCTAAAATAAGCGGGTATACAAACACACGGACAACATATATTTTTTTTCTGCAACACTATGGTGACATTGTCACATTAGCATTTTGTCAACATCTGCATATATACTTTCTTTTTTGTAAATTCATAATACTGTGAATTCGAAAAAAGCTAAAGAAAATAAAGTTAATGGAAAAATAGTAAAACTGTTTTCATAGTTTAACGTCAACAGTTTCATGTCAATTTTGAGTTTAAATTATAATAAAGGAACAAAATTTACTTAAATATAATGAAGTAATTTTTTTCAAATATTAAAATTATTTTAAACGACTATTAAACAATTAAATAGTTGTAACACGCCTTAGGCAAAGGCACCACTTTTGTGTTATTTGATTTACGAAGCTCTGTTTCCGAGATATAAGCAAATTTATATTTTCTACCAAAATTTTACGTTCTTATCTATTTATTTATTTGCTTTTCTGTACAACAAGAATAGGTCTTTTAATTACAGTAGAGGAATTATTATGCTAAGGCATAATTTGGGTTTGCATCTTCTTTTATTGCTTCTCCAATTCTGACTAAAAACGATTACAGGCAAGTTTTTTTAAAGGTTCTAAAATAGCAAATAATTAAAACTTTTTCAGTTTTAATTAAAAATATACTTATAAACAAAATAAAAATAAAGAATATGAAATCTGTTATATTATTAATAATTTCTGCATAATTTTCTCGATTCCGCGCTGTATGAAATAGTTCACCTATAGTTCTTAAGCCTGTCCAATTCCTTATGTGTCTTAGCCACGACTTTTTCTTTCCTACTATGCCTCTTCTCCTTCTAGTTATTCTGCCATGTAGTATTACATGTAGCAATTTGTATTTCTCACCTCTAATAATATGGTCAAAACAAGCAACTTTACTTTGTTTCATTAGTTTTAATATTTCGGGCAGTGCTTTCTGGACGCGCATTGAGTTCAAAGTTAAAAATGAATTCATTTGTAAAAATTATCAATAAAATCGTTTTTCACAAAAATTTTGATATTAATAATTACGTTTAAATTTAAATTAATTAATAAACCAAAATCTAGAGTAAATTACCTTTCTAATAAAACAGCAAAATCTATTAGCCGTTGAAAAACAACCAAATTATATCAAGTTCCCCAGACAATAAATGCGTCGCAGACCACTTGATTAAGAAATTCGAGCTCACATTTTTAAAGACATTGAAATAATTTACAACAACAATATTGCATTGCATTCTTCTGATCCCAAAATGATCTTATGTAAAGTATTTTGCATCTCGTCTATTGATATGCCGTTCTAAATTAATGTCAAAACGGTACGTATTTTTTAGCACTATTTTTAAAAATCTCCAATTTTACTTTTTCAAAAATTTTGTTCAAAAAATTTTCGGAAATCAACGATTGGACTCTAAAGTCTTATTAATAATATAAATCTGATTAAAAATGCCAAATATTGTAGGTATCCTGTTCTTAATTTGGCGAGAGCAGCGATTTTATTTCAGCGGATTTGGAGAAAAGTGTGATTTTTCATACTTTTTCATCTTTTAGGCTACATCTTTTTGGTGTTTCCACGTTTCAGATATCTTTTGTCAAAATATTATACTACTTGATATAAGTTCTCAATCCTGTGAACTAAGGTTAAATTGAAACACTATAAATTGTCCCTCTTTAAGGTCAAATTTCAAATTTAAGGAGATTTATATTTTTTTTAAACAAAATATCGAAATAATATATATTGTGGAAGTACTTCTATAAAACTTGTTGATATTTTAATAATTCTAAAAAATAAAATTCAAAATATTATCAATAAGTTTTACCGAAATCCTTCCACAATATATATTATCTCGATATTTATACCCTATACCACTATGTGGTTTGGGTATAATGACTTTGTGCTGCTGTTTGTAACTACCAAAAATATTTGACCTTGACCCATCTTTTATTATACCGATCGAATCAGAATCACTATCTGATTCGATTTAACGATGTCCGTCCGTCCGTCTGTGTGTCCATGTAAAGCTTGTAATCAAACTGCAGGTCGCAAATATGAGTATATTTTGATGAAATGTGGTGTATAAGCTTTCATCGGCCATAGGATAAACGCTGTTGAAATTGGTGAAAATCGGTGCATGTTCAGACCTAGCCCCCATACAAATGACCCCTATGAAATCGACATAAATTGCCATAAGATCCAAATTATCATATAGATCTTACTCAAATTGGGTTTGTATGCGTTTATTACATCCATTAACACAACCCTTACTCATAGGCACCATGTAGAGCTGCTTCCCGATCTGCACTTAAATCTATCAAAAAACAAAAATATCGCACTGATTCTTTTCAAGTTTTGTTTGTATATATTTTTGCAAAATACAAGAGACTTTACCAAACATGATCAGGATCGATCCAATTTTAGGCCTACTGCCCATATAGATATAGCATCCGATATGAACTTTTTCATATCTGCAGCCAAAAAAAAATAAGAAAAATCCCACTCAAATTTCGTTAGTCGGTCTAGACCGACTATAATTTTCTTACTTGTTTTTTATTTCAATGTTAATATCCTTAAATTTGACTTTTGACCTTAAAGGGGGACAATTTTTAGTGTTTCAATTTAACCTTTTTTGTGATAATTTTTACATATAAGTTCATACTTGAACTTGGAACTCAATGCGCGTCCAGAAAGAATTGTCCGATTTGGCTCAAATTTTGCGCACTATAGTTTTAGATCCAGTGTCACAATAATCCGAACCACACACCTCAAAATACGACCAAACATTATTTTTCATTCAAACTGCTGTCACCCTACTGACCACACATAGCATTGCATAGATCGTATATGAAGTTTTATGCTTATATCATTGCTTGTTATAAGCTTTTTATACCCTATACCACTATGTGGTTTGGGTATAATGACTTTGTGCTGCTGTTTGTAACAACCAAAAATATTTGACCTAGACCCATCTTTAATTATACCGATCGAATCGGAATCATTTTCTGAGTTGATTTAACAATGTCCGTCCGTCCGTCCGTCCGTCTGTGTGTCCATGTAAAGCTTGTAATCAAACTACAGGTCGCAAATATGAATGTATTTTGATGAAATTTGGTACATAAGCTCTTATCGGCCATGGGATGAACGCTATTGAAATTGGTGAGAATCGGTCCATGTTCAGACCTAGCCCCCATACAAATTACCCATATGAAATCGACATAAATTGCCATAAGATCCAAATTGTCATATAGATCTTACTCAAATTGGGTTTGTATGCGTTCATTACATCCATTAATGAGTATTCCAAAAATGATCCCTTTGACCCCATATAGAGCTGCTTCCCGATCTTCACTTAAATCTATTAAAAAACAAAAATATGGCACTGATTCTTCCCAAATTTTGTTTGTATATATTTTTGCAAAATACAAGAGACTTTACCAAACATGATCAGGATCGGTCCATTTTTGGACCAAGTCCCTATATAGATATAGCATCCGATATGAACTTTTTCATATCTGCAGCCAAAAAAATTAATAAAAATCCCACTCAAATTTGGTTTTTGCTTATTTTCTATGTCCAGTTAGTTGGGCCTAAGAGATAGGGTCTCTAAACGCATGGTATAGGGTATCGTATAGTCGGTCTAGACCGACTATAATTTTCTTACTTGTTAAATTTACAGAAAATGCTTCTAGCCACTTCTATTCGACAGTTTATCTCTTTATCACATTTCCAACTCTCTTGTAACCAGCAGCCTAGGTATTTTAACTTAGATACTCGTTCAAGCTGTATGTCATTTTTATTGATAATACAAGTCAGAATACGAGTTTTTATTCCTGCAGATAATCATATATTTGTTTTTTTTCTTTATTTATTTTAAGACCGTAATTGTTGCTATAAGTATTTACTGCGTTTAAAAGATGTTGCGGATCATCCATTTTGTCGGCCAATAGTGTCGTGTCTTCTGCGTAGCGAATATTGTTAATATCGACGGTGTTGCGTTATAAGGGCCAATCTGCTGTTTTCAATCATGTTTCTAAAATTTGGTACAAATAAAAAATCTTATGAATAAAAATAACTTACATACTGACTCGAGTGGAAACACTTAAAAAAACAAAATATCTAATTTTTGAAGTATTTTATTAAGCAGTTTGGCCCTTTTTACTTGTTTTACAGATTGGCCCTTCTTACGCAACACCGTCGATATATTGGCCATTAACTTAAGTTCCAGTATTCATTTTATTCAAAGCTTCTTGAAATATGCATTCCACATAAATATTAAAAAGTATTGGGGACAGAATGCACCCTTGCCGAACTCCTCTGTTTACAGAGACACTTCCCGTCACTAGTTTACCAAAGCGAACTTCAGCTTTTTGATTCCAGTAAAGTGATTTTATGCAGTTAATTTCATTTTTATCTATATTAATAACTTTTAAAACATCAATTAATTAATCACGTTGCACTCTATCAAGAGCTTTTTCATAATCAAAGCATACGTATACCCATACCATATTTAAATCCATACTCACCATATTCTTAAAGTTTTCAGCCATTTTTTAAGTTACAAAAATCTGCAGCATCCTCTAAATGGGTATGCTTTTTTGATTTTTTAACAGAAAAAACTTTTATTCTCAATTTTGCGCAGAGCAGATTGTGATCCGATGGTACATCTGCTGCAGGATACGTTTTGGCATTGATGATTGAAAAAGAAAATCTCTTATCGTTTCGTTATCCCAAGCTAAAATCACCAGTGAACCTATTGTTTATACTTTGCCAACATTGGCATTAAAATCACCCCTTATTATGCTTATGTCTTGAGATTTTGTCAATTTTAAAACTTTAGATATATCAGCCTAAAACCTTTCTATTTCACTTTCGGCGCTATCTGCAGTAGGAGCATAAGCCTGTGTTATGTTAAATTTTATGGGTTTCGCGTCTAATTTCATTAGAATAACCCAATCGGAAATTTTTATAGAATCCGTCATCCTCCTCTTAATTTTTTGGCCAACTATGATACCTACACCTCTTCTATGTAGTCTATTTATATTTTTTTTTAATAACTGATTTTACCTCCGGGATTCTTAGCATCCTAGTATTACCGGAGACTGAGGGCCGGTGACTATTTCCATTCTGCATGTAATTTACTAGGAAATTTTGTACTTCAATGGCTTCCCGTTGCCTTCTGAAGAATAAATATCACGCGCTCTTCACATAGAGTCAGCCGCCCAGTATGGGACAAACGCTACAGATTGGTCATTGGAAACTTGGATGGCGCCAATTACTCGCCACGTCGTCAGCGCTTTATGAAGAAGCAAAAGGCTCTGATTTTAATCAGATTTTCAAAGATGATATTAAAAAAAAATTAAAGAAACGTTTTAACTTCATACAAAGAGTTTAATGATAAACTGCATCAAATGATAAACTGCATCTATGTCACGTCGTATGTAACGCAGCTGTGCTTTGCTCGAAAGCCGGATTGTTTATGGGACATTAAGTTGTGAAAGTTATATAAGACAATAGTAGAGATAGAAGTATTTTAATAAATTTCGGAATTACAATACCATAACCTACAGAATTTGACTTTACCACAGAAATGCATTTTATAATATAAGCTGGTTAACGCATTTGAATTCAAAGGAATTTTCCTCGACAAAATTTGGAGTATTTGGAATATTATTGTAAATTTCCTGATACATTTCTACCGAAGGTAGATCATAAATTTTAAGTTCAATTCGTCAGCATCTATCGAATAGCTCTAATTATTGCATCTTCCAATGCCAATAACTCTAATTGTTTCCCACGGAGTCAATGGCAGAATTCAATTCCATAGAAAAGAAATTGTAACTAGCAGTTCTGATTTTTCGGTTAACATCGCTTCTAGCCGCATGATATTCGTCTTTCAGTTCAGGAGTTTTAAACCCCTTCCTTCTGGAGTACGCAATAAGCCAAGGTTTAATATCAACAGTTTTAGATTTAGTTTTTAGAGGAACCGTTTCATCGAAAAGCTGTAATAAATAGTCCTGTAGAAAGGTTAATTGATCATCAACAGATGTCATATAGTAAATATAATCCCAGTCAATTTTGAAAAAGTTGCCGTAGAGTAATACGTAGTTCAATTTTTTAAAGTCACGGTATATGTAAAACTTATTAGCTTGTCGAATCTGATAATTGTAAGGCAGCAAGATCAATTAGTGTTTGAAAAACATGGTGCTAAAATTTGATCATACACCAACACGTTAGACAAAACACTGACATGTCGAACAGACTATTGCTATTGGTTTTATAGTGTGTAGGATCATAAAGATTAATAGGTTCAAGTCCATAAGTTACCATACTTTCGATAAGTGCTGATCCATTAATAATGTTGGAACTAAAATCTCCAGATGTAATAAAATCATTGAATCCAATAACATCATTACATACAACCCAAAAAATAATTTTTAAAGAGGGTGTAAAATTATAAATTCGCTTTACGATGCACTGTGGCTGAAATTTTGATTTCATTAGCCAAAAGTATAATTTTTTTTGTCACCGACTTTTAAAATTTTAACGCCGTTTTGTAGCTAGTATATCCAGATTAAGGTTGCCAAAAAAATTAGGTTAACCTATTGCTAATTGTGGGCGTGGCATGCTGTTAAACTCAACTGTTTTTTTAATTTCAGAAAAAGGTGATTTTTTTTTTTTGTTTTTTATCAAAAATAAATGGTTACTACTCGCAAGCTATTATCGATACTGACCTGCCTGCCGTCTTTTCTATAATGTTGGTAGGATTACATTCTTTAGTTGTTGTAAGTGGTCACAGCTCTACCGTTTAAGATAAGGGGCGTTGTGAGATGTTTATGAAACTACTATATTTTTCTCAAATTTCAAATTTTGGTGGAATAGAACTTGTAGGGAACAAAAGGGAACAAAAAACGTATACCATCTGGAGAAAGGCGAAAGTGTCCTCTTTGAACATGTATATACTTTTGCATCCGTGACGACCCGTGAGTAGAACACTTTTTTCATTTTAATGAAATTACTCTAAAAAAATTCAATTTACGATAATTTAAACAGCCCTATAAGTACTCGTATACAATGGTGTATTAAATTTGTGGTTTAGGTATTTAATAGTTTGAAATAGTCATTATTCGTTCTATTTCCATAATATATTTGTAAGTAAGAATACACAGAGGAGGTATTTCATTTGTAACCTGGGTTTTTTTTTATTATCATACCTCTTTTAAACCTTTTTATTTTACCTAACAATGCACTAATGCAAGTAGTAAAGAAAACACATACAGGTGATTCATTTGTATAGTGGGTTTTTTATATATTATTTAGGTAGTAATGCATTAATGCCATTTTTTACCTATTTTACCTAGAAACATAGTTTGATGGCTTATGAGAAGGCTTATAAGAAAGCGACATTTAAATACAACCTCAATTGCTCTAATACATTTCAGCAATAACAGTCGCAAATAAAAATATTCAGAAAAATATGAAGAGCTTCAGTTATAAAGAACTGTCCGAAGAGTATTTTAGAAACAAAAACCAGGAAGATGTTCTTATTTACGTTAAAATAAAATTAAACTTAAATTCATGAAGCACCAAAATACAAGACCAATTATCTAATTTCGTCAACGCACTAAAAAACGCTACAAAGAAGTTAGCAACAGTAAACAAAATTTTTATATAAAAAGTGCAAACTGGTTAGAAGACCAACTTACCGTCGCATCAGAAACAGCAAATATAAAAGAATACAAATATAAAAAAAACTTACATACATCAATTACGATCACTGAACCAATTAACAAAAGTGGAAGTAATTGAAAAAGTTGTTAAAGCTAGTCCAGTGAGAACAAAGCGGACTCTTAAAAGTACACCAACTCCGAGCGATGCAAAACAGTTCACAAATGAGGAGGCATTAGCATTATTTCTTTATTTGAAATTAACATAACAGCAATATATTCAGCTCAGATTGCGTGCGATTGAAAAAGGCTCAAATATGTATCCAGCATATCATCATATAACCGCTGCTAGAATGGGCTGTTTACCATCAAAAGTACAACTACAATCTCTACTTGATCACAGAGCCGAATTCTTGCTTCAATCAATAAAAGGAAATGAGTTGAAGAAATATTAAAACACAAATCTAATTCTTCTTTGTAAATGGGGATGTGATTGTTCTTCGGGACAAAAACAATACAAACAAAAAGTATGTGAAAATATTTCGGATTCAGATATGTTCATGGTATCATTTGTACCATTGCGATTGAAAAATATTTTGGAAGATTCAGAGCCTCCGACTAGTACAATGGAAATAAAAGATATTTTGAAAAATGAGGCACCATCTTCTACGAAATACTGCAGGCCAATCATATTTGAATTCAAAAAAGAGACTCATGATGCCATTAAAAAATAAATTACTGATATCAGGGCCCAAATTGCAACACTACAGCCATTAAAATTACAGTTAGATGGGCAGCAAATTGAAGTAAGCTACCAATTAATGCTGACAATGGTAGATAGGAAAGTAGGCCAGGCTTTTACTAATACGAAGGCTGCATCCAGCTGCATCATATGCAAAGCAACATCAAGCCAATTAAATCAAGTCCCGACAAAATCACTAGATAATGCTGATGTATATGAATATGGATTATCACCACTACATGCAAGAATACGACTTATGGAACACATACTAAAAATCAGTTATGATTTGGATTTCGGGTCTTCAGGATCAATACGAAACAACGAAAACAACAAAGAGTTAAGAAGTTCAAAAAAGAAACATTTTCAAGAAGAATATCGCAAATTTGGATTGGTTATAGATCAGCCAAAATAAGGGTCAGGCAATAAAAAAGAAGATTATTTTCAGATCCAGAAACAGCATCTAAAATAACAGGAGTAGATTTAAACTTTATTTTCAGATTTAAAATAATCTTAGAAGTACTTGCGTGCAGTAAAGAAATTAACTCTAGAAAATTTGGTTATTATGCTAAGGAAACTGCAAAAATATATACAACCAACTACCCAAGGAGAAATATGTCTGCAACAGTTCACAAAATCCTTTATCATGGAGAAGAAGTCATTAAATAGCATTTGGTGCCACTTGAAGATCTATCAGAGGAGGCTCAGGAAAAAAGGAATAATTACAGATTTATATAGAGAGCACAATACTAGAAAAATTTCACGAAATTCCACAAATGAAGATCTATTAAATATATTATTGGCAACGTCAGATCCGTTTATCTCCAGTATTCGAAATCAATGGAAAGTGGAGCATGGGATTTAGATGAAGAAGTCAAAAAACTACTAAAGAACAGGAATAACACAGAACAAAATATGGAATAT
The DNA here is from genome assembly GCA_963682025.1 of Cordilura impudica. NCBI lineage: Eukaryota > Metazoa > Arthropoda > Insecta > Diptera > Scathophagidae > Cordilura > Cordilura impudica. The sequence goes on along the minus strand of OY821517.1, from coordinate 263,719,160 downwards.
TTGTAATCAATATTTGAGTCAAATGAATAATAATTATAATTGCCCCCCTCATTGTTATTTAAGTACGAAAAACATAGTATTAGTAAAAAAATAATAATAAACAAAACCTACCATTGTTACAAATGCAATTAAAATCTATTGCAGTTTTTGTTTTTAAAATGTTTTTTAAAATTATTAAATTTTATAACAAAAAATAATAAATTTTTCTGTAGTAATAGCAAATTTGCAAATTTGACAACAAAACATTTTTAATTTTTCAGTAATAATAGCAAAATATTAAAATTAGTAAAAATTTTTTTGAGTGTAACATTAAGAAAATCCCATTATAACAAAAAATGTTTATAATTATTATTAAAATCCAAATATTAAATTTTTTAATAAATAAAAAAATAATAAACACATAATTCACTCTAAAAGTTAAAAAAAATCAAAAGTTCAACTTTGACCTAGAATTCCTTAAAAACTCCACAATCAATTTTAATGTAATTGAAACTAAGTCAAGCTGAACTAAATATCTATCCATTAAAAAAATTACTTAAATATTTTGATCGGTTCAAAAGTTATAGAATTTTGGCCAATGAAAAACGATTTTCAGCCACTGTGCGACGCCAAATTTTTGTACCCTCCATACCATCCTGCGGAGGGTATATCAGTTTGTCATTCCGTTTGTAACGCATCGAAAAATTAAATTTTAATCCCATAAAGTATATATCTATATATTTTGTAACATATTCCACACCTTCAATTAGCATCCGATTTTGATAAAAAATATACCATTTGAAAAGTATTTGTTTGCAGATGTTCACCATATTTTAAGATGTGCACTATTTGGTAATTTTTTTTTTCATTAAAATTCATTTAAAATTTAAATAGAGACCTATACAGTGCTGTGTGTGTGTTTATTAAATATGTATTTAATTTTGAATAGGCTAAAATTGATTAGCATACCTTTAGGATCTTATAAAATTATGTATGAATGAAAAAACAAAATTTCGTAAAATTTTCACCCCAATTTCGAGGTATCTGCAGGTATGTATTATTTATCCTCTTAAGACTGCGAGTCGATATAGCGCTGTCCATCTGTCTATCTGTTGAAATAACGCTCGCCCATAAAATAAACCATTTACCTGTGTAAACTTGGAATAATATTATTTGTCATTATTTCGATCAGGTTTCTATTTAAAATGGGATAACTCAAACATCATTTTGTCAAAAAAATTACCTAAAATATGGAGGCACTTTTAAGAAATACTGAAAATTCAATACGTTGATTGTAATAATTTAGTGTTTAATTTTAATTTATTAATGTAAACGTTAAACACAGGTGGAGGATATCAAAGATTCGACACAGCTGAATATACCACCCTTAATTGTTAATTTTAATATTTTTATGTATCCGCCAAAATTAATACGTAGACGTATTAGTGGTAATTAATATTACTTATACGACCAACGTTACAGAATCAGCAGATCAGTAAGCCAGTGATGAGATTAGCTATTATAATGATAATGGACTTCTAAATTGCTATTTGCATAAAGCGTTTGCAAGGCATGACATCAGTTCTTTAGGAGCTAACATTTATAGCATAAGACAGAATGAATTAGTGACAGAAACTGTATGAAAATTATTCAGAAAAGGACTTCATAATATCATTAAATTATAGCAACGGGGAAAATACACTACATAAATCTGGCGTAAAATTGGAATCAATGCTTAAATATATATGTATGGGAACAATTTAAAAAATAAAATAAATATTAGTTTATATAACATGATTCGCAAAATCACATTTTCTTTACTCACTTTTTACACACAAAAAAAAAAAACTTTTTAATTAATACAAAATAAATAAGTCTCCGTCTTCCATATTTTTTTTACATTTGAAAACTTTCTTCTTTCCATAATTAAGAAAATGCTACAGATGCAAATTTTATGTTTGACTTAAACATTGGAATCATTTTATCAAAACAAAAAATGCAATCAAACAGGAGCAAAATTATAATGACTAGAATATTATAAAAAAATATATATATAACAAATGAAATAATTTCCAAAATCTTTTGTGGTACCTCAAAGAAAGCATCTAAGAAATAAAAAACTAAAAGAAATATAGAAACACTTAACGCATACAAACTTAAAGTTAAAAAATACCTGGAATGGATTAATATACTCTGAATGCAAAGTTCATATTGTGTAAAATTAAAAGTTCACATTTGTTAAAAAAAAATGTTTGCTTAAGCATCTACACATCTGCACAACATTGCAAAGAGATATAACCGAAGAATATGTTTAACACTCTAATGAATTTGACGGCCATAAAAGAATTTGTTTGGCAGTGAAATCTCTATAAAAAAATATTTTCAATCGTGTTAAGTCTGTTCTATCATTCTACGTAAGTTAATTAGCAATACCGTGAAATTTTATTCGTCTCACAAAAAATTTTTTTTTGCGTTTCCATTTTAATAAAATCAAGTTACTTACCCAAAAAATATTCTAAAAATTATAATATCGAAAATTTGAGACGCATTTGTTTTTTTCCAGTTAATTGTGAATGTATGTTGGGATATTTATGGTACTACTATGAAAATAACTATTGCGAAAATTAACTCTCAATTTGCTGCACAAAAGATCAAATTGGTCGCAGTGCGTATAGCCTTCCTTATCTTATCTTAACTCTCAATTTGCATATCATATGTCATTCTTTTCCCTGACCACGAGGTGCTCAAGGACCACCGCACAATGAAACAGCATGATATCTAATCGGTATTTCGAAGAACGATTGTTTATTATGTTATAACAAAAAGAAAACAATAAAACTATTGATCAAATTTTTAATATTTGATTACAGTTCGTGCAATAACATATACACAATCGAGATATAGAAAATGTATTCAGCCAATGCTGGCAAATCTTTTACAACTACCGTATTACAATATTTCGATATGGAATAAAGTCAGTCGAAATTTCATATTTTGGTTTACTATTTAAAGAAGACGGACAAACGCCAGACATGGTCTCACTTTTACTCTTAACTAACTTTGTATACTGTGCCAGTAAAATTTTTCTTAGCATTTTGTTTTGGAATATATAAAAATAATTTCGATCGAAAAATTTCGATAGCAAATGTGACGATTACACCCCAGGTTAAAAAATTTGAAATATCTTCCCTTGTGTCTCAACTAGAGTAGTTATCTTATAACCCACAATCATATTTATATAAAATATTGGTTGGAACTCTTAAGAAAGAACTTAATAAACACCATCCTTTACAATCACCGTATATTAATATACTTTTTCCATACGTCGCCAAATCTTTATAACTCTCTCCAGTTCTAAGAAATAATACATCTTTAATACCTGAACTTGTAAATTTAATTAATAAATGAACTCATGTTGACTGGTTTTGATAGAGTGGCATATTCTAGATGCTAATATATCCGGTGTTAATAAAGTGTTCTTACAATTATATTTTTTACAGAAAAAAATTTTACATTCCCCAGAGCAAGCCAAGGTATTTAATATCTATAATATTAATAGGCTAGGCGATTTTTTGTTACCGATGTAAATTTCACAGTGCTACACCGATTTTGATAAAAAAAATCTATCATTTAGAAGGTATTTCATTTTAGCAGTTACCCAGATTTACAGATTTTAATCGTCTGGATTATTTTTTATACCCTCCACTCCAGTGTGCAGAGGGTATATATAAGTTTGTCATTCCGTTTGTAATAATTAGAAAAAAATTTTTGGACCCCATAAAATATATATATTTGTGATCCTTATAACAACCGGAGTTGATATAGCGATGTCCGTCTGTCCGTCTGTCCGTCTGTGGAAATCACGATGACGGCATCAATCGGGCAGCTAGGGTAGTCGTTAACATAAAAAATGATTCACTAACATCCTAGAAGTTTGCTATTTAAAATCGTCAAAATCGGTCGATTAGGGCCCGAGATTTGAATGAAGAACTAAAAAAAGTCTTGAAAAAATATAATTTTCTATGTTGTTCTTGTCACGATCACGCCCTCAATAGGACAGCTAGGGTGATCATTTTTAGCGGGAATGATTCACCAAATTCTTGGGAAGATTTCTATTTTAAAAATCATTAAAATCGATGGAGCAGGTCCAGGGAAATCTCTGAAAAATAAAAAAAAAAATTAAAAACATGATATTTCTATATTGTTCTTGTTGTTATTCTAAATGTTGCATTGTTGTCATTGCTGGACTTGTTGTTTTTGTGGTCGTTGTGGTAATAATATAATAAAAACAAACCCTTTGTACATTTTTTTATCAACTCTGGTAGAAAAATTTAAAAGTTCCATTGTTTTGGCATCACTAAAAAAATTTGTTAGATTATTTCTGTCATTGCCACGAGCCTGCCTGCAAAATTTCAGATCGATTGGGTCACGGGAAAGTGGTTAAAATCGATCCAAAATTTTTTAGACAAGCAGACACTACGAGTTAATATAAAGGGAGTAAAAATTCACCAACATCTAAAGCAAATAATGCTAAAATACCTAGTTGTTAATAAAAAAAAAAAAAAGAATTGGGCAATTCACAATGGGTATTGTATCGTTGTATCTGTTGTATCGTGTATCACTTTACAATAGTGTAAAATTGTTGTTGGTAATTTTCACTGAAAAATCTGATACACGATCCAACTTCATTTGCTATGTTTAGTAAATGTTGTATATTGTAACATAACATATCAGTTCCAAGTGAATGCCAGTTTTTATGAAAAAGAAAAAACAAATACATAGAATTTTATCAGCATAAATAATTATAAAATAAAATATGGCAAATAATGCAAATAACGCAAATACATCGATAAGTTTATTTATATAAAAATTAATGTTTATATTTTTTTTTAGTATGTATTTTCTCTTTCAATACCAACCAAAACATTTAACATTTTTTTCATTTTAAATTAAAAAGCAAGAGGTACGTAACTAAAACTCCAGGGTATATCTCACGACCAAAAAGCAAACACTGACAAGTGTTTTCTCTTATACAAAATAGCAGAAGCGACGAAGCGATCTTTCCTCGTTGGATCGAAAATTACAAAAGAAAGCGTTTTACAATATGAAAATACAACTGAGTGTTCACAACAAAGGATTGTATTGTGTATTTCAATACAATATACAATATACAACACCTCGTCGTTCGTAAGTTGTTGTGTTCTATATGATTTTTTTTGTTTAATCCATGTTTATGTTCTAATAGTTCTTACTCTTAAAGGCGTTTTGAAAGAGGAATTTTTTTTAAACAGAAAAAACCACAAACTATAGTACTTTCCTTGGTAGGAAGGTCGCAACAATTTTATCGGTTCAGTTTTTTTTAATTGGCAACTAAACTTTAGCAACTAAACTTTAACAAAAAGCATATAGAACACAATAATTTACGAACGACGACCTGTTGTGAATTGCCCAAATGTAAATTTAGCAGAAAAAATTTATGTATTATTTTATTTAAAGAGAAAAACACAAAAATAACGTTTGACATACATACATACACATATTAAATAATACAAATAATATACATATATTATATATATGTATGTATGTATGTATATTCATAGTAACTGCATGTTAGAAATAAATCAGTATATTATTTTATTTACATAAAATTCTGCAATATTTTGTTGTGGGGAAAATACATTTCTTTTGCATTAACAGAGTGTCACTTCATTTTGCTCAGCGTGACTATGCCACAGTAGATGGCGCCACAATTTTTGTTCTAATTAGCTTTGCAATAGTTATCTCTATTTTAACATGAATGTCAATATTTTCAACTAGATATCATACAGAACAATGTTAAGAGTATACACGGGCTGGTCTTTTATTTCATACGTTTTTTCATTATTCTTTTACAAATATGAACATAAGTTTGGCATGTTAACTTTTTGTTGTCTTTACAAAATAGAGTTACCGAGTTCATCAATGAGTTTTTTGCATTCAAAACAGTTCTACATAGTTATATAGAATTATTATTCTGCTTTATCTACAAAATATCTGATTGCGATTACATCTACTTTTTAAAAATTGTTTATAATTAATAAAGCATTATTATTCACATAAATACAAAATTGCATTTTTTAAATTTTCCATTCAAATTTAAGAAAATATCAATTCTTATAAAAACTGAAATTAAAATTTCCAATTATAAATTAGAAAATATTAATTGAATTTCAGAAAATCATATCAAAACGTCGGAAATAATAACTTTAAATTTAGAAGACATCAGTTGCATCTTTAATATATAAATTTTATTCGTTAAACACAAATTGAAATTCCAAAAAAAAAAAAAAAAAACACTATATATGTTTACATTTAAAAATGTTTACATTTAAAAAAAAATATTGCATTCAGGAGATATTAATAACTTTTCAGTACCGCGATTCAGTAACTTCTTTTAACGATGTCGAATCGTAAAAAAAAAGAAAATTGCAAGATTATCAGTAAAATTTTTAAACGATATTCGATATTGTTAAAGTCAGCTGTTGTTGTTATCTAAACGACAACCATTTTTCTGTTGTTTATTCAATCGATAAAAACTTAAATTTTTAGGTTGAAGTGTCGTCATACATAAATAAAAATCATAAAATAGTGAAAATATTTTGCTTTTATTAAAAAACTTTTTTATATAAATAAAAAAAATTATATAGCATATTCAATTCATTATTTCATTTTCAAATAAATAAACAGAAATATTAGTAAAAAAAAAATAAAGATATTAAACATAAACATAAAATCATCCTGTCAAACACGAAGTAATTTGTTTTTTTCTACTCTTTGTGTTTTTCGCTTATTTTGACAGAGGTGCCACTAGTTTACAATTTAAATAAATAGAAAAACAGATTTGTCGACTGTCGTTAAGATGTATGTACTTAGTGAATCACTTAATCCTTAGTGCAAACAACAATAGCTGTCGATATATTTTGCGATTGTCAGATCGTTGTATTTACAATTTACAGAATCGCACTACAGAAAATATTAATTTAAATTCAATGAATTTAAGAAAACCTCAGATGATATTTAAGAATTGCTAACATAAAAATTGTTACATAAGTAAACGTAATTTGATGAGAATGTTATTTTCTATATATAAATTTTCACAATTTTTTTTGGATGAAAATTTGAAGTTTTTCAGAAAATAAAGATAACATTAAATTATTTTATTTAAAATGTTTGGGACTTTTGGTTTTTTGCGTTTGGCATCCCTAATTTGATTATTTATTATTATAAATTTATTCTCTATGTTTACAAAATATGGCAATATTTAAAAAAAAAAGTTGAGAGAGCTTTTTTCTTTTTGGTTATTATTTTGAAGAAATATTTGGCCAGTAAAAGAAACTATACAGCCATCTCCAATAAGCACGATTTAATGCATATAGCCACTCTACACAACCATTACCTTTCCAATGGAGGTTAGGGCGAGCTATTTAATTAGCAAAAACTAAATTAAACGAGAAGTTATGTCATATAAACGGAAACGCATGCATATAGGTATATAACCTAAATGCATGGCGATCAGCAACCACGATGACCAAAAAGCAAACACCGAAATAAATCCGAAATAATAGAAAAGACGAAAACCAACCCAAAGAATTTTCTTAAATAATTTGGTATTAAGTTTAACAAATTGTTTACTTTTTCCAATATTTTGTTTACATTTATTATCAATACTCAAACCGAGGTGGAGGGTATTAAAGATTCGGCACAGCCGAATCTAACACTCTTACTTGTTGGAGTTATGATCGTCTAAAGTTGCTACTAACACATACATAAAATTATACCATGCTATGTGTGTGCTTATTAAATTTGTTAATGTGTTGAGTTTGTTTTCTTCATTTAAAATGAGTTGAATAGTGAAGCATACCTTTAGGGTCTTTATTATGTGAAAAAATAAAATTTTCTAGAATTTCGAGTGCTGGAATCTGCTAGTATTTATTAATACCTGAAGGCAAATCTTCCGCCCATTTTTTAAGCAAAATGCACGCAGAGAGGAGTGATATATTTAACATAGTTATAGTTCATATGGAATAGAAGTGCAGAATGATAAAATTTATGTATAATATGTGTTAAAAGTATATTAAATTAAATTAAATTAAACATTTATAATAAATTATTTTAATAGAGCCTAAAGGTATGCTAATCAATTTTAGGCAATCCACAATTCATCATTTATATTTCTTCTGTGTGTTCATCATATATTTGTAATGAAAGTCAATGAATTTTATTTAAATATTCATAAATTTTATATATATGTATATATATAGATTAAAAAACATTGAAAGAAAAAAATTTTATGAAAAAAAAATTAAAATTCTTAGAATTTGCACTAGAATTTCGAGTGTTGGGCTCTGCTAGTATCTTTAATTCTTTGATATCCTTAAGGTTAATGGGCACATTCGGCAGTATTAACAATTATATAAAAGTTCATTTCTGCAAAATATTATTCATTGTTTAAATATTTAAAAAATTTTAAAGAATATAATAATATGATGTTAAACACACAATAAGATTATCAAGAGATAGTTAAGTGATATCCGTAATGGTAAAATAAAAAGCCGTAGACTAAATTTGCAACCTCAATACACTCTATCGAACTCATACTTACATACTCACATGTAAATATGTATGTATGTATCAATGTTGATAGAGTCTTACATATTTATGTGCATATGTATGTATGGCTAAATAATATATGGTTCAAGTCTGGTAAGGATTTGCATTTGGATTTTGAGTATTTCAATGCATTGAAATAATAATAAAAAAATAACAAAACTAACAAGCTCATACATAAAGAAAGCAATATGAGTACAAGTTATACAATATGAATAACTACAATTTAAGGATAGACTTAAAATTATGTTCTATCTTCAATACGAGCTGGTATCTAACTACTCGTATATTAGCATGTTTGTAAGTAAGTAGTATTTCTTTCATGTGTATTTTTGGTATAATTGCCATTTGGCATGCATTAAAGGGTTTTTCGTTTTAACATTTTGAATCGTTTTGAGGATTTTAAAATGAATGACTTTTGGCACTAATTAAAACTAGCAAATAATTTTCCTCAATGCTCACATACATATATACGAACACTCTTCACACATTTATCTATAAGCACTACAGAAATATACAGTAGAACAAAAATATTTCAATACACATATAAAATTGGTGGTGTGAGTGTAAAGAAAGAATAGGAAAAAATATCATATTTATGTAAAGCTAGTAATCACAGTCATGTGTTGATATGCCATTATTAACTAGACTCACACAAAGTTTTTAGGTTTTCATTCTCAAAGTTACTCGTATATGATATTAAATATATATTCTGTATGGTAGGTACATGACCCTATGTTCAAGCCCGCCAGTTTCTTGTACAACTAATTACATTACCAACTCGTAGATCCATTGAATGTATGTAAGTTCCTTGTATCTAGTACTCCAAATATATAATGAATATGTTTACTATTTATGGAAGGTTCATGCGTACTTCTTTGGTCACGCCTATTTTTGACTCATCTGTATACTTAAAAAATTTCATGGATTCTTGCATTCATATTATTTATTTTATTTATTTATTTTATTTTATTTTATTTATTTATTTTATTTTATTTTATTTATTTATTTTATTTATTTATTTATTGTGCATTCCTGTACAGCAAGAAAAATTATTCTTATAATTACAGTACAGGACTAACAAATTATGAAGGTATAATGTGCTGATACATATAAAATTAATTACATATATTAATAACTAGATGTAACCCGGTGTGCTTCGCTACCACATCCCCCGAATCGTAATGAAAGGGCTCACGCAAAGTCTCAAATCTCTCACTATTACAGTAATTCAGATATATCACATTTAATATTAAGTTTGTATGGGGTGCCATACGCATTTGTCCAAACCCGCCCATTTTTTTGTCTGACTACTCTCGTTAATAATAGATGACCTAAGACAAATTTGCAAAGTTATCTCTAACAAAGTGCTTAATATATATGATATCATAAATTTATTTTTTATGGGAGGTGTCACGCCCACTAAAAATAATAAACAAACAAACAGCCTGTAGCACTTCCGATGTCCGCAGTAAGACTCTGCGTAAATTTTAGGAAGATCAGATCAGTATTTACGGAGATTACCTCATACAAACAAACAAACACACATTACCTCTTTATTATGTATTAGTACAGATTTTTCTATATCGATAATTGCTGATATACAATGTTTATTGTTTTTTCATTCGGTACAACAATTATCAGATTTTTGGTCGTTCCTACCCTGGAGCAAGGTGCATGTAGCTGCCCATGAGAAGAACATGGATTTTCAAAATTAGATCTGGCAACACTTAACTATTGGCCTTGAACTTAAAATATCATTTGGCAATTTTCCTTTTTAGATTTTGAAGATTTTTGATTTTGGGCGATTTTTGTTTTTCGCGTTTTTTGGGTTTGGCGATTTTTGATTTTAGCGATATATATTCGAAGACAAATTACATTGATCACTAATGTACTTGTCAGAAGACTTTCGCTTGCGTGGTACTTCATATTTTTTATTTAGGAGGTACCACGCCCCCTAATCCCTTCCCGCCCAATTTCAACTGGACTACTCACATTAGTATCTTATGGACTCGTGCAAAATGTTGAGTCTTTCCCTTTTATAGTACACCTGTTATATGATATTAGATATCTACTTTGCATAGGCGGCGCCCACTGTTTCAATCACTCCCATTTTTTTTGTTTAACTAATCACACAAAGAACCTATGGGCTCACGCAAGGCCAGAAAACTCTCTCTTTTAGAGTACTCCAGATATATGACATTAAATAGTTACTTTGCATAGTTACTTTTGTCCGACTACTTATACTAAGATCCAATGGGGTCGTACCAAGTGTCAAAGCTTCCCTTTTTTGTACACCAGTTATATGATATCATATATTTACTTTGTACGGGCGGTGCCACGCCCACTGCTCCGATCACATGAACAACTTATGGGCTCACACAAAATCCCACGACTCTCACTATTACAGTACTCAGATATGTGGCATTTTATATTTACTTTGCATGGCAGGTGCCACGCCTATTGGTCCGATACTGCCCATTTTTTGTCCGACTTCTCAATAGGTGACATCAGATAAATTTGAAAAGCTCTCTCTGTCACAGTGCTCGAGATATATAACATTGAATTCTTACTTGCATGGGAGGTACCACGCCCACTTATCCGATCCCGCTCATTTCCGTCGTAGCTACTAATGTTAACAATAGGTGACCTCACACAAGTTTGCAAAGCTCTCCCTAGCATAGTACTCCATATATTTGATATTAAAAATTTACTTTGTGTGGGAAGTGCCACGCCCACTAAAAATATTTAAAAAATTCTAGCCTATAGCACTTCCCATATCCGCAGTAAGACTCTATGAAAATTTCAGGAAGATCAGGTGAGTAGTTACGGAGATTACATCCTACAAACAAACAAACAAACACACATTACCTCTTTATTATATTACTAGATGTAACCCGGTGTGCTTCGCTACACCCTCCCCCTGCCCCCACGAATAGTTAAGTCCCACGGCTCTCACTAATACAGTTATTCAGATATATCACATTTAATATTAAGTTTGTGTAGGGGTGCCATGCGCATTTGTCCAATCCCGCCCATTTTTTTTGTCAGACTACTCACGTTAATAATAGATGACCTGAGACAAATTCGCAAAAGTTTTCTCTATCATATTAATATATATACCCCGAATAGCATTAAGAATAATTCTGTTTATTTTTAATGCTATAATACGCCTTGAACTTTTTCCCCCCAGAATGGAAAGTTTCACTCGTTACAATAATACCTAAACCAGGTAAAGATCACACAAAGGTCGATTCGTATAGACCAATAAGTTTACTATCCAACTTGCCAAAATTATTCGAGAGAATTTTGGTAAACAAGATTACAATATCCGTAGACCAAAATAATGTCATTCCAGCACATCAATTTGGTTTCAGCGAAAACACAGCACCACTGAGTTCGTTCACAGAATTGTAAGTGCCATAAGAAGAGCTTTTGCTCTGCACTTTTTATAGACGTCTCGCAAGCCTTCGACCGAGTTTGGCACGAGGGACTCCTTTATAAAGTTAAACAGTTGTTGCCCCCCGAACACACATAAGCTAATGGAGAGCAATATAATTAATAGAAAAGTCTCTATAAAAGAGAAGAACTTTGTGAGCCCTCCACAGGCAATTCATGTTGTTGTACCACAAGGTAATATCTTGGGCCCGCTTCTGTGCGTCCTTTACACATCAGACATACCAACAAATGAAAACACACTTACTTCGACTGTTGCGGATGATACTGCAATTTAAGCATACACGAAAACCACTCTACATCATCTCTTCTTTCAAAGAGCCATATTGAACAGCTGAAAGAATGGCTAGATATGTGGAAGATTAAAGTAAATGAACAAAAGTGTATCAACGTAACTTTTACCCTAAGAAGGGAGAATTGCCCTCAAATTCGAACTAGGAACTTTCCTATACCTCAACATTTCTCTGTTAAATATCTCGGACTACATCTTGATCGCCGACTCAACTGGAAAAGTCATATAGACGCTAAAGTGACACAAATAATATTGAAATTAGTCCAATTCACATGGCTAATTGGTAGGAACTCGAGTTTAAGTCTCGATTGTAAGCTCTTGATTTATAACTCGATTTTCAAACCCATTTGGTGCTATGGTATTCAGTTATGGGGAGCAGCCTCAGCTTCAAACACAGCAAGAATACAAAGATGCCGAAACAAGATTTTGAGAATGATTACAGGCCCAACATGGTACGTAAGAAACTCACATTTGCACAGAGACTTAAATGTTTCTCTAGTAAAGTACGAAATCACTAGATATAGTGCAAACTATTTGGCAAAGCTAGAGTCTCACCCGAACGCTTAAGATGAAGGGATACTGCTGATCTCATTGGATGAAAAATGGATTGATATACAATTTTTTATCATTGGATTATGTATACAGAAAAAATGATATTTTGTCTGGCACTGGCTGGATTTAATTTTTAAGATTTAGTTTTAAGATTTGAATAACTTATTGTTAGTGCACAAATCTATGTGAAGATTCAATAAATAAAGATGAATTAAAAAAAAATAAAAAATTTATATTGAGTAAAAAAACTATATACATACTCTGATATTTGTTGTGTAGTATTTAACGACAAAAATGAATAGAGCATGAAAATGTTTGTACGTATTTACTTCGAAATTCTGATATTGAAAATGAAATTAAAGAAACTGACATTGAAACCTGAAATAGTCGGGTAGAGTGACTAGTTGATTTTGGTATGGAATAACTCATATTGTACAAATGCTAATGCAATCTAATGTACTTATATTGTGAGCCAAATCATAATTTGATTGCAAGCTTTGTTTTTTTTTTTTAACAAATAAACAATAAATTTTAAGTTATTTCTCCTTAAATATTTATGTAGTAATTTAAAATAAATTTTTCTTTAGAATTCATTAAGTGTAAATTGTAGAGGATTTAATCATTCTGTTTATTCAATTTAATCATTCTGTTGATTAAATTTGTGTGTATTTTGTACGCATACACAAATGTTTTAAAACGTATCGTAGTGGCACCTTTCTTGAGAAAGATCATGACTGACTTATAAATTGTCATATCTCGGACTAAGTGTCGAGTTATTTTTAAATTTTTACTGATATTTATCTTCGAAAAACATCCATCCAAACACAATGCAAAAAGTCCATTTTCAATTAAGGAAATCCTATCAAAATTTGGGACTTTTGTAAAAATATAAACTGCAAAACTAACAAGTAAGAGTGTTAAATTCGGCTATGCCGATTCTCCCTCCACCTAGGTTTTCTTGCACTATTTGTAACAAATGTAAATAAAATATTTGAAAATGTAAACAATTTCATCAATTTATTACTAAATTATTACAACAAATACTCTGAATTTTCAGCATTTACGTTTAACAATTTTAAAGTCAATAAAAAATAGTAAACAAAATATATTTTTTAATTTGGAATACTTGCCCATGTGTTATATTTTAAAAGCACTAGCGTTAATCAGTTTTATTTTTCAGATCCTATTACATTAGTTTATCATTACGTTTGTAACGCATCGAGAAATGAATATGCGTCTATGTGTTTCATGCAAATGATTTCTTATTTTTGTCCAATTGTAAGGATTTTTTGCTGATTTTTTTTAACAACTTAATATTATATATATTTCAATTTTAAACTTTAAAATTAAAAATATAAACCTTTTTAAGTCTGGTTATTTCTCAACAATATGGAGGAAGTAAAAATGTGGCTTCTTTAATAACAATGACAAGTAAAAAACACTTTTTACTCCAGTTAGTTGAGAGACGAGAAGCTAATGGGATGGAACAGGTCAAAGATGACGACTTTAAATGCAGATGCAAGGCTTGCAAAAAAATATTAAATTGCGATAAATCAGATCTAAGTATACATGTTAATAACCGATGTCTTAAAAAAATAGCTTTTAAAACCAAGAACCAAAATTCCGTTTGCGTTATAAGATCCCATTTGCAAGCCATTTAAATTAATTGTGTAAATTTTAAATGCACATCTAAAAGATGAATTATACAGAATTGTAAAAATATTTTTTATAATATCTGTTGGTTTTTTCTGTTGTTTTTATGTAATTCTTATGATATTCTTATCTTATTTTTTATGTTATTTTTCTTCGTTTTTATGTTATTTTTGCATTATTGAAATTGGAAATTAAAAAATTAAATTTAATTTTTTTTTTTTAAATTTCAAAAAGTAGTGTAGGGAAAAATGTAGGGAGAAAAAGTGGAAAAAAGAGTGAAAAAATCTCCTGGCATCACTGGTACCTATTAAAAAACAATGTAAGATTTCACAAGACAATGCGACATACACACGCCTTGTTCAAAAGCTTTCATAACACTAAATGAAGTTGCTGCTTTCTTTTAATATTTGGTGAGTATTTTCGTTTATGTTCGGCTGTACACATATAAGAAGCCCATTAGAGTTCGGCTTACTGGTGCAACTATCGATGTGTATGCACTGTTGCCAACTTTTTTTCAAAAAATATCGCTAAATCGGACTGGAAAATCACTAGAAAAAAGCTAAACTTTTAAAAAATTGGAAAATTTAGCTATTAATCGCTAAATTTTTTTTGACATTTCATATTTTATCTAAAAATTATAAAAAAAATAGCTAAATTTTTCGAACTTATTAAATTTTTTTTTGAAAATTTAGCGATAAATCGTTAAATTTTGAAAAATAAAGGTTTTATGTTTTTAAGTTTTATGTTTTTAACATATTCTATTAACAAAACAATGTTTTGAGCACATTCCTGAAAATATACGTATAACAAAAATAAAATAACTACCCAAGCAAAAAAGTTTTGATACACATGACTTTGATATATGACTTAATATAACTGCTTATAATTATATATTGCAAAATATATATATCAAGTTCTATAAAAGTACTTATCATTGTATCTTAAACATATAATAATATCACTTTATGTAATACAATATATATAAAACATATTATATACAATTGTATCTGGTTGGATATAAATTTATTGCAGTAGAAATAATTTGATACATTTAGATAAGGAAAAAATTCGTATAAATATGTATCAAACAATATATAATTCCATCAAATTTGATCTAATTTTATAAAATTATTTATAATTGTATCAAATTATACCTAATATGATGAGTTATATGTTCTCAATTTTCGGATATAATTATATATATTTCGAAAAGTAACGCACATTTTTTTTGATAGGGTAATAATACATTTAATAAAAAGGTTAAAAAAATATTAAGTTTTTTAACTAAAAATTTGTAGCTAATCTTCAGTATTGGTATTTTCGTAGGCACAATTGGTGCCTATGTTTTTTAATGCCATTTCTGGAACTTCATAATTGCAGCAACATTTGTTGTTCATGGTTTTTTGTTGTTTTTAATGGTTTAGCCATTCTGCGCGAAATTTTTGAAAATATTTTGACCCCATTACCTTAAAATGTGTTTAAAAAGTATTTCAAAATAATAAAAACATACAAATTTAATATACTTACCAATATAAAACTCAAGATTTTATTAAAAAATATTTAATTTAACTTTATATGTATTTTTTTATGTATATGAAATCCCAAAAGCTTAACGCAAAATTACTTGGTATCGCATTTTCATATAACTATTTTTTTTAAAATAAATACCGTTATTCGAATCTCACTTAGTTGTTTTTACAGAAAAAATACTAAAAAAAACTACCTTGGCGAATTATAAGCTGTTTATCAATGTTCACAATGAATCCATTTTGCAAAAAAAAAAAATCGCTAGATTTCCCGCTAAGAGCTAAACCATATTTTTTCTAGCTAACTGACTTTAAAAAAAGCTAGATTTGACGGGAAAATAGCTAAATTGGCAACATTGTGTGTATGTGTGTAAACAAAAATATACGATATCCCAGTCATCATTTCGAAGATTGTTTTAACAAAAATCACTTTACTGTGTCTTCTTCGAGCACTTTTGATTATTAAAAACTGACACATGCGGTATTAGAAAAAGACTAAAAAATGATTGTTGCTTACGCTTAAAAACTGATTTACAGAAAAATTACATTAAATACGACTCAAAAATAAGTCGAAACTGATCAAGAGGAGTCGGGGGTAAGGTAATATTTTCCCCCGACAAAAGAATATTTTGTGATCAGCAAAAGAGCGCATTAATGACTGTTTTAATAGCACAGAGGAGTCAAAAAAGACTCCACATGATCGTGGGATTTTATTCACTATCTGCAGGAAGAGGTTTTTGAAGTAAAGGGCAATATACACTAATCAAATTCCCATCCAGTATTATGATGATATTAGTGAAAATTTGTTAGTATGTCTGACACCGACGATGCTGGATGAGAAATCAAAAATTTTAGATTTTTGGCATGCTGGATGAGAGATGTATTGTATTTTCTCATGCTGTACAGGTCGTACAGCAAATGTATATGCTTACGTCAAGCACACGTACACGGTGGTTGATGTCAAGCGATTGACAAGTGTATAGTGGCCTTAAAACAAATCTGCACACAATTTCAATTCTATTTCGTTCCAAATGATACGATCACTTTGTTTACTAGCTAGCAGTAAAATAAGAAAATAATAAAATAATACAGCGTAATGATGAATTGTACTTCTCAATTAGTTTATTATGTGCCATAAGAAGTTCGGTTTGTGCTAAGAAAAGCATGAATACATGTTTCCCAGGGCGAGGCTTGATCATTGCACTTTGATTGAGTTGAGCTCCGCGACTATTCCTGATGTGGATAGCTCGTGCCTACAATTTTTGGTAGTTGGGAATGGCGTTTGTGCAAAGAAAAGTATGAACACATGTTTCCCAGGGCGAGGCATGATCATTGCACTTTGATTGAGCTGAGCTCCGCGATTATTCCTAATGCGAATAACTCGTGCATATAATTCTCGGTAGTCCGGGGATGGCGTTTGCCTGAGCCAAACATTAAGTAATAAATTTTTAAAAATGTATTATTATTAAATATTATTGACATCTATATTATATTATTGACACCTGACAAAAAAAAAAAAATTTTGTAAACACCAATTTTTTACAGGGTAGATATTTTATGGTTTCAGTACTACTTTTGAATGCAAGTATGTACCAAAAGTTGAACCCTCAAAATCATACTATTTTTTGCAACCCTAAAAGTTGGAGTATTTTGTATAAATAAAATAATATAATAAAATAATAAAATAATTTATTTTTATATAATTTTTGAAATACGCTTATTGTGGATATACAGAATATATGAATGTTATTTATAGTATTTTGACACTTTCAACAGTAGTATATATCAATTTGTAACATTTTGTGATGTTATAAAAATCGCAGAATGTTGATATTGACTTTATATAGTTTCTTTTATTAATTAACTAACTTAAATAATACACCATAAAATGACCATAAAAACAACAAGTGCAGCTATGACAAAATACAAAATTTAGAATAACGATA
Organism: Cordilura impudica; assembly: GCA_963682025.1. Lineage (NCBI taxonomy): Eukaryota > Metazoa > Arthropoda > Insecta > Diptera > Scathophagidae > Cordilura > Cordilura impudica. Next base: position 263,701,110 of record OY821517.1, on the reverse strand, counting down.
TAGGAAAACATATTTTTTTTTCCTTTTCAGTGATTTCTCGGCACCTATGAAACCTATTGTCAAGATTTAAAAAACAGGAACCTTCCCATGATGTTGGAGCTGTCCTATTGAGAACGTTATCGTGACAAGAACAACTTAGGCAAATCATATTTTTTCAAGACTTTCTTACTCCTTCGTTCAATTCTCGGGACCAGATAAACTGATTTGAACGATTTTAAAGAGCAAACTTCTCAGGATGTTAACGAATCATTTTTTATGCCAACGAGCAACCCAGTTGCCCGATTGAAGCCGTCATCGCGATTTCCACAGACGTACAGACGAACAGCCGAACAGACGGACTTCGCTATATCAACTCCGCTTGTTATAAGGATCACAAATATATATATTTTATGGGGTCCAGATTTTTTTTTTCTAATTATTACAAACGGAATGACAATGTTATATATACCCTCTGCACACTGGAGTGGAGGGTATAAAAACGTCCTTTATTAATAATTAACATATTACAATAGTTTTTATTCAAATTCAATTTCTATAAGTACTTAAAGTCATTTTACAACTGACTTTAGTTTTTTTTTTTTTTGTATTTTGCTTTTTTAATTTTCATATATTTCATTGTATACCAAAGAAAAACTTAGAACTATGTTATTTTATTCTGGGGGGTATTAAAGCGTTCATCAAAGCAGCTTAAAGACAATAACTAAATAAAACCAAACCAAAAAAATATGTAGTATAAGGAATCATAGGAAAAACTTTTCCTGCAAACTGGAAAAGTTCATGAAAAACTACATACTCGTACATACATATTTCGAATATACTAAAATCTATTGCCTTAATACTTTCATATTTTTTACAAACAATACAAAAAAAATTCAAACAAAAACTTAATGAAAAAGCATATCAAATAAGACTTTATCTCTAACATACAATATGATAGAAATATATTAAAAATTTTAACGAAATACTTTGAATAGTTGTACAATTTATCGAAAAATTCGGGCGAAAAAATTGTTATTTAAACATGTTTAGATCCTTAATATCAAATTTCTTTAAACATAAAATAAGCTAAAATTAAAACCTACGTTCGGCAAAACATTTAGTAGTTGTTAGTTGTTATACTCATAAAAAGTTATCGTAAACTTTTATTAATAAGTACGATTAAGAACTGTTTATTGAATTTAAATGAACGTTAAAGGTATGAGTTCTTTCCCAACTATGACGCTGAGTCTTGTTAAACCGCATAGTTTAATATCTTAAATATATTTAGGTTGATCCCTGACTCACTGACTGACTGACTGAGAGACTGACTGACTCTGTAACGCTGAAATACACACACATAGCACTCCCTACAAAGCTACACAAACAAAATTTAATCTTCCTCATTTTATACAAACCCACACAAAATTTTCTCTCTTCTTTGTTACCGACCAGTGCTGCTAACAAAATCTTCTGAAAATCGACAATTTTGGAAACTAAATCGCCAAAATCGTAATTTTTAAAACAAGAAATTGTCAAGAAAATTATTTAAAAATTAATTTTACCGCTTATAAAACTCGAAAAAATATTACAAAAGGAAACAATAAAATTTATTTTTATCATTCATATTACGAATATTATTACAGCATTGGTTATTTCTATATATAAAAATGTATTAGTGATGAAATTTCAACGATAAAAATTTAACACAGCAATCAACTAAATAATTTTATTGACATGTATCTATAGCTGAAACGTATAATATAGGTTTAAAGTGTCGCCGTAATTAAAACTTAAGTCTTAAATAGAGATGCTATTCAAGGTATTTCCGTTTTGAAACGACTTGACCCAGAATTAAATCTATACATATTTTGTAATTTACATTTACACTGAACAAAAACTATCAATTTTCGATAAACAACCCATTAATTGTTAACCCTTGAAATCGTAATTTTTATACTACTCAACATTTTAAATCTTCAATCATCATATTTACAAATTTAACAAACCATTTTAACAAATTGAAAAATCCTCAAAATTACTTAAGTTGTCAAAATTGGCAGCACTGCTAACGACAATAGCACTACATATGCAGATTTCGTGTTACATCCCGGTGGCGAAAGTCATAGTGATTCAGCGTGACAAACACTGACAATATTAAATCATCGATGACAAGTGTTGATTTTGCTTTGGTGTCATATATGAATTTTTTATGTATTTGTCCAAATTGTCATAGATGACCAAAGTTGATTTTGTCCGGCAGGTGTCAATTTTTTCGTTACTCCTAACAGACAATATCAGCAACTTCCATAAGTGAATTTTTATGTCTTGAGTACTAATAGATAATATCATTGGTGAATTTTTATGTTATTTGTCGCTTAAGAGGAGACTTGCAGCTCACAATATCACTTTGAATCGCCTGTGAATTATTATTGTATTTGTCGTTATAACAAAGACTTTTAAGGTTTTTTTTGCCTGCGATTCACATTTGAAAAAATTACATAAGTCGCTATGATAGGGACACATGTATGAAAATGTCCGGAAGTTTCAGCCCAAAAAAGTGGTTTTCCCTTAAAAAAAAAAAACAAAAATGCAATATTCATACTGTACATATGTTATGTGACTATTTTTATTATAAAAAAGCATATATACTTAAACAATTACTTAAATTTTATGGTTTAAAGCAAAACAAAAACGCTTAGATACTAATAGATTTTTGACTTTCGTCTTTTGCTCTAATAATGTGGCGTTTAACGTCACGGTTTTTTACTTTTTTTTACAGCTGAGCGTAAATTGGAGAGGAATTCTTCAAAAGTGCTGAAGCTTGTGCAGTCTATGAAAATATATAAAAAGAAATGTACAGCTAGGAGAAGATTTTTATTTTCGAAATTTACTGGCCAGTAATACTCACCTTTCAAAGCCGTTATAAAATTTGAATAAAGTTTCAGAGCTTTTTTGCCTTTGGTACCATCGTAATTGTACTGAGATAATAGACCGGGATCAAGAATTCTTTCTAAGTTCTTATTTAAGTCTCCGCAGAGCAAACGTCGCATAGAAGTTGCCTTGAGGAATATGAAAAATATATTTATGATTATTTTTCTGTTGTTTTATTTAAATATTTTTAACTCACCAGATTTTCATGATTTTCGCCCATAAGATCATTTTCTAGGGTTTTTAGGTTCTCATCAGACTTTAAAGGAAAATGATTATAGGCCGCAGAAAAATTGCTAAGATTGCGGCTCAATAAAATGTTGTTTTCTACCATAATTTTTGCCAATTCGTCTTGCCTTTTCAGACATTGATCGATCTTAATCCCTAATTCGACTTGTTGTCTCAAAATTACATCTATTGTTCCAGGTACAGCTTCCAGTAGCTGCATTTTTTTCAAAATATCATCCAATTTATTTTTAAAATCCATATCTAAATTGTGAAAAATGTATTAAAATTCAATTTCGGGACAAATCTGTTAATAATGTAAAGCATTTATTATTTATTTATGTGTGCCTTGCCGAAGAAGATCGTGCATCACGTCTAGAAAATTTGTATAGAAATCACTCGAAAAATTGCTTTTCATATAAATTTTCTAGACGTGTCGCCCGCTCGTCTTCTAAAAAGAGCAGCTTAGATACGAAATGATCACCAAATGGCAACAAAAACATTTTGGACTGGATCTGGTTAATGCAGAATTCAATTTCATCTGCATTTTCTTTACCATCAGTTTCAAAGATACCAATTGAATCTGAAATGGTTGGTAAATTAAAAAAACTTCGGGTATCGTTAATTTGTCTGCCTTTGAAAACATCTCCGGAAAATGATGATATTCTTAAAATAATTGTTTTTTGTTGATCCTGAGACTTTAAAGAGCATAAATTATTTGGAAAACTCGGGCTTAAATAACAGTTAGTGTTAGCAATCATAATTAATATTCCCTTTTTTAAATCTTTCTTGCTGCATATGGAGAATTTGTTGATAATTGCTGAATTTTTTAACTTTGTTTTGAGCTGCGACAGTACATTTGAAGGACGTCTCAAAAGTTTTTTTATTTGACCTAAATAATTTTCAAAATCATAAGCTGCAAATGAATTAGGAAGTCCAAAAGTTTCTACACAGTCAGGAAAGTGTAGTAGGTTATGAACGTTATAGGCTAAGTCGCTCTCACAATACAAATTGGGGTAAAATAGAACAAAATCACTCAGAAGTTGTCTAGCTGTATCTATATTGGTTTTATAGTGAAGGTTACAAGACAGCAACCTGTACGCAACACTCAACAAAAGAAAATGATAGTATTTATCGTCCGTGACTATTCCTTTTAATGCCACTAATCCTAATTAAAGAGTGAAGTTCCGAAATTCTGTTGTTTTCCATCTTCCAAGTTCCGACAAAGGTCTTGGGGATCGACTGAACTCTTTGGGTAGAAAGCCAACATAGGACTGCAGCTTAAGTGATAATGAGTTTTTATCATCAAGTGATAGTTTACTAATTAAATTTTTCAATAATTTTCTTCCGACGCCCAAATCGATCAGGTGCATGCAATCAAGGGGAAATTGGGTCACCATTTTTATCTCAATACGCTCTAGGTCGCTCAGTTCATTTTGAAATTTTATGTTGTGGTGCTCCAATTGCCTTCGAAGGCGAAAGTTCTCATCTGTTCTTATAGGGCCTGACTGTGAAGAGTAAACTGTGACATTTCATATTCTATTTCCTATTTGCTGACAACGACTACATCCGTAAAATGAGCAATGGCCGAAAGTACCTGCGACAAAAGCACGAGCTGGTGCATCACAAATAAACGATCTGATGGTAAACTTTAATGTTTTATCATGAAAAAAAAAGACCATCAGTAATCAATTGCTTCGCTTCATAAATAAAATCGTGTAGAAACGAGTTAATACACTTAGGTTTTCCTTCACCATAGTACGCTCCTATTAAGAAAACTGATTTTATATTGGGACAAACGACTTTGCCTAGAATGGGCCACAATGATTTATTTGTACTTTTAAATAGAGGAAGTCCATCAATTCCTATGTCGATTGTTATGCTATTAAAATTGTTCGCAATGCTGTTGCAAATTTTCAGCAATTGGTGTCTAAGCCCTAAGTGATAATATTGCCCAGTATTTACGCTCCGAACAATCATTTTTTCTCTTTTGATACCGAGGAGAGTGTCAATATTCATAGGCACATTCAAATGTTATTCACTTAAAACTCTTAACAAATCGTTACCAACAGCTTTTCTTATATTATATTTTACAAATAGCTGTCTCAATTTTTCCCGTAAGGCTATTGATTCTTCTATACAATTTGGAGTGTTATTTTCTTCTCTAATAATTTTAAGACCACTTTCACAAATATTTACATTTTGCTCTAGCTTACTCAAACATAGTAAGTTTTGAGTTTGTTTTTTTTTTTAATTGCTCTTTTTAATGATTTTTTTGAAAACATTTTTAATTACTTGCCTTATTACGTTTAATTTTCGAATTTATTATTATTATTTATTAATCACTTTTCAAATTTCTTTGTTTTCACTACTTCAAAGTTCAAACTAAACTGAAATACATAATTTTGTAAATCTTAAATGTAAGTAATAAACATAATTGAAAAAAATCCAAAAAAAATTATTCCGTCATATTATATTATAAATAGAACAAAACAAATAGAAAAAAAAACGGTCCGTTATTTTCTTATTTTTTTCATGGACGGAGACGTGTAGCAAACAAAGTCCTGCAGCGTTCACTTTGTGGTCGACTCATTACAGACAATGTCGCTAAGTTTTTCCTTTTAAGGAAACAGTGACACTGCTACGCCGTTGTCATGCAAAACTCTCTCTGTTTGCGTCATTGCCACTAAGAGTCATTAATGAAATGTTCATCATCGATATTTTCGCTAAACTATCATCTTGTTACTGACTTTGTTCCAAATATTCATTAATGAAAATGCCGTAATGACAATTTCGCTTCAATACGCCACCGGGATATGGAATAAGTTGAACGCAAAAAATGCATCAAAAAAACTAATATCTATTCAAATTCTTCTTTTAATTCTCTTTGTTGGCTAATGAAAAAATTCTGCAAAAAAAGTAATGAGTGGAATTTAAAAATTTTTACTTTTCTCATTTAACGTCGTCCGATATGCATACATACTTATTTTTATCAAACTAAACTTTTCCGTTTGTCTGGTTTGTTTTTCATCTCAAAATTGTTCTGTATTGTTAGGAGTGGTTTCGCTCAGGTTCTCTGATGGCCAGCACTTACCAAAGAGTATGATTTTTTTTGATAAATATTTGAGATAAAAGAGATCTTCAATGTGGACTTTGTTGTTGTCCATCGTATGATTTCGTTTAAAGCTCTTTATTGAAAATGACTTGAAAAAATAGTGCAATATGAAGTTTTTCACTCATAATAATAATTTTTGCAAATTTGCTTTCAAAAATTTAGACAAACATAAATTACTTAAATAGGTATATTTAAGATTTTAATTTGAATAATTTATTGAAATTATCATGGAAGAATTAAAGGCGATTTGGAATAAGAAGTTTTTTTTTTTCGAAGTAAAACTAACACGCTCTTATTTTTTATTTTTTTTTGGATTTTAGATAACTTTGCAAAAAATGTAGTTGTCTTTTTTCAGTTTACATTTATGATGAAATATGAAATATTTTTTTCTCTTTTGTGTAGGTGTATTGGTGTTTGCACTTCCTTAAGAGGTGGTAGATTTTAAAACCTTTTTTGCATTTTTCTTTCTGAATGCAATTTTGGAAACTAAATCGCCAAATCGTAATTTTTAAAACAAGAAATTGTCAAGAAAATTATTTAAAAACTAATTTTATCGAGAGTGTTGTGTCAAACTTTTAAGTAAATCAGAGCAAAACTTAAGAAGATACAGCGTTTCCAGCGACCGGCCTCATAAGTATAGTATATAAATCAGTTTTTAAAAACTTTAAACCGATTTTCTCGCAAATAAATGTTCGAAATCCGTGAACATTATAACTCAAAATCTACTTGACCGATTCTTTTGAAATTTTATACGTTATGTCTACACATAGACCTCAGGAAACATCTCACCTTTTAAACGCATTTCGATTTTTTTATTTCACATGATCCGGTAACGAGTTATAATGTTCACCGCAAAACAACAACGCCTCCGGAGATTCGCTGTCACGAACTAATTTATTAAAATTTTTAAAGGAAATTTTTTTCAAAGATTCTTCAAATGTTACGCTATAACATGTATATGAAAAAAATAATCCAACATTCTTCATGTCTTCAAAAAAATTTTTGAAAATATGACTTTTTAAACTTTTAAAAGCCCACCTTAAGAAACTTTTAGGAACTTTGCTTTAAAACGTTTTTTTTTTTTGCTATTCTAATATTCCTACAGTAGAATGGAGTTCGGTTATAACGAACTCGGCGGGACTGATAAAATTAGTTCGTTATAGCCTAAGTTTGTTATAACCGTAGTATTTTTTTGTTTTATCCGAAAGGTTTAAAAACTTTTTTAGTTGAATAACTTTATTTATTTTGATGCATTTTAAAAAGTTATATTATATTAATAGTTTGTCTTACTAACACTAAAATTTCCGAGTTTCTATCAAAATAAAATATTTTTTTAAAATCATATAATATGAAAAACTCCTTACGTGTAGAAGCAGAAAATATAAAACAAAGGTTGGCTACTGGCCAAAATATACATAAAAGGACTTTTACAAAACTTCATTTGAAAATCGAAGTTTTTGTTTTGTATTTTTTACAACTGTTTTTCAATTCTTTTTTTTTTTTAAAGAAATTTTAAAAACATTAAAATTAATTTTTTAAAAATATATATTAATTTTTTAAAAATATATATAATATAGGAAAATTCTGAAATGGAAAAAAAATTGTTTGTTAAAGTCAAAATAAATGGGCGCCTAGGCGCCACACAATCAACTAGTTTTAAATACTGACTTTAGCATCACCAGACCGGCAGCAAGGAATATTGTTGAAATCTGAAAAATACTGCGAAATAGCTCAGGGGTCTAATCGTTGCATTGGTTATCGAAATTTCAGGACCGAAATTATTTTATCATTTTCCAAATTAAAATAATATAATAATTTTGCTTGTCACTGGTAAAAATGAAACGAGGTCTGAATTTTGTCCGTCTCCTTTAAATAATAATCCAAAATTACGATTGATTTTACTCAATATTGCATGCGGCGATTAGCCTCCAGAATTTTTATATATATTTAAACTAAAGGTCTGGTCCAAATTCATTCATTGTCATATTAAAAACAAGGTCTATGAAGTTGGAGTCGGAGTGTTTGTACCAGAGTCAGAGTCGCTACAAAAACTTTCGAATCCGACCCCAAAATTTTTCGTTATTACAACTGCATGAAAAAATCAAATAATTTTTAAAATATTTAACAAAAAAATTCTTTGAAATTGGCGATGTAATATTTTACAGATCACTGTGAATAAGCAGGTTTTAATTTATTTTATGAGAGTAAATTCACTCAAGGACTTAAATTAAATAATATAAAAGTGTTTCATAATATAAATTATTTTCGAATTATATTTATTAGTGCAGTTATTGATCAAGTTGAAAATAGATGTTTGTGGGTTTTTTCATTTTGTGGTTAATTTAATTAAATTTGAAAAAAATTAACGATTGTTTGTTTGGACAGAGTTGTATCTTCTGAAATTAATACGAAGTAAAAGTATGGTATGAAAACTGATTCTTAACCACACGTAGGCGTGGCTTGTGAGTGAGTGTGTTAAAGCGCTGACCAAAAAGTGCAATTACGAGTATATGTGAGATAGACGCAGGTTCAAACCTCAGGACTGCCCTAAGTACAAAAAACGTCATATAGAAACAATCTATTCAATTATAACAAAACAATTATCACATGTTCAATAAAATCAATGATGAAGGCTGAAATGGCAGAAACCGATACGATTAAGAATACGGTGTAGTTATGAATTTTTGAAATATATGCTTTCTTCTTCTCTACCTCGCACCATTGAAACAAAATTAAAATTTGCATATAATTACAGTATTAATTGCAATATGTGTGAAAAATTACGCCAAATCTTATAGGCAGAAAACTTTGACCGTTCTTCAAATTTAGCAAAATATTTGCAATTCCAAAGTACCTTGAGATTATCCCGAGTGCTGCTCTGATCACTGAAGCCAAATATCATTGAGGCGCTATCCTATTTCTAAGAAAAATATAGAGATATTTTTTGAAGTTTTGTTATTTTATTATGAAAAGAAATCGATTGAAAATTTCAAGTGTGTTTATATGGGGAAAATATGACTTCTTTTTCAGATTTTACGAAAATTTCGTTTTACAGTTTACCTTTTTTTACAAGTTGGTATATAAATCAGTATCGAATTGTCTTTTCAAAAAGCTATATTACTTCAACATCGAATAAAAACTTGCCAAGAAATGGCAAATGCCCCAGACCACTTTTTTGCCAAAAAAAAAAAAAACAGTAGTTCATGAAATTTGATGGCACTTTGTTCACCTTTGAGGAATTGATTAAAGCCATAGTTTTTTTTTGTCCCTATACTGATAGGCACTCAGATATGAAGTAATGTTTCATTACCACGTTGCTAACCTATTGCGCAATGAGACCGAATATAATTAATTTTTTCGATAAAATTTTGAAAACTCCTTTTTCAAGTCTTAAAAAATTTTCTTAAACAAAATTTAAAAAAATGGATCTGGCCCTTTATGGGTTTATTAAGTGCAAGTTATAGATTAACTGTTTGAATTTTTAAATAAATCCCTCTGCTGGAGTTTTTTACAAGTATTTTTTTTTTTTGTGGATTTCGAGATTTTTGTGAAATATTCAGTAAATGAATCCTTTCTAAATACTTTGTATCAAATATTTCATCGTTGTAGCTATGGGTTAGGGAAAAAGTAATTTGACGTCATTAACCCATTTGGACTTGGCGCCACAAATGACCCCAAGCTAGTAGGACGATTAAGTCAATAAATTCAAATATTTTGCAAATACTGTTGAATTTTCTAAATTATTAAGTGATATTATATTACAACCAAATGTGTAGATCTTCCGTGCCTAAAATTCATTAATTTAGACAATAAAAATGTTAATATTAAAACAAAATGAATAAACTAAAATTGAGTTTCAAAAATAATAATTGTTTCCTACATTGAACATGATACTTATCGTAAGCTAATTTATTTGAATTTTATACATTAATTTCTTGTAACGAATAACCAAAACCTATTGTGAATTGCATTATTTTATCTTAAACGTATCGTAAGCAAAAATTACCCAATGTAATAAGCTGTAGTTATACAAAAAATAATTTGAATTATCACTTACTCTGTAGCTTTCATCCAAATCGGTGAGCAAACGCACCTCTAGAAAACCATCTCATGGTTTTATATATATATTTTGAATAAAGGAAATATTAATTTCTAATACTTCTATTCTTTCTTTTTTTTTACCACAAAAAATCGTTTATAATTCCTCCACTTCGCGAGAAATTAAAATTGATAAGGCAGATCTCTCAAAGGTTTAATCTTTATGTTCCTAAGAACTTACCGCCCTGTTCTGCATCTCAACCTCTCAGATCGCAATATTAAAGGTTAACCCCGGAGGAGTCTGTACATGGTCCTTCGAACCGGATATTAACCAGTGACCTATGGATTTACTTTCCAAAGCTTTAATTTTTAGGTTACTAAGAACTTACCTATTTGTTGCTTTAAGAAATTTTATTAATTTTGTAATATTTTCAGGAGATGGGTTAGATAAAGTTCTAACTGGATCCATTTCGCCAAATATGACTTGTCTATGATAGTTGAATGTGAGGCAGTGTACAAGGATGTGTGAGGGGTTTGGAATGGGAGATATGCAACTGCAGATTTGCGGAGTAGGAATGTTGATCAAATGTGCATGTGTTAGTCTAGAATGTCCGAGTCTTAGTCGTTGAAATTTGACAATTTCAATTCTTTTGCAAGCAATTTTGTTTCTTAAGAATGTATATATGTATGTTAGTCATTTCTTGGTTTAGATTTTTGTACCAAATTGAGGTGGTGTTGAATAAATTAATTTTGTAATATTTAATAAATTGTTTAACAATATAATTGTTCCAATCGTGGGGATATGTATGTTTCGGTATGTTTAGTAAAGGAAAAGTGGTAGCTTCTCTTGCAACAAGATCTGTCAACTCATTTCCTTTTATACCACAATGACCAGGTACCCAAATTAATTGTATATTAATTTGTCTGTCAATTAAAGGATTTCTGATTTCGGTAATATAGTGGGCTGCGTTATTTATGTTTTTATTGATTGCAATGAAGATAGAGAGTCAGAACATATGGCGTATTTTCCTGATTTTGGATACACATGTTTTATTGCTTCATATATAGCTATTAGATCCGCAGAATATATCGTACTAAATTCAGGGAGAATGGCAGATTTGATAGTTAGTTTGTCTGTAGTTATAATAATTGATATAGATGTATTGGTTTTCGAACCATCAGTTAAGAAGAATTTGTGATCATAAAAGGTATTTTTAAGTTCGTTGAATAAAATTTGGTAGTGCTCTGAGCTGCAATTGGATTTGGTATGGTTGTGTAGGGTGGTATTTATAATGCAGTCATTCAAATGTCATGGTGGGTATTGTATGGGACCAGATTTTATTATATCAAGTGGAAGACCTAAATTTTTGCAGTTTTGTAATGAAGGATATATAGTTGATGGTATTCTCGGTATTATTTTGGTATTCTCGGTATTATTTTATAACTAGTTGAAGGATGGGTGTGTTTGAACTAAAAGCTATTGATTTTATAGGTTTTGCTGTCAATATTTTTGTTTGTGTTTCTATTGAAACAATGTTAGATTCGAACACCATCTGGTGTTATAGATCACCAAAACAAAAGAGAACCACCTCCGTGCTTTACAGTTTGAGCTACATCTGCTGGGTTTGGTGTGATCAATGCTTTGTCCCACTACCAAACTTTTCCAGCTGATTGGTATCGGTTTATTTTTGTCAAATGAGACCAAACCCATCCCAAGCGACCAAAATCAGCCGATACCAATCAGATGGAAAAGTTTGGTATTGGGACAAACCATTGACCACACCAAACACAGCACATGTAACTCAAACTGTAAACCACGGTGTGCGCCCACTTATACGGATTGATAGCATAATGAGAAGGGAAAACTATATTCTCATTTTGCAAGAGAATTTGCCTTTAGCTATCGCCCAAATATCCGTAGACCTGAATATGTCATCTTCCATCATGACAACGACCCCAAACATTCACCGAAAATCCTCAGGTGGCTAGCACAGAGCCCAGATCTCAACCCGATCTAAAATATGTGGGCTTATTTAAAACGTCGGCTGGCAGAGTACGAAGAGGCCCCGAAGAGCATTAATGAGCTGTAGGAGAGGGTACAGGCTCAATGGAAACAAATAACTGTGGTTTATGTATCTAATCTGTACACATCCATTCCAAATTGAATGACTCAATTGAAATAAGTAAAGATATATTGGATAAACTATTAAATTTAGATCAACAGAACCTTGGTGCAAAAGTGAGGCAATGCCCCGAATTAGGCAATTGTTAATTTGTTAGATACTTAAGTTATGAATTAATTTTTTCTATTGGATTGGTATTTTTATTTATGTAAATAGTTTTTAATTTACTTAATAAATACCATGCAAAACAATATAGATGATATTTTTATTTCAAACATTGCCTCACTTTAGCACCGTATATATATATATATATATCTATACTAATATAATAAAGAGGTAATGTGTGTTTGTTTGTTTGTTTGTTTGTTTGTAGGGGGTAATCTCCGTAACTAGCTATCTGATCTTCCTGAAATTTTCACAGAGTCTTACTGCGGATATGGGAAGTGCTATAGGCTATAATTTTTTAATATTTTTAGTGGGCGTGGCACCTCCCACACAAAGTAAATTTTTAATATCATATACATATATTGAGTACCATGACAGGGAGAGCTTTGCAAATTTGTGTGAGGTCACCTATTGTTAATATTAGTAGCCACGCCGGAAATGGGCCGGATCGGAGAAGTGGGCGTGGTACCTCCCATACAAGTAATAATTCAATGTTATATATCTCGAGTACTATGATAGAGAGAGCTTTTAAAATTTGTCTGATGGCACATATTATTAATGTGAGCAGTCGGACAAAAAATGGGCACTATTGGACCAATAGGCGTGGCACCTGCCATACAAATAAAATATAAAATGCCATATATCTGGAGTACTGTTATAGTGAGAGTCTTGGGACTATGTGTGAACCCATAAGTTATTCATATGATTAGTTAGACAAAAAATGGGCGTGATCGGAGCAGTGGGCGTGGCACCGCCCGTACAAAGTAAATATATGATATCATATAACTGGTGTACTAAAAGAGGGAAGCTTTGGCACTTTGCACGACACCATCAGATCTTAGTATGAGTAGTCAGACAAAAAATTGGCGGGTTCACACCAGTGGGCGCGGAGCTCCCCATGCAAAGTAACTATTAAATGTCAAATATTTGGAGTACTGTAAAAGAGAGAGCTTTGTGGCTTTGCGTGATTAGTCGAACAAAAAAATGGGCGTGATAGAATCAGTGGGCGTAGCACCGCCCATGCAAAGTAGATATCTAATATCATATAACTGGGAAAGGCTCGACATTTTGCACGAGTCCCTCAGATATTAATATGAGTAGTCCAATAAAAATTGAGCGGGATGGGATAAGTGGGCGTGGCACCTCCTATATCAAAAATATGATGTACTACGAAAGCAGTCTTTTGACAAGTACATTAGTTATCAATGTGATTTGTCGTGGAAAATATATTGTCAAAATCAAAAATCGCGAAAACAAAAAACATATTAAAAAAAAAAAAGAATTAAAGAGGTAATGTGTTCGTTTGTTTGTAGGAGGTAATCTCCGTAACGACTTATCTGATCTTCCTGAAATTTTCACTGATTCTTACTGCGGATATCGGAAGTGCTACAGGCTGTATTTTTTTTAATATTTTTAGTGGGCGTGGCGCCTCCCATTCAAAGTAAATTTTTAATATCATATATATAAAGTACTATGATAGAGAGAGCTTTGAAAATTTATCTTAGGTCATCTATTATTAACGTGAGTAGTCAGACAAAAAAATGGGCGGGATTGGACAAATGCGCATGGTACCCCTATACAAACTTAATATTAAATGTGATATATCTGAATTACTGTGTTAGTGAGAACCTTGGGACTTGCGTGAGCCTTTTCGTAACAATTCGGAAGGGGGGGGAGGGGGAGGGTGTAGCGAAGCGCACCGGGTTACATCTAGTATATATATATATTATGTCCTATAATTCCTATTAGGAACATAGGGCCGTAGAAAGACCATTGTTTTGCTGATGGAAAATTTGTAAAACAAATTTTATAAAAATCTATAGAAAAGCTTAAGCCATTTAAGTTTAATAAAATCCCTTCCCTTGTCCCGTTTCAACTAAGTCAGACGTGCTATGCAAATGGGAGTTTAGATTTTTAGAAAAATTTATATCGCGCCATATATCGTGTACTAAAAACAATTCCACAAAAAGTGTTATCCTTTTTGCCAACAACCTACCTTTGTGAAAAAATTGTTTCAGATTTAAAATTAATTTGTTCTAAACGACGCAAAGTGGACCATATTTTGAGAAGGCGGCCAAAAATCTTTTTTTTTTTGTTACCGATTTTAAAGTTATGTTATTCATTTGAAAGCAAATACTAGTAAACCTCGGGAGCCAAAAAATTGCGACTCTATCTCAACTATATTACAGCGAACAGGGTCTTCGAAAATGGGCTTTCTCAGTATTTTGCTAAAATTAAAAATTTCTTTGTAAATTTTTATTTTTGAATGACTGCAACTTTTTTGATTTAAAAGATTTTGAAGTGAAATAAATTTTTTATAAAATTGTGGCTTCCATCCTATTAATATTAAAAATGTAAAATCACTGAGTCATTCGGAAATTAAAAAAAATATTTTTTTTAGAAAGGTCCAAATTTTCAGAAAATCTCTTACTTCATAGAGCATAACTCCTGCCAGTCAAAAGCAGTCAGAAAAAATCTCGCACTCTTCTATAGTCCGAACCCTTCCCTATACTCCTATACCCATTATACACCCGCCAGTGTATAACCACTATGTGGTTAGGATATATTAAGTTTGAGGTGATGTTTGTAACTGCCAAAAATTTTGGACCTTTATCCATCTTTTATTATACGGATCGACTCAAAAACACTTTCTGAGTCGATTAAACGATGTCCGTCCGTGTTATGAATACAAAAGTTGGTCGTACCGGTGCACCGCGGTGTATTTTTTTGCGTGTCGGTAGAGTTGTCAGGAGTTGTTATATACTTATAAAAAAGGGTTGAGATATAATGCGCTTAATTGTTACAGGTACATTTACTTAGGTATCTTTCAAAAACATTTATAGTCTGAATTAGAGTTATATAGTTTAAATACCTGACAAAATGGGAAACAATTTAAATAACAGGTAAATGGTAAAAAAAAACAATTGCGACATAGACCTTTAAAATATGAGCAGGTATGCTGCACCTTTTAAAAGGGGTTATGGTGTGGGTTTTTATGCTTCCAAAATTGGTAATAAAAGATAAAAATTTTTATTTCACATAATTGCAAGAAAGAATATTTATAATAATGTTTCCACAATTATTATTCATTACAATTTGTGCAATGGCTAAGTACTGTTACAGAGATCTGGCAGATATTTATTTTCAACGAAATGATGTAGACGATGTAATTTTGCACATAGTGAGCAACGACTTCTTTAAGAATTGTAACCTAGAAGACATTGAAATGCACAAAGGAAAAATTACTAATTTTGCATCGAATTTGAAAAGACGGTACATTGAATGCTTTCATACCAAGGCAAAGATGTACAAACGTAACCAAGACTGGTTAATAAAGGAACTTATTTTTGAGAGTGCATCTACAACTGCCAACGAGTGGAAAAAAGAGTCGACCAGCAAAACCAATTGACGGATGTAGTGACAGATCTCGAAGCTAGAGAATATCAATGAAGAAATTTCTCAAAGAATTATTAAGGATTCATTTTTGCACCAAATTCAACCAACCCAAAATAAAAAAAAATAAAATTTAAATAATTGAAAAAATAGTAGAAGCGAGCCCAAGGCGCAAAAAGAGGATTTTGAAAAGCATTCCTACACCAATTGAAGATAAGAAATTTACGCCGGAAGAAGCGTTCGCCCGATTTTTGAACATATATAAAAATTGGTAATGGCAGCATTACTTTAATTTATAAATGGGGATGTGATGGATTCTCTGGTCAGAAACAATACAAGCAATTTAATGCCGATAATGCAACAGATGCTTATTTATTTATGGTATCTTTCGTTAGTTGTAAAATTAACTGAAAAAATAAGATATTATATTAAAAAAAAAACTTTTTTTACCTTTTAACACTTCACTTTTGTACTAAAATTCAACTACAAATGAAAATGTATTTTAAACCCTCCGTAACTTTTTTAATTTTGGCTTTGTAGCAAAACTTAAAGGCTAAGGTCTCACCTACCAAACAAAAAAAACCGCATATCAAAATTCCAATCCAATCAAAAGTTATAGATTTTTGACCGCCTTCTCGTCAAATGGACCACTGTGCGACGGTACGCATTAAGTTCTGTAAATTTAAAAAATGTTTTACTAATACGCAATTGTCACGAAGACACAAATATTGAAAAATTTTTAATACAAGATCTATAAAAGTCTTTAATAGAATTATTAAAAAATGCATTTATTTAATATAAAACTTGAAATGTTTTTAAAAATTCGAATCCGATCGTTTATTCATTCATTTCGAACGAATGTATTTTTTTTTTTCCTTCCAAAAATTTAATTTTTTTAACATATTTAAGATATTTTTTTTAATATGTACATAAATACAATGAAATCATTATTAATATTGATTGATAAAATTTACAACTTTTTGTTTTTTATACAACGAAAAAAAGTCTTTTTTCGTTCAAAAATTTAATTTTTAAAATAATTTTACACAAAAAATTAACAGTTTCATATTTTCAATAAAAATTAAATTCATACAGATACTAACACTGCTATTAACCCATTGAATATTTCTTACAGTGAAATTCTCATATTCTCGCCAACACAATTACATTTTTATTTTTGAACACCACTGCTATAAGCTAATGATTTCTTTATATGTATATTAGAAAACTCTTCTTATACCGAACTCTTACTTTTGGAAGATTTCTATAGCGAATAATAAGTCGGTAAAAAAATTGATTCATATGGTATAGATGCCTGTGGAGCAAGGCAAAAATGTGCTAATTCATCTCTTATATATACGTACAATATAAAGGGAATACAGACACTACTTGCTAACTAATTTTTAATATTAAATATTAAATTTTAAAAATGCATTCTTTATGCTGTTGTTGCTTAAAATAGATTGAAAATCTTGCAAAATTTATGTTGCCTATTTCTTGGATGTTACGCAGTGTTGTAAATTATGAGAATAAAAGTTATGACAAGAAGGAAGAATTCGTATAACCTTAGATACATACATAAACACGAACATACAGTAGCTGTTTTGCAATGTTACGCATATATTTCACCTTCCACGCCTCTTTTAATATCGTGTTGTTTTTCTAAGCTTATTTCTTTAATAATGGTATATATAGATATGTATATTAACATACATTTCCATTAGGGTTGCCAGACGTCCAGCTTTTTTTTCAACGTAAACCACTTTTTTTGAAAATGTAATATATTTTATTGAAATAAAGTTTATTTATTTTTAATTTATTTATTGTGCATATCAATAGTAACATTGGTATCATTCCAATATGAATTTAAGTTTTACCGTCGTGACATAGTTTGTATATTATAATAAACTAGAGCATTCCGTCGTAGAGTGTTACGCCCTAGTAAATAATTAGTAAATAATTTTTTTAATGATTTCGAAGTATTCTGATTACATAGTAAACATTTTTTCCAAATAGTAATTTGTAATTAAATCGTATGGGAAATGCCACGCTCGTTAAATCCATCTCGTCTTAAATATAAAAAAGATGAGGACCTCGAACCGAACTTAAGATGTCATGATGTCTTAAGCTCGATAGCTGTTATGATGCCAGAGATCATTCGTTACCAACAAACACACCAATAATTATATATTAAAAGATATTTTGAGAAAATATGCTGACAAAACCTGTGAAGTAGATCCAAAATTTATCAACTAAGTAAGAAATAAATCTAAAAAAATGTTTTTCTTAGTAAATAAATATGAAAGAATCTGCTAAGGATTCACCTTTTTACGAAGTCGACGAAAATTTAAATTGTACTGCTTTCAAAAATGGTAACCCTATCTGTCATATACTTAAGCCAGTTTGTTTTACATAAATTAAAATAAGAAATACGATGGCTAAACAGAGGTAATAATGCTCGCATTGTGCACATGGTTTTACTTTCTACAGAAACAAAATAAATTTGTTATTTATTACTTTATGTTAATTTTATGCTTCTCTATATATATATATACGACCTCAGCCACTAAAAGTTCGTACAGATAGTTTAATACTAATATTATGGTTAAAAAAATAAAATTATATTTAAAGCATCTTAATACACAATCGCGAAATTATCAATACTAAAAATGTCCCCTAAATGCGATCTGATTTATGAAAAGACCCATTTTATAGGGCATGCAATAATTGACCACGAAAAGTTCGTAAAATGAGAAAATTCCAATATTTTTGTTTAAAAGCAGGCTTTGTTTCTGATCTAAAATAAAAACAAAAGAGGTTATAATTAAACAGCAAACACATTTTGTGGTACCTTTTGTGAGCTCAATTCTGAACCGGGTTTTGTAAGAAAAACACCATTGTTGAGTATATCGTGTGCAGAAGTGCAAAATATAATTTGTTTGTAAACCAATCAAGGCAACACGGGTCAAAAATGGCAAAAGAATTATTCACTAATACACACCAATCGAATTTCATTATTATTGTATACAAAACGCCCTGTGTTGAATTGTGAATTACCCAAAAATTGATTAGCATACTTTTAGGCTGTTATAAAATTATTTATTAACAATCGCATTTATACTCAGTTTATTTTCTGTGTGTTCAACAAACATTTGTAATGAAATTTAATGAATTTTATTTAAAATATCATAATATCATAATTAAATGATTTTCAGCTATCAAAGATTATTACCAAGTATCAAGAATTATTCTCATAAAGTGAGATGCAAGGTTTGAAGCATTTTAAATCTGCAATTGCAACAGAACTGCTGCCTGCGCTACTTACGAGTTTTGATTTATCGAATGAACTGAATGTAGTGGTATTGCATGATTCATGTCGGTGTACATTAAATCCCAATAATTTTGAATCGTTTAGTTTGGGAAAAATGAACTTAGTTTGTTCAGTTTATCAAGCAAAACATTTTCAATCGGAAATTACTCTTCGTAATAATGATGCATACAGTCTTTGTTGTAATAAGGGCAAAATCCATACTTCCAAAGCCTTTAAGAAGGAATTATTTATACTAATTAATTCAATTATGCATAAATATCAAAGTTATTTGAATAATATATGTCTTTTAATGCGTCATTTGCAATGGTGAGCTCTTATGAATGGTGTGTATTATTTTAAAATTTATGAGATATTCTATCACAGAGCTGGTGTATTAACTTCAGCTTATGAACGTAAACCATTTTATGCTCAATTATATTTTTATGACATTGTAACCTCTGTGCAATATAGATCGCGTAAAAGGGTTAATGATTTTAATTTATACATGGAATACCGAACGAGCTTGATCGAGTGAATAGTTTTATAAATTGCTTTAAAATAATATCCAACTATTACCAACTGCCAAAGAATGTAGCAGAAGAAGTCAGCATGATAATAAAAGTTAATAACATTTTAGACCATAGACGTTATAGTGACGCCATCTCAATTGATTTCCCTCAATTTTTAAAAGCCGCGATGGTGAACCACCATTGTTCGTTGTATTTTCAATTTCAAATATTAAATTATTTTACGGATTTCATATATTGGTTCCCACGTATTATGCATCAAAAATTTTTAAATGCAATGAGTCGAACTTTTCGGAAATGCTTCATTATTTATTAACATGTGCGTCAGTAGAAATTGGAAGAGATAATGGTGAAGAGAATGGTCAAATTCAAATAGGTGAGATACAGAGTTTTTCAAATGTTCGCTGATGTATCGGTTCCACTGAAGCTGCTTGATTTATATTTGATTGCATTACAAAAGCCACACAATTATTCAGCTGGAATGTTGTTTGCCTGAAGGCAATGAAGATCAAGCGATTTCAAATACGTTCCACAAAATTAACAGAATTTTTCGAATTGAATAAAATTGGTCCATCGGCTGATCAATATTTGTAAACTGAAACATCATTAAATTATGGGTGAATTAATAATGTAAAAAAATGGAAAAAGAGACAACGTTGCAGTGATAACATTATTTCGAAATTATATGTTGTCGATTTTCGGTAAATTTTCCAGTTGTTTCAGATTCAGCGCGAGTAAAACTTATTGAAAATTGCATTAAATCTTGCCCTGAATTTTCCACATTTCTTAAATTAACATTAATTCAAAATACGATAAATCGACTTTGAATTTCTTCGAAAACTTGGAAACGGAAAAATATCAAGTTATCCTCAATTTGTTCAAGATATGATCAAAATTTCTGTAATTTCTTTCGGGACATATCTTCTAATTTTGGATACCGCAGTATTCACTCCAAAAAAATTAAACTTTTATTCATAAATTTATTTAAAAAAAATCATTGATAGAATAAAATTTGATTCAAAAAATGTTCTCTAATAGAATTTTCCTTTTTTGCAGCACCATTTAAAACACTAAAAACATATGCACTAGAATTTCGAGTGCTGTGTTCTGCGAGAATACATTATTTATTTATTCAGCCCAGAGCCACCCAATTAGATTAGATTAAGAAGGCTCTACTCACTGCGAACAGTTTGATCTTTTGTGCAGCCTATGGTTGTCCCAAATATTAAGGCTTCTTATAAAGCCAATTACCCTCTTTGGCATGAGATACCATATGCCCTGGGGGATACAATATAGCCTCCGAGTGCAAGGGTTGTTTTTGCCACTTTGTCTTGGACATTCACAGAGAAAGTGTTCTGCTGATTCCACCCCCTCTTCGCGGTACCAACATGTATCAGACTGAGTTTTTTCGTAGATGATATCTAAGATAACGGTGTCCCGTCAAGGTCCTTAGGTCCTCTTAGCTTGCCATTGACCGGGACTTTTGTTCCAGTGTTCGGCAACTTGTAATTTCCTCCACGTCTTAATTTTTTCTTTGATGTATCCTACTAGAATTTTTTGAGCACTTAAATGCAATCCAAAAGAAGTTTAGACGTCATGTTGTAAGCCTTAATTTCCTTTAGTGTAACCTGACTCTCGTACAGTATATAAATAAGTGCTCTTTTTGTCTTTCTTCTAAGACATTCAGTCACACATATATAAATAGCGAAACCCTCTGCTTGGGAAATGAGTATGTATTTTCCCATGGGTAAGGCTCGTTTAAAATTGGGACCAAGAATGTCCAAGCCCATGTTCCCATTTTGTTGTTTTTAGCCATCTGTGAACCACACATGAGAACCCTGCTCTAGTTCCCAGGTCCTATTAGTCCATAAGCTCCGTTCCAATATCATTGCTTTAAATTCTCTGATGAATTTCTTTCTTGGTAGCATTCTGTCCGTGACTCTCACTACCGGGTCGTTGGTGAAGAGTCTTGCGACTCTCATGTGACCCTGCTCTCACATTTGCGAGGTCATGAGTTTTAGTATCACCTATCTTATTGAGCGGGGACCTGAAAGAATGAGGCTAGGTTTGAACATGCACCGATTCTCACCAATTTCAATAGCGTTCATCCTATGGCCGATAAAACTTATATACCAAATTTCATCAAAATATATTCGTATTTGCGACCTACAGTTTGATTACAAGGTTTACATGGACACACAGACGGACGGACGGACGGACACACGGACGGACATCGTTAAATCTAATCAGTTAGTGATTCTGATTCGATCTTTATAATTAAAGATGGGTCTAGGTCAAATATTTTTGGTGTATAAACACTGCTTATAAGAGGGAGATCCTAGAACAACCAGACCTGACATATAGATGGCCGCAGTAGTTTGAAAGAATTACTTTGGTGATTTTTTTTAAGCAATCAAAAGAAAACGATTTAAGTGAATTTGTAAACATGGAACAAACTTTATGTAATGTATGCATCATATTATTTAAGTCCCTTATATGGAAATAGTTCGTTTAATCCCTACATAGTAATGTCTAAGTACTTTCCCATAATGTCTACCTCTACACTAGTAATGGCTTAAACGGAACACTCTTAATTACTTCTTCTAAAGCCAATTACATGGTTATGTGAATTTGTTTATCTAAAATTATCTATATATATATATATATAATTTTGTTTTTCAATAGGCTCGTCGTTCTGATATGTTCTTTTAATTAACATTTCAATAAAATTAATTTTCTTTTTATTTCAAAAACTAAGGTAAAGGAATTTACAGATTTGTTTTTTATAACAATCTTTTAAAGTTTAAATATTTACCTAAACTAAATTAAAAAAAAAAAAACGGCCTCTTTTAAAAGGTCTTTAACATCCAGTGCTTTGCTATTTCAATTTGATTTACTTTGATAGCCCTTCACTGGCTTGTAAATTGTTTCCAGTTCACTAGAAACATTTCATTAAAATTTATTTTAATACTTAAATTGATAGTACTCGTAACTTTTGGTTTTACAAATAATTTCATCTAAACAGATAATTATTTTCCTAAACTTATTTCGAAGTATTATATTTATATGTTGATAACATTGTAATCATAGTAATCAACATCAAAAAATATATCGATATCCATTGTATGGGTATTTAATTAAGCTGTGTATATCTTTACAACCAACATTTTGTTTAATACGGTTTGGAAATTCTAATATCCCATTCAGATACTCTGTGCAATGTTTTCAATTTTTTATGTTTTTCTCATATCGTTGTTGATATCGAAAACAACTATCAAGTAACAACAAGTTCTCCGTGCTATAAGTATCATATAAATTTTTTGAGGATTTCCTTTTTACTCGTAGCTTTTTATGTTCATGTTACTGTATTTTCATATTCATGCATGTCTATATATACATATGTATTCTTTCTATTTGGGCAGCAGCTATTTATTTAGGAATATATTTACCAAAATTCAGTCCGATATGTCTACATTTTATGAAAAATATTGATACGAGTAGTGAATAGACCCCATACCACTATGTGGTCAAGGTATAATGAGTTTGTGCTGATGTTTGTAACTAACAAAAGTACTTAAACCAGATCCATCTTTTATTATTTCAATGAACTCATTATCACCTTCTCAGTTAATTTTCCATCTTGCCGTCCGCCTGTCTGTGTGTCCATGTAATCAAACTACATGGACACACTACATCATTTGGTACAAAAGCTTTTACCGGCCATAGGGCGAACTCCATTGAAATTGAGATTGATGAATTTTGATAATCTAGCCCCATACAAATAATCCCTATCTGACCGATTAAAATTTTTATAAAATCCAGATTGTCATATGTATATAAATATATCGATAAAAGTTGGTGTATGTGCGTGTATTATACCAATAGTCAGTAGTTAAAACTACACCCTGTGGGAGCATTTTGAGACATAATTCCCATATAAAGCTGATTCCCGATCTTCATTTAAATCTATAAAAAAAAAAACGAAAACATTGCATAACTTTTCTAATTTATTATTTATTATACTTCCTGTGAAAAGCAATAACTTTACTTAATATGCTCATGATCGGTCCATTCTTTGACCTAGTCCCTGGTATAAAAATATCATAATATATGAACTTCTTTCAATATGTACCCTGTGTTCAGTTAAATAAATAAATTTTCTTTACAAATATTGAAATGAATTTAACTTGTATTCCACCCCAAGACAATTAACATCTAACAACTTATTTCAAATATCAAATAACTCCCTAATATAAATGTTAGAATGGCCCTTAGACTATTTTTGAACTCTTTCTTTTAACTCATACTCTCTGTCTGTCTGTCTGCCTTGGGTGGACCCCATTCCCCCTTATCCAATTGATTTGAAACTTGGCCCATAGTCTTGTCGTGACTACAGATTAAATTTGGAGCAGTCACGCACAGTCACGCATGGTTACGCATGGTCACGCACAGTCACGGAATGATATAATGATCACTTCCCTTCATCCGATCGACTTTGACTTAGTCACGCATAGTCACGGAGAGATTAAAACCCCATTTCCCCTCATCCGATGGATCTGAAACTTTGTCCATAGACTTGTTGTGGCCAAAGATTTATTTTAAGATAGTCACACACTGTCACGCACATAATAAAAACTTTGTTTTTATGGGTTAGATTATATATTTAAAATTTTCAGACAATAGATATGTACATCATGCATATGTCAATTCGTTCGTACATGTGTGGTATTATATTTAATTTGTAGTAAATTCGTACGAAATTATATCAGTAAAGCGGTGAAATTCTTGTTAGCTATGACCAACGTGTTTCCATTGCTGATCAATTATTATATCGTTGGAGCTACAGCATTTTCCACCAATTCATTTTTTAGGTTTGGAAATAGAAAATAAACTGTGTCTGTTAAATACAGAGAATATGTTGGCCGAGGTAGCAATTCGACGCCCAATTCTTTGAATTTCACTGCAGCAGCTACACACCGTGTTCTTGGGCCGATAGCATTTGGCCAATTCTCTGTTTATTGCCCACCTTGCTCATGTTCGGCTCCGGTTCGCTCAGACAAACCACTTGCTTGGAAAAGACTTTTAAATTGAAATGATAAATAACACATAAATATTATTTAATCAAAATAAAAGTAAATGAAAACAAGTAAGAAAATTATACTCGGTCTAGACCGACTATACGATACCCTATACAATAGTTCAGGGACCCTATCTCTTCGGTCCAACTAATTATACATAGAAAATAAGCCTAAATCAAATTTGAGTGGCATTGGTTTTAATATTTTTGGCTGCAGATATAAAAAAGTTCATATCGGATGCTATATTTATATGTGGACTAGGTCGAAAAATAGACCGATCCTAACCATATTTGATAAAGTCACTTTTATTTTGAAAAAATATATAAAAAACAAATTTGGGAAAAATCTGTGGAATACATTTGTTTTTTGCTAGATTTAAGTGAAGATCGGGAAGTAGCTCTATATGGGGCCTTTGACTAAGAATTGTCCTATAGGTATTATTTTTGGACTGCTATTTATTAATGGATATAATAAACACATACAAACCCAATTTCACTGAGATCCATATGATAATTTGGATCATATGGAAATTTATGTCGATTTCATAGGGATCATGGGGACTAGGTCTGAACATGGACCAAATTTCACCAGTTTCAACAGCGTTCATCCTATGACCGGCAGAAGCTAATATACCAAATTTCATTAAAATATATTCATATTCCTGACCTGTAGTTTTATTACAAAGTTTACATGGACACTCATTAAGTGATTCTGAGTCGATCGGTATAACAAAAGGTGGGTCTAGTTCAAATATTTTTGGTAGTTACAAACAGCAGCACAAAGTCATTAAACCCAAACCACATTGTGGTATATGGTCTAAAAATTAACAGCATGCTTGTCCTTTACTGTAACTCAGCAGTTGAATGTTGTAAGATAGTAGTCCAACTTTATTCCTATTTTGATTTCTAAAACTTTTGTTTAAACATTATTTAAATATAATCAGTTTTAACAAAAAGTATATACATTTATATACATATATCTTAAAAATGTTTTTCAAACCCCCCCCTCCCCCCTTTTTCATTAAAAAATAAACGAAAGCGGCTCCACTATAACCGCTTCATCTAATCTTTCTTTTTGTATAATTCCAAATAAAATAATTAACGAATAACAGAAAAATATGAAAATTAAAAAAATTTAATAAAATAATTTGCAAAATTGCGATATATGTATGTCTATAATAATATTGGACATGACGATTCCTTGTGACCGATGTAAGTTTGTTAGTTTTAATCATATTTTGACCAAACATCCCTCATTTGAAATGTATTTTTTTTCAGCTGTCCACCAAATTTACAGATTTTTATATTTTTGTATTCTTTTGGAGTAAAATGCATTTAAAGTTGCTACTAACAGATACGTAAAATTATACAATGCTGTGCATGTGTATTTATTAAATTTGTAAATGTGTTTGCACAAAGCCCAGTATTAAATTTAAAAAAAAATTGGGCATGGACCAATAACGACAATAACGACAATAAAAAGTGTTGAATTGTGAATTGTCTAAAATTGATAAGCATACCTTTTGGGTCTTATAAAATAATTTTTTAAATGGGATAAACATTCCAAGAACTTGCATTCGAATTTCTAGGGCTGGGATCTGCTAGTGCATATTATTGTTTCTATTGTTAATATTTTAAAGTTTTATTATTTGTTTTACTGTCTCAGCTTTTCAAAAAATTCATTCTGTCATTTAAAATTTTCATAAAAATCAAGAAAATTTTTGAAAAAGCCAATCTTATTTATGTATTTATACTTTATATCATAAATAAGGTATCATGACTTTGGAAGTGCCGCAGTTTTAACAATCATCTTTTATTGTATTAAATGACTAAAAATCTTTTTCTGAGTTGATTAAGCGATTTTCGTCCGTACGTCTGTATGTATGTCTATCTTTGTGTCTACGTAAACTTTGTAATCAAATCGATTATATTTGATTATGTTTTGAAGAAATTTTATTTATAAGCCTTTGACGGCCATAGGTACACCCAGCGGTTTAATAATGCAAGCAACCGTTTGGCGAAAAAATTTAGATCTTTCACTGCTCATATTGTTATGCAGTTATACAAGACGCTATTAAATTTTTTTTATAACTGTATACTAATAGCTTATATGATTAAATCTAATTCATTACATAATGTTATGGACTATTTTTCCGTAATGAAAAATAAACTTCTATATCAATAAAAATTTAATTTTGCATAATTTTAATTCACTTTTGAGCGAATTTGCATATGGAAAATATTGACTAATTTTTGGGCGTTTTTCTTTTTTATATGCATTTTTCATATATTTGGGCAACATTTTATTCTTATTTTTGGGCGATTCTTTACTTTTTTTGTGCCATTTTTCATATTTTACGTGCCTTATACCACTATGTGGTTTGGGTATAATGACTTTGTGCTGCTGTTTGTAACTACCAATGGAATCAGAATCACTATCTGATTCGATTTAGCGATGTCCGTCCGTCCGTCTGTGTGTCCATGTAAACCTTGTAATCAAACTCCAGGTCGCAAATATGAATATATTTTGACGAAATTTGGTACACAAGCTTACGTCTGCGATGGAATGAACGCTATTGAAATTAGTGAGAATCGGTCCATGGTCAGACCTAGCCCCCATACAAATGTTCCCTATGAAATCGACATAAATTGCCATAAGATCCAAATTGTCGTATAGATCTTAGTCAAAGTGGGTTTGCATGTGTTTATTAACCATTAACGAGTAGTCCAATATAGAGCTCCATATAGAGCTGCTTCCCGATCTTCACTTAAATCTATCAAAAAACAAAAATATTGCACTGATTCATCTCAAATTTTGTTTGTATATATTTTTGCAAAATACAAGAGACTTTACCAACCATGGTCAGGATCGGTCCATTTTTGGAACTAGTCCCCATATAGATATAGCACCAGATATTAACTTTTTCATATCTGCAGTCAAAAAAATTAATAACAATGCCACTCAAATTTGGTTTATGCTTATTTTCTATATCCATTTAGTTGGGCCTAAGAGATAGGGTCTCTAAACGCATGGTATAGGGTATCGTATTGTCGGTCTAGACCGACTACAATTTTCTTACTTGTTTTTTCTGAGTTTGTATTATTTTCGGATCATTTTTCTTGGGTCATTTTTAATTTTTGTGTGATTTTTCATTGGGCGATATTTCCTAGAGCCTTTCCCTAAATTCACTTAGAAATATGAAAAATATATAGCACAGATTTTATCTAAATTTGATGTGTAACTATAGGTTTTTTCGAAAAATAAAATAATTTTTTAGATATGGTTATGGTCATATTTGCGAAGCACAAATTCAAAACAATGCCACCCACGATTGGTTTATTTTCTGTATCCAATTAATCGGACCTAACGCCATTTCAGTAAAATCACGGTATATGGTATCGTATATTTGGTATAGAGCCACTATAATTTCCTTACTTGTTTTACTATATACCCTGTATCACTCTGTCATCAGGATATAATGAGCTTGTGTGGATGTTTGTAACTTCCAAGAATTTTTGGTAAACCCACCTACCGACAGACTTAGTCTGTGTGTCCATATGAACTTTCGAAGCAAACTAGAATCGCATATATAAATAACTTTCGATGGAATTTGGTTTATATGCTTTTATTGCACCCAGAGCGATCGGTATTGGTTCAAGCTTAGCTCCCACACAAATACCCCCACGACACCAACAAAAATTGCCATTAGATGCAAATAATCATATATTAATGTTGTTACACCTACTTAACAGTAGGGAAAATATTAATCCTGTATGACCATTTTTAGTCATAGTGCCGATATAAAGATTTTTCAGATCTTCAGTAAAATCGGACAATAAGCCAAAATATTACATAGATTTTGCTCAAATTTGGTATGTATGTATATGTCTTTAAGAAAAAAAGTGATTGTACTGAAAATAGTTATTATCGGTCCATTTATTGTTAAAATTTATTTTGAAACACTTTATCAGACAAATTATTCAAATGGTTGCGACTTTGTGTAAAAGGGAAACTATGGAAATGAACACCACGACAGA
Organism: Cordilura impudica; assembly: GCA_963682025.1. Lineage (NCBI taxonomy): Eukaryota > Metazoa > Arthropoda > Insecta > Diptera > Scathophagidae > Cordilura > Cordilura impudica. The sequence goes on along the minus strand of OY821517.1, from coordinate 263,672,192 downwards.
AGTAACGTTATTTGACAGAAAACCGAGTGCAAAAATAACGCACCGCTGCAAGTTGTGCGGGGATATGAAAAAAATAATAGGTTTTTTGTTGAGTTTTTTCATACCACAACATTTATAATAAAGTTCTAATATCGCCATTTAAATGCATAGTATAATTCTATCATTGTAAGTAATAATTAAACTTGGCGTCTTGTTCAAAAAAAAATCTTAATTAAGGGATCGTGAATAAGTTATGATAATTTGCTATTATTATGTATATTGCATCCTGTTTTTTTAACTAATACTAAAAATATATTAACTAGTATCAAAAATTTTCTTTTTAAGCTTATCTTTTTCCTTATATTACTCTACGAGTATTAATTATGTACATCAATTATTCGAATATAATTTCTTGGGGACAGCATATTTATTTGTATTGTACGTTTTTTGTTCGTTTCTTACGTTCTTGTTTTTACTATTATTGTAACGAATAATAAACTTTTTTAATAATAAATAAGCGGACTTAAATTTAATACTTTTGTAAAGATTTGATTTTATATCTAGTGTAAGTAAATGTATATGTACATACGAAGAATAGATGTGGAGATCAAGTTATTATAAGTCTTTATGCTATCTCTGATACAATTAAGTGTATATTATGAGTTGCTAAAAATACTGCCAATAGAAAATCCAAAATAATTTAATTATGAATAATTATAAATATGTATGTATGCTAATTTGTTTATTTTAATGATAATTGAAACAATATCTTAAAAAGTATAATACAAAAGGTCATTTTTCTAAATATATTTTAATTGGATTTTATAGAGTTTCAATATTTTGAATTTTTTAAGCGAATTTTTATTTTTATTCTTTGTTTGTAGCATATAACACTTTGTAGCAGTGATTAATTGTTGGTATTTCAAATTTCCAAAAACTTTAGTCTAAACCAGAGTTCGGCAACATGCGTCTCTTTAGATTGAAATTTCTGGCTCTTATTCTCTATAAAAAAAAACTTTTAAAGTTTGTTCACATTTTTAATTTTTAAAAACGACTCTGTGGAGTAAAACTCTATTTTACAATACAATCACAAAAACAGAGTAAAACAAAAATGGTGTGGGTCCGACTGTATTGGTGGAAACATTAGGAAGTGGTTGGAGATAATATGAAGGCACTATTTCATTAGGAAGTGTTTAGCGATAAAATGAGGCAGAGAATAGCGTTATAAAAAACATTTTGGAAAATGAAAAATTAAAAAATAAAAAAATAAAAATAAACAAGTAAAAAATTATAGTCGGTCTAGACCGACTATAGGATACCCTATACCATGTGTTTAGAGACCCTACCCCATAGGCCCAACTAACTGGACATAGAAAATAAGCATAAACCAAATTTGAGTGGGATTTTTATAAATTTTTTTGTCTGTAGATATGGAAAAGTTCATATCGGATGCTATATCTATATGGGGACTAGGCCCAAAAATGGACGGATCCTGACCATGTTTGGTAAGGTCTCTTGTATTTTGCAAAAATATATACAAACAAAATTTGAGAAGAATCAGTGCAATATTTTTGTTTTTTGATAGATTTAAGTTTAGATCGGGAAGCAGCTCTATATGGGGCCTATGACTAAGAGTTGTCCCATAGGGATCATTTTTGGACTACTGATTAATGGATGTAATAAACACATACAAACCCAATTTGACTAAGATTTATATGATAATTTGGATCTTATGGCAATTTAAGTCGATTTCATAGGCGTCATTTGTATGGGGGCTAGGTCTGAACATGGACCGATTCTCACCAATTTCAATAGCGTTCATCCTATGGCCGACGAAAGCTTATGTATCAAATTTTATCAAAATATATTCATATTTGCGACCTGCAGTTTGATTACAAGCTTTACATGGACACACAGACGGACGGATGGACGGACGGACGGACATCATTAAATCGAATCAGATAGTGATTCTGATTCGATCGGTATAATTAAAGATGGGTCTAGGTCAAATATTTTTGGTAGTTACAAACAGCAGCACAAAGTCATTATACCCAAACCACATAGTGGTATAGGGTATAAAAATTAATAATTAAAAATTAAAAATTAAAAATTAAAAATTAAAAATTAAAAATTAAAAATTAAAAATTTAAAATTAAAAATTAAAAATTTAAAATTAAAAATTAAAAATAAAAATTAAAAATTAAAAATTAAAAATTAAAATTAAAAATTAAAAATTAAAAATTAAAAATTAAAAATTAAAAATTAAAAATTAAAAATTAAAAATTAAAAATTAAAAATTAAAAATTAAAAATTAAAAATTAAAAATTAAAAATAAAAATTAAAAATTAAAAATTAAAAATTAAAAATTAAAAATTAAAAATTAAAAATTAAAAATTAAAAATTAAAAATTAAAAATTAAAAATTAAAAATTAAAAATTAAAAATTAAAAATTAAAAATTAAAAATTAAAAATTAAAAATTAAAAATTAAAAATTAAAAATTAAAAATTAAAAATTAAAAATTAAAAATTAAAAATTAAAAATTAAAAATTAAAAATTAAAAATTAAAAATTAAAAATTAAAAATTAAAAATTAAAAATTAAAAATTAAAAATTAAAAATTAAAAATTAAAAATTAAAAATTAAAAATTAAAAATTAAAAATTAAAAATTAAAAATTAAAAATTAAAAATTAAAAATTAAAAATTAAAAATTAAAAATTAAAAATTAAAAATTAAAAATTAAAAATTAAAAATTAAAAATTAAAAATTAAAAATTAAAAATTAAAAATTAAAAATTAAAAATTAAAAATTAAAAATTAAAAATTAAAAATTAAAAATTAAAAATTAAAAATTAAAAATTAAAAATTAAAAATTAAAAATTAAAAATTAAAAATTAGAAATTACAAAATTAAAAAATAAAAGCGAAAAAAGGATCGGTCAAGTAGATTTTGAGTTGTAATGTTCACGGACTTCAAAAATTTTGTTTTCGGGTAACTCAATTTAAAGTGTTTAACATATACGATACAGCATATTAGGGCCGGTCGCTGGAAATACTGTATCTTCGTTGGTTTTGCTCCAATTTACTTGACACCGCACTCCCGCATATTGGAGTTTCAGAAAAAAAATAACAAAAAATAAAAAAAAAAGTTTTAAATCCTTAACCCCCTTAATTGCTGATTCAAATGCAGCCAATTTATTATATTAATAAGTGCTAAAAGACAAATTAAACATGATAGCAAAATCAATATTTTATATAAATTATATTTTAAAAAATTTATTGAGATATTAAATAACATATAATAAAATTTCATTTTTTGCAGAAATATTAAGTGTAAATAAAATTTTTAAGTTTTGTTACACAAAAAAAAAAAAAAATAACAAATTGCGTATAAAATAAAATAAGTGAAAAAATAAATGTAACCAATTTTTTTTTTTTTTTAAATTAATCAACACTCAGGGGATGCCCGCTACAGATGCAGTGCATTGTGTTGATCTCAGGAAAAAAGGTTAAGGAGGAAAGACGGAGTAGTGTGTTAATTTTTTTTTTTGTTTTTGTTTTTTGCACCGACAGACCAAAGCCTCTGGTGGGAATCGAACCCACGAACTCCGCATGATAGGCGAGCACGCTACCTACTCACCTACCGGGGCGCTTCAGTTTCAAATAAGATGATCATTAACCAATTAACATCTAATCGTATTAAACACGAACTATGTATATAATATGCGTCTGAGGCTAAAGTCAAAATACACTTTCCTTTTGAAATGACTTAAGAATATCAATTAACACAATTGTTCAAAAATATTTTTAAACATTTTGATATGTTCCTAAAGACCAGTGATTGTAATTACTTGTTGTAATTTATCACAATACCGCAGTTGATGGCAAATGAAAGAAACAAACATTGAAATTGTATAGATTCATCTGTTTTACAATATCAAGATAAAATTAGAAAAATAATGTTCTTTCAAAACTTTATCCTTCAATATCCCCTTAAAATTTCCCATAAATTCTTTCGAAAAAATTTCATCATTCTGCCTTCATGAGTTAGTTAAGTGTTAAGTTTAAAATTTTTTTTCACAAACAAAAGTTTAACAAATCGCCCAAAACATAAATTGTTTTTCCGTTACACATGAATAAATCTAAAAAAAAATTTAAAATGGGTAAAGTTTTGAAAGGATATTGTTGACATCCTTTTGTCGTGATATAGTAAAAAATATAAATTATTGCAACAATATGTTAAGATTGTAGTCTCTTGTTTTATAGTGATAACAGCATCGCAGGAACAGTATAAGTATTAAAACATATTTTTTAGAAAAATTTAATCATTTGAAATTCTGAGGACTTTTAAAAGAAAACAAGTCCACAAAATAAAATATTTTCTGTCTGTTCTTTAGTTCCAGACGTATAAAATTTGCGTCGTGTGTAAGAAAAATTTTGTTTTCTGTTTACTAGAGTTAATATTAATATTAATGAATAAGTTAGATTATAATTAAAAGTGGATCTTATATTACTGTAAGTTTCCAAAACTTTGGTATATATTCAAAGACTAACTCAAAAAAAAAAAAAAACAAGGAAGAAAATTATAGTCGGTCTAATCTTAATTTGACCGAGATCTATCTGATAGTTTCGATATTGTGGCAATTTAAATCGATCTTGTATAGGGACTAGGTCCGAACGTGAAGCAATTTTAGTTTTATAACAAGGTTTACATGGTCACCGCATGGATTATTGTGACACTGGATCTAAAACTCTTAATGAGAAATTTCTTAACATTGCACAATAGGTCAAATGACAGCTTTTTCTGTGCGAAATTAGTAACTACTACAAAAACATGGTATTCAAACTAAAGCTTGTAAGAATTACATAAGGTAGTTTAACCCTATTTAAAAAAAATGGAATTTAACCCATTACCGACCAATGATTAACCCTTTTTCAACCATTACAAAAACATGCATACAAAAACATGCACACAAAAACATGGTATTCAAACCAAAGCCTGTAACAGTTCCAGAAGTAAGTTTAACGCTATCTAAAAAAATTTAATTTTATCCATTAACGACCAATAATTAACCCTTTTTCAACCATTAAAACAAACATAATGCATTGAATTGATTTATTTTTTTTATTATAATATAACATTTAGAAATTGCTTAAATCTAATTCATTTTGTAAATTTGAATCAAAAAGGGCTACTTCACTTTCATCAATTTCATCAATATCATCAATTTCATTAATTTCTTCGTCTTGGTTGCTAAGCTGAAATTCTTCTATGGATTCGCTGCAACATAATAGCTCAATAACTTCAGGTGGAAGTGAAGAACGTTTACGCTTTTGTAAGCGTCTGGCTAAAAATGTTGTGGAAATGAATGGATCTGAAGTATCGACAGCCCTATTAAATACATCTAACAGGTTATTGGTTCGGCTGTTTTTGCGGGCGTGATGCAACCGATCGGCCTTGTATATCTTGTGTCGCGATTCAGAAACTTCTTCTCCAAGAAAACCTACTGGTAGTGCGCTGTTTTCTATTATTTGTTTTGAGTGTATGAGCACTTTATGGACCGTGGCAGTCATTGGCAGCCAGGGATATAGCACCTGAAAACGTTTTGCTGTTTCAAAGCAATATATTTCAAATTTATTTGAATCTATTTTGAACTGGCAGGAAAAGCAAATCAAAATGATTTTGAATCGAAATATTATATCTTTGCCAACATCAGTTATTTCAGAAAAAATATCATGCTCAGAAAAAGCTCGACGAGCAGTGTTTCCAAAACCACCTACTCTGGGCATGTCCACGCGAAGTCCAAGCTTTCTCCAAAAATCGTTTTGTATTTTTTCTTTTCTTTTTAGGATAGTTACTTTATCATCTCCTCGTATTTGCCACTTTTGTAATTTGCATTTATAGCCTAAATGTAATACAAATTCGAAAAACCTTATCCAGCAATGAAGCGGGCTAAGTCCAAACTTTAAGTTTTCCTCTTTTGCACAGAATACTTCACTTTTATAATCAAATGTGTTCATGAAGTCCTTAGGTGTAGCAGTACAAATGGGACAGGCCTGGTTTGATTTCGTTCCAGTTATAATGTTCAAAACTTTCCCATCAATTAGTGTTAAAAATAATTTAAATGAAACTTCAACGAATTTTCCCTTACCAATTTATATCCGAAGGTTAGTCAGAGCGTCAATTTCATTTTTTATGTCCTGTTCTTCTTTTAGAACAACTTCTTTTGTCTCCTTTACGTACTCCAGTTTAATGGGACGACAAAATCGTACAGACTGCGGTGTACTGTTGTTCCAAATTGGCTTTCCCGATAAGGACATTAAACGTAAGGGAATAACTGAAGTAGCTAGAAGGGAGGCATCGCAGTTTTTTGACGAACTTGGCTCATTAAATGCTTGCTTAAATTGAGCTTGACCAGTGCTACTATCAAACCCGTAGCTTAATATCAGTTCGGAGCTTAACAAATCTGTCTCCTCCGCTTCCATTACAGCTTGAACTACTTCTTTTTGCATTTCAACAATTCTTTCAGTCGTATGAAGTAAACTAGATTGCAACGAAACTTTAGCAAGGGTCTAATTTGCTGTTATACCCTGAGGTCGGCATTTTAATTTTGCGGCTGTAATTTTATTATAGTGTGGATAAATATCGCAGTTTCTTGATTTGCTTTCGTGGCGTATTGCATTATATTGTTCCTTTGAAAAATTTTATTCAAGAAGAAAAGCTAAACCCTCATCCGCAGAAAGTGGAATTGGTTTTTTGGTATCTCGATTAGACATTTTCCGCATTTTGGATGGCCTTGTCGCGATTTTCAAACTTTCTTTCAGGACTGCAGCCAAATCAGAATCACCTTGTTTACGAGCCGATGTTGCTGCTGCACGAACGAGAAGGTTAGTATCAGGTTTCTCAGCTGAAAGATTTGCGGCTTCTCTTCTTTTTCCAAATTCTGATTTTGCGCTGAATGGGATAGCTGGACGCCCAACACCGGTAGAAGTTGGTTTTATTGAAATATCACTTACCACAAAATGTAATTCAGAATTCAGCCATGTACGATTTTGATCCTTAAAGACATTGATCTTTCTGTGACATTTTTCCCACTTTTGAGCCAATTTTACGAAAAAAAAATATATTGTTTGCTTTATATTTTGATATATTTCATCCGAAATAATATTAAGATTGATTTTGTCAACAACGTGTTTAAAAACTGCATCACATTTGTCTTTCTTAAGGCATTGTTTTCGCCATATTTCAAACAGAACGTTTTTTTTTTTTTTGACGATATCCAACGTCACATCAGTTATAACCTTGAATCTATTGATCTATGTGCTAGCACTGTTCCTGGTTTAGGAACTACATCACGTTTATTTGTGGGCTACGGCTAATGGTCTTGAAATAAATCCCAATAAGCAGAGTCGGCTAAGAATCTCTGAATATTTTTCAATAACACTCTTACTTGGTCAAATCATATAAATTATACATGCGGTCGTACATATTCTATGTTACGAACACTATGGCAAACTCAATATTGTACTCCAGTTAAAATAAGGATAGTTCTCGCCAAAACGTATTTAATGCCTTTATTGTTATACGGTTGTGAACTTTTTGCCAGATGCGATACGCAGAGTATATGGTCTGAAAATATATGACCATATCTCCTCTTTTTCTTTTCAATTTTATAGTATTAGCTTTTATAATCTACTAAAAATTAGAGTTATACTGTTCATGCGTAAAATTATCTATACCTGCCAGCCAGAACATCTTTATGAACGTCTTAATTTCTCAAGAGCTGACAGGGCAGAAGACTTATATATTTTGACATCATAGTCTTATGTCTGAATGGCAATTCTTCATACATGTAATCCGTCTTTGGGACTTAATTCCACATAGCTCTCAAACTATAAGTAACGCACTTCAATTAAAAAAAGAAAAACATTTTTAATTATTTTTCACAATGAATTTTTTTATGATCAATTAAATAACTAGAATAACTTATTGTGTTTTTTGTATGCTTTTTTTTAATAAATTGTTAAATGTATGTAATTAAAATTAAAATTATGTATTTCAAGTAATATTTTATGAGCGTTTTATCAGTTTCATACTGCAATATGAGACTTAAGACTTGTGTATGAAACATCAAATAAAAATATAAAAATTAATAAATAAATAAATAAATAAATAAAATTTGAGCCAAATCGGGCAATGCTTTCTGGACGCGCCTTGAGTTTAATGTTCAAATATACATTACATAAAAAAAATTACAAGATCCGGCCTATAAATGTTGATAGAGGAGACAAAAAAAAAAGACACGTGTATCGGCGTTTTGAAAGTTTACATTTGAATTTCATTTGAGGAGGGGTTAAAGTTTCCCAGCTCTGGCACGTCCTAAAAGATCAAAAACACCATTAAAACAGGTATTTGAGGGGTTAAAATGTTCCGCAAAAATATTTGTCGTGAAATTTTACTAACGGAAAACTCAACCAGAAAGGCAGAAATAGGACATAACAAAAGAGAGCTTAGGGTTAATGTACCATGAAAAGATTTTTTTATTCTAAATTTTTGGGGTGCTTTAAAATAAATTTCTTAATAAATGCGAAATTAACCCTAAGCTCTCTTTATACCCTATACCACTATGTGGTTTGGGTGTAATGACTTTGTGCCGCTGTTTGTAACTACCAAAACTATTTGACCTAGACCCATCTTTTATTATGCCGATCGACTCAGAATCACTTTTTGAGTCGATTTAGCAATGTCCGTCCGTCCGTCCTTCCGTCTGTGTGTCCATGTAAAGCTTGTAATCAAACTACAGGTCGCCATAGGATGAACGCTATTGAAAATGGTGAAATTCGGTCCATGTTCAGACCTATCCCCCATACAAATGACCCCTATGAAACCGACATGAAGTGCCGTAAGAACAAATCATAATATATATCTCAGTCAAATTGGGTTTGTATGTGTTTATTATATCCATTAATCAGTAGTCCAAAAATAATCCCTATAGGACAATTCTTAGTCATAATTTCCATATAGCTACTTCCCGATATTCACCTAAATCTATAAAAAAAACAAAAATATTGCACAGATTTTTCTCAAATTTGGTCTGTATATATTTTTTCAATATATAAGTAACTTTACCAAATACGGTCAAGATCGGTCCATTTTTCTACCTAGTCCCCATATAAATATATAGCACCCGAGATGAACTTTTTCATATTTGCTGCAAAAAAAATTAATAATAATGCCACTCAAATTTTGTTTATTCTTATTTTCGATATCGAATTAGTTGGACCGAAGATATAGGGTCTCTAAACCATGGTATAGGGTATCATATGACCGGTCTAGACCGGCTATAAATTTCTTACTTGTTTGTTATGTCTTATTGCTGACTTTCTGGTTGAATTATCAGTTTTGGTGTATTCAGGGACTTGTAGTAAAATTTCACGGCGAATATTTTTGCGGAACATTTGAACCCCTTATATCCCTATTTTAATGGTATTTTTGCTCTTTCCAGAGCTGGCAAACTTTAGCCCCCCTCTAATGAAATTCAGATGTAAACTTTCAAAACCCGGATATACGTGTCTTTTTTTTTGTCCCTTAGTTTAGAGGCCGGACCTCGTAATTTTGGAAGAAAATTTGATTTTGTAGTACAGTGTTATCAAAAAAATCATTTCTCACAAAAATTTAGATATTAATAATTGCATTTCAATTAAATTAATTAATACACCATAATCTGGGGTAATGTAACTTTCTAATAAATTTATATTTCCAATAAAACAAAATCTATTATCGGTTGAAAAACAGCCAAGTTATATCAAGTTCCCAGGCAATAAATGTGCCGCAGACCACTTGATTAAGAAAATCAAGCTCACATTTTTAAAGACATTGAAATAATTTACACTAACAACATTCACCTGATCCCAAAATGATCTTATGTAAAGTATTTTGCATCTCGTCTGTTGTTATGCCGTTCTAAATTAATGCCAAACCGTACGTATTTTTCAGCATTATTTCAAAATCTCCAATTTTACTTTTTCAAAAATTTTGTTCAAGAAATTTACAGAAATTAAAGAATGGACTTTAAGGTCTTATTAACAAACAATATATGATAAAAAATGGCAAACATTGTAGGTATCCTGTTCTGCGAGGGCAGCGTTTTTATTTTAGCAGATTTGAAGAAAAATTTGATTTTTCATAATTTTGAGCTTCATATTTCAAATATCTTTTGTCAAAATATTATAGTACTTGATATAAATTCTTATTCTTGTAAATTAAGGTTAAAATGAAACACTACAAACTATCACTCTTTAAGGTCAAAGGTCAAATTTAAGGAGATTTACATTTTTTAAATAAAATATCGAAATAATATATATTTGTGGAACAATTTCTATAAAACTTGTTGATTATATTCTGATAATTCTAAAAAATAATATTCTGGACTTATTTTCTGAAAATAACCCGTGGGGTGATCAAAATGTTTCGTAGTTTTAATATTTTTTTCAGAATTATTATATTCATTTGAAAGTATATCGAGGGCTTATATTCTAAAAGTGCTATCTACATTTGACGGCAACACTAATTTTTGATTTCAGACTGTTCTCTGATTCAACTGTCAAATGTAATAATAATTTTGTTATCATACATGATTAGTAAGACTATTTATTAATAGATATTGTACCAAATCGATCGACAAATACTTTTAGATCATAATAATAAATTAGTTTTACACGCTTTCTTTAAAATAATTACACTGCGGAACAAAAAAAATAAAAAAATCTGTGGCATTTATTTTGTTAATGGTTTTTGCAAACTTTTGTATTAGACATATACAGTATGCATTTACTTTTTTTTGGATTGACTCTGGTTCTCGCGATAAACCGCTATTTAAAAAATGAAGGAGGCTTCACCACATATTTTAGCATAACTCAAGAGTAGTTAGTCCGATTCGGTTAAATAATAAATACGAAAATCCACAGCTAAATTACCTCCGAGTTATATCTACACTATTTATTAATTAGGGCAACAGTTTCGGAAATATTCATTAAGTTTTTCCGAATAAATAAATTTTTTGATGTAAAATTTAAATATTTTTGTTGTTTTAAAATTCATAAAAAAGCAAAAACACCAAAATTGCTCTTATTTAATCCAATATTATTCTAGAAATGTTTATCAAAATGAGATACCATCACTAAATTGTAAATTAATTCGAAACTTGTTAATCGATTTTAACTAAATATGGCTTGTTTTATTTGCAACATATCTGTGTTTTTAACTTAAGATTAAAACAAGTAACAAAATTATAGTCGGTCTAGACCGACTATATGATACCCTATACCATGCGTTTAGAAACCCTATCTCTTAGGCCCAACTAACTGGACATAGAAAATAAGCAAAAACCAAATTTGAGTGGGATTTTTATTAATTTTTTTGGCTGCAGATATGAAAAAGTTCATATCGGATGCTATATCCATACGGGGACTAGGTCCAAAAATGGACCGATCCTGATCATATTTGGTAAAGTCTCTTGTATTTTGCAAAAATATATACAAACAAAATTTGAGAGGAATCAGTGCAATATTTTTGTTTTTTAATAGATTTAAATGAAGATCGGGAAGCAGCTCTATATGGGGCCAATGGGATCATTTTTGGACTACTCATGGATGGATGTAATGAACGCATACAAACCCAATTTGAGTAAGATCTATATGACAATTTGGATCTTATGGCAATTTATGTCGATTTCATAGGGGTAATTTGTATGGGGGCTAGGTCTGAACATGGACCGATTCTCACCAATTTCAATAGCGTTCATCCCAAGAAAAGCTTATATACCAAATTTCATCAAAATATATTCATATTTGCGACCTGCAGTTTGATTACAAGGTTTACATGGACACACAGACGGACGGACGGACGGACGGACGGACATTGTTAAATCAGCTCAGAAAGTGATTCTGATTCGATCGGTATAATTAAATATGGGTCTAGGTCAAATATTTTTGGTTGTTACAAACAGCAGCACAAAGTCATTATACCCAAACCACATAGTGGTATAGGGTATAATGAGCAATTTTGACGTTTTTGATTTTTTATGAATTTTAAAACAACAAAAATATTCAAATTTTACATCAAAAAAATTATTTATTCGGAAAAACTACGAATATTTCCGAAACTATTGCCCTAATTAAAACATAGTATAGAAATAACTTGGAGGTAATATAGCTGTGCATTTTCATATTATTTAACCAAATCGGACTAACCGTTCTTGAGTTATGCTAAAATATGTGTGGTGAAAAAGTTTTTTGCCTTTTTCATTAAATTTTTTATTTTTCTTTTCTTTGTAGGGCTTAAAATTTTTTTACTTTATTTTATTTAATGTATTAAATTTAGTAAAGTTAATAGAAAATTGAATTTCATTTTTTATCGCGAAAACCAGAGTCAATCCACAAAAAGTGAATTATAGACTTAGGTCTTCATCAACATATGTAGCAAAATGTACTAACAATTCTTATGCCGCAGAATTAGTGTTGCCCTGTGTTATTGATGCAGATAGCACTTTTTGAATATAAGCCCTCGATATACAAATTTGTTTATACTGTATTAAATATAAAACCTAATTAATCTACAAATTTTCATAAAATAACGAATAAATTTGAGGAATTTTATGAATACATTAAATTTTATTTTAATGTAATTTCCCAAAATAAATAAGCTCGAGGTCATTATTTATTTTGGGAAATTACATAAATTTCAAAGGTCTAATAATTCTTAAAATTTACATTTTATTTTAATATTATTTTATGAATACATTAAATTAAAAAAAAAAATTTCTGATGAAGAAAATATTTATAGATTTTCATAAAGAGTCAATTTGACTTCAAGAGTACCCACGGGTTAATTTCAGAAAATAGGTCCATGATATTATTTTTTAGAATTATCAAAATATTATCAACAAGTTTTATTGAAATGCATCTACAAATATATATTATTTCGATATTTTGTTTTAAAAAAATGTAAATCTCCTTAAATTTGACATTTGACCTTAAAGAGGGACAGTTTATACTATTTCAATTTAACCTTAATTTACAAGATTGAGAACATATATCAAGTAGTATAATATTTTGACACACGATATTTGAAATATGAAAACACCAAAAAGATGTAGCCTAAAAGATGAAAAAGTATGGAAAAGCACATTTTTCTTCAAATCTGCTGAAATAAAAACGCTGCCCTCGCCAAATTTAGAATAGGACACCTACAATATTCGGCATTTTTAATTACACAAATTTTGTTAATAAGACCATAAAGTCCAGTCGTTGATTTCGGTAAATTTCTTGAACAAAATTTTTGAAAAAGTAAAATTGGAGATTTTGAAATAGTGCTAAAAAATACGTACCGTTCTGACATTAATTTAGAACGGCATAACAATAGACGAGATGCAAAATACTTTACGTAAGATCATTTTGGGATCAGGAGAAGGCAAAAATTTTATTAGTGTAAATTATCTCAATGTCTTTAAAAATGTGAGCTCGATTTTCTTAACCAAGTGATCTGCGGCGCTTTTGCTGCCTGAGGAACTCGATATAACTTGGCGGTTTTCTAACTGATAATAGATTTTGTTATTCTATTAGAAAGACATTTTACTCTACATTATGGTTTATTAATTAATTTGATTGAAACGCAATTATTATTATCTAAATTTATGTGAAAATTTATTTTTTTTTTTTGAAAATTTTTACATATAAATGTATATTTGACTCAAATTTTGCGCACTAAAGTTTTAGATCCAGTGCCACAATAATCCGATCGATCGGTAAAAAAAAAAGATTGATTTAGGTCAAATATTTTTGGTACTTACAAACATCAACACATTATACCCTGACCACATAGTTGTGTAGGGTATAGTTAGAGATGTATATAAGAAAACCACCTGACCCGGTAAAAGTTATATTAGTTTATATATTTATTTATTTTATCCCTTTTCTTAAAGATTTTGGACCCCATTGGTATTTTCAGAGGCTACGGTGTTGGCTCAATGTAGATAAAACCACTTTTCCTAATGAAAAACATATCCCAACGGTTTCATTTTCGAATTTCAGAGCGCATTCTCTATTCACATCTCCAATTTAAATTTATGAATGTGCGCAATATTCAATGTCTGGATCAAATTCGAATTCAATACGATTGAAAGATGACAGTGTTTATGCTCGATTATTCAAATACACCACAATTCTGTTTGAATTCGTAACACGATTGCGTGATGTTTGTGTTGTAATTCTCATTTGTGCCAGTCGTTCAATTTCGTGTGCATCATTTTTTTTGCTTTGCACAATCGTCTATTTCATCATAATGCTTCCTGTGGTAGTTTTGTTAAATTCCTCTGAATTCTTGGAATTGGGAGTTCATCGGCCACTACAACAAATATTCGTTCAGGAATTTGTCAGTGTATTATTTCACTACAATTTGTACTCGTATGTATGTTAAAGAAGAAAGTTTTCCTTGGTTATATTACTAGAGCCGGTATTAATTGATTTCATTATATAAATATTAATTTAAGAATATTTGTATTTGATGATAATTATCATAATAATCAATATATTATAATTATAATCAATATTGCTATGAAATTTCATATTACCATTTTATAATTGATTTAAAGTATATTTGGAATTTCCAACAAAATTCTAAACATTTGTGCATCACAACGAAATATCAATTATTTAATTGCTAAATGTTTGTAGATGTATTAATACTCCGTTAAGACGACCATGGCCACCTGTCGGAAATTTTGTGAAAATATATAAATTAAATATTATTGATATGAAAATTATATACAGATAAAACAGCTTGCTCGTAAAAAGCCCCATCCCAGCGCAACCTATCGGACCATAAATAATAATTTTCAAGAAAAAAATCGACCACAGCGCCACCTTCGAGTGGTTCTAATACAAGAAAAAATAAGTAAGAAATTTATAGTGGGTCTAGATCGTCTATATGATACTCATGTTCCATGAATTAAGAGAAAGGGTATTTGGTCCAACTAATTGGATATAGAAAATCAACATAAAACAAATTTGTGTGTCATTGTCATAAACTTATGGCCTGTCGATATGAGAAAGGTTATATCATAGGTCGAAATATTGACCGATCCTGCTCACTCACATTTCGAATAAACATACACAGATTTTGATTCATGCCATTGTTTATAGGTAGATTTAAATGAAGATCGGGAACAAACGTTATGCGGGGACTACGACTAAAATGGTCATGCATATTCACATGATAATTTGGATCTTAGGGCAATTTAACCAACTTTCACCAATTCCAAAAGCATTCATCATACCACCAATAGAAGCTTACATACAAAATTTCACCAAAATATGTTCATATTTGCGATATGTAGTTTAATTACAATGTTTACATGGACAAACAAACGGACAGACCGAGAGACAGACAAACAGAAGGACGGACGGACGGAGATCGCTAAATCGACTCAGAAGATTCTTCTGAGCCTTGGACTAATATTTTTGATAGTTACAAACATCAGCACAAAGTCATTATACCCTCACCACATATTGTTATAGAGTATAACAATTGACGTCACCCAAAATACCCAAAAATGTTCCTTTTTTATGAGTGGTGCAAAGCCTACTGATCTGCTAATGCCCAATTTCAGCACAGATATTCTCACTGATAATATTAGAAATCACACAAAATATCATTACTCTCTCTTTCCCAGTTGGCAAAATCGTCGTAGATGACATTGTCTTTAACGATTCCTTTAGGACATTTTATAATTTTTCACGCACGACATTTGTCGATGAAGTTTTTTTTAAAGATGATAAAATGGATGTTGTCGTTAACGTCAAGCTGGGAGACAAATTACACAGATAGTCGTGTATCACATCACGTTGACGACCAATTCAGCGACAAAAATATATTTGTCGTGTATCAAGGTCCGTTGACGACAATATGAGCGGCAACGTCTTGTACTTGCCATCCATGAACTTTATTAACGACATGTTAAGCGACAATGTCTATGATTCTTTCGTGCAGAGAATTAATAGAAAATTTCATTAACGACCAGCTAGATGACAAATAACTCACATGTTCGTGTTTCACATTCTATTGACGACAAATTAAGTGACAAAACCGGTTTTGTCGTGTATGAGTCTGTTGAAGTCAAGATGAAGTCAAGTTGTTCGTAAATTGAACACCGTTAAAGACAGTATGAGCGACAATGTCTTCAAATAGTTCACGTACTGCATTTATCTTATTGTATATGCTTTGCGTGTTCAAAAAGTAAATTTCTTAGGAAAAATAACGGGATTTAAATACGGCTACAAGACAAAACCAAATAATAAGACAAATCATAATCAATTATAATTCAGTTGGTTAACAAAGAGAGAGGTGTCTTTTAAATTGTACGAAAGTGTAAAAAGTTAATATTAAAAATTTATAAGTGATTTATTTTAAAGGTAAGTAAATGAACTATTAATAAAAAGTCTTCATTACGTTATTCCCGATACAGTTGGATGATACTTTAAAAAAGTTGGAACAAGATTTAGCCTCTGAAAAAAAAATGCAGATCGCAAGTAAAATTATGGGGTTATTGAGTTTGGTAATGTTTACTTGTATTTTTTTATTATTTCAGGTTGGTGCGTTTCGCAACGTAGACGGCAACATAAAAAATATAAGTCGAGTTTTACGGAAGGACATAATAATGAATTTCAACTATGATGGAACAAAAGGAAAATAATCACTAAAAACATATGGAAACGTAATAAATGCTATATTTGGTAAGTTAATAAAAAACAAGTAAGAAAATTATAGTCGGTCTAGACCGACCATACGATACCCTATACCATGGTTTAGAAACCCTATCTCTTCGGTCCAACTAACTGGATATAGAAAATAAGCAAAAACCAAATTTGAGTGGCATTGTTATTAATTTTTTTGGCTGCACATATGAAAAAGTTCATACAGGGTGCTATATTTATATGTGGACTAGGTCAAAAAATAGACCGATCCCGACCATATTTGGTAAAATCATTTACATTTTGAAAAAATATACAAAAACCAAATTTGAGAAAAATCTGTGTAATATTTCTGTTTTTTTGATAGATTTAGGTGAAGATCGGGAAGCAGGGTCCTATGACTAAGAACTGTCCAATAGGTATTTTTTATGGACTACTGATTAATGGATACAATAAACATATACAAACCCAATTTTACTAAGATCTATATGATAATTTGGATCTTATAGCAATTTATGTCGATTTTATAGGGGCTATTTGTATAGGGACTAGGTCTGAACATGGACCGATTTTCACCAATGTCAACAGTGTTCATCCTATAGCTGATAAAAGCTTATATACCAAATTTTATCAACACATATTCATATTTGCGACCTGTAATTTGATTACAAGGTTTACATGGACACACAGACGGACGGACGGACGGACGGACATCGCTAAAACGCCTCAGAAAGTGATTCTGAGCCCATCGGTATAATAAAAGATGGGTCTAAGCCAAGTATTTTTGGTAGTTACAAACAGCTGCACAAAGTCATTATACCCAAACCACATAGTGGTATAGGGTATAAATAGAACTCTTTGATTGTCTTTACGTCAATTAAATCTATTTATATTTTCTTTTGAAGGCCAAAGTACGAAGATTTTACGAAAGAACTACGTTTAATTTTTCGTAAAATTAAAAATACAACAAATAAGGAAAAAAGCAAGAATAGAAAATAATGAAAATCAATAAATAATTTTTAAGAAAATATTAATCATTTCAAGTTAAATTATTTTTAAAATTGATAAATTGTTTTTATATTTTTTTTTGTGTATATACTTATTTACTTAAATTCATTATAGTGACGAATCAAAAAATAAAAATGTGTAATTTTTACTTTGTTGGCAGAGAAGTGTCCCTCATATAGCCGTTGACGATAGTATGAGCGAAAGTGTCCCCCATATTGTCATTGACGACAATGTGTGGGAATGTGTCTATTATATAGTCGTCAACGACAGCATGATGGATAATGTCACCGGAATGGACGTTCACGATCACATTGTAGGTTATATCGCCTACGTCGTCTTGTATGATTCCGCGGACATTTGAATGAAAATTTCGTCAACGATTTGTTTGAACTGTCCTCAATTGGTCTTCCACGATTTACTATTGTCTTGTACCCGTCGTTTAAGATGTATTAAAGACGTGGCCAACTGGGTTTATATTACCCAAGATATAGGATATTGAAAATCTCTATGTGTGGGAGGTGATACTCCATATTATAATACTTGAAATATATGATATTACACAAATATTTTGTATGGCAGGTGGCACGCCAACTGATACGATTACACTCTAAAGCGAAAAAGAGCATTCAGAAGGAGCCCACGAACATATGGTATGAGTATATTAGTAGGGCGGGTCGATTTGTAGGGAGGCAAAAAAATCGCTCAAGTGACAAGGGATCAAAATAAGAAACTTTTCCCAAAGAACCATACTTCTAAAACGAATTCTGATGTCCCGAATTTTGATCTGAAACTTGACCCATAGTCTCGTTGTGACTACAGATTATATTTGGGGTAGTGACGCAGAGTCACGCATAGTCACGGAGCGATCTAAAAGTAATTTACCATCATCCGATCGATCTTTTTGAATAACATGACATATTCAAGGCGTATGATTATTATTTATTAGCAGAGTAGAAGATACGTATACGTATGAGTGTTAATTTTAATATTAAATCAAACATAGTCAGCCCAATTTTAAACAAAAAATGGTGATTTTTTGAAATGTTCGTATGGGGAACCCCCAAGGAGGTTCCAGGTGGTGTGACACTGGCACCTCCAAAGTTAGTGGGGGTCGATCATACATTTGGACTCGATTGGGGCACTCTAAATAGGCCAAAATGAGACAGACAGGTCAAAAGTCGGGACATCAGAATTCGTTTTAGAGGTATGCTTCCTCGGACAAAGTTTCTTATTTTGATCCATAGAATATGATTTTCCATGTCACTTGGACGATTTTTAATTCGACCCGCCCTAGTATATTTGTATATGAGTATACTCATATGATGCGATTACATACATACGCACCAACGTTTTTATATATTAAGATAGTTTTTTCTAAAGAGACTGAAAAAAAAACTTTTTTTATTTTAAAACTAGACACTTTTTACTTATATCTTCCATAAAAATTGACCATTCTCCTTTTTAACAATAACACCATACATGGAATGAAAAAATATACAATAAACTGCACACATACACACTTAACAATAAACATCCCTTTAAAAAGCTTTTGGGTGCGGTTTTTCAACATAAGTGGATTTTATTGCGGTCAAATCGCATTTAGCATTTATCTGTCCGTTCGCTTGTTTGTTTGTTGTTTGTTTACTTGGTCTTTGCTACAATAACAAATCGAAGTTGCAAGCTGCTTGGTTATATATTTTTCTATATGTATGTATGTGTGCACTGTCTTAAATATACTAGACAAATATTATTACAAACGTAAGTATACAAATAGTTATACATGGCATAACAATAACATACCCAAGTGTACTTTCACGTATTAATATACCCTCTGCCCAAAAAATATATGGAATTATAAAATTTTTGAAATCCCATCAAAAATAACGGGATTTGGATTTGGTGGATTAATGTTCACCATTATTGTTTCGGTGCAATTAAATCTATATATTCTTAATAGTCAATATTTTAAAAGCAAATAGTAAACGAACGATTGCTTCATTAATTAGCGGAATCTTAATCCACCGAGGCATCTTTTATATATGAAAAACAGGGTGCTGAATCTGGTCAATACGAAGGTTAATAAATTATTTTCGAAAATACTAAACATTGAAAAGCGCGAAGCCGCGCATTATAGGAATGTAAGCGGGTTTTTAAGATATATTTGGTTCAACATATTGTTGACTTCATCCAGTAGGTTGGATTAATATTTGCAATAACAGTTTTTCTTTTTTCAAGATAATCTACATTGACTATAAGAACACCCTAAAAAAACTGTAATCTCTGGTATAGCACAATGAATAAATCTTTAGTTATGAATCGAGATCAAAACTACTTTGCCCAAATTATTTTCAAAATGTAATGCTCATCAATTTCCGCTCACTTTCAAGCCAAGATCATTCATAACCGCATCGCACAGTGGCTCAGAATCGTTTGATATTTATCAAAATTCTTAAAGTTATGGATAAATTGAGATATTTTATTATTATTTTTTTATTGTACAGATAATTCCTTGAACTTACAATTTCCATTTAATCAAAAATGGTTTAGTAGCTATTTCGGAACTAAAGGTCAAAGTTGAGCATTAATTTTTTACCATTTAGCTTGATTTTATGGGTTTTTGTGGATAAATATACCTATTAAAATTACTTAGCATACTTTATTGGACAGGTTTCCCATTTGAAAAAATTTGTCATAAAAATTTTTTGAAAGGAAGTTTTTAATTTTTTATTATAAACAACAGTAAAAGTAAATTATACTGGTCTACAAATTAAAAAAAAATCATTGCCGAAACGAAGCATGTTCTTAACTAATCTCGGTGGGCTGAAGTCGAATCTGTCATAAAAATTGGGCTATCACGTCTTGTTCATTTTTTATCGCATGCTGACAATACTGTAAAACAGTCAATACTGACACTAAAATTTCACAATTATTAATTTGACAGAAGCCCACATTCATTCTAACTCTCCATAATAGTAGCGTTTAAGCATATCAGGGCGTTCGCGTGTTACTGATTCAAGCTATTTTTGCTTTGTGTGTGGTGAATATTTGGTTAGAAAAAAAAGATATGCAATATCAGAATCATTAAAATATGCATATTTACATTATATTGGTTTTGCTGTCAGAAACTTGGACAAACCGTGGACACTGACAATATTTTGCACTAGTTGCAGAACTGTTTGATACAAGTGGTCAAATGGCAAGAAGATCTATTTCGATCTTTCAATTCCAGTACTTTGGAGATAGTCAAGTAACCACCAAACCGATTGTTATTTCTGTTTAACAAAAGTTGCTGAATTCATTATGAAAAATCGAAAAAATATTATATCCGCGAATGTCCCATCGGTTTCCAAACCAGTTCAACGTCCACCAAATAATCCAGCAGTGGAAGTGTATATGAGGCTGATGATGAACGCCATTTAGTGACTCAATCTAAGCTGAATTATCTAATTTGGGATTCACATTTAACGAAGCAAAACGCAGAATTACTTACTTCACGCATGCAGCAGTGGAAACATCTAGCAGTTACGACAAAAGTAATAATCGATAGAGATAGAAGCCTTGGAATTGGCTGCATATTTTGAAAAGAAACATTCCATTCTATAAAGTACCGATGTTGATAGTTTATTTCAAAAAATGAACCAACCATATGACAAAACTGAATGGATATTACTAATTGATGGCTCTAAGTATAGTTTAAAGGCTCTTCTTTTGCATAATGGAATTGAAAAACCACCCATACCAATTGCTCATGCCATTAATACAAAGGAAAATTACGAATCAATGACTGAAATTTTGACACTATTCAAATACGAGATCTGTGGTGACCTTAGGGTGTGTGATTTAAATTTCTTTATATTTATATGTGGTTTCTTTTGTTTACGGTATAGTCGCGCTACACGACATCATTATGTCAGAACAGAGTGGCCAAAAAGAACTGAGTATTCATCAGGAAAAGAAAACATTTCAAATAAACCATTAATTGATCCAAATGACGTTCTTTTTCCACCGCTGGACATACAAGAGGGCCTTTTTAAGAACTTTGTCAAGGCTCTGGACGAAGATGGTGCGGCATTTTAGTATTTGTTGGCGGTTTTTCCTAAAATTTTAAATCCTCAGATCAGGAAACTATGATCAAAATTTTTCACAATGTTTATTGGAGAAATATTTCAAGAGCATCGTGGACAGTTTTCTTGGAAACAATAAGAGTGAAAACTACAGACAAATTTTTGCTGAATTAGGTGCACGAATGAAACTCAAAATGCATTTTCTTCATTCGCATTTAGATTTTTTTCCACAAAACCTAGGTGCGGTGAGCGACAAACAAGAGGAGCGTGCTCACCAAGATTTAATGAAAAGTGAAAGAAATTATCAAGGATTTTGGGACAAAAGCACGCTGGGAGACTATTGGTGAACTCTAATTCGTAAAACCGAACCAACAAAATAAAACGATATTCAAATAACGCCATTCACTTTTTAAATAAACCAACGATTTTTTATGTAAAAAACGAATAAAAACATTTTTTTGTATCTCGAAAACCTGACGTGATAAAGAAAAACCAATTAAAGATTGGAATTCAGCCCACCATATCACCATATGAAAGTATTTGGTTGCTCCAGTTCAAAACCTTGTTGGCTAGTGTTATTATTTATTTAGTTCGAATATTGCTTCCAAATATTTGATATTCAGTTGTGAATAATTTCTGTCCAGTATCAGTTTTTCTTATTCTGTATCTTAGTCCATGTGTTCTATTTTCCATGGATTCTGAGTGCTAAGGATAATCAATCTGACGTTGCCAATAATATATTAAACATATTTTCATTGTGCTCTCCATAAAATTTGTATTCCTTTTTCATTTTTTTTCCTGGCTTCCTTTGATAGATCTGTAAGTGGCACTAAATGCTGTAGACTATTGAAGACATATTTTGAACATTTTGTTGTGTATATTCCTGCTATTACCTTGTCATAATCACCAAAATTTGTAGCGTCATTTTGTTGATGTCACGCAAACCATAAATCAGATGTTCATCTTGAGCATATTACTTATTACCCCTTTTATACTCATATTAACTCGTAGCGTCTGCTTGTCGACAGAATTTTGGAACTGAAATTTTGCAGGCGACGACAAAACTGAGTTTTGATATAGATATTTTCAGTTAATCAATTATTTAATTACATGATGGTAAATTAATTAATTAAGCGCTGGTTTTTTAAACTTCTTAACTCCATGCTGGTGTTATTAATTTCTATTGATCCTTTGGGTCTGAATTCAAAATCATAACTGATTTTCAGTATGTGTTCCATGAATGGTATTGTTGTATATAATGGTGATAATACAAATTCATATTCATCAATATTATCTAATTTTTCCGCGACTTGCTTAAATTGGCTTGATGATATTTGGCATATAATGCAGCTTTGTGTCAGTCAAAGCCTGGACTACTTTTTCATTAGTGTTGTAAGCAATAATTGCTAGCTTATTTTAAATGTCTGTCAATTTGGGCTCAGATATCACTAACTTCTTTCTTGATGATATCCTGAGCTTTCTTTTTAAATTCAAATTTGATTGGTCTGCAATATTTCGTGGAAGGTGGTGTGTTATTTTTCCAAATAGTTTTTCTTTTCATTATAATGCAACAATACACTGAAGGATCTGAGCTTTCCAAATCTGAGTCCAAAGTATTTTCATATATAGACTACTTGTATTATTTTTGTCCAGAAGAACCGTCATATTTTCCATATTTCTTTAACTCCTTCCTTTAAATGATTGTCGCTAGCGTTGGGCTGTATGATAAAGTAGGCCTTTTACCGCTACCGAAATTGTTGTGATTGAAATAGTGTCCTTTGATAGCAAGCAGTCCTTTTTAGCAACAGCTATGCGATGATATGATATACACAAAATCAGAAATTTAGCTAATGGCTCTGCCTCTAGACCGACTATACGATACCCCATACCATGTGTACACATACCCTATCTCTTAAGCCCAACTAATTAGATATAGAAAACGAACAGAAACCAAATTTGAGTGGCATCTTATATATTAAAAGAATTTATGAATAAACTTTGCATTCAAGATTTTTTTCAATATTTTTACTCTCTCAAACCTCCATAACAAGAGTTCTAATAAACGTAGGCTGTTGACATAGGTATAAGAACACTCAGTGGATCAAGCTCCTTCAGCTATTAACTGCTTAAATTCGTTGGGTTTGAAGAAAGTTATGCGTGGAGAATCAACTTTACTTTTACTGTACGTTAACTTATCTTGGCATATTTTGCCATTACTGTACGTTAACTTCTCTTGGCAAATTCGTTGGGTTTGAGGAAAGTTATGCGTGGACAATCAACTTTACTTTTACTGTACGTTAACTTCTCTTGGCATATATTGGCATTACTGTACGTTAACTTCTCTTGGCAAATTTTGGTATTATATTATAAAAATTAATATAATATAATATAATTCTGCGGAGCAGCTGGGCTCCTCTAGTTGTTATAAATTTTTTTGCCCTCGGATACAACCAGAAAAAAATTATCCAACCGAATTGTTTTAATTTTTAACAACTGTATTTTCGGTTGCATAGACCGAAATTTAATAGCAGCTAATTATTTTCTATACTGATAAAATAATTACTATCAAGGCAATCGTAGTCTTAATCCAATTCTACCCAAAATTCGGTTATAAACTTCATCGCAATTCGGTTGGCCACAAAATTCGGTAGCCGCAATGATTCCGTTTTCTGTGTGTATGAAAAAGTTCACATCGGATGCAATATTCACATGGGGACTAGGTTGAAAAACGGACCGATTTTGATTATATTGGGTAAGGTCTCTTATCTTTTGCAAAAACATATACAAACCAAACTTGAGAAAAATCTGTGCAATATTTTGGTTTTTTGATAGACTTAAGTGAATATCGGGAATCAGCTTCATATGGGGGCTACAACTAAGTATTTTCCAATACGGTTTATTTTTGACTACTGATTAATAGATGTAATAAACATACACAAACCCAATTTGACCGAGATCTATATGATAATTTGGATCTTATGGGAATTTAAGTCGATCTCGTTAGGGTCATTTGTATGGGGACTATCCACAGCGTTCATGCCATGGGTAATAGTAGCTGATATATCAGAGTTCGTCAAATATATATTCACATTTGCGACCTGTGGTTTGATAGACGGACATCGCCAAATCGACTCAGAAATGGATTCTGAGTCGATCGATATAATAAAGGATGGGTCTAAGTCAAACATTTTTGATAGTTGCAAACATGAATACAAAATCATTATACCCTGTACCACTATGTGTAAAAAAATACCCTTAGTTTAAAAAGGAAAATTTTCCCAAACAAGTACTCTTTTTAAAAAAAATACCCATATCTTAAGAAAGTGTCATACTTAAAAAAACGTAAAGGTAAAAAGGCACTTTTCCATAAAACAAATCCTTTTTTTCAAAATAACTTCTTTTAATTTGCATTTTTTAAAAGTTTACAATTATTCATTTTAAAAATAATCGACACCCGTTTTGCTTCAATTTTATATGCATCACTGCATTCATTTAATTGCCTTAACATTTCTTTGTTACAAATCTATGTTTTTTTTTTATTTATTTATTAATTTTTTTTATCACATAAAATAGGTGAGTTAAAAAAAATTTTAAATAAATATTCATCTTAACATGTTAGAAGAAAATGTTTGATAAAAAATATTTCAAAAGTTTGTGGTAATGTTTTTAATTGTCAATAATACCTCACTTTTATACCGATCGACTCCAAGCCAATTTCTTAGTCGTTTAGTGATGTTCGATCATCCGTGTACATGTATATGTTTAGATGAAATTTGTTATATAGCTTTTTTCCGTTATATTTTTAAGTGACTTGAATTTTTTAGAGGTTTTACTATACTGGCCGAGTACTTTCACCCTAACTTGGAATTTCTCAAAGAAGAATGGCAATTTTTATCAGTTAAATTTTAAAACAAAACCTAATAGCAAAAGCAGGAATAGTAGATGATCTAAAACAAATTTGCAAAGCTGTCTCTATCAGAGTGCTTAATATATATGTTATTAAAAATTTACTTTGTATGGGACATGTCACGGCCCCTAAAAATATTTAAAAAATACAGCTTGTAGCACTTCCCATATCCGCACTACGACTCTGTGAAAATTTCAGGAAGATCAGATAGTAGTTAAGGAGATTACCTCCTACAAACAAACAAACAAACACACATTAACTCTTTATCATAGTATAGATTAAATAAAATAAAATACCTATATCGAATAATTCGTTACGCCCTGTTAATGCGAATGATTTAAATTGTATAGGACACGCTCTGTGTTGAACTGCGAAATGTTAAAATTGATTAGCATACCTTTAGGCTCATTTAAATATTCATAAATTTTTTATGTACATATATAGAATAAAAAAATCCTGTGAGTCCGATCCCAGGGGAGATGTGTAAACATCTGGTAATAAATAAAATGCTGAAAACAGCGACAAAAAGGTTATTACATATCATAATTTTTCACCAAACAATCATGTCACACCGATTTGTCTTAATGTTTACATGTTACGCGTAAGATCTTACGCTCACATATTACGCTGTTTTTGTGATTGTATTGTGAATTAGAAATTAACCCCCCTGCGCGTATAGATGTTTACACATCAAAAAGCATTAAAAGAAAAAAATTTAATGCAAAAATAATATTTCTTAGAACTTGCAGTCGAATTTCGAGTGCTGGGCTATACTAGTATCAACTAATGCCACAATTCATACAATCGAATTTATAGAGTTGTCCCTGCATTCATTTTCAGCTACTGGTTATTTCGAGTATGGCCACAGCAATGTCAGCTGCGTTATTACAAGAAGTTGGCATAATATATTCGGCTTACGAAACGAGTCGACTTAGGCTTGAACAACATTGAAAAATATTAAAAACTCATTTCCGAAAGCATTTTTACCGCAAAATCAACTTTTCGGATGAAGTTAATTTTCATCTCGTTGGTTCGGTCAACAATCAAAATTGTGGCATATGGGGTACAGAAAATCTACACATGATTGCTGAAAAGTCAATTCACCCTATACGATACACCATTTGGTGTGGCTTTTGGGCCGGCGGTAACATTGGGCCATTATTCTTCGAAGATGCAGAAGCCAAATGCGTTACATAGAACGGTGAGCGCTACCGTTGTGCATCAAAAAAAAAAAAATATATAAATAAATAACTAACCGCAACTATTTTGTTTTCGAATAAAAAAATCCGAATGAACCACAAATTGGAAAACTTATGTGATCCAACCTGCGTAATAATATCAATTACCTTTACACAATTACGATAATATGGACAATAAATTCAATTATAATAATAGAATAAGGTGATAGTACGTGGACTACAAAAAATTGGTTTACAACAAATTCGGTTGCAACAACGAATTCATTCTCCATGTGTATCTTTTAAAAACAACAAAAGTTAAATGGATGATGAAGAAATCTAAAGTTTTGATAGGCGTTATGTGAAAACTCCATTGTCAAAATTTTTTAAACTCTTGTAACGGCATGTCTTGGCAAGCCCAAGGTACTTAATATAGAGCCCTAATAATTATGTGCTAAACAATATCATGTTTTTTTTTACTAGTTTCCTATATTTTGCCAGCAAAGTGTATAAGTAGTTTATCGTATATGTTGTCATTGTAAATAGCCATTTTACAACAGAAATCAACATTTGTTAGCTAAATATTATTGTTATTTTTATTTTGTATATACTCTACATCACTCTGTGGTTAAGGGTCTAAAGAGATTGTGCTAATATTTTAAACAAGCCATTACCGATGAAATCAGAACTCTGTGCGAATCGGCTTAAATATTTACGTATATCTCTCGCCTGCATGACCATTGAAATATTATAGGAAGCATATAAAAAGTTATTTTGTTTAATATTGGTAAATAAGTTTCAAACAAATTTCGGTATGACATATAAATATGTCCCCGATATTCACGTTAATATATCATTAAAAATTTTAATACAAATTGGTCTGTTTGTATTTGCTTAATCAACACATAAGTGACCTTATAAAACCAAGTGCCCATGTAATAACCCTAAATATCTATTACAATTTTGATCATTGTCATTTTTGCCTTCATCCTATATGGGGATCCGACCATTTATGGATCTGAGAACATATAACCTATTGTGTAAAGTATCGTTTAGTCGGCTTAAAATGACTATAACATTCTTTCCAATTTTTATTATACTGCTTGGTGATTTGGAAAATACACAGAAATCCCCTTCATCAGACTTAAATATAAAAATCATCTTAAGTTGAAATCATGCAACGGCTGTTACTAATGTCCTACCACATTCATTCTATCAAAGTTTTTGGCTTTTATTGTTCACAATGTACGGAATGAAATTATAGATGATAATTTCAATTTATTTTATTTTATTTTTTTTTTGTAACAAATTGAAAATGTTATATAAAAAACTTTAAAGAAGATACTCTTGTGCTTATGGAGGGAGTATTTCAGTGATGCGTTTTTCAAAAAAAAAAATTGTGTTGATAATGAGACTATAATCTCCAATAAAGTTAACTTCAATGCTCATAAACTATACTCTTTAATTTAAGTAATTTTATTCTACCGAACGACAATTTCTTAGTCTGTCTGGCGTTCTGTCCAAGTAAACACTGTTATCAAACTTCTGATCATAAATATATATTTTGATGAAATTTGGAATAGAAGCTTATACCGGTCGTAGAACATTCTTTATTGAAATTGGTGAATATCCCAAGTTCGTTTTCTTCAAAATCCAACTTGTTTTTATTACAAAGAAAGATTAGCTGTCGAAAAATAGGCCTTCTAAAACCTTCACTTAAATCTATTTTTTTTTTTTACAAATACTAGTGACTTTACTAAGTATGGCCATAAACGGTTCTTTCGTTGGACAAGTACTCATATAGAAGTAAATAAATAAATTCATAAAAATGCCAGTAAAATTTTTTAATTTTATATCTATGTATGTATATGGGGGGTTTCATGTCAAGTGCACCAACTTTTGAAACCGATGTCTTCCGATCGGGATGAAATTTGCACCAATGTTAGTCCTATTGGATAGTAGTATAGACACAATTTTTCAATAAGATCGGTCCAGATTTCTCTGAGTT
Organism: Cordilura impudica; assembly: GCA_963682025.1. Lineage (NCBI taxonomy): Eukaryota > Metazoa > Arthropoda > Insecta > Diptera > Scathophagidae > Cordilura > Cordilura impudica. The sequence goes on along the minus strand of OY821517.1, from coordinate 263,643,303 downwards.
AGAGGGGATCAAAATTTGACATTTTGGCCAAACAGGTGTTTCTTCTCAACCATGTAACTTATTACCTATTGTTCTCAGAAAATTTTCTCGCAAATAGTTTAGATAGATATTTCTTCAATATTTCGGAAAAAAATACTTAAAAAAAAGAAAAAAAATTTTAGACTTTTTTTTTGCTAAATTAAAGAATTTTTTGCCTTTTTTTTTCAAAAAGTGAATTTTTTTTTTTTTTTTATTTTTTCATAAGAAAGCTTAGGATTTTTCCTTTAAGAGCTTTTTGGTCGCTTAGTGGGATGGGAGTGGGATATCTATCAAAATAAATGTTTTGTAACTCAAGACAACGGTTTTTCAATTTTTCACAAATGCACTATTTTGAATTTTTTCCTATTTGTGTGTAAAACCTTACAAATAAAACTTATACTGAGAAACTAGACAAATTAACCTTTCCGAAGGTATGTAACATAACTTCATAACATAACATAAGAGAATGGTTATCTGTAACCTGAAACAGTTATTTGCAACATTTCAATCTGGCTTCACGAAATTAACCCAAATTTACCATGAAAATGTTGAACTGATGTGGAAGGAAATCAACTTAAAGTATTTAACAGATGATTCGGCAGAAGATTTACACGATTACCGCCATTGCCTTAAATTGGCTGTGAGTCCTAATGCAACAACTTCTTGCCACTTAGGTGAATGTACCAATTGCCCGAAAAACACATTCATCAAAGAAAATTTAATCAACTCTTTAGATCGAGAATATATAGAGGAGGTCAAATTTGATTCTTGGATTCAGACTGACAGATGCACATTGAAAACAATCATTTTAAATGTGGATGATTTTGTGGAAGAAATGTGTACAGGATTGCTAAACTTGAGAAACCATGACTTTTTAGTCAAAGAGCAATGGTCATTCTTCAAGGATTTGAAGATACATTTGAAGTCTGGTGAATTCTATAAATATGAAAACTATAAATATGTTTTTCAGGATGCCATACAAGCATTCCACTTCAATAACGACCAAGCAACTATATTCACAGTAGTTATTTACTACATGAAAGATGAAAAACTGGAACACAAAAGTATGTCAATCATATCCTACGATTTAAAACATGATAGCGTTGCAGTTTATGAGTACCAGAAGAGAACACTAAAATTTCTAAAATCTAAATTTACAGTAAAGAAGGTATACTACGTTTCGGACGGAGCTCGTCAACATTCTAAAAACAAAAGTAGCTTGGTAAATCTTATGGCCCATGAAAAAGATTTTGGAATGCCAGCTGAGTGGCATTTTCATCCTACTGCTCATGGTAAAGGAGCATGTGATGGTATTGGAGCAAACCTAAAAAGAAATGCAGCGAAGTATAGCCTCCAGTGCTCTCATCAAGATCGCATCTTAGATGCGACTGCTTTATTCCATTGGGCAAAGAGTTATTGTAAAGAAACTAAAATAGTTTTTAGTAGCAAAGAGGATCATCAGGAAACATTGAAAACACTGAAGAGCAGATTCGATGCTGCGGTAACAATCGATGGCACCGCTCAATACCATGCTTTTATACCGCTTGTCGATGGAAGACACAAGTTGGAAAAGTTTTCTGCCTCTATTCAATGCGATTTCTTTCCAAAGCCAACAAATAAACCTGCAGCGAAATCAACAGCAGAACCTAGTAACGCTAGGAAAGGAAAAAATGCAATAAATAAAGGCGACAAAAAAAGCTGGATGAAGGACTGGGTATTTAAAAATTTACAGGACTTAAATACTTCATCAGCTACAATAAATTAAGTATAAAAATAGTTATGATATAAATGGACCTAATGCAATTAAGATTAAATTTTATCAAATTATTTATATTTTTATTTTTAATATTATTATATTATATATTAATTTCATTATTATTACAAATAAATAAAAAATAATAATTTTTCAACATTTCTATAGAAAAAAATTGATTTTTTTCCTGAGGTTAACATATTCTGGGTATTACAGTATCGAGGCTATGAAATCTTAGTTGGGTATGTTACATACCTTCGGAAAGTTTAATTTGTCTAGTTTCTCAGTATAAGTTTAATTTATAAGGTTTTGCACACAAATAGGCAAAAATTCAAAATAGTACATTTGTGAAAAATTGAAAAACCGTTGCCTTGAGTTACAAAACATTTATTTTGATAGATATCCCACTCCCATCCCACTAAGCGACCAAAAAGCTCTTAAAGGAAAAATCCTAAGCTTTCTTATGAAAAAAAAAAAAAAGGCACTTTTTGAAAAAAAAGGCAAAAAATTCTTTAATTTAGCAAAAAAAAAAGTCTAAAAAAAATTTTTTTTTTTTTAAGTTATTTTTTCCGAAAGATTGAAGAAATATCTATCTAAACTATTTGGGAGAAAATTTTCTCAGAACAATATGTAATAAGTTACATGGATGAGAAGAAACACCTGTTTGGCCAAAATGTCAAATTTTGATCCCCTCTACCTCAGAGACATCTGGACCGATCTTATTGAAAAATTGTGTCTAAACTACTATCCAATAGGACTAACCTTGGTGCAAATTTCATCCCGATCGGAAGACATCGGTTTCAAAAGTTGGTGCACTTGACATGAAATCCCCCATATATATAAAAACGTTGGTTCATTTGTTTGTAACGAATGATCTCAGAAACCATAATACCTGCCGAGCTAAGATTTCCGCCATAGGTTCGGTTCGAGCTCTTCTGTGTTTTTTTTTAGCTTTAACCCTCTAGCTGGCGTTGGGGTCAAGTTATAAACAAAATTCTTATTTTCAGTGCGATTTGACTGCAATTCTGAATGTGTGTATGTTTCGTCATAAGAAATTTTTGTGTTTATAAATGGACCCGATATGTGGCGCTGGGGTAAAGTTATTTCGAATGTTCTTATTTACGGTGCAACTTTACTGAAACTAAGTATGTACATATATGTATGTTAGATGATGCCAAAAAATTTTTTGTTGGACCAGCTAGATGGCGCTGGCATTCGAAAAATAATGAGTTGTCAAATTTATTTAAATTTTATAATTTATTTAAATCACAAATGCTTTTATATATAAATATTCTAACCAAAAAGGAAGGAATAATTGCATTGGCTATTGCTTCGTCCGGAATAGCCGCAACATTATTGCATGGTGGTCGTACAGCTCATTCAGCACTCAAATAACCGTTAAACGTACAAACAAATGAAAATGCCGTATGTAATATCAGAAAACATTCTGGTATGGCAATAGTTCTGCAAAAATGCAGTATTATTATTTGGGATGAATGTACCATGGCTCACAAATTTTCCTAAGAAGCATTACATATAGCTTTGACAGATTTGAAAGGCAATGAGAGACTTTTTGGTGGAGCTATCATTTTATTATCTGGAGATTTTCGTCAAACATTGCCAGTCATACCAAAAACAACCTATGCTGACGAAATAAATGCCTGCTGAATATCATCAACATTATGGAGTGGCATTCAAACTATAAAATTAATTACAAACATGTGAGTACGATTACAAAATGATCCAACGGCTGACCAATTTTAAAAACAACTATTTGATCTTGGTAATGGTAAAATCAATATTAACCCAACCAATCATACTATTAAAATATCCACAAGATTTTTGTCAATTTATATCGTCACGCGATGAGTTAATTGAAAATGTATTCCCCGACATTCAAAATCAATATCGTAACTATGATTGGTTAAGGGAAAGAGCTATTTTAGCCGCAAAAAATGTCGATGTCGATAATAGTTACTAATGTGGTTATGCAGTACATGATTGATTCAGAAACGTTTTCTTTCAAATATATAGGTAATGTTGTCGAAGAAAATGAAGCAGTCGATTAGCCAACAGAATTTTTGAATTCACTGATGTACCCGGTCTATTAAAAGTCGGTTCTCCAGTAATTTTGCTATGCAACCTCAACGCTCCAAGACTATGTAATGCACCCAGGTTAATTGTTGAGAGAATAATGCTCAATGGTATTGAGGCCACAATTCTTAAAAGAAAATTTAAAGGAGAACATGTTTTGCTGTCAGGAATTCCTATGATTCCTACCGACACACCGATAACATTCAAAAGATTGCAATTTCCAATCAAATTGAGCTTTGCCATGACCATTAATAAATCTCAAGGACAATCATTGGAAATATGTGGTTTGGAGCTCGAAAACAGTTGTTTTTCCCACGAGCAACTATATGTGGCATGTTCCCGTGTCGGAAAGCCAGCAAATTTATTCATTTACTGCGAGAATTATTAAATGAAAATAATGCTCACTCTTTAGCATTACTATAAAAGAAATATATTGGTCATTCTTATATGTTACAATAAATATTTATTTTCATTTTCATAAATAAAACATGGTTTGTCTTTAACAGTTTTCAATTAATCTTAACAAATGCACAAGCATTTTTTTTTGTATTTATATATACAGATTCTAACTAAAATAAAAAATGCATGGACGGCAAAACAACGTTTGCCGGGTCCAGCTAGTATTTTATATTTATATCGAATTTTGAGCTTAATAAGTCCCTTCACTTAACCCTCCAATGGGGTGTTAACCCTCCTCCGCCAAGAGCAGGGACTTGCAAATTTATATAAATATTAGTATTATGCGTTGGGCCTTTATCAAAGGTAAAATAATCATGGCTTTAATTCAACCCAAGCGTCTGTTTTCATCTTAGGAAGCTACCTCGCCTGGCTTTATCACACCCAAGGAGTTGGAGGGTTTTGTCCGGAAGTTTTTCCTCTAAGACGAAATGTCGATGGAGTGGTTCAAATAAGTTGTTCCAACTTGAATTTATACCCTGTCATAATTAAGGCCAAGTTACTTATTGCGCGTAGTGTCAAACCGCATATCACTCTGTGCCTTCTTCAAAACCAAAATATGGCCATCCCAACGAAGGACTGACATCTTTTCACTTAACTACTGAAAAACATTATTTATAAAAGGAAAGATAAATAGCTATGGAGTTATAAAGGAAGCATATGACGTTCCTTGTTCCTTCATATCAACCTCTAATATAGCAAAACAGCGTCAGATGGGCTCATCTTCAAACTACAGGATAGCAGCTACCAATAGCCACTCAATAAGATTAATATGATTTGTTCAGTTATACCTACCAAGATATAAATATACCCATATATAATTATAGTACTGAAAACTTAGCCGTAACGAAAAGAATGAAATTATACTTTTTACATCATGCTATATGCCTCATAATGTAGACTCACCTTAATTCCAATGCCTCACACAATACACACCAAATAGTAATCAACAATTAGTTGTAGATTGTAGGTCGCCTTATTGAGCAATTCATTAACACAGATATCGATAACTTAGTAGGTGCTACAACAAATTCGCGCAGGATAGTGTGCTTTTTTGAGCAGGGATCTAAAACGACGCGAATTCCTTAAACTGGGACGATTACTTGATCTAGAATAATCAAAAGAGAAATAGGGAAAACTTAAATGAACTGATGGGTGAACTTCCGCTGCAGTTGTAAAAAAAATATATACCGCAAGACTGAGGAGACTAGCCAATGGTAATAGCCAAAAATGCTAAATATTCTCTTACGGACACACTTGTCAGATACATACCATCGTTAAACGTTGTGGACAATGAGAGCTGTGGTGTTATCATCACCCCATTTAAAACACTCATATCACCAGAGCCGGATTTTCCCGGCTCTAATAATACTAATAATGTTCCTAATACGAATAATATGCCTTAAGGTTAATAAGTCCTTATAGATTGCAAAATTTGTAACCCCAACTAAATCAATTAAAAGCAACTTTAATCAATCAGGTTTTATGTTAGCAATCAACTGCAAGGGCTCTGCTAATATAAAAATATTTGTTATTATTTATTTCAACCGGTTAATTTTTAATGTTTCATCATTAATTTTCATTTTTCGTTTTTATACCCTATACATAGTGTTTGGGTATAATGACTTTGCGCTGCTGTTTGTAACTACCAAAACTGTTTGACCTAGACCCATCTTTTACTATATCGATCGACTCAGTATAACTTTCCGAGTCGATTTAGCGATGTCCGTCCGTCCATCTGTGTGTCCATGTAAACATTTTAATCAAACTGCAGGTCGCAAATATGAATATGTTTTGATGAAATATAGTATTTAAGCTTTTATCGGCCATAGGATAAACGCTATTGAATAGTCCCCATACAAATGACCCCTATGAAATCGACATAAATTGCCATAAAATCCAAATTATAACATAGATCTCAGTCAAATTGGGTTTGTATGTGTCTACTATATAAATTAATCAGTAGACCAAAAACAATCCATATAGGACAGTTGCTAGTCATAGGCACCATATAGAGCTGCTTCCCGATCTTCACTTAAATGTATCAAAAAACAAAAATTTCTACAGATTTTTCTCAAATTTAGTTTGTATATATTTTTTAAAAATATTAGTGACTCTGCCAAATATGCTCAGGATCGGTCCATTTTTTGACCTAGTCCCCCAATAAATATTGCACCCGATATGAGCTTTTTCATGTGTGCAGCCAAAAAAAATTAATAACAATGCTAATCAAATTTGGTTCATATTTATTTTCTATATCTAATTAGTTGGATCGAAGATTTAGGACATATACCTATACCATGTTATAGGGTCTAGACCGACTATAATTTTCTTACTTGTTCACTTTTCATTTTTCATTTTTTTATTTCATTCTTTCATTTTTCATTTTTCGTTTCTCATATATTTTTCCATTTTTTATATGTTCTTTTTCATTTGTATTTTTCATTTTTCATTTCTCATTTTTTATTTTTCATCTTTCATTTTCCACTTTTTATTCTTAATTTTTCATTTTTTATTTTTCATTTTTAATTTTTTATTTTTAATTTTTCGTTTTTCAGTTGTTATATTTCGTTTTTCGTTTTTCATTTTTTTTTCTTTTTTCATTTTTATTTTTCATTTTTCATTTTTAATTTTCCATTTTTCAATTTTTGTTTTTCGTTTGTTATATTTCATTTTTCATTTCTTATTTTTTATTTTTAATTTTTTATTTTTATTTTTCATTTTTTATTTTTCATTTTTCATTTTTATTTTCAATTTTTTATTTTTAATTTTTTTATATTTCATTTTTTATTTTTTCATTTTCAACCAGGTAATCATTTTTCATTTTTATTTTAAATTTTTTATTTTTCATATTTCATTTTTCATTTTTCGTTTTTCATTTTTCAATTGTTATATTTCATTTTTCATTTTTAATTTTTCATTTTTCATTTTTTTTTTTTCATTTTTTATTTTCATTTGTTATTTTTCATTTTTTATTTTTTATTTTTCATTTATATTTTTCATTTTTATTTTTCATTTTTCATTTTTTATTTTTCATTTTTTATTTTTCATTTTTTCATTTTCAAAAAGGTTACATATTTTATTTTCATTTGTATTTTTCATTTTTCATTTCTCATTTTTTATTTTTCATCTTTCATTTTCCACTTTTTATTCTTAATTTTTCATTTTTTATTTTTCATTTTTAATTTTTTATTTTTAATTTTTCGTTTTTCATTTTTATTTTTCATTTTTCATTTTTAATTTTCCATTTTTCAATTTTTGTTTTTCGTTATATTTCATTTTTCATTTCTTATTTTTTATTTTTAATTTTTTATTTTTATTTTTAATTTTTTATTTTTCGTTTCTCATTTTTCATTTTTATTTTCAATTTTCTATTTTTAATTTTTTTATTTTTCATTTTTTATTTTTTCATTTTCAAACAGGTAATCATTTTTCATTTTTATTTTTAATTTTTTATTTTTCATTTTTCATTTTTCGTTTTGTTATATTTCATTTTTCATTTTTAATTTTTCATTTTTCATTTTTTTTTTTTAATTTTTTATTTTCATTTGTTATTTTTAATTTTTTATTTTTCATTTTTTTTTTTTCATTTTTATTTTTCATTTTTCATTTTTTTTTTTCATTTTTTATTTTGTATTTTTTCATTTTCAAAAAGGTTACATATCATAAATTTTTCACCAATACAATTATAAGCCACACCGATTTTGTCTTACGGCTCACATGTTACGCTGTTTTTAGGATTGTATTGCGAAATAAAAATTTACCCCCCCGCGCGTACAAATGTTTACATATCAAAAAAAATTTTTTGAAGTGTTAGACAAATATTTCTAATGAATTCTTTTGATAACTTTTAGATTGAGTGTATTATGCTAAAAGGATATTAAAATTTTTATCTGATCAATTTCTGGTACTTATCAACCAGCCATCGTAACATTCGATATTCTTTATTTCTTGCGATTTTATGAAGGTTGAAATACATAAATACAGTGTGGTCCTTCTAATGTTTGCATTTTGGACTGCTGGCTATTTTGGGTACGGCAATAGCAATGTCGACTGTGTTCTGACAAAACGTTAGTATAATATATACTGTCTGCGGTTTTGCAATGATGGGAAATATTATTACTTCCAAAGTTGTAACTCTTCTACCAAAAGTGAGAGAAATTTAATTTCAAAATTCAGTAAAAAAGAGGCGCCTTCCAGACAATATGTGAACAATTTTGTCTTGTGCTCACAAACAAAAACATTGCTGCTGTTACCCAAGGCAAGGACAACAAAGTCCTGATCTCGCCATTGTTCTCAGGAATTAAGCATTTCACACACTTCGTTGATGCGAGTTTTGAATAAAGACGTCGGTATGACGACAACTAGCGGAGGAGCTGATGACGCGCAACCATCCGTAACATTTTCGGTCGCATCTGAGGTATAGAAAATCCAAACATGACTGCTGAAAACCGAATTTACCCTGAATGATACACTGTTTGGTGTGGTTTTTGGGCCGGCGCACAGTGGGACGAATAGCAACTGTTCCGTTCAAATTACTCTACATCTCACATAGTTCAACTGTTTAATACATTTGCGCCGAAAATATTTTTTTTTTTTTTTTTTGTAAAAACCAATTTTTGGAGACTAATTCCACAGAAATGTGAGCCGAAATCAAAAATTGTGTAACAGGGATCGATGGGTAAATTCAAGATGAACTTTTAAAAAAACCCAGCTCAAACTCTTGAACTATGTTAGGTGTAGAGTAATTTGAACGGAACAGTTGATATTCGTCCCACAGTGCGGCTCACAGTGACTGAAATTCTGTAACTTTTGAACCGATCAAAATATTTAAGTATTTTTTTTTTACTGTATAGATATTTAGTTCAGCTTGACTCAGTTCTAATTACATTAAAATTGATTGAGGACTTTTTAAGGAATTCTAGGTAAAAGTTGAACTTTTGATTTTTTTTTTTAACTTTTAGAGTGAAATATGTGTTTATTATTTTTTTATTTATTAAAAAATTTAATATTTGTATTTTAATAATAATTATAAACATTTTTTGTAATAATGGTATATTTTTAATGTTACACTCAAAAAAATTTTTACACTCAAAAAAAAATAGTATAATCAACTGGAGACTTTGCTATTACTACAGAAAAATTTATTATTTTTTGCTGTCAAATTTGATAATTTGAAAAAACATTTTAAAAATAAAAACCGCAATAGATTTTAATTGCATTTGTAACAACCCAGGAAAAAATAACATTAACAAATAATGGGTTTTAGAAGGAGTAGTAACTGGTTGAAGTTTGCCTGATAAGCTCATTATTTTAACACGGGGATGTCATTGGAGGTAGCTAGTTGCCTAGGAGCTCATTATTTTCACTTTGAAGGTAATGCAGTATGTAAGGAGCTGGCATGAAATATAAGTAGCTGTATAACACATTATTAGTAACGCCTTATTTTCACTTTGAAAGTAATGCAGTGGGCAGGGGAAAGTCATTATTGGCAATGCAAAAATCAATGAGCTGCTAGTATGAAATTTTTCCAGGGAATGGTAGGTTCGGTTTATTGTTATTTTTTACTAACCCCCTATCTCACATCACACTGCAATTGTAAAATCGTTGTGTACGTATTATCAACGAAAAATTGTTCGACTTAGTCGAATCCATCGCCATTAAATTTTATGCTCACACATCTGACTCCAATCTCATTTTTAAAATGTTGTCGAAGCGTTAACTTGAAAAAATTTGTTTACTTCTCTCTCTTATTTTATTTTAAGTAGAGTTACCGAGTCTATTATACAGGCACATGTTTGACGGAAAATGTTTACATTTATTATTATTAGTATTATTTTAATAATAGCTAATAATATTTATGCTCTATAATTAACAAGATTGCGTTTTTATATGCGCATTTGAAGAAATAAATCATAATAAACTTTAATTACAATTTTGCAGAATCCAGTAAATTTGCATTAAATTTATAACAGGGTAACATTAATCATCGTTAGTGTCAGCCACTACTCGCACGAAAAATTTGGTGACATTTGTGTGACCACTGCGGAAAATGTGTGTGTATTACTAAAAAAATGTGAGTGTATTGAGTTTTTCGAACTTGCAGTGTGATGTGAGATAGGGGGGTAACACTTTGTTTTTCATACTTAAATAACAATGAAAGGCAATTATTCATTTGACTCAAACATTGATCGCAAATATTCCATATTTTGTTCTGTGTTATTTCTGTTCTTTAGTAGTTTTTTGACTTCTTCATCTAAATTCCGATGTTCCACTTTCCATTGATTTCGAATAATGGAGATCAACGGATTTGATGTTGCCAATAATATATTAAATAGATCTTCATTTGTGGAATTTCGTGAAATTTTTCTAGTATTGTGCTCTCCATAAAATCTGTAATCCTTATTCATTTTTTCGTGAGCCTCCTCTGATAGATCTCCAAGTGGCACCAAATGATATTTAATGATATCTTCTCCATGACAAAGGATTTTGTGAACTGCTGCAGACATATTTCTCCATGGGTAGTTGGTTGTATATATTTTTGCATTTTCCTTAGCATAATCTTCAAATTATCTAGAGTCAATTTCTTCATTGCACGCAAGTACTTCTAGGATTATTTTAAATCTGAAAATAAAGTTCAAATCTACTCCTGTTATTTCAGATGCTGTTTCTGGATCAGAAAATAAACTTCTTGTGGTATTGCCATCATTTTTATTGCCTGACATTTATTTTGGCTGATCTATAACCAATCCAAATTTGCGATATTCATCTTGAACATGTTTCTTTTTTGAACTTCTTAACTCTTTGTTGGTTTCGTTGTTTCTTATTGATCCTGAAGACCCGAAATCCAAATCATAACTGATTTTTAGTATGTGTTCCATAAGTCGTATTCTTGCATGTAGTGGTGATAATCCATATTCATATACATCAGCATTATCTAGTTATTTTGTCGGGACTTGATTTAATTGGCTTGATGTTGCTTTGCATATGATGCAGCTGGATGCAGCCTTCGTGTTAGTAAAAGCCTGGCCTACTTTCCTATCTACCATTGTCAGCATTAATTGGTAGCTTACTTCAATTTGCTGCCCACCTAAGTGTAATTTTAATGGCTATAGTGTTGTAATTTGAGCCCTGATATAAGTAACTTCTTTGTTAATGGCATCATGAGTCTCTTTTTTGAATTCAAATATGATTGGCCTGCAGTATTTCGTAGAAGATGGTGCCTCATATTTCAAAATATCTTTTGTTTCCATTGTACTAGTCGCAGGCTCTGAATCTTCCAAAATATTTTTCAATCGCAATGGTACAAATGATACCATGAACATATCTGAATCCGAAATATTTTCACATACTTTTTGTTTGTACTGTTTTTGTGTTTTAATATTTCTTTATCTCATTTCCTTTTATTTATTGAAGCAAGCGTTCGGCTGTGTGATCAAATAGAGATTGTAGTTGTACCTTAGATGGCAAACAGTCCATTCTAGCAGCGGTTATGTGATGATATGCTGGATACATATTTGAGCCTTTTTCAATCGCACGAAATCTGAGCTGAATATATTGCTGTTATGTCAATTTCAAATCCAGAAATAATGCTAATGCCTCCTCATTTGTGACCTGTTTTGCATCGCTCGGAGTTGGTATATTTTTAAGAATCCGTTTTGTTCTCACTGGACTAGCTTTAACAACTTTTTCAATAACATCCACTTTTGTTAACTGGTTCAGTGATCGTAATTGATGTAGGAAAGATTCTCTTATATTTGTATCTTTTATATTTGCTGTTTCTGCAGCGACGCACAGTGGCGCCATTTGAGTTTTTTCGTTGCAAAAATCATATCTTTCGAACCGAATACCATAATTGAACAGTTGAAACAGCATATGATAGATAACTGTTCAGCCTATGAAATGAGCGTTGGAAAGGGTGCTACGCTTTGTAGGGGTCTACTTATGGGTTATCAAAGTTAAAATTTGTAGAAAAATCAATTTTATGGTAACTAAAAAAAATTATTTTTACATTTTTAGATTGTTTTTATTTTTTTTTCTTTAGGGTTTTATGTTTTAAATTATTACCCAACAAATTAAAAAAAAATTACTTCTTTTTTAAATTTATATTTTCAATTTTCTGTAAAATATTCATCACAATTCGTAAGAGAAGGTATATCTAAAAGACTAATCATTTCTAAACTATAATTATTTTCTAACTCTATTCGTGACTTCACATGCCGCAGGGAAGAAATAAGTGGATCGGAAGATGCTGCCAACATGTTGAAGAGGTCCTCATTTTGCCTTGTCCTTGATGCTTTGAATGTATTCCGCAATCTATATTTTTTATAAAATTTGTTAAGAGACCCTTGTGCTTCTTCAGAAAGCTCTCCAATTGGCAAAGACTGGTACTCAATTATATCTTTGTCATGCGCCAATATTTTATGGACGGTCGGGGTCAACTTCTTCAGTGGATACATTTCTGCTAAAAGAGATGCAGTTTTCGATGCATATTCTCCATATTTTGTAGAATTGACATTTTCTTTGCAGTTTAAAACATTCAAGATGTATTCTTAATCTTGCTTATTTGTTCTTCAATATCCTTCACCGTGGTCCTTATGAGTTCTGCCGATTCCCTTGCAAACTGAAACATTATTGGTAGGCAATAATGCACTGATGACGGACGTGGATTTTTCCAGTGTAGGGAAACATCAGATTTTAGCCGCAAAGGAACAACAGATGCCATAAACATATTTCCGTCCGATATTGAAGCGTCATCGGAAGATATCCTTTGCTTATAAACGCTTTGTCCGGATGATCCATCGCAGCCCCATTTGCTGATCAATGTCAGTTTCTCAGAAGAATTTTCACCTCATTTTCAGGAAGACTCTCCAACAACAGTTTTGCTGTATGGCCCATGAGATCCTGTAGATTGGCTTTCACAGAGACTTCCGTGAACTCCGTATGCAGTGGTCGTGAATTTATTTTGGCTTGCTTAATATGCTTGTATCCTGGTAAAACGTCAGCCCCGTGTCGCATCAAGGATGCCCGTAGTATCTCATATTTTTCTTTGGAAAGTTGTAAATTCCATAAACAAGGCCAAGGCTTCTTCGGAACCATACTTTTTAATGTGTGCGTTTGTGGGCGTGGGAATGCTTTCCTTAATACTTTTTAGTCGCAGTGGGCTTGCATCAGCAACAGATTTTGTAATCTGCGACCAAACTCTTTCACTATCCTTTGTATATTTAATAGACAGCGCGTCCGATAAATGCTTCGTGGTCAAGTCATTGGTGGCATCGGCAAGTTTCCTCTTTCTTGTGAAAATTGAACACTCCTCAATACTTTTTTTTGGCCTTCCTTTTGCTCCTCTGGTTGATGTGGTGGGTTTATGTACTGCCAATATATCCAGAATGGTGTCTTCATTAAGCCAGTCCTCGTATTTGGAGTTGAAGTTCTGAATGGTTCGATTAGATTTCACCCATTTTGCCTTAATATTTGCATATATCAGATAAAAATAATTTTTTATAATTTCGCTTCTCTCAATATTTCCGTATAAGCTATCAAGTTCTTCTAAAGCAGCTTCCGTGAAAAACTTTGGTGTGGTTGACCTTCTAAACAGTTCAAATAATTTTAAATTGTTTAACGCCATGGTTTCAGTACTTGTTGCGGCAACTTTCAGTCGTAGACTAATCCAGTCATTATGCTTATTTTGCAATATATAGGCTTATGCTACCATGCCTAAAAATTTACCTGTTCCCTGCATACATATGGATTTAGGCTGAATTATGCAATTTTGATATTATGCTCGTGTATAAATAAGATTTGTGCCTACCTGGAGGGACCAGAAGTCATTATGCTTATTTTGCAATATATAGGCTTATGCTACCATGCCTAAAAATTTACCTGTTCCCTGAATTATGCAATTTTGATATTATGCTCTTGTCTAAATAAGATTTCTGCCTACCTGGAGGAACCATAAGTCAATATTGTTCTTGACCATATGTACTCCAAAGTAATTTTTAAGTGAGGTGCGTACCTGCGAATTTCAATGAGTAGTTTTTTGTGCATCCTGTGTCTGTAACAGAATATTGGGAGTAGACTTTGGCAGAGGCTCACAGGTAGACAACCGACTTAAAATGCAGTTTTCAAACCATTAGATCAAACTACTGTCAGTCAAAACATGTAAGGGATGCACGCCATACAATTTCTGCAACCATGTCTTTTTCATCTTTTTTACCTCTAGAAGCCAAACGGGCACGTACGGGCAGATAAAACCTTTTGAATTATGTAAAGAAATAATCAGAAAACATGTTTTGCAAATATGGCAAATATAGAAAAATACTGATTTTTTTTAATTTCCGTCAAATTTGAAAAATAGTGAAAAAAACGGATAGTTTTTAAATAGTGATTTACCAGGAGAAACACAGAGCAAACAGTTAATTTTTTTTTATCATTATACATTTAATAAATACATCAATCAATACAAATAAAAAATAAGGCGATTCGTTACCGATTTTTCGTGATATTACACCTGAAATCGCAACAAATTGACTAAAAATTGTGTGTTTTTTTGAAAACCGAAAGTCGGTCAAATTTGAACGGTTATATCTTCTAAATTAAAAATGTGATATTATTAAGAGTAGCATATTTGAAATCGCTGAAAAGTTTCCTATAACATGGGTCTATTTAAAACTTCGTCGGCGCACATGAAAGTTCTGATTTTTGCAACCTCGTTTGCTCTACGGGCAGTTTGCACTTTTTCTATAACAATTTTGTTTACTGTAGCTAACTTCTTTGTAGCGTTTTTTAGTGCTTTGACGAAATTAGATAATTGCTCTTGTATTTTGGTGCTACACGAATTTAAGTTTAATTTTTTTTTAACGTAACTAAGAACATCTTCCTGGTTTTTGTTTCTAAAATACTCTTCGGCCAGTTCTTTATAACTGAAGCTCTCCACATTTTTCTGAATATTTTTATTTGCGACTGTTATTGCTGAAATATATTAGAGCAATTGAGTTTGTATTCAAATGTCGCTTTCTTATAAGCCTTCTCATAAGCAATCATACTATGATTCTAGGTAAAATAGGTAAAAAAAATGGCATTAGTGCATTACTACCTAAAATAATATATAAAAAACCCATTATACAAATGAATTACCTGTGTGTGTTTTTTTTACTACTTGCATTAGTGCATTGTTAGGTAAAATAAAAAGGTATAAGAAAGGTATGACAATAAAAAAACCCAGGTTACTAATGAATTACATCCTCTGTGTATTGACATTCTTACTTACAAATATATTATGGTAATAGAACAAATAATGACTATTATAAGCTACTAAATACCTAAAGCACAAATTTAATACACCATTGTATACGAGTACTTATAGGGCTGTTTAAATTATCGTAATTTGAATTTGTTTAGAGCAATTTCATTAAAATGAAAAAAGTGTTCTACCCACGGGTCGTCACGGGAGCAAAAGTATATAAGAATTCAAGGAGGACACTTTCGCCTTTCTCCGGGTGGTATACGTTTCTCGTTCCCTTTTTCTCCGTAGAAGTTCTATTCCACTAAAGTTGAAATTTGAGAGAAATATAGTAGTTTCATTAATATTTCATAGCGCCCCCAATGTTAAATGGCAGAGCTGTGACCACTTGCAACAACTAAAGACTATAATCCTGCCAACATTATAAAAAAAGACAGCAGGTCGTTATCGCTTACAACTCGCGAGTAGTAACCATTTATTTTTGATAAAAAAAAAAAAATCACCATTTTCCGAAATTAAAAAACAGTTAAGTTTGACGGCATGCCACGCCCACAATTAGCAATAGTTTAACCTAAGTTTTTGGCTACCTTAATCTGGATATATTAGCTATAAAAAGGCGTTAAAATCGGTGACAAAAAAATTTACTTTTGGTCAATGAAATCAAAATTTCAGCCACAGGGTGGCGGTATCATTGGACCATTTTTCCTCGAAGATGAGGAAGGAAAAGCATTACAGAGAACGACGAGTGCTACCGTGCAATGAATGCTGATTATTTGTGGCACATTTCTAAAGGTATGAATTTGGACAAAATTTGGTCCAAACAGTGTGGCCGCCGTGAAAAATCGAAAATTTAGTTTTTCGCCGTTTTGGCGATTTGCATTGGCCACCTTGCAACTGTCATTTGATGGTTTTGGATTATTATTTGTGGGGAACTGTTAAGGGTGTTTTATGTTATTCAACCAGCGTCGATAGAGGCAGTGAAAAAAAATTAGTGCAGTCAAAAAACAGCTCCATGCTGAAGAAAATGTACTAAAAGATTTGGTTGATCATATGGGCTATTGCAAGGACAGCCGAGTAAGTGATTTGAATGAAATAGTGCTCCATAATTTATCACTAGGATAGTACTTTCGAATAAGAAAACCAAATGAGTTTTTTTTTTATCTACAACAAAATCAAAATGCAAAACTTATATGGTCCATTTGTATAATACTTTTATGCGCTTGGTTATCAGAAATTCTGTAACATTTTTGCTGCCGTATGAGTGATAAAAGTTAAATAATTTCCATACGGCTTTTGCGTAAATAAATTAATATTAAAAAAAATTTAATTTGCCATTTAACAGTGTAACCTATTTCAATTTTAAACAGTAATCCGTAAATTATAAAATTGATGTACAGTTAAAATCCAAAAACTAAATGCTTTAACTCTTTCTGCCATATGTTCAAATAACAAACAACATACACAACAGATTTTCAGTAGCGTTAAAAAAATTCGGGCAAAATTTAATTGTTAATAAAAAATAATCAAATACAAACAAACAATAAAAACACTGTCCAACAAATTCAGACATTTTGATTGGAACAGAATAGCGACCCTATAATTCTGAAAGGCCATGTTGAGGAGATCATTTTTGTAGAATAAACTTTTTTACAGTGGGTCAAAGTTTTCATCTTCTCGTCGTTAAGTTAATGTCTGAGAGAATTCTTATTGTCATAGTTATATTGTGGAATTTTATGAGGATCATTTTTTCGGAAGATCTTAGTCTTCTAGCTCCTCTCTTTATCGGCTAATTTGAAACATTTTTCGCGATATTAAGAAATGACGAGAAATAATTGGAGCTAACATCTTCATAATTTTTTTTTTAATAGCGGTTTATTAGGTATGAATTTATGTTGCTTGCTTCAAAATTTTGGAATAAAATGGAATTGGTAAACATTAAATTAAAAAAATTGTAGTAGGATTACAGATGATATATTAACCTTAATAAGTATTTAATTTAATGCGATTGTTCCCATGGATCGAAGTTTCTGTACAAGCCCCATACGTATTCAGCCAGTATAACAGTTTGGTATTTCCATTTGAATCTCTCTTCCAACACCTCGATAACCTAATAAACCCTTTCATCGTATTCATCTGAAGCCGCTCCAAGTCTTTTTTTTTTGAAAAAACTGAGATGTCGGTGCAGAAAATGCAGCTTTAGGGACATCTTAATTCCAATATTGTTAAAAGCAATTAGCATGCTTTTAATACTTTCTGCATAGTTATCTTCTTTTGAGTTTCCAAGAAATTATGTTATAACATGCATAAAGCCAAATGCTGCCTCCTGCATATTGGACAGATGACCATAAAATTCTTCATCCTGTAGTAGTTTTCTTATATAAAGTCCAAAATCTCTTACAGTCCTAAATCTCTTACAGGACCAAAGTAGGATAATTGTTTAATTCATCACGAGGCATGTTACTTATATCTGATAAGTTTTCAACCGACATTGTTATTTCTGTATTGGCATATATCATGTTGGCCGAAAATGTATGTGTAGGCGGTAGAGATGCCGGAAAACCTTCGCAGCGTACTTCTGGTAAAATGACATTATATGTTGCTTCATAGTGCCTTTGATATCCACCAAATTTGTAATTTACGCAGAGATAGCATGCATGTTGTCTATGATCTCTTGGTTAAATCCATGTCATAAGTGTAAAAAATGGCAACTCTTTATTACCGTCTTTGTACCAGGTCAATAGAGCACTTTCGCAAGTATTATATATACACAGTTTTTGGTATCCCAGCTTCAGATGAAATCCGTATTAAAAAAAAAAGAAACTAGGGTTCTTCAATTGTATGGATTATCATTCTTCTGATTTGGTGGTGCGTTATATGTCCACAAACAAAACAAAACGAATCTCTTAATTTGTATACGGACCCCGTTATGCTAAGTGTCAGCTCAATTATGCTTGATTTTATTTTATAGATGTGTAAACATCTATACGCGCAGGGGGGTAAATTTCTGTTTCAAAATTCAATGACACAAACTCACATGTTACGCTGTGAGCCGTAAGACAAATCGGTGTGACTTATGATTGTATTGGTGAAAAAATTGTGATATAAAATTGTTTCAGCTAATTCAACAACCCTTTACTGTAAAAGTTAAAAATTTCACAATACAAACGTATAACTTATACATAATTCAACAGCCCCACAAGTTTGCTGTGATACATAGATGACGCTTTCTGTTTGATTTTAAGAAAGTGACATTAAAAAATTTTTAATTACTAGATGTTTACACATCTCCCCTGTGATCGGACTCACACGATTTTTTTTTTTTAAATTATTTTAGTTTTATTTAAAATTACAGAGGTGTGCAAGCAACAGCTACTTTAGTTGGGCATAACTAAACTCCAACTATTTTACACAATGCCTTGTTTAGATTTTACTGCCATATTTATTGATTATTTTGGGAAAAAATAATATATACATAATAATAATTTTTTGTATAAGTTTCCGACTAACTTTGCTAATTAAACATAATGAGCTTTATTTACAACTTTGGTGTCTTTTGGTGTTCCCCACTGAAATTTTCGGGCAAAAATTTTCGTAGAATACTTAAATTTTCTTTTTGAAAGACATGTTTTGATTTTGGGAGTTAGTGGGTTAAGATCTTCCACAAGAAATTCCACAATATAACTATGACATAACAACACTTTTTTCGTTTACTATAATGGCAATTTCGACAAAAAAAATTAAAACTTTGACTCACTGTTAAAAAACTCAGACCAGCTGGACTAGAAGTTTATTGTACAAAAATTGCAATCACCCTTTCAGAACTATAGGGTCACTATTCTTTTCCAAATATTATGTAGGACAGTGAAATTTAAAAATATAGGTGACCCTAATTTCAGAACAAAAAAATATATCCGGCTTCCAAATTTTTTTCTACTTTATAATTATTTATTTTCAATTTACAAAAACAGTACAATTATCTCTACGAAGGTAATAATTTGACAAACTCATTTCCATTAAATAATTAGTGTTATTTAAATTTGGCTTTTAATTAAAAAAGCATATATAATTGCCCATTACGCTGCCACAAACAAAAAAAAAATGACAGCAAAATCAATCTTTTAAAATAAAATACGTACCTTTAAATTCCAGTACACGCAGAACTGGGTTGTTGAAAAATATACAAAAAACCTTTACCTCATTGAAATACTAGCTGTAAATCATAGCTTGTTGTCTTAGTTTTTTTTTTTCGATTGCTTTTAAAGGACAATGTTTCAGTCTTACACTACAACTATAAAATACTGAATTCATTTTTGTTTTACTTCTTTAAAAAAAAAATGGTAAGTTATAGGAGAAAAATCTATTTAGTATGATGGAAAAAAAGAAGTGGGATTTTTTGGCAATCTGTGTAAGGTGGTGGTAATGGAATATCTACACAAACAAACATTTCAACTGTATCTGCATAAAAATATAAAACAAAAACCTTGAAATAACAATCTATGTAAACCATACACTACCCTTTTTTTCTACTAACTTACCTACATACACTTGTATTTGGCTTCTTTTTATTATTATTTTTTTTTTGTTCACGTTCGAGTACTCGAGTACTTATGGTTTCGAAATCGTTCTCATTTTCGTCCCATAGCTAGCCCGCATTGCAGGTGTTGTTAGCATAGCGTCAACGGCTTTTGCCTGGAGGGTGGCTGTAAATTGTATCCGTTGCATGAAACATAAATTGTTGTCAGCTTCCGTTGTTGTTAGTATAGCAATACTGATTCGCTGCTTGGCTGACTTGGCTAACATTGTCTTTTTTGCATTTTCTATTGCGTTCATATTAGGGATGATGAATAGATTTTCCAGTTTGTACTAATTTGGATTGAAAATAAAAAGTACATTTCAAAGAATTAAAGCTTTTTCGATTTCATCTCAATGTTTTCTGCCTAGTTTGCTAATTTTAAAATTTCCAAATCCTATTATCTAAAGAATATAAATTGTGATCGAAATAGCCTTAATGTTGCTTAGAGATTCATTCCTATTGTTTGCGTTTCTGTTTTTTTTTTTTTTTTTCTTATAAAAAAACAATCTATTGGTTTCGGCTCGTGATGAGAGGCGAGTCGACCCGAAAGAACTGAATAACTTGTTTTGCAAAATATACATTTTTTTTTATCAAATACTTTTGCTTTAATGGAAGTAAAAATATTTGAATTTAATTATTTATTTATTTCGGTTTCCAGTGCCACCAGACTAAAAATCTTAGAATTATCGCACAGAATTATTACATAGTAAATAATAAAAATTTGAAAGACATATAATAATATGATAAATTTAGCAGAAAATAACATTCTAACAAAATTTAAAAAATTTGGCTCGGAAAGGGCAAACGCGGGGGGTTATATAAATTCGGATCGAATCCTTTGGCGAAATGCATACTCATCTATTATCTTCGCTCCTATCAAATCAATTTCAATTCGTGACTTCACTTTGTGGTGAGTTCGGGCTTCTGAACTACTGAAAACAGTTCTAATTGCAATGGATATCCAATTTAACCAAGTTTATGATTGGACTGATCCTATGATAGTTGTAACTGGGTTAAAAATTACCCCTTTTGCTAGACTATATTTATTTGAAAAAAGGGTATGTCGACTAGAGGAAAATGTCGGTCAGCATAACTGATATTTTGTATTTATTTATTCAGAGTATTAATAAACATTTAACATTAACCATTTAAATTAACATTTGTCATTTTTTTAATTGAATTAATTTATTACATTTAAGTGTAATATAATATCTCTCCTCGCGATTTCCAAACATTTATTAAAATCAATAAACTGATACAGCATATTGGACTCATCACAAATCCTGCGAATCGGATCAAAATTAGCATATTTCGTGCAATAATATTTGATAGTTTGAAAGTTATAATTTCTTGATGATCGAAAAGGAATAATTATATATATATTTTTGACAAGAAATTCAGATTTAAAACTGCAACTTAACAGTTGTTATAGGAAACTAATAATTAGCATTTGTCTGTGACGTCTCAATGTAGGAAGCTTAATTAGCGCCAAACGCGAAGACCACGAAGACAAAATAATAAAAGTTGTTTCTGAACTGATTCAATTTTGTTTGAATGTAGTTGATATTGCAGATCAAAGATTACAGACCCATATTCGAGTATTGGTCTTACCAAGATAATAAATTGTTTTTTGCCTTTATCCATATTAATTATGTTAGTACATATAATTAAAAGAAAGTTCACATAATAGAACATAGGGCATCAACGAATCTTCTCCAGTTTACACGATCAGCGGCGAGAAATTTGATTTGGTTCCATGATTTATTTGCTTTTTAACATTCTTTTAGAATAGTTCGTTGCCAGGTGTTACGTGGGCGGGCGGGTCTGCGACGACCTTGGGGATTCCATTCTAAGGCAACTCTAGCGATGTCATTTCTTGGTCTGCGGAGAATATGACCTATCCAGGTCCATTTGCGTTTTAATATCTCCGTCGGGATAGGGGTCATGTTCGATATTGATAGCAACTGTTCAGTCGTCACCCAATTTGTCCAAAAAATTTTATTTATTTGCCTTAGGCATCGGTTGACGAAAACTTGCATCTTGACTGTAGTTTACTCTCCTGGCCATTGAAACGTACAACTGAGACAGAATCTGTGTAGAGCTCTTTGATGAGATTTATAATTTTTGTTGGTATACCCTTAACAGCGACTGCATCCCATAAAGCCTGTCGAGAAATTGTGTCGAAAGCTCGTTCGAAATCAATAAAAAGAAGATATAGTTATGAGTTGTATTCCATAGATTGTTCGATTATTATGCGGAGTGTATTAATATGATCTGCGCATGAGCGGTTTGGTCTAAAGCCAGCCTGTTCCCTGCGCAGCAATGGTTCAATCACAGGGCTGGTTATTTCCAATATTCAAAGTGACATTATCTTGCAGATGGTGTTTAGGAGAGTGATTCCCCTCCAGTTTTTACACTGGGATAGGTCACCTTTTTTGGGTACAGTTACAATCACTACTTCTTTCCATGATTTTGACATCAGATTGGTGTTCCAAGCTGTTCTTATAAGCGGTGTAAGGGATTGGGCAATTTTTCTGGCTCCGTACTTTAATAGGTTTGCGGGAATGTTATCAGGACCGGGGGTTTTTGGTTCTTCAGACTTTTGAAGATCTTAACTATTTCATTTTGAGTGGATGGTGTTGTGGATATTTCCCTTAAGGGATTTCGTCGAGGTTGTGTTCGGAAATGTGACGATATTTGGATGGAGGTGGGTTCAGAAGAGAAGAAGCTCTGCCATCTGTTAAGCTGTTGGTCTATGGTAGTAAGAACAGTGCCATTTTCATCTTTTAGTGCAGCAGTTGTATTAACTTTCATACCGCTTAATTGTTTAATTGCACTATACACATCGTGTAGGTTTCAGTGTTTGCAGCTTTTTCGAAATCACTGGCAATATTGTTGTATTAGCTTTCACAGTCTATCTCCACCATATATTTCACTCTACGAGCGGCTAGGCGATAATCTATTTTGTGCCTTTGTTTCTCTTCAGTTGTTTTTGGGCGATCGACTTTATGCTTTATTTGCCTGCGTATTTTTATCTGTTGCCAAGTTTGATCACTTAGCCATGGTTCATGTTTTCGCTTCTGGACACCTAGAGCGGGTTTTGTGCTATCCGCACATATCTGTGCGATGTCCCGACACTGACATTCTATAGCTGGGCATAGGCGTTCTCTCAATGTGTTGTTGTATCGAATATAACTTTGTCGATTAGAGAACTTTGATAGATTATATTTTTGTATTTCCGAACTGTTTCCTTTGTGTGTTGATGAGCGAAGCTTAAAAGTGCCAACCAGTAGCTGATGATCACTATAAATATCAGCACCACGGCGGGTTCTGACATCAAGCAAGCATCCAAGAAATAATTTATTAACTAGGATGTGGTCGATTTGGTTGCGTGTTCGGCCGTCGGGGGACTCTCATGTGTATTTATGAATTTCTTTATGTGGGAATTTTATTCCTCCGATAAATAGATAGTGGCTGGCACATAAATCAATTAAACGTTCTCGGTTATTATTTATCTCAGAGCCAAGAACGTGTGCTCCCATAAATTTCTGAAGGTTGTTGTTGCAGTTACTTTGGCGTTGAAATCATATACGTACGTTGTTCATGATATACCGACCATTAATTGGAACTTACCTTATAAAAATTATACATTTGCATTTTTGACATTTAGGTCCATTTAATTAATATTACACCAAGTATTTAAACGATTAATGTCATTTTGTAAAAGTGATTGCTGATTATGATTGTCGAAGGTAAAAATTATTTTTACATCATCTGCATACAGTAATGTATTTGAGTGCTTAATTACAGAAGGAAGATCATTTATAAATAGTATAAATAAAATAGGTCCCATATGACTACCTTCAGGTACACCTGATAATACTTTTATGTTTTTGGAATACGAATTTGCCAAATTTAATACATTGTTTCCTATCTTTTAAATATGTTCCAAGCCATTTTATGAGTGATGTACTAAAGCCCATTCAGTCAAGCTTAGACAACAATAGATCATCATTAACTTTTATTAACTTTAAATTATTGCTTAAATTATTATATATAACATCTGTTGCTTTCATGAAAATCCTTCATTTACGAAAATTGTAAGCTCCAAAAGCTTTGTTATTGTAGAGCGTGGTTTTGCAGAATCCATGTTGCGTTGGGGATATGATAAAGGACAAATGATGGAACAACGTGTCATATATAAGTTTTTCAAATAGTTTTAGAAAAGCACTCAATTTAGCAAACTTATACAGGGTAATAATAAATGATTATTTTCAAGTGGGAGGAAAGTAACCCAATTTAAGGGATTTGTTTAACATATAAGTCAAAGGAATATACAAGGAATGTGCGCAACGGTATAAAACGCAACTGGGAACACCATCAGAACCAGCAACAATATGACAATTTAAATTTTTTCAGGGCATACAGAACTCTTTGTTGATCGATGGATGGTATGTTAATAATTGAAGATTCCTGTATTATGTAAGAATACTGAATAAGTTGATGCAAAAAAGTCTGCAAATATATTAGTTATCGAGTTATCATTTATCTAAATCACTGTACTTCATAACCTCCACGTAATATCTGAGTATAATCCTGCCGATTTGATCAGTCGTTCTATTTTTGATGCCTCACGTCAATTCTTATATTTTGCGATTTTTATATAATTTTCATCCATCACACAAATCAAACATTAATTAGTATGAAACTACTACTCTCTCTAGATGTGAGATAAAAAGGACTAAACTAAGTTTAGCCATAGACCCACAAAAGTGTCATTTTGCGAGTATGATGATGTCTTTTGGAGAAAAATACTTTAAATTGTAAGAGTTTTCTTATGCCATTAATCCACTTCTGAACAAAGATGGCATGATGAGATTAAACAATCGTTTTTCGTGAACAACATCCAATTATTTTAACTTATTGAAGTACAAATACGCTACTTTTATGCTGATTTACGTTGGAAGTCAGCCCATGTTACGAATACTTCACACTGCAAACATTGAACAGTGGCGCCCTTAGAACGAATGGCTTTGCCAAAATTAAAAACTTCATGAATGAACTCATCTTATAGGAAATTGCTTAAAGATTACGAATATGATACTTTTAATAAAATCAGAATTTTAGTCTAAAAGACATAACCCCTTAAAGTTTACCGATATTCAGTTTTCAAAAAACACACAATTTTTAGGCAATTTGGTCCAGGTTCCGGTAGAATATAAAAATAA
The DNA here is from genome assembly GCA_963682025.1 of Cordilura impudica. Classification (NCBI taxonomy): domain Eukaryota; kingdom Metazoa; phylum Arthropoda; class Insecta; order Diptera; family Scathophagidae; genus Cordilura; species Cordilura impudica. The sequence continues at coordinate 263,617,939 of OY821517.1, read as the reverse complement.
TAAGGTAACTAATTGTAATTTTTTGCATTTCTCTTGATTTATGTATTTATTCAGAATATTTTAGAAAAAAAATTTTCCTGTTTGCTTTGTAATTTTTCAATGTGGATGGAAAATAAAAAAAATATTTTAATTTTAATTTTAAAACATAAAAGCCTTGAAAAAGAAGCATAAAAAATATAAAATTGTTAAAAATCATGTTTTTTTTGTTTTGTTAAATCATGATTTTTTTTCATTCCGTTAACAAATTTCAACTTTGATAACCCATAAGTAAGCATCTAGATGGGGTAGTACCTTGTTCGGACACTTATTTCATAGGTTGGACAAGGAGTGCCATTTCTAGACAGCTTTATTTTCAATTTAGCCAATTCACAAACCAAACACATTTTTGGTTTATTATTATTGTGAATGAAGAAAACAAAGTCATTAACAAATTTAATAAACACACACATAGCAAATGTATAAATTTATGTATGTGCTAGTAGCAACTTTAAATGAAATTTACTCAAAATAAAAGAAAAAATTTATAAATCTGTTAATCTGCAAAACGGTTAAAAAGAAATACCTTTCAAATAATATACGTTTGCTCAAAATCGGGATAAAATGGTAGAACAAAACATCGGTCACAAGAAATCGCCTAGCCTATTAATATTATAGGTGTGTCAAATTTCATAAATTCACTTTTTTTTTGGATTTGTATGTAAAAACCTTAAATTTTCACATGAAACCGCTCGCAAGTTTCAAAAACCTCGGAAAGTAATGTAAAAATATATGCGATTACGATAAATCATAACGTACAATATCAAACACATTGCGCAGTTGATCAAATTCATCACACTCGCGAGACATTTTCACAATAATTAAACAAACTCGGAGTTCTAGCACTAAATGATAAAACAAACTTTGAAATGAATCAAACCAAACAAATCAAAGCAAACATTTAAATGAGAAAATTGAACATGGAGGGGGAAAATTTATTTTTTCGTTTTACTCAAAAACTTGCCTTGACACTCTAGGTCAATTTTCATATGTCTTTTAACTTATTTGATTATCACAATCTGTTCACAATTTATGATTTTTGCAACGAAAAAATTCAAATGGCGCCACTCTGCATTGTATTCTTGAAAGAAAACGCAACATTAGCTACATTTGCGAATCCTTGGTCCATTAACTTCAGCTACCAGTATTTAAAATGGAAAATTCTGGATATTCCAGACTGACGGTCGGTTGTTCGATAGACTCCACACAGAGGATTTCGCTCAAGGTTAAAGTGACAATAATGCATGGTATTAAAACTCCTTCCGAGTTTGTTCTTGACGCCATACAGGAACATTTTGTAGGATTCCAGTTGGCGGGCCCACGTTGGAGTATATCTGGGAGGGAAGTTTTGGTCTTATGAGCTTAAGTCAACCGTCAAATTTTAAAGAGAACAATATACCATTTCAGACCTATGATCCCCTTGGGTCAAACCCGATCCCCAGGACTTTTCGACGCAAATCCCGTCTATTCCGTCTATTTTTACGTTCACCTACTTTTATAACCTCTCTTATTAACTATCTAAGACTTGTTTGTGTTGCAAGGTGGCCGACGATGTTTAACCCTTTCACGACCAATGGGACATATATGTCCCATTTTTATTTTTTTTTTATATTTACCACATTTTCCAACCGATTTTTTTAAAGCTGACTTGAGTCGACAGAGGATAGTTTTAGCTTTCAGATCATACCAAAAAAATGCCACATGTATTCTCAGAACCTAAAACGGTGACCCCAAAAATCTGAAAATTGTGTTTTTTTCTGATATTTGGATGTCATTAATTCGGACATTATTGAATCGAAAACATTGAAATTTTGATATAACATGGAACAGTATTTATGGTTTTCAGAAACACCAAAATATTTCGAATCGGTTTATTATTCAGCAAAATTCAGTACCGGTAAAAAAGATGTTTTATATTTTTATTAAATTAAAAAAATTCATAATATTAAATCAACAATTAATTAAACTATAAATAAAACGACTTAGAAAAAGATTAGTTTTAAATATCTCAAAAATGTAAAATCAATTATTACAGTTTTTTGTGAAACAAAAAAGTTTTTTATAAAAGGTACGATTTTCCTTTCAATTTTTAGTACAAACTAAAAAAGTAGTAATCGATTCTCTGTGATCTATATTTTAAAATTTACAACAAATACGAAACCAAAGCTACAGTTATTTATGTAAAAAATAAAAACACATATCGCTGATTTGCTTTAAGCGGAGTAAATTATTTGCTATTTTCGACCGTTGACGACCAATGGGATATATATGGCCGATGGATTTTTTCCTTGAAGGAATTTAAAAAAATATTTTTGACTACACTTTTGTCTAGAAATGTTGGGTCGTTAAGCACGAATCCAAAAAAAATTCAAATTTTACAGCAGCTTAGATTTGGTCGTGAAAGGGTTAAGCACAAATTCTATAATTTTATTTGTTAAATTGAGTTAGCCCTTTGCAAATCCTAACCCTCTTTTTGGATTAATTGCGGTATATATAAACATGGCTTGTTGCGTCTTTCTATCTTAGTTAGTTGTAACTTAATCTTGGTATGAATGCCAACATCTACATACATTCCACTTATTTTCAAGGTAATTTATTATAAATAAAATAAATGAATGTTCACTTTTTAATAAAATTTAAACTTTGTTTTTTATTTCCAACTAAAATCCTGCATTACGGCGAACAATGGTCATATTTTCTTAATTGTTTCTCATGTTCCTGTATTTTTTTTTTCTACTAGTGGAATCAAGATTTGCGAATATTTCACAACCGTACAGTAAAGACGGGTTGATATATGTTTACGCAAGTAAAATTCAGTTATAAAGCGGGTATTAATCAGGGAGCTGTCCACAGTGCACGCAACATTGACAATATTTTCTCGGATGCGTCATATGACCAATCACACCTGGTGAGAGTACTATTGATGATATTACCCACATTTTTGGTTGAATAAACAATTTGAATTGGTTGATTTATTGCTGTTACTATTGGTACAATACGTAAGTAACTAACTTTCATTTAACAATTAGGTATTTAGATTTATATGGACTAAAGCAAAGACCATTAGCCGTTGTGTGAACTTTAGTCTGAATATCATTCAAAATGACTAATTTTAAAAATTATTCTTGTGCTGATGAATTGCTAACTCAATTATCTTTATGAAATACTCATTTATAATGTTTATATTCTACCAACAACAATGTCATACAACACCATAATTTCATTATTTTCTATAAAAATAAAAAATCCTATGTTCGATCTTTATCATTTTAATGATTGAGTTTGAAATTATTCAGGCTCAAGATCAAATGTTTTTACTTTAAATCAGGGATTTCCATTTCTTTGCACAATTGTGTACACCACTACTAACACATATTTTTATACTCTTCAATTCAGTCGTCGATGTGACTTCGACAAGTGTACATGTCTAGCGGATGCTATATTATTTTGTTTCAGCTTACACTCAAAAAATATTGTGCGGTTTTGACATTGAATACCACTACCAATACATATTTTTGTTTCAGGTTAACAGAAAAAACTATATGGTGGCACTTAAAAAATATTTTGCGGTCAAAAACGCTTTTGGTAACATTCAATGCCTTATATGCTATGCAGCATTTAAGGAAGGAACGGAATATGTTATTAAACGGCATTGCGATCGTTTTCATAATAATATAAATAATTTAAATGATAAGGAAAGAGAAGACCTGTTTTATAAAAATAAAACAATTTTTATTAGAAGATGAAATTTATGAACCAAAATCAGTTCCCAAATTGAAAAAAGGAGATTTCAAGTTTAGTAATATTGGAAATTGTTAAGAAAGGAAGATCATTGTGGGATGGTGTTTTTATCAAGCAATTGCTGAAAAAAATTTGGGAAAGGCTTAATTTTAATACTAAATTTATAGAGTCTCTTCCCCTGTCCAGTCAAACTGTAGGCCGTCGTACTGTTCAATTAGGAACATGTGTAGAATCAGCAATTTGGGAAAAAGTAATTAATTGCGAATTTTTTTCAATTTGTTTAGACGAAAGCACTGACATAAATGATCTGTGTGAACTTGTAATTTCTATTCGATGCGTAGACAGCGAATACACTATTTTTGAGTCAATGTTTACTTTAGAAACATTTTATGGAAATGTAACTGGTACGTTGTTGTATGATGTTGTCACAGAAAAGCTTCTTTCCCTTGTACACATAAACAAATTTGCTGGAGTCTGCACAGATGGAGCCAATGTAATGTTGGGCAAATATAATGGGCTTATAGGCCAATTAAAAAAACACGAATTTGCAATTCATAATTTTCACTGCATAATTTATCAGACCGCTCTTGCATCGAAATTCATAAATGATACCCCAGCTATGAAGACAGCATAGCCTATAATAAATAAAATTCGAGGTGGACATCAAGCGCTTACCCACCGAAAATTTGTAACCTTTTTAAAAAACAAAAATGCTGTGAATTGTGACCTGAAAATGTTTACAGAAGTTCGGTGGCTAAGTCGCAGTGATTGCCTGAATAGACTTTATGATTTTAGAGAAGAAGTTCTTCAGTTCCTAGAAACTGAGAAAATAGAAAAAGTTTTAGTACAGTGTTTAAAAGACAATTATTTTATTTTAGACTTAGCTTTTTTGGCAGATACGACAAGTATGTTAAATGAACTTAATTTGGAAATGCAAGGAAAGGAACGCAATATATGCGACTTGTCAAAAATCATTCACAATTTTAAAACAAAACTTTTTCTAATTTTTTCCCAAATTAAAACTGGTGATTTTTCCAATTTTCCAAAAACTTCACTTGTTTATAGAAATCTTGAAATCGACAAAAGATATGAATATGCCGAAATATTTGAAACACTTTTCAATAATTTTCAATACAGGTTTCAAGATTTTGTAATTTTACAACCGCTATTAGATCTTTTCGAAAACCCTTTTCGTTGCGATGTAAGCAACTACGAATTTGATATTCAATCAGAACTAATCATACTACGAAGCGAAGTAAATGCTCCAGACGAAAATAATATTGTAAAGTTCTGGAAAGATTTGGATGACGAGTTCTATCCTGAACTAAAAAAAAATTCATTTAAGTGCCTCTCTTTATTCGGCACTACTTAAATATGCGAACAAATTTTTTCGGATTTAAAATTTATTTGTTCCAAGCAACGTAATAAATTAAGTTCATCCCATTTGAAAAGCATTCTACTATTACGAAACTGCCATAAAAGTATAAATTTAGAAGATTTTATTTTATAAGTTTTATAACACAAGGGAAAAAAATTAAACATTTTTTGTGTTGATAGAAAATTTTGTAGCAGTTCTTTACCAATTCAATGTCACTGATTTTAAAACTGCACTCTTTTTCTATCAGCTGTGATTTGCGTGCAATATTTATTTTTTATGAGTTTTTAAAACATAAAAATCTTTAATATTTTTACAATTGTTTGATAAGATATTTGAAACTGATTTAGAGTCAAAAAGCTTCCGAATAAAAAAAAAGTGCAGTTTTAAAATCAGCGACATTGAATTGGTAAAAAATTGCTACAAATTTTTTATCAACATAAAAAATTTTTAATTTTGTACCTTTGTGTTATACAACTTATAAAATATATTACTAACATCTTATTTCGGCTGTAAATGAATGCATTCTCTCAATTTTTTTACTCTGTGGTACTCACTACTACACAACCAAAAAATTTTTGGAAATCCCTGCTTTAAATGTCGCTGATTTTAAAACTGCACTTTTTTTTTATTACAAGTTAACACAGATCATTTATGTCAGTGCTTTCGTCTAAACAAATTGAAAAAAATTCGCAATTAATTACTTTTTCCCTAATTGCAGATTCTACACATGTTCCTAATTGAACAGTACGACGGCCTACAGTTTGACTGGACAGGGGAAGAGACTCTATAAATTTAGTACTAAAATTAAGCCTTTCCCAATTAAGCCTTTCCCATCCCACAATGGTCTTCCTTTCTTAACAATTTCCAACATTACTAAACTTGAAATCTCCTTTTTCAATTTGGGAACTGATTTTGGTTCATAAATTTCATTTTCTAATAACCATTTTTTCAATTTTTCTAAAAAAATTGTTTTATTTTTATAAAACAGGTCTTCTCTTTCCTTATCATTTAAATTATTTATATTATTATGAAAACGATCGCAATGCCGTTTAATAACATATTCCGTTCCTGCCTTAAATGTTGCATAGCATATAAGGCATTGGATGTTACCAAAAGCGTTTTTGACCGCACAATATTTTTTAAGTGCCATCATAAAGTTTTTTCTGTTAACCTGAAACAAAAATATGTATTAGTAGTGGTAATCAATATCAAAACCGCACAATGTTTTTTGAGTGTAAGCTGAAACAAAATAATATAGCATCCGCTAGACATGTACACTTGTCGAAGTCACATCGACGACTGAATTGAAGAGTATAAAAATATGTGTTAGTAGTGGTGTACACAATTGTGCAAAGAAATGGAAATCCCTGAAATAAAGCAAAATCATTGGCACATTCGTTTCAAAAACAAGAACAAATTGTTTTTCTTGTTTTTTCAAGACACAAAAACAAACATGTTGATTGTAGTATGCAATGTGTACTCATATACAAACATATTTGCTTCAAAGTTGTTTTTTTTTATATTTTAGTTTGTTATATTGTAAGAGGCTTAAATAGTATAACTTTTGCTTGAATTCTCATATGGTTGATTTAAGCAAATATATATGAATTTAACTTTTTACCAAACAAACTATCTACTGCTTTTGGTTATTGATGAGGGTTGGTGACTTTTCCCGAAACAGCTGTATAGACCAATTTTTGAAGCAAATCTGCCAATGTTTTTGCTTTATTTAAAGTGAAAACATTTAATCTTGAGCCTGAATAATTTCAAACTCAATCATTACAACACCATAATCCTAACCTAAAGACAATTTAATTCACTCAAGACTATTGAATTTTGTTCTAGCAAGCACTCAAAAATGTACCAAAATAGGTACTACTGTTACCGTTTTAATATTCTCCGATATCAGTGTCCAGCGTTTCTTACCCTGATACTCATATTGTTGCTGTTGCTTGTATGTTTTTAAAAATGAACATTTTTTTTGTTCATTTTTAAACATGGTTTGAAAATAATTCTTTTTTTTAATATATTTTACCTTCAAAAAAAAATTTTTTTTTTGTTTTGCCAAAAAATACATGCTAACGATTGAGTTTGTTAACTTGTTGTATGTTTTATTTAGTAGTATGTATTTGAGTTGAAACGTCAATGTATCCGTGTTTGTGTTTGTATATATTGCCGTACCTTTAATATTGTATCTACTATGTATGACAACATTTTGTGTTCCTTTTCTACTGCTGCCCCATATTACTTAGCAAAAAGTCGTGTGCAATTCGGTTTCAACTTTTTGTAATTGAATTTTTAATCTCGTTTATGGTCAAGTGATCTCTGTTTCGTATTCCCGTAGACAACTTCGCATATTTTATTACTAAATTTTTGTGGAAAATAAAAAAAAAAAAAAACATATAACATGGATAAGCGTCCAAAAATTTTTTCACAATATAAATGTTATCGGATATTGTTGACCAGTAAAATAAGTGGCGCTTTTTTTTTTCGTTTTCGTTTTGTTTTTGTAATATATAATTTAAACAAATTTATTTGCGGAATGCTAGGAATAGATGTTGTAGATTAATGGTCTTACAAAAATAAAAAATTTTTGTGTTTAAGAACTTAACTAAATGTGCTCTAAAATAAACAAAAGGGTTCGAAGTATGAATAGTATGCATATATACTTTCCCATTCCAACCTACATATACAGTGAACCAAGAAAAAAGTTGGACGTAATATAAAATCAAGTGAAAATCCATGTTATTTAAATCAAGTGAAAATCCATGTTATTTAATTTTTTCTTCAAAACCATTAGTACATTATATGTTTAATTAACGGTCATTTTGTGCTCTTCAATATTTGTGTATTTTTTTTTTGGTACATTTTATTTGACCTTACAAATAATGAGAAAGTAAAAAATTTTTTTGCAAAAAAGTTGGACACGTATAACTTTGTTCCGTTAGAAATAATTGAAACAAAAATCAATATTTTCTGGTGAAAGTCAGTCGTAAAATTATTTTTTGATAAAAATTGGTGTGTTTTAAATTTGTTAAGCGGATCAAAGTGCCAAACACACAAAATACAAAGGATTTAAAATGAGTAATAAAAAAACTTTGGGATAAACAAAAAACTTACGAAAAAACTAAATAATAAAAATGAAAGCTGCCCCATTGATGCAAACGAACTTAATAGAATTTTCACTTATCTTCGGACGACAATAGAGAACAGTACAGATTCGAACAACAATATTATGAATAATAGCTCCTATTTTGGACAAACTGCATTCGTGTTATCTTGTGTTAGTCAGTTTGATGTATTATCCAGTTTTTCATTAATAAAATCAAACGCCGTGGATTTCGATAACTTACATCCCAAGTTTATCAGGATCATTTTGCCACTGATATTGCCTTATATAACACACCTATTTAACACCATTATTACGTCAAGTTCTTTCCCTACTAAATGGAAATATGCAAAAATAATACCAATTCCAAAATCGAACACGGAGTATCTCCCATTAGCTATATTAAGCTTTCTATCAAAAGTAGTGGAAAAACTACTACAGCTACAAATGAGCAATTATATAAACGAAAATCAACTAATGTCTGACAAGCAGTCCAGTCCGGTCATTCTAACCACAGTTGTATTACAGCTTTGGTTAATGTAACCGAGAAAATAAGACGTGAACTTGACTATGGTAATATAAACTTTTTGGTATTTCTCGACCATTTAAAGGCGTTCGATACAGTAAACCATCAAACACTATGTATGAAGCAGCTTTTACATTCATACCTCACAAATCGGACACAATCTGTCTACGTCAATAATTCGACCTGAATACCTGTAATACTCACGAGAGGCGTACCTCAAGGATCGATTCTGGGTCCACTTCTTTTTTCCGTTTATGCCAATGATTTGCCACAACAACTATCTCACTGCAAAATACACATGTATGCATGAGGTTGCAAAAATCAAAATTTTCATGTGCGCCGACGAAGTTTTAAATAAACCCATGTTATAGGAAACTTTTCAACGATTTCAAATATGCTACTCCTAATAATATCACATTTTTAGTTTAGAAGATATAACCGTTCAAAGTTGACCGACTTTCGGTTTTCAAAAAAACACACAATTTTTAGTCAATTTGTTGCGATTTCAGGTGTAATATCACGAAAAATAGGTAACGAATCGCCTTATTTTTTGTTTGTGTTGATTGATGTATTTATTAAATGTATAATGATAAAAAAAAATTAACTGTTTGCTTTGTGTTTCTCCTGGTAAATCACTATTTAAAAACTATCCGTTTTTTCACTATTTTTCAACTTTGAGGGAAAATAACAAAAATCCATATTTTTCTATATTTGCCATATTTGCAAATCATGTTCTTTGATTATTTCTTTACATAATTCAAAAGGTTTTATCTGCACGTACGTGCCCGTTTGGCTTCCAGAGGTAAAAAAAAGGTTAAAAAGACATGGTTGCAGAAATTGTATGGCGTGCATCCCTTACATGTTTTGACTGACAGTAGTTTGATCTAATAGTTTGAAAATTGCATTTTAAGTCTGTTGTCTACCTGTAAGCCTCTGCCAAAGTCTACTCCCAATATTCTGTTACAGACACAGGATGCACAAAAAACTACTCATTGAAATTCGCAGGTACGCACCTCACTTAAAAATTACTTTGGAGTACAAATGGTCGAGAACAATATTGACTTATGGTCCCTCCAGGTAGGCACAAATCTTATTTAGACACGAGCATAATATCAAAATTGCATAATTCAAATTTAGGCATGGTAGCATAAGCCTATATATTGCAAAATAAGCATAATGACTTATGGTCCCTCCAGGTAGGCACAAATCTTATTTAGATACAAAATTGCATAATTCAGCCTAAATCCATATGTATGCAGGGAACAGCTAAATTTTTAGGCATGGTAGCATAAGCCTATATATTGCAAAATAAGCATAATGCCTGGATTAGTCTACGACTGAAAGTTGGCGCAACAAGTACTGAAACCGTGGCGTTAAACAATTTAAGTACATGGCGTTGAACAATTTAAAATTATTTGAACTGTTTAGAAGGTCAACCACACCAAAGTTTTTCACGGAAGCTGCTTTAGAAGAACTTGATAGCTTATACGGAAATATTGAGAGAAGCGAAATTATAAAAAGTAATTTTTATCTGATATATGTAAATATTAAGGCAAAATGGGTGAAATCTAATCGAACCATTCAGAACTTCAACTCCAAATACGAGGACTGGCTTAATGAAGACACCATCCTGGATATATTGGCAGTAGATAAACCCACCACATCAACCAGAGGAGCAAAAGGAAGGCCAAAAAAAAGTATTGAGGAGTGTTCAATTTTCACAAGAAAGAGGAAACTTGCCGATCCCACCAATGACTTGACCACGAAGCATTTATCGGACGCGCTGCCTATTAAATATACAAAGGATAGTGAAAGAGTTAGGTCGCAGATTACAAAATCTGTTGCTGATGCAAGCCCACTGCGACTAAAAAAGATTAAGAAAAGCATTCCCACGCCCACAAACGCACACATTAAAAAGTATGGTTCCCAAGAAGCCTTGGCCTTGTTTATGGACTTACAACTTTCCAAAGAAAAATATGAGATACTACAGGCATCCTTGATGCGACACGGGGCTAACGTTTTACCAGGATACATGCATTTTACGCAAGCCAAAATAAATTCACGACCATTGCATACGGAGTTTACGGAAGTCTCTGTGAAAGCCAATCTGCAGAATCTCATGGGCCATACATCAAAACGGTTGTTGGAGAGTCTTCCTGAAAATGAGGTGAAAATTCTTCCTGAGAAACTGCGATGGATCATCCGGACAAAGCGTTTATAAGCAAAGGATATCTTCCGATGACGCTACAATATCGGACAGAAATATGTTTATGGCATCTGTTGTTCCTTTGCGGCTAAAATCTGATGATTCCCTACACTGGAAAAATCCACGTTCGTCATCAGTGCATTATTGCCGACCAATAATGTTTCAGTTTGCAAGGGAATCGGCAGAACTCATAAGACCACGGTGAAGGACATTGAAGAACAAATAAGCAAGATTAAGCCTACAAAGCTGCAAATTGGAGAAGGAAAATATATTGAATGCAATTACGAGTTCCACCTGAAAAGTCGTAAACGAACTGACAGGAACAACCTCAACATTGTCATGCCCGATTTGCAAAAAGAGTCAGAAGAACTTTGGTAATTTAAACGATTCTACAAACGAGGAGAATTACGAATATGGAATGTCACCATTGCACGCAAGGATAAGGTGTATGCAGTTCTTGCTAAAACTGGCGTATACCCTACCACAAGAGGAGGAAAACTTCGATGAAAATGCATCAATAAAGGATAAGGAAAAGATCAGAAAAAAGCAAATACAGGATGCTTTTTTTAAACAAGTTGGACTAAAAGTAGACTGTCCAAGCACGGATACGGTAACTCAAACGATGGAAACACTTCTAGGAGATTTTTGTAAAATAATGAGGCAGTAACTAGAATCACAGGAATTGACAATCAAATCGTGAAAAGATTGGGAACGATCTTGAATATTTTAAACTGCAAAGAAAATGTCAATTATACAAAATATGGAGAATATGCATCGAAAACTGCATCTCTTTTAGCAGAAATTTATCCACAGAAGAAGTTGACCCCGACCGTCCATAAAATATTGGCGCATGGCAAAGATATAATTAAGTACCAGTCTTTGCCAATTGGAGAGCTTTCTGAAGAAGCACAGGAGTCTCTTAACAAATTTTATAAAAAATATAGATTGCAGAACACATTCAAAGCATCAAGGGTAAGGCAAAATGAGGATCTCTTCAACATATTGGCAGCATCTTCCGATCCACTTACTTCTTCCCTGCGGCATGTGAAGTCACGAATAGAGTTAGAAAATAATTATAGTTTAGAAATGATTAGTCTTTTAATATATTTTACAGAAAATTAAAAAAATAAATTTAAAAAAGAAGTAACTTTTTTTAATTTGTTGGGTAATAATTTAAAACATAAACCCCTAAAGAATAAAAATAAAAACAATCTAAAAATTTAAAAATAATATTTTTTAGTTACCATAAAATTGATTTTTCTACAAATTTTAACTTAGATAACCCATAAGTAGGCCCCTACAAAGCGTAGCACCCTTTCCAAACGCTCATTTCATAGGCTGAACAGTTATCTATCACAAACTGTTTAATTATGTTATTCGGTTCAAAAGATATGATTTTTGCAACGAAAAAACTCAAATGGCGCCACTATGCGACGAATCAAAATTCAATACATTTTGCTCCGATGGTCGTCATTACGTGTGGAGAAAGCTTGGGAGGCTCTTTATTCCTCGAAATGTAATCCACACCATAAAGCACAGTGGTGGTAGTCAACATGGCGGGTTGGGGGGGGGGGTAAGTTATATATTTGTAGAGGGAAACATGATTATTTAAATAGTCTGCAAAATAACTTAAGGCAATCTGCAATAAAATGATGTTTATACGGTGATTTTGTGTTCGTTCTCGATAATGACCCAAAACATTCTGCCCTAATCATAAAGGATTGGTCAGTGAATAATGTGAATATGGTATTGCCTCATCCTCTGCAGAGCCCCGACTTGAACCCCATATATCATAACCAGCAAAGGAAATCTTATCCGCTTATACGGGAGCTTTCGATGCCTAACAGATTTCAAGCCCTTAGACAAGCGAAAGGTCTTCATACAATACAATGATATTTATATGATAATTTATGATATAATGACTTTGTGCTGCTGTTTGTAACTACCAAAAATATTTGACCTAGACCCATCTTTAATTATACCGATCGCATCAGAATCACTATCTGATTCGATTTAACGATGTCCGTCCGTCCGTCCGTCCGTCTGTGTGTCCATGTAAAGTTTGTAATCAAACTGCAGGTCGCAAATATGAATATATTTCGATGAAATTTGGTACATAACACTCTATCAACCATGGAATGAACGCTGTTGAAATTGGTGAGAATCGGTCCATGTTCAGACCTATCCCCCATACAAATGACCCCTATGAAAACAACATAAATTGCCATAAGATCCAAATTACCATATAAATCTTAGTCAAATTGGGTTTGTATGTATTTATTACATCCATTAATCAGTAGTCCAAAAATGATCCCAATTGGACAACTCTCAGTCATAGGCCGCACGTAGAGCTGCTTCCCGATCTTCACTTAAATCTATCAAAAAATATTGCACTGATTCTTCTCAAATTTTGTTTGTATATATTTTTGCAAAATACAAGAGACTTTACCATACATGGTCAGGATCGGTCCATTTTGGGGCCTAGTCCCCATATAGATGTAGCATCCGATATGAACTTTTTCATATCTGCATCCAAAAAAATTAATAAAAATCCCACTCAAATTTGGTTTATGCTTATTTTCTATATCCAGTTAGTTGGGCCTGAGAGATAGGGTCTCTAAACGCATGGTATAGGGTATCGTCTAGACCGACTATAATTTTCTTACTTGTTTTTATTTTAGTTTTCTTTTTTAATTAAATTAGAGTGTCCAAGTTTTTTTTTTGCCATTGAAAATTTGCATCGTTATAGCATGTTGAGGCGGCAAAATGAACCACTTGATTCGCTCTCTTAATCATGATTGTGAACCTTGGTGTTCAGACGAGTGTTCTTGTTTCATTTTGACGTTTATATTTCTGTGCAAATATTTGAAGACATCCTTCTACACTTTACGTTTTACTATTTAATTTTTTCCATTTTTATTTGAATATATGTATGTAAATATGTATATACATTTTATTTGTTTAATGTTTTTATTTATTTTAATGCACAAATTAATTTTTTGTTTTTTTTTTTGTTTATATATTTTTGACAGCTAGTTAAGATAAACTAGCGATAATTTCTTATCAAACTTGGAGATGACACTCAATGTTTCTATGCTCACAACTAGGTTCATTTTGAACCAAGTAGATTCGCTCTCAAAATTTTGTATGGCGAATCATGTAGATTCAATCATGATTCGGGTGCGAACCGTGAATGAGAAAGCGAACCGCGTATCTTGCTGTCCGTGTGAACATAGCATTATACTGATATTTTTTTTGTTTCTGTGTAAAATCAAATTGACAATTTTGTATATTAATTCAAAATTTATGGGCCTTAGCCTTCATGTAGAATAAGCTCACTTTAATTTTGTATTTTTTTTTTAACCACGGCTCGTTTTATTTCAATATAATAGGTGCACAACTTTTTATGTTGCTCACTGTATATAAAATAGTGAAATTATGTGTGTTTTTTTGTTTTAGCTTATAGAAGACTTAACCATTGTATCGATCTTCCCGAAATTTTTAAAGCATTTTACAGTTTATCTGGAAAGGACTATCGGCCATAAATTTATTGATATTTTTAGTGGGCGTGGCACCTCCCATATAAAGTAAATATTAAATATCTGGACTTTGCGTGAGCTCATAAGCTATTCATGTTATTATTCGAACATAAATGGGCGTAATCGCAGCAGTGGTCGTGGTACCGTCCATACAAAGTAAATTTAAAATACCATATAATTGAAGTATTATAAAAGGAAAAGCCTCGACACTTTGTCATATATCTTGAGTACTGTAATAGTGAGAGCCTTAAGACTTTGTATTATTCCTGTGAATAGTCAGATAAAAATGGGCCGGGAATGATTAGTGGGAGTGGCACATTTTGTACAAAAAATATGAAGTACTGAACTTAAAACACAAAATGTCTTTCCTCTTCTAATGCTGACCATACATTATCGAGATTCGTCCATATCCGAAAATAAAGGAGGTGGAAATGTTGATACATATTAATCTTTTACAACGGGTAAAACAACAATAACAACAAGTAAGAAAATTATAGTCGGTCTAGACCGACTATACGATACCATGCTTTAGAAACCCTATCTCTTAGGCCCAACTAACTGGACATAGAAAATAAGCAAAAACCAAATTTGAGTGGGATTTTTATTAATTTTTTTGGCTGCAGATATGAAAAAGTTCATATCGGATGCTATATCTATATAGGGACTAGGTCCAAAAATGGACCGATCCTGATCATGGTTGGTAAAGTCTCTTGTATTTTGCAAAAATATATACAAACAAAATTTGAGAAGAATCAGTGCAATATTTTAGTTTTTTAATAGATTTAAGTGAAGACCGGGAAGCAGCTCTATATGGGGCCTATGACTGACAGTTGTCCCATAGGTATGATTTTTGAACTACTCATTAATGGTTGTAATAAACACATACAAACCAAATTTGAGTAAGATCTATATGACAATTTGGATCTTATGGCAATTTATGTCGATTTCATATGGGTAATTTGTATGGGGGCTAGGTCTGAACATGGACCCATTCTCACCAATTTCAATACCGTTCATCCCATGGCCGATAAAAGCTTATATACCAAATTTCATCAAAACATATTCATATTTGCGACCTGCAGTTTGATTACAAGGTTTACATGGACACACAGACAGACGGACGGACGGACGGACGGACGGACGGGAGGACGGGCGGACGGAATGACGGACGGTGTTATTTTTTCCAACATAACAAACTCTAAGCAAGACAAACAAAAATTTTCTTACTTGTTATACCCTATACCACTATGTGGTTTGGGTATAATGACTTTGTGCTGCTGTTTGTCCGTCCGTCCGTCCGTCTGTGTGTCCATGTAAAGCTTGTAATCAAACTTCAGGTCGCAAATATGAACATATTTTGATCAAATTTGGTATTTCATCTTTTATCGGCCATGGGTTGACCGCTATTGAAACTGGTGAGAATCGGTCCATGTTCAGACCTAGCCCCCATACAAATGACCCCTATGAAATCAACATACATTGCCATAAGATCCAAATTATCATACAAATCTTAGTCAAATTGGGTTGGTAATTGTACATTACATCCATTAATCAATAGTCCAAAACTGATCTCTATTGGACAACTCTTAGTCATAGGCCCCATATAGAGCTGCTTCCCTGCTTCTTTACTTAAATCTATCAAAAAACTGATTCTTCTCAAATTTTGTTTGTATATATTTTTGCAAAATACAAGAGACTTTACCAAACATGGTCAGGATCGGTCCATTTTTGGGCCTAGTCCCCATATGGATATAGCATCCGATATGAACTTTTTCATATCTGCAGCCGAAAAAATTAATAAAAATCCCACTCAAATTTGGTTTATGCTTATTTTCTATATCCAGTTAGTTGGGTATAGGGTATTTTTTTACTTGTTTTTTTTATTTCAAATCCTCAGTTGCAACCAATTTCTGTCATAGTCCTAATCAAGCGCAGTAATGTTATAATCAATAAAGCCTTGCAAATATTACATAGTCAACTCACATTTAGCTTGTACACCTATAAATAGCACATACGTTTCCTTACGAATATGATAATGATCTGACCAATTATGTATCAAGTCCCCATATAATAGTCATAACTGATTTGAACTTTAACATACTTTCAAGCAAAAAATATAAATAGAAAACTAATTTACAAATATACAAAATTCTGTGACCATGGACCTTAAATATGGTTTGCCCACAAATCCTTTTTCGAAAGCCAAATCGTCAACAACTTTTTGTCTTATTTTTATTTAAACTTTAATCACTAAACAAGTAAGAATTAGGGAATTAGCAAATGCAAGATGAAGCAGCTTTATATGGGGTCTATGACCAAAAATGTTCTATAGGGTTTATTTTGTGGCGTACGTTCCCACTCATACATGCAGTATTAGTTAACGCAATACTGGCAACACCGAAAATATGATGCAATAAGCTAGACGCCTAAAAGAACATTCTAATTTTTCCTCGCGATGAGAAAACACGAATATTTTTCATTGTCTAATTGGTTTCCTTTTGTGAATTGTGAACTACATGAAAAGAAATAACTTTGATTAATAAATAAATAAATTTTATTACAGATTTAAATAATAAAATTCGTCTTTTTATTCATAGCTTTGTTTAGCTATATTTACACAAATTCAGAGGACAACAAAGCTAGCTTCAATTTTTTAAATACTTTTTATTGGGTGTAATAAACAGACGGTATACTAAATTTGAACAAGATCTCTCTGATAATGTGGATCATAGGGGTCATTTGTATAGGGACCATCGATTTTCACCAATAAATATTTCCAAAACCGTTCATGCTATGGCCGAAAAAAGCTTACATATAAAAATCATTAAAATATATTTATAATTGCGACCTGGAGTTTGATTAAAACCTACAAGGACACACAGAGCAACAGACAGGCAGAAGGACGGACAGACATCGTTAAATTGATTCAGAAAATGTTTCGGTGTCGATCGGTATAATAAAAAGTGGGCCTTGGTCCGATATTTTTGGTACCTAGAAGCAGCGCAGTTATAAAATAACTACAATATGGGATTATATATTCACGCTACAACCCAAACATTCACTTGCCTTATATTCCACATGTCCAAATCATACGAGTATTGTTTTCGTAACAAATTTTTTCCCCAATTAGCAAAATATAAGAAAAAATATTTTTTCCAACTCTGTTGTGTTTTTGTTATGAGCAAAAACCAGTTGTTTTTCCAAATATTTATTCAGCAATATCTTCTTAATTAAATAATCTTTTTACTATAGAATAACAAATAAAACATTTTTAAATATGCAACATATTTCATAGTTTTAAAAATTCTTTTACATAAATTCATTTTAAAATTTCCATTTTAAAGCTTGCTATTGTTCACCTTTACATAATTTATTTACGTACGTATGTGTGTATATCAGTGGTAAAATGAAAAGACTAAACGTAAAATGAAATAAAAAACACTTTTTACGAAATATTTATTCAGAAGAACAACAATATCACTTACTCTACAAAATAGCTAAAAATCAACTAAAACACATCTGAAATGCATATATAGCGTTTCTGATATGCTAAATAGTTAAAATATGCTTTCAAAGGTTTAAGCTTCACGTACACATTTACTACTACAACAAACATGTTTAAAGCTAATATGTAGGTTGTTTGAGAAATATGTATCCTTTTAAAGACAAAGTGTTTAAGGAGATTCTGAAAAGAAGAGTGTATTAAGCATAATATGTAATCATAAGATGATTAAAATTATTAATAAGATCTCAAATCTTCAAAGCCATATCTATAATATTAACAGGTAAGGCGATGTCTCGTGACCGATGATTTGTTAAACAGTTTTCTCCCGATTTTGACCAAATGTATCTTATTTAAAAGGTATTTATTTTCAGCTGGCCACCAGGCTTATAAATTTTTAAATTTTTAATTTTTTTTTTGAGATATGCTTATTTAAAGCTGCTACTAACACATACATGAAATTATACAATGCCATGTGTGTGTTTGTTAAATTTGTTAATTTGTTTTCAAAAAAGAATGAGTTCGTTTTGTTCATTTACAATTGTGTTGAATTGAAAAATAATTTTGGACATAAACCAAAAATGTGTTGAATTGTAAATTGTCTAAAATTGATTAGCATACCTTTAGGTTGGTTAATTTACTAAATGAAAAAATAATATATCCTAGAATTTACACCCGAATTCCGAGGACTGGAATCTGCTAGTGTTATATTAAATAACTAAAATCTTAAAACCTTAACGCATAACCTACGTTTGTTGTACTTAACTAAAGCACAAACAAAAACGAAATGATGGTGATGGTTTTTATACATTCCTTAATTCAAAACAAACTTTTTCTCTATAAAAATATGTGCATTTTAATATAGTATAAAAAAACTAACATACCGGAATAACTAAATTTAAACAAATTATTTTTAAAAGCTAACTTAATTTACACGAAATTTTTTTTAAACTATTTTATATTAATATTCCTTAATGACCTTTTACATCTTTCGTAGAAAAATAGCTAAGAGATTAAGTAGAAAAGTATGTAGAATAGATTTATATTTTCTCATTAATCGCAACATTAGTTGATAATTCTGTAGTTTCCTGAAAAGCTGACTTTTGTTATAAAATAAAAAATAGTTACTTATTCAAATTCATCATCTCGAAAGTCATCCCCATCCGATTTTTACCAATCCTTGAAAAAGTGTTCATGCTCATTTCGGGACTGGTTCTCAAAGCATGCAAGTGAATACGGATTTTTTACGAAATGGATTCGAAAAACCAATGAATTGTGAGAGGGTGCATTATCATGGAGCAAAACCCAATAATTCTGATTTCATTGTGCGAATGGCTTCAAGCAAACAACGATTAGCATTCAAATAATATAAGTATATTGTTACCTGCATGGCCCAGCGAAGGAAATTCATAATGCAGCGAACAACAATAATCGAAGAATACTGTTAACATAGCTCTGACTTTTAAACGACTTCGGCATGATATTTTCAGTCTTGCTTAATCTTTTGCAATCGAAATATGACACGTTTGGGTTCCAAAATATCTTTTAAAATTGTGTTGACTTATCCTTTTGAAATACAAATAGTATCAACGAGATTTCTAATTGTCAGTCAATGATTTTTCAGCTCCAAAATTTATTTTTAGTAGATCTTTTTCTCGTCCTGTGTATCATTAGTCTTCAGCACTTTCTGCATCTTCTTGGAACTGTTTTCACCACTTGTACTATGGGCCTAATAGAATATCGTGAATGTTTTTATAGTACAAAATTGCATTCCGCAAATGAAATTTCATCAAACTTTGTTCAACAAATCAATGACAAAATCTGCAAAATAAACTTTTGAAGATATTTGCGTATAATTTGCATAGATGTCAGATGGCAATAAATTCGATAGCCAAAATGAATTAGAATCCAAGAAAATATCTTAATAAAAGAATAAAATATATAAAAAGGCTACGTCCGATATATTTCGAAAAAATTGTATTCTGAACTTGGTCCATTAAGTTCATTAAACTCATGCAATGACATAAATTTACACAACAAATATGAGTTTTTTATTACGAATAAATTCAACATTCCCTACTATAACAGATAAAACACACAAAGTTTAGCACTAGCTTTTTTAAAAGACTGAAACATGTACCACTTATACCACTATAAAAAATTTTATTCAAATGTGTAATAATTAGTAACTAGCAAAGCCCGAAATTTGAGTGCAAATTCTGGGAAATTTTATTTCTTCATTAAATTTTTTTCTTTCAAATAAAATTCATTACAAATATTTGTTGAACACACAGAAGATATATAAATGGGTTTGTTAGTAAATAATTTATAAGTGTCTAAAGGTATGCTAAGAAATTTTAGCCAATTCCAAATTGAACACAGGGCTTTCGATATACAATTTTTGCAAACACATTGACAAAATTGACAAATTGAATAGCTTTATGTTTTTTATATATGTGTTCGTAGCAACTTTAAATTTATTACTCCCAAAAAATGTACTAGAGAGGGCGCACACCTGTATAGATGGTGCACATTTGCAAAGAAATTCCTTTCAAACGATATATTTTTTGCCAAAATGGGTTGATAACTAAAAGCGTAGAAGGGGTCATTATTAATATTATCATTAGTAATGTGGTAATATTAAAAACAATACAGAAATTTATAATAGGTGCAGTTCTTATAATCTATATCACAACTATCAAATATATCAGATCAAGACTCACCTTTTAATGAGTCCGTTCTTCCGTGCATCTGTATGTATGTGCACGTAAACTGTTACAGTTCGCAAATATGAATTTGGTAATGTTAGCTTCTATCGGCCATACGATGAACGCATTTGAAATTGGTGAAAATCGGTGCATGTTCAGACTAATGATTTACTAAGATCAAAATTATCATATAGATCTCGGTCAAGTTTGGTTTATAACATCCATTAATAACTACTCCGAAAATAAACCTTGAAAGTTTCTTCCTTATCTTCGACTAAATAGATCAAAAAACAAATATGTAGAACAGATATTTCTCAAATATGTTTTGTATGCT
Source organism: Cordilura impudica (assembly GCA_963682025.1). Taxonomy (NCBI): domain Eukaryota; kingdom Metazoa; phylum Arthropoda; class Insecta; order Diptera; family Scathophagidae; genus Cordilura; species Cordilura impudica. The sequence goes on along the minus strand of OY821517.1, from coordinate 263,596,860 downwards.
TTTGAGAAGAATAAGTGACTTTACAAAATATGGTCGTGATCAGTACATTTTTGACCCACGGCATATGTAAAAATAACACCAGATATGAAAAAGTTCAAACAAATTAATTACAACTAGCAGATTCCAGCACTCGAAATTCGAGTGAAAATTCTAGGAAATTTTTTTTTTCATTTGACAAAGACAATAAAGGTATGCTTCACAATTCAGCTTTTAAATGAAGAAAACAAACTCAACACATTAACACAAACACATTAACAAATTTAATAAACACACACATAGCATTATATAATTTTATGTATGTGTTAATAGCAACTTTAACGATCTCCTCATACCGGTAACAAAAAATCGCCTGGCTTATTAATATTATAGATGTCACTTAAATTTGGTTCATGTTAATTTTCTATGCGAATGTACTTTATTAAAAGAAATGAATATTCGAAGAGAAACCGGATTATTATATTTTCAGTTGAATATTTTTCAATTATTTTTGAAAAAAAAAAAACAAATGACAAATCGTAAAAAATATTTAAAAAGTCGTTTTTTTACTGAATTTAAACTATACGTCAGTAAAAATAACTATTGTCGTTTGTTTTCAGTTTTCTATCATCATATACATGTAACTAAATACTAAACTCGTTTTTATTTATAAGAAAAAACCATTGTAAATTAAATCACGTCAAGAATGATCATTTTTTTAAACCCAGTCCAGGCAACAACGGCAAAAAATGGAAAAAGTTTTATTCACTAATACTCACGCAATCGAATTTCATTATAAATGTGTTGAATTGTGAATTTCCTAAAATTGATTAGCATAATATTACTATAGTTCGCACACATATCGGTGTGCGTTAAATCCTATTCCGCATAATTTAAAGTCGTCTAATTTGGGAGAAATGCATTTAAATTGTTATTTTAAATTGTTATATTAAATTGTTATATCAGAATTATCTGAATAATATACGTTATTTTAATACATAATTTGAAATGGTGAGCAATGACGTGCAAATTGATGGGACTTATGAATGGAGTGTGTTTTTTTGTTTTGAAACTCGTAATATATTGTATCACAGAGCTGTTGCAATAACTTCTGCCTATGAACGACAACCACGTGTTATGCTCAATTAGATTTTTGTAATGTTGTAACAGCTCTGCAATACAAATCACGTGAAAGGGCGAATGTATCATGTGATTAATATTTGATGCGTGGAATAGGAAAAGAATTAGATTGAGTGAATCTTATATACAAAAAACTAAGAAAATTATAATCGGTCTAGACCGACTATGCAATACCCTATACCATGGCTTAGAGACCCTATGTCTTCGGTCCAACTAAGTGGATATAGAAAATAAGCGTAAACCAAATTTGAATGGCATTGTTATTAATTTTTTTGGCTGCAGATATGAAAAAGTTCATATCGGAAGCTATATTTATATGGGGACTTGGTCGAAAAATGGACCGATCCTGACCATATCTGGCAATGTCAATTATATTTTGAAAAAATATATACAAACCAGATTTGAGAAAAAATTTTGCAATATTTTTGTTTTTTGATAGATTTAAGTGAAAACGGGAAGCAGCTTTATATGGGGCTATGAATAAGAATTACCATATGGGATTTATTTTTAGACAATTGATAAACGGATGTAATAAATATACACAAACCCAATTTGACCGAGATCTATATGATAACTTGGATCTTATGCAATTTAAGTCGATTTCATAGGGGTCATTTGTATGGGAACTAGGTCTGAAAGTGGACCGAATGTCGCAAATTTCAATAGCGTTCATCCTATGGCCGATGAAAGCATATATGCCCAATTTCATCAAAATATATTCATATTTGCGACCGTAGTTTGATTACAAATTTTACATGGACCCACAGACGGACAGACGGACGGACGGACATCGCTAAATCGACTCAGAAAATGATTCTGAGTCGATCGGTATAATAAAAGATGGGTCTATGTCAAATATTTTTGGTAGTTACAAACAGCAGCACAAAGTCATTATCTATACCCAAACCACATAGTGGTATAGGGTATAAGAAATCAATGTGAGTCCAATGTCACGGTAGATGTGTGAACATCTACGCCTTTTCAAATTGTATTTTGGAAAGTTTCAATTGAGTTTTAGAAAGAATCAGTTGTATTTTAGAAAACACCAATTGAATTTCAGAAATAATTAAATGTATTTCAGAAAATATCAAATGTATTTCAGAAATGATCAAATGTATTTCAGAAAACATCAAATGTATTTCAGAAATTATCGAATGTATTCAGAAAATATCAATTGGATTTCAAAAAATATCACTTGAAATTCAGAATTAAAAAGTAGTTTACCGTACAATGCCGAAAAATTATTGTTTCTATTAGTGATTTGGAGTCGCAGAGAATATTTAGCAATATTTAGACTTATTTTTATGAACTGAAAAATAAACTATCAATGGAAAGAAGATGGAAAGAAGATGAGGACTTCATTTGATAGTCAGCTACAATATAAACACCAGGGTAGAATTTTGACCGATTTTGAAGTCACTATTTTGAAAAAAAACGTTTATATGTTGTTTTCAAGAAATATTAAAAACCTTGAAATTTTTACAGCAGGTAATTGCCTATCCGGAAGGAAAAATAGGCTATATTTTTTTGGATGTTTCAAGTGGGCATGGCACCTTCCATATAAAGTAAATTGTTGACGTTTAATTTTAACATATAATATCTGAAGTACTACGACAGCAAGAGTTCTGAAACTATGTAAATGTACATACGAGTATTAAACTATAAATCGGAGCAATGGGCGTGGCACCCCAGTACAAAGTAAATTTTTAATGTCATATATCTAGAGTACTGTATAATCTTGGGACTTTTTTCAGTTCATAAGTTATTAATGTGAGTAGGTGCCCGAATGTGGGAGAGATCGGACCAATAGGCGATCATAGTATGAAGTACTATGAAAATGACAGTCTTGAAATTTTCGACAAGAACATTAATTACCAATGTCGGTAGTCGTAGAAACTTTGGGTGGAATTCAAAAACCGCCAAAACCGAAAATCGCGAATAACAAAAATAGCCAAAATCAAAAATCGCCAAATTAAAAATTGCAAAAGCAAAAATCGACTAAATCAAAAATCAAAATATAAACAAAAATTTTCAAAGTCAAAAATCACCAAAACCAAAATCGCGTATAACAAAAATTGCAAAAAAAAAAAAAAACAAAAATCGCCCAGAACATAATTTGTTAGTACCGAAAATCGCTAGTAACAAAAATCTCAAAAAAAAAAAACAAAAATCGGCACAAAAAAACAAAGAGAAAATCGCGAATAACAAAAATCGCCAAAATCACAAAAAACAAAAATCATCAAATTAAAAAATTGCAAAAAACAAAAATCGCCAAAGTCAAAAATCGCCAAAACCGAAAATCTCGAATAACAAAAATCGCCAAAAATTAAAAATCGCCTAAAGCAAAAATTGCCAAAACCGAAAATGACAAATAAAAAAAATCACTAAAAACAAAAAACGCCAAAATCAGAAATCGATAAAAACCAAAAAACGCAAAAAACAAAAATCGCCAATTCAAAAATCGACAAAACCGAAAATCGCCAAAAATCAAAAATAGCAAAAAAATACAAAAATCGCCGAATTCAAAAGTCAAAATACGCCTAAATCAAAAATTACCAAAAACGGAAATCGCGCATAACAAAAATCACAAAAAACATAAATCGCCAAAATCAATAATTGCCGAAGTCAAAAATTGCCAAAATCTAATATCGCAAAAACAAAAATCGACAAAATCAAATATCGCGAAACATAAATAAAAAGTTTTCTAAAAAATATATTACCAGTTTTTTATTTCATAACGATGGGTGTAGCGAACCGCTTCGGGTTACAGATAGTAGTTGTATAAATTCCTTTAAGGTATGACCTCTCTTTGAAAAAAAAAACTTTTTTTTTTCTTTTTTCATATGTGTCTTCTACAATCCTTAGAAAATAATAGCCTAAAAGGATTTTTTAAAATTCGAATTATTTTTGGAGTTACAGAGCTTTATGTGTATATATATATTTGTACGACAATATAGAAAATTCTTGTAATAAAACTTTAAATGCGTTTTCTTACTTATTTCAAACTGGGGTGTCGTTTTTCTCGAGAACCAGAAGTCGGATCAAGAGGCGGCGTTTTGTAGGTCATCACGTCAGACAGGTCCTGAACTAGGATAATTGGGTTAACTTTACTACCGGAGGGGAGTTTGGAAAAACCACGCAAAAAATAGCTAATTTTTTAATTAAAAAAATTGCGCCATTTTTCAATTTTTGATATTTTTAAATATCCTAGTTCAGGACCGACGGCACGACATCTGGTTCTCAAGAAAAACGACACCCCGTTTGCTTTCTCATTTTTACGTACGCTCTGGTAGGGGAGGATAAAAAAAAGAAACATAAACAGGTACGGAAGAAGTTAGAAAATTACATTTACGTAAAAAAAAACCCAAAGTTGATAAAAATGAAAAACGACTGAGCTACAGCACTTTTAAAAAACGTTATTTTTGTGGGATTGAAAGGTAGGACATACCTTAAAACAATATCCAACTATTGTCAACTGCCAAAGAATGTAGCAGAATAAGTCAGCATGATAATAAAAGTTAATAACAATTAATAACAATTTAGATCATCGACGTTATAATGATACCATTTCAATTGATTTTGCTGAATTTTTTGAAAGCCGCGATGATGAACCACCGTTCGAAAGAAACTTGGTTGCATTTTCAAAAAATTGCTTTGCAATTCGTTCTATATCAGTACTTGATTTACCACTAGATCACTTAGCGTATGTATGTTAACATGGCACGTAACATTGCTTCTACACATACTGCTACAGTTTCTCGAAATAAAATAATGCTGCATCGCCTCGTTGGCCAATTCGAATTGATTTCAGTATATTGCATAGATCACAGATTCTGCACCGGATAGTTGATATGTATGTTCACATTGCAGAACACGTTTGAAATATATATGTTTGAATCAGGATAATCGTCGCGCCGAAGTATACAACAACTTGGTAGATTTTTTGCGCAGTCAAATGCTTCTGTTGAATGCATTGGTCGTAAAATAATTTTGCCGACTTCATATATTGGTTCCCAACGAAAACCAAAACTATTTAGATGCAACATTTCGGAAACGCTTCATTATTTATTACCAAGTGCATGAGTAGAAATAGGAAGAGGGAATGCTGAAGAGAATGGTCAAATTCAAATAGGTGAGATACAAATGGTCGATGATGTATTGGTTCAATTGAAGCTGCTTGGCGTACATTTTAATACCAAATGCATCATAAAACCCACACAATTGTGTGCTTTAGAGAAGACAATGAAGACCAAGCATTTTCAAATAGTGATTCCACAAAATTAACAGCATTTTTAGAATTGAAGAGAACTGACTCATTAGCCGTGGGTTGCTAATACACTAAAATTGGAAAAGAGACAACGAGGTGGTAATAAAATTATTTCAACATTATATATTATATCTTCTACAAATATTGACATACTAGTTGATTGTGTGGCGTCTTGGCGCCCGTTGATTTTGACTTTAACAAACAAATTTTTTTTACATTTCAGAATTTTCTTATATTTTATATCGAGGGATTACATTTGACAGCAATATTAATTTTTATTTTCAAACTGTTCTCTGATATAACAGTCAAATATAATATAAATTTTGATATCATACAGGATTAGTACGACTATTTCTTAATAGATATTGTAGCAAATCGATCAACAAATACTTTCAGATCTTATTAATAGATTGGTTTTACGCGCTCTCTTTAAAATAATTATTGATGCAGATAGCGCTATTTGAATATAAGCCCTCGATATATTTTTAAAAAATTTGTGTCTATTTTGTTTTTGTTCTTCATACAAATTTTCGTTTGTCTTTGACGAATTGTGTTATGGAAACAGGGAATTAATTTTTTTAAAATTTCTTAAAAAAAAATCGCCAGTAGCCAACCTTTGCTTTATACTTTCTTCTTCTATATATATGATTTTAAAAAAATATTTTATTTTGATAGAAACTCGGTAATTTTAATCTTATTAAGACAAACTATTTTTAAAATGCATCAAAATAAATAAACTTATTCAACTAAAAAAAGTTTTTAAGCCTTTCGGACAAAACAAAAAAATACTACGGTTATAACTAACTTAGTCTATAACGAACTAATTTGATCGGTCCCGCCGAGTTCGTTATAACCGAACTCCATTTTATTGTAGAAAAAATAGAATAGCATAGAAATTAAAACGTTTTAGAGCAAGGTTCCTAAAAGTTTCTTAAGGGGGCGTTTTAAAAGTTAAAAAAGTCGTATTTTCATAATTCTTATTTGAAGACATGAATAATGTTGAATCATTTATTTCATATACACATTATAGCATAACATTTGAAGAATCTTTGAAAAAATTTTCAATTAAAAATTTTAATAAATAAGTCCCTGACAGCGAATCTCCGGAGGCGTTGTTGATTTGCGGTGAACATCATAACTCGTTATCGGATCATGTGAAATAAAAAAGTCGAAATGCGTTTAAAAGGTGACATGTTTCCTGAAGTAGTGATGAAGAGTTTTTCATTTTTTTTTTTCAGCATTTTGAAGTGAAAAACGATTTTTGGTATACAATTTCGGGAATTTGTTGTTAAAAAATGGGGAAGAAAATGGAATTAAAAAAAAAAACCCTTCGTGGTTACCTGATGATTTATGTGTATAGTGTCTACAATTTCAAAAGAATCGGTGAAGTAGATTTTGAGTTATGATGTTCACGGACTTCGAACATTTATTTGCGAGAAAATCGGCTTGAAGTTTTTTAAAAACTGATTTATATACTATATACCGTATGAGGCCGGTCGCTCGAAACGCTGATTTACTTAAAATTTTGACACAACACGCTCGACATGTTGTGCATTCAGAAAGAGAAATGCAAAAAAAGTTTTTAAACCTACCACCCCTTAAGGAAGTGCAAACACCAATACACCTACACAAAAGAGAAAAAAATATTTCATATTTCATCATACATGTAAACTGAAAAAAGACAACTACATTTTTGGCAAAGTTATCTATAAATCCAAAAAAAATGAAAATTAAGGGCGTATTAGTTTTACTTCAAAAAAAACTTATTATTCCAAATCGCCTTTAATTCTTCCATGATAATTTCAATAAATTATTCTAATTAAAATCTTTAATATACCTAATATATTTACGTAATTTATGTTTGTCAAAATTTTTTGAAAGCAAGTTATGCAAGAAATAATATAATGGGTGAAAAAAAATTATTTCCCCACCTCTCTTCTGAAATTACAATGTAATTTAATTATGCAATTTAAATTTTAAACTTAATGTTGCACTATTTTTTCAAGGGCTTTTCAATATAGAGGTATAAACGAAATCATACGTTGGACAACAACAAAATCCACATGAAGATCTCTTTTTTTCTTAAATATTTATCAAAAAATCATACTCTTTGGTAAGTGGTGGTCATCAGATAACCTGAGCGAAAGCACTCCTAACAATCAGTGTTGCCATAATTTGAAATTGTAAAGATGCTAAATTGCAAAAAAAAAAAAGATGCTAAAACGTACTGGAGTCCAAAAAAGAGATGTTAATTTTATTTTTTTAATTTCATTGCATTTATATTGAAAAATTAAATACTTATAAATAAATTCTTTGGTTTTTAAATCGAAAAATTAATATAAAACAAAAGTTTCGGTTTATATTTTTTAAATTTTAATTAATTTTTTTAAATCAAATTGAGTTTTTTTTTTAATTTAAATTAAATATTTTTAATTTTAGAGGGATTTTTTTTTTATAATTTCAAATATAACAGAATTTGCATTATCAAAAGATACGATTACATTACAATATTTGGTTTGTGGAATCTAATATTTCTGTGATGTCTTCATCTTCAAGTTCTTCTTGGCTCTGATATTTTTCTGATAATCGACTTTTATCAACGACATCGCTCGGTATATTGTAAGTGTAACAGCACCGATTTTTCAATTTCAAACTTTATTTTATACGTATTGCAGAACATAAGAACTCGGATTTTATTCTGTTCGAAGTTTGCTTTTTACTAAAGCCATTAAACTAAACAAACGTTCAACTTCGGTTTTTGAGAAAGACAAAACTAATAAAGACAATGCAAATATTGATAACTCTTTAAATGGATTTTCGCCAATAGAATTTTTGTTAACTTCAATCCATTAACGAGGTTGTATTCAGTGTTGTATCCAAATATTGTTCTGTTATATAACTCCATTGGACTTGAATTTTTTCTGTTTCAGATGATATATATTTAAACACTTCTAATATATTGGTTATCGGTCTTTTACCCGGTTTAATGTGTTTTGTGTTGAAAATTTTTGAATTTTTTTAATACAATAATATTTTTTGTTATATATGTTGAAAGAAACGAGCAAAATGGTAAAAAGAGTAGTACACAAAATTATCGTATTACACTTTGAGAAATTAAAACATATCAATACCATTAAAATTAAAAATGTATATTCAAAAATAATGAAAAAAAATCAAAAAGTGCTAAAAGCAACTTTTTATTAATAAAAGATACTAAGTTAGCATCTAGCATCCTTTCGTAAATTTTGGATGCTAAACGACAAAAAAAGTTGTTAAATCTAGCAACTAAAATGCTAAAATGGCAAGACTGCTACCAATACAAAACAATTTTGAGATAAAAAACAAAACAGACAACGGAAAAGTTTAGTTTGATAAAAGAAGTAAAAATGTTTAAAATTTCATTCATTACTTTTTTGCCGAATTTTTTCACGATCAACAAAGGGAATTTAAAGAATAATTTGAATAGATATTAGTTTTTTTTATGCATTTTTTGTGTTCAACTTATTCCATATGTAACACTAAATCTGCATATGTAGTGCTGTTGTCGTTAGCAGTGCTGCTAGTTTCGACAACTTATTGTAATTTCGACGATTTTTCAATTTGTTAAAATGATTTGTTAAATTTGTTTAAATGATGATTGAAGATTTAAAATTTTCAGTAATATAAAAATTACGATTTCAAGGGTTAACAATTAATGGGTTGTTTATCGAAAATTGATAGTTTTTGTTCAGTGTAAATGTAAATTACAAAATATGTATAGATTTAATTCTGGGTCAAGTCGTTTCAAAACGAAAATACCTTGAATAGCATCACCACTTAAGATTTAAGTTTTAATTACGGCGACACTTTAAACCTATATTATACGTTTCAGCTATAGATACATGTCAATAAAATTATTTAGTTGATTGCTGTGTTCAATTTTTTTCGTTGAAATTTCATCACTAATACATTTTTATATACAGAAATAACCAATGCTGTAATAATATTCGTAATATGAATGATATAAGTAAATTTTATTCTTTCTTTTTGTAATATTTTTTTGAGTTTTATAAGCGGTAAAATTTTCTTGACAATTTCTCGTTTTAAAAATGACGATTTTGGCGATTAGTTTCCAAAATTGTCGATTTTCAGAAGATTTTATTAGCAGCACTGGTCGGTAAGAAAGAAGAGAGTAAATGGTGTGTGGGTTTGTAAAAATGAGAAAGATTAAATTTTGTTTGTGTATTTCGCATAGCTTTGTAGGGAGTGCTATGTGTGTGTATTATTTCAGCGTTACAGAATCAGTCAGTCTCTCAGTCAGTCAGTCAGTCAGTGAGTCAGGGATCAGCGTAAATATATTTAAGATTTCACTTGCGCTTGCTTCTTCTTCATGCTAAGAGACCACAAAACTGCGAAGATCAAGAGGTAAAAAAATACAATTTTATTCAATCTATAATGATTTCAATCCCTTATAATGAATAGAGCAACAATTTCTTTGTGTAGCAAAATTAAGGAACCACCGGATAAATTTTGGAACCACGAGTACTCTACGGCTGATTCTACTTTGACAAAAATAAATTCTTTAAATGCCTCTGCAATTTAGGGTTCTGGGATGAATTCAGAAAACGTTTTAAAAGATCTTCAAGCAGATAACACCAATCAACGCTCAACTACAAATGTTGATGATATGTCAAAAGTTTAAAATAAAAGATTTCAAGGAAACTCAAAAAAAGATCTAATAATAGATTTAAAAAAATTACGTCCTGCAGATTCTGAAATTAGGCCTAGCTTTAATCAAAATAGACTCTCAATTTTAGAAGATTTGAATGTTGAGGAAAACAGTATTAAAAATATTACAAAATCTAATCCGGTGTTTAAAAAACCACTATGTGGTTTGGGTATAATGGCTTTGTGCTGCTGTTTGTAACAACCAAAAATATTTGACCTAGACCCATCTTTAATTATACCGATCGAATCAGAATCACTTTCTGAGTTGATTTAACAATGTCCGTCCGTCCGTCCGTCCGTCTGTGTGTCCATGTAAAGCTTGTAATCAAACTGCAGGTCGCAAATATGAATATATTTTGATGAAATTTGGTATATAAGCTTTTATCGGCCATGGGATGAACGCTATTGAAATTGGTGAGAATCGGTCCATGTTCAGACCTAGCCCCCATACAAATTACCCATATGAAATCGACATAAATTGCCATAAGATCCAAATTCTCATATAGATCTTACTCAAATTGGGTTTGTATGCGTTCATTACATCCACTAATGAGTAGTCCAAAAATGATCCCTTTGACCCCATATAGAGCTGCTTCCCGATCTTCTTTTAAATCTATTAAAAAACAAAAATATTGCACTGATTCTTCTCAAATTTTGTTTGTACATATTTTTGCAAAATACAAGAGACTTTACCAAACATGATCAGGATCGGTCCATTTTTGGACCTAGTCCCTTTATAGATATAGCATCCGATATGAACTTTTTCATATCTGCAGCCAAAAAAATTAATAAAAATCCCACTCAAATTTGGTTTATGCTTATTTTCTATATCGAAGCAGTTGGACCGAAAGATAGGGTCTCTAAACCATGGTATAGGGTATCATATAGTCGGTCTAGACCGACTATAATTTTCTTACTTGTTTTCTTTATGGTGTCAATATTAAGAGCTTATTTGAAAATTTTAAAACCAAAGGTTTTATTTTTAAAATTGCTAACAAAACTAATTCTAAAAGTAAACTTTATTTACAAGATGTCTCGGCACATTCAGAGATGATGTACTTCCTCAGAGAGAAGAAAATTAAATCTTATTCATTCGCACCTTCAGAAATGATGCGCCAGTCTTTAGTGTTGCGTGGACTTTACTCTGACACTAATATTAATGATATTCATGATGATTTAAATAAATTGGTTCCTGATTCTGTTCATTTTGTATTTAAATTTCAGATCCTCTTTTCTAAAAAGAATACTTTAGGGACTGGTTTATTTTTAGCTAAGCTTAAAGAGGGTTAACGTAGTAATTTTTATAAAAATTTTATACAATCAATATTTGAAAAAGACAAGTTCAAATTTTGCAATGCTAAAAACAGAACATAAACATATCGGCTAATACCAACTATAGTAAATATGTTTGGTATTACTCTATTATCCTATAATGAAACTGGACCCACGCGCGCCAAATCTTGAAGAAGTTCAACCTAATACAATCGTCCGCTGCAAAAAGCATCCACTCATAAAATTCGTATTGTCAATTGTAATTTTTTAAATCATTTATTATTTTTGTTTATTACGGTTGTCTACTTAACATATTTAACTATGTATATCTAAGAACAAACTGTAAGTTGACAAAAGAATGTTACATTTTACTGCCCTAATAAATTTAATTAATTTCCTAACTTAATTGACAAAGTAAATATGTCGATGAAATAAATAGTATTTCTTGTTTTGGAATTTACTTTATAAATGTTATTGTTGTTCTTGAAGTTGGTGACCGTAGATAATTATTACAAAGAAAATATAATTTTAAATAAACAATACAATTTACCAAAAAAAAAAACTTCAAAGAATATTTAATAATTTAATTGGCAAGCAAAACATTGAACCTTTTGTTGAAATGATCCAATTAAATTGATATCACTGTCGTTATTCCTTTCAACAGTTACATTTCTTCTTTTCTACCATGCACGATTGAAAACAAAAATAATATTTGCTTATTATTTATAATATTAATTGCAAACTATGTGAAAAATTAAGTTAACCAAAAATTTCACAAAACAAGATTTAAAATAATCACTGAAACAAATGCCTATTGTAACCAATTATCCAAGTACCCTTTTTAACTTTAAATGCTCGCAATACCTTTATAATGAAGGTATCGATATGGAGCTCCTGATCGTCGTGATTTAGGTGCTTATACGTATTAAAAACAAATTATATAATATTTACTATATCTCTGTTTAAAACAGGTTTATAGGCAATGACCAGGTATTCCGGTACAAATCTACCAGAACTTTATCCAATATTTTATTGGTTTGGATGGAATGTGCTAAGTAAAACTAGTTCTGCCACGATAATGGCAGAGCTGTTCGCCAATTGTTAGGTTTTGGCTTGGTGTAGGCTTATCCGTAAGTGCTCGTTGGCTTCTGGTGTTTGCGTTGTCAAAACGTCTAAAGCATATTAATGACCAGAATCTGTTTGTGTCCATTGTTGGACGGTATAAAGAGTAAGATGTGATGGCCCAAATATCTTTCGCATTATTATTATTTGAATGATTTGCGCCAGTCATGTGCAAAATGCCAATAAATGCGTACATTTCATCCACTGTTGCATCCACAACGAATACGTATATAGCTTCGAAGAAGGGCGCTTTTGACATTTAGTGAAAGCACGAGCAACATAGTTTTCATTTGTATCACTGGTACTTATTTTTGATTTTAATATGTTTTAATTTTTCTGCATTCAGGTACTTATCATACAACCCTCGTAGCTTATTATTATTATTATATTTTTAATTATCTTTTTTATACCAATTCATAATAAGCTATACTTGAAAACTTGACATGGATTTAGCCGTGCTTGTAGAAATAATATAAATTCATTGGAAATAAAATTTAAAATTCCTATTAGAATACATTTTTTATATTCTCCGAATTCCTGGGAGTATATAAAAGTAAAAATCTCATCCTATTTAATGACTTTACAATATTTAATAGCATACTTAAATTGACATTGATTAAAACTTCAAAAAAAAAAACCTCAACATTTTTTAAGTTCTCTTAAACAGCAAAAGATTTTTGTTGACAAAGTATCATTTCAATCATTGGCTTTAAAAATTAAATAAAAAAAAATGTTTCCTCTTACAATGAATAACATTAACGACGACAAAATACTCATCCATACAATTAATGACTTGAGGCATCAAAACCAGATTTTAATGTTAAATCACATAAACACCAACATAAAATGCAGCATAAATACCTAAAAAGAATCTACAAAATATATAAAATATAAATCATAAATAAAAGAAATAAGCTAAAGAGCAAATGGGAATCCACAGTTGAACGAAAAACATACAACTATACTGTTTACTCGTAATATTAGAACAAAGTAACGAGCATTTTTTCAAATGTATCCGATTCGTAGTCTTTTTAGGATTTTATGTATTTTCAATAAACTGTTTGTCATATATTTTGATGATACCATGATATTTAATAACTTAATTAATATCAAATTTTATTATTTAAATAAGGCAACAATATCATTTACAGCCTCCTCATATTTGATAGAAATTTAAATTCAAAATCTGTCCTTAATAAAATAATAAATTTCGTTATACTTTCCGTTCAAAGTTTGTAATAGAAAAAAAAATCCATAAGTAAGTTAGTTGAATGAACAAAATTTACTAACTGTCAAATTCCAGACATTACTTGTTTTCTATTCCATCTCGAAATTCTAAATGTGTACTGACAGTAAATGTAATTAAGTGGCAAATGAATAAGAATAACCAACAAACCTGTTTAAGTATTCATCACAATTTATTGTTACTTTAACTACAAATAATAATAATACAAACATGACTGCGAATACGAATTAAACGAGGGTTCATTTGTAGAGATGACAACACATAAGCAATTATATGTATGTATGTATGTGTGCGTTGCTTTTGTATCGAAGACACAATTGTAACGGAATGCTAATCACATTTGTTGGATAATACAATGTCTAACGTTAGACAAAAAAAAACAGAATTTGTTTTGAAATCGTAACAAAATACATAACATATACATACTCGTACGTAAAGCAAATGCCAAATCGTGAAAAATGCAAGGATCATTTTATCTTTGCACCTAAGATATAAGCTCTGCAAAAAAACACTGGATATTGGTAGCAGAAAATTTGTGGACCAGTTTCGGTTTAAGGCCTAAGAACATAAAAAGGAATTTTCGTATAAATTCGATTCTACGACTTATGATATTTAGTTAATACAGTGGAATTATTAACTTAAATTATTGATTGTTACAGCGATTAATCGTTGTAATATGAAATACAGAAGAAAAAAATTATTATTATAATTATTCTAGTACAGGGTGGCCCAAAATTAACGACGGGGTTTGAATTGCTTAAAACTTTTTTATTATATTTTTTTTTTCTTTTCTTTTCAGTATTTTGTAAAGAAGACTTGGGGAATTTAAAATGGAACAGTACTCCATTGAACAACATGCCCAAATTGTTGACCTTTGTTTTTCAAATCAGCGATCAATTGTTTTGACTCAGCGTGCATATCGTCGTTATTTTAATGTGCAGGTTGGACCCTCAGAGTCAACAATAAACCGTCTGGTTGCAAATTTTCGACAACAAGGGGCAGTAAGGAACCTTCCTGGTGCTGGCAGAGGACGAATGGTGCACACGGATGACAATATTGAACTGGTACGAAGGAGTATTCGGGAAGATAGAGAAACATCAACCAGGAGACGTTCGACACAACTTGGCTTCTCACGAGCGTCGCTGCAGAGAATTTTGCACACAATAGGAATATTGCCATACAAGTTCATCTTGTCCAACAATTGAAACCGACAGATTACCAGCAACGACTTGATTGTGCAGTTTTTTTCCGGCAAAAAGCAGAAGAAAATCATATTTTATTCATAATTTAATTATGAGCGACGAAGCCCATTTCCAATTAAGTGGGTTCGTTAATAAGCAAAACTGCAGGATAGTAGTTCAACAGTGAGAATTACACCCACCTAAGTGTACGGTTTGGTGCGGTATTTCATCGGAAAGGATAATTGGTCATTATTTTTTTTTAAATGAACACGGGGTCGCCGTTTCCGTCAATGGTGTCAGATATCGGACAATATTGGAAAATTTTTTAAGGCCAACCGTGGAAAACCATCCGCAAGTATGGTTCCAACAAGATGGAGCCACAGCGCACACTGCAAAGGACACAATGGCTCTTTTACGGGACATCTTTGGTGAACGAATTATTTCGCGTACAAGTGATTTTAATTGGCCTCCGCTTGCACCGGATTTAACCGCTCCAGTTATTTGAAAGGAAAAGTCTACATTAATAAGCCTAGAACCATCCAACAATTAAAAAGTAATATACGCGACGAAATAAACAACATAACACCTGAAGTTTTACGAAAGGTTATGGAAAATGTGTTGGAAAGAGCACGAATTTGCGAAGCAGAAAATGGCCACCACTTGCGAGATATTATTTTTCATAATTAAACTAAAAATATTCTCCATTTATATACTGTATTAAAAAAAAATTAATACTTATTTCTTAAATAAAAAGTTATAACAAATTCTAACCCTTTCCTTAATTTTGGGCCAACCTGTACTTATTTTCCAATAATTTGTATATTTTACATTAAAATAAATAAAACGTATCTAAAGCATAAAAAATTTAATGAGGGTGGTCCCAGGACAAAACGACCTAACAAAGAAAACATAACAAATTTAGGAACATTTTTCTTTATTTCTCGATACACTGTTCACATTGATATTCAATAGCTTCGATGCCCTTTTTATAGTAAGAACTGTTTAGCTCCTTTAAATAGCCATCAATCACAGACTCCACCTCTTCCTTGTTAGCTAACCTTTTACCACCGAGCCGTTTTTACAAATTTGGTAAGAGAAAATAATCCCAGGGACCTAGTTAGTGCCAATAAGGGGCGTAATGAAGCAATTCAAACTGTAATTCATGGATTTTGGCCATCGAAATAGTGGATGTGTGAGCTGGTGCATTGTCTTTTCCTCTTTGAAGATAATCAAACAATTATCCCATGAGCATACCAAAAAACAGATGCCATAATCGGGCCTGCAGATGGAACTGTCTTTGACTTTTTGGCACAAGATTCTCCCATTTAAGTCCACTTTGACTGTTCCTTTGTCTCGGTGTGAATTGGTGTAACTATTTCTCATCGGTGGTTACGACTCGATGCAAAATCTCTTCTATTGAAACATCTTCACGTTTCTGGTATGACCAAGGACCATATATAATGAGGATGTGCAAACTGAAAATGGTCATGGAAATGACAACAAGCGTATGTACATTATGTGATGGTTCAGCAACAACAAAAAAAGTTTTCAAACGGTGTTTCATGGATCCGGCCAATGCAGAATGTTGTCGAATCATTTTATTCTACGATAATTTTAGTATCGTACGATATTCACAATATGTACATTATTAACAATATGCACCTTCTCTCTTGTATGCTCTCACAATGGTGTTCAGCAAGAAACAAAATATATGCACACACATTTTTACGAAGCAAGAACAAAACACACATGCATACATAAATACACATTGGTGAGTGCAAAAAATATGCAAGAAATCAAGTTTATATGCCAAATTTCATATAATATTCCCTTTTGTTAAATGAAATTTGTCAAATATACTGCAAATAAAAATATGAAAAAGAATAAAAATATTTAATACTAGATGAAACCAGGTATGCTTCGCTACACCCTCTTCCCATATCCGCAGTAAGACTCTGTGAAAATTTTAGGAAGATCAGATGGGTAGTTACGGAGATTACCTCCTACAAACAAACAAACAAACAAACACAGATTAGTATAGATAAATAAAGAAAACAAAATTTTTAATTTTTTAAAAATTAAGTAAAAAAATTATTTCGTTGAATTTAAAAAAAATAGAAGGAAAAATTGAACTTGTTTGAAAATTTTTAGCAAAAAAATTTTTATCAAAATTATTTCATTATGCGGAAACTGTATGAAACAAAAGTTGGTAAAATATTAACAACAAATTAAAAACTATATTAAGGCGAATTAAAAAAAAATTAACACAACATTAATTTTTATTTGGTGAGTTAAAAATTTTCTTTATAAATTTACTTTTATTACAATAAGAGAAAAATATTTGATAAAATATGGTTAGATGCGTAAGGAATTGTGCTGTTTCCGGATACACAATTTTATTTTATTTTCCAATCAAGGATGCAGCAATGTTAGCTGTATGGAAGAGTAATTTAAATTTGGACGATTCCTTCAATCCTGACACATAAGACCTGCATTTCGCTCCGGAATCTGGGGTATTGAAACGTCTAAAGAAAGGAACAGCACCCATTTTGGATACACCCGAATTGAATTGCAAGAACAAGCAGGAGAATATGATGTTCTCCATTTGGAAAATGTGAATTGCGAAAATTTGTTGATATATTACAATCATTTTAAAAATTATGAAGTTGGAACCAAACGGCTGAAGCGTAATGCTGCTTCAGTGAGAAAATCCTCTGGAATAGAAACGGAAACATAGCATCACACTGAACTGGCTCAGCGTACATATACCAAAAGGAAAATGGATGAAACTGATATGACTCTAGAGGACTTAGAATTTCACTCATGCAAGCTGACATTGCTAAGGCGGTTGGGAGGAAAAGTTTTCTAGAGAGAAAAAAAAATGCACCAAAAGAAAATGGTTGCTGCGCAATGGAATATAAAAGCACTACAACTACAAGTAATGAAGCTTAAGGCGAAGCTTCTGAATGTTGTCGCCAACAAGGAAGGAATTACATTAGCAAAAATGACTGTCCAAAAGAAGCTTATTTACGGTGAGGAGGACAAACGATTACTCAGAATATAGAGTATACGTCAAGCAATAAAATGTTTGATATTCGAAATGCCAAAAACTTTTCGTACAAAAATCCAGACAGAAGGCCATATAACAGGAATGTTAGCGATAAAACTGATTTCAGTTTTGACTTTATTGAATACTTCGAAACATTCAGATTTGGCGACCAATCGAGAAACAAATGTATCAATGGGTTTATTCTTACATTAGGGTGTTTCCTCGATTTAAGCCGACATTTTATCAGAAAGTATACCAAAAAAAATTTCATTTTGCTCGGGAAATTTAACCAGGATGGTTCAAACTATCACTGATTTTTAAGAAAATAATAACGATTAAATATAACTCAGCGAATCAAAATCGTGAAAGCACTTTTAGATTTTTAAATAACTTTTTTGTTGTATAAAAACCAAAAGCAGACAACGGTTGGTGCAAAATATGAAATTGGAAAAATTAACAACCTAAGCAAAATTCAATAATAGAAAAAGTGTAACTTAACGACAATAACATAAATTTTTATATTAACTTTTTTTTTATATACTTACTATTTGTTAACAAAATTTGTATTTTTTTATTATTATTTATTAATCTTTAAATTTTATATTGGTATATTTTTTAACGACAATGACAAAATTTTTTAATGTTAAATACTGTATAAAAATTATTAAATCAAATTTAAAAGGCCCTTCTCAGGGCCGCCAAGTAAATTCAAAAAGAGTTTTTTTTTTTACAAATATTTTATTTTTTTTAAGACAACAATATAAATTTTTGTGCTAATTATTTCTTTTACATACAATTACATATTAACTTTTCATAAATCAAATTTTCATTTTACATTTATTTATTAATCAGCATTTTTCTACAAGCAAGCAGTGAGTGTGTGTTGTATGTGCGCAACATAAATTTCAAAAATCGTAAATTTTTGGTCGTAACTGTTGGAGCAAAAAAAATTTCCGTATTTATGGAACAAGATTTTGTTCCAGCAACACGCTCCTCCTTTTCAATTTTCGAGTGCATGTATATACGCCTCTTGCCTCTGTACATCCTCATTATATATGGTCCTTGGTATGAACTCAGTTGGTCGTCTTGTCAGCTGGCTCGTGCCTCGTTTAAACTCTGCCATTATTTATAGACACAAATTATCGGTCGATATTAAAAGGCATGTCTAGGTCAAGTACATTAAATAGAAAACTATTTTTTTCTTCAGATTGCTATTTTTAGGTTTAGGTATAGTGTAACACATTGACCAAAAGGCCTATTGTCAAAATTTTCCATGACCTATTCTGATCACAGAAACGAGAGACCAGGAATTATCTCACACAGTAATTGAATCGTGTCAAGGGCTGACACCAAATGTCGTCCACATCAATAGCATCCAATTTAGGCAGAAAGAACTCTATTATCATGTCGCCATATTGAGCAACAGTAACAGTCGCTAATATACCAGCCTCATTTTCAAAGAAGCATGGTGCATTGATGCCACCAGTCCTAAATCCGCATCAAACAGGGAAACGCTGTGAATACATTTAGTTTTCGGCATACATATGTGGGTTCTGAACCCTAACAGCGGAATTTTTGACGATTAACGAAGATGAAAATGTTACCTCATCGCTTAGGATGAATTTGTTCGAAATGTCAGCATCCACTAGTCAAATTATCCATTCAAAGAACTATCTTCGCTATGCATGATCATAGGGTTTCTCTCCTTGCATCAACTAAACTTTATAATCGTGGAGTAGAGAGCTTCCTGAAATTTTCAATTCTTGTACACGACGCCAAATTGATGTTCTTGGACGTTTACCAACACCCTTCTGTACTGCTTCAAATGGCTTGTTTTTGGACAACTAGTTTGCTTAGCATCACCAATTGATATAGTCTGCCAAAATTTTTCAATCCCCCTCTTCCCAGATTGACGACTATATTCGGAAAGAAATTTTCGAAGTGTAGCCGCCAAATTTTCATTATTTTTGAAATATTCTTCAGCAATGAAAACGCGTTGTTCTATAGTGGAGAAATAGTTTTTGATGATTTTCCTGTTTTTAAACGCACTATATTTCCGGTGCTATGGAAACAAAAAAGTTGCAAATATACTATTTTCATTATACACGAAAACTCTGCCAAACTACAGGAAATTCGGTGGGGGCAGTATTTTTAGTACAATATCATATAATACATTGTGATAACTTCGAGAAGATCGGTCCAAAAGTGTAGCATCCTATTAAATAAAAACAAACGGACAAAGAAACACATCTTCAATTAGAATCAATAGCGTTTTCCCTTCACTCTTAAAAAACAACTTGTCAAAGTAGTAAAAATAACTAAAAAATCGTTTATTTAATGGACTAACAAATTTCAATTGACAAAAATTTAAAAAAATAGTAATTCCCGCCGTGCGTTGCCTATCGAAATAATTTAAATGACAAAAAACACCTAGCCAAACCGCAATTAATAGGGTAATTGTACGGTTACGGCAACAACGCTCAGTGTCAGAATTGCCACGAACAGGAACACCGAGAATAGTATAGAACCGACTGAACATTGATCGTATACGGGACAGTGTTTCCATTTTAGTAGATATGTGGATAAGCAAAATATGTATGCGATTTCGAAGTACTGCAAACACCAGAAATATTCACCAGCACCAACTGCATTCATCTAAGTATACAGTATTGTGTGGAGTGAGAATGCACTCATTGAGAACGCATTGACGGTGAATAGGGACAGGTACCGTACTGTGATTAAAAATTTTGTACACCCTGTGGCAGCCAACAATTTGTTTCAGCAGGATGGAGCAACAGCTCATGTGGCCCGTGCCACAATTACTCTTCAAAATGACATGTTTGAGAATCGAATTATGTTAAGAAATTCATTCTCACAGAATGAGTGTAAGTGAACATGCCTCAAACTACAGAGCAGTTAAGCACAACATTAAAGTTGAGATAAGGGCTTGTGTGATGATGCTTTGCATGTGCTATGATTTTTTTTTCTCATAATTAAAATTTAAACATTTCAAAGTTATTATTGTATATAAAAACTATATATACATATCTATAATATTAATAGGCCAGGCGATTTCTTGTTACCGATGTTTTGTTCTACCGTTTTATCCCGATTTTGACCAAACGTATATTATTTGAAAGGTATTTCTTTTTGGCTGTTCAGCAGATTTACAGATTTAAAATTATTTTTCTTTATTTTATTTAAATTGCATTTAAAGTGGCTACTAACACATACATAAAATTATACATATGCTATGTGTGTGTTTATTAAATTTGTTAATGTGTTTGTTAATGAGTTTATTTTCTTCATTCATAATAATAATAAACCAAAATAGTGTTGGTTTGTGAATTGGCTAAGTTGAAAAATAAAGTTACCTAGAAATTGCACTGGAATTTAGAGCGCGGGAATCGGCTAGTTCGAATAAATCTGTGGTCACAAGCGATAACTGTCTAAGTCGACTAAGTCCAACGATTTGAGTTATGTATGCTATCATATTCTACTAAAAACGCTTTATATTTACGTGAAATCCCCATTTCTCTAACACTGTTTATTAAAAAGTTATTAATAAAATCATTCTGACCTAAGTCATAATGAAGTCCCATTACATTTATATAAAAAGTTATTTTTCTCAAAAGCATGATTTCCGACTTAGGCGTTTAATGCTTGTAACCACAGAAACATGGATGGTTTATCATCCCGTAAGACGCCAAAGAGCGCGCACCGAACAAGCTGTAACCGCTATGCAGGAAAGCATTGAAGACAAGCCGCATCAATCAATTCATCGCCGTTCTAAGCAAATGGGGATGTGTTCATCCATCTTGTGGAAGATTTTACGAAAGAATATTGATTTACGCCGCCAATTCGGCCAATGTGCTGAAGAGCAAATTTATATTGATTTTCCATACAAAATTTTGTTCAGCAATGAAATTCTTTTTTGGTTGAATGGGTTCATAAATAAGCAAAATTGTCACATTTGGAGTAAAGAAAATTCACAAGCTTCTGTCCAAACACCATTAAATTTACCGAAAATTATTTTTGGGTCGCTTTATAGGTCGCCGGAGTCATTGGTACGTATGTCATTAAAAACGATGATGGGCAGAATGTTACTGTTAACGGTGAACGGTATAAAGTTTTTACGTACCTCAATTAGCTGGCATTAAATTTGCTAACATGTGGCTTTAACTGGACGAAGCAGCATGCCATACAGCGGACGCTATAATTAATTTACTCAAAAAAACTTTTACTCATAAAGGTCCTGTCAATTGTTCCAAGATCGTTAGTTGGTCCAAGATTAATTTCTTTGAGTTTATGTAAACTCACTCGTCTACGCCTGTAAACCAGAGACAATATAACACATGTAGATTAGTGCTGGGCACACACATATTATCACATATTGCACTTGTGTGCGAAGCAGAAAGAAGCGAAGTTCAACTTGATACTCTCCTGTTGTACACTGCAAAAATTGTTCGATTAACGAAAATAAAATAATTTTTTTTTTAGTATTTTAATTTAATTTCAATTGTTTTAATAATAATAATAATAATAATAATAATAATAATAATAATAATAATAATAATAATAATAATAATAATAATAATAATAATAATAATAATAATAATAATAATAATAATAATAATAATAATAATAATAATAATAATAATAATAATAATAATAATAATAATAATAATAATAATAATAATAATAATAATAATAATAATAATAATAATAATAATAATAATAATAATAATAATAATAATAATAATAATAATAATAATAATAATAATAATAATAATAATAATAATAATAATAATAATAATAATAATAATAATAATAATAATAATAATAATAATAATAATAATAATAATAATAATAATAATAATAATAATAATAATAATAATAATAATAATAATAATAATAATAATAATAATAATAATAATAATAATAATAATAATAATAATAATAATAATAATAATAATAATAATAATAATAATAATAATAATAATAATAATAATAATAATAATAATAATAATAATAATAATAATAATAATAATAATAATAATAATAATAATAATAATAATAATAATAATAATAATAATAATAATAATAATAATAATAATAATAATAATAATAATAATAATAATAATAATAATAATAATAATAATAATAATAATAATAATAATAATAATAATAATAATAATAATAATAATAATAATAATAATAATAATAATAATAATAATAATAATAATAATAATAATAATAATAATAATAATAATAATAATAATAATAATAATAATAATAATAATAATAATAATAATAATAATAATAATAATAATAATAATAATAATAATAATAATAATAATAATAATAATAATAATAATAATAATAATAATAATAATAATAATAATAATAATAATAATAATAATAATAATAATAATAATAATAATAATAATAATAATAATAATAATAATAATAATAATAATAATAATAATAATAATAATAATAATAATAATAATAATAATAATAATAATAATAATAATAATAATAATAATAATAATAATAATAATAATAATAATAATAATAATAATAATAATAATAATAATAATAATAATAATAATAATAATAATAATAATAATAATAATAATAATAATAATAATAATAATAATAATAATAATAATAATAATAATAATAATAATAATAATAATAATAATAATAATAATAATAATAATAATAATAATAATAATAATAATAATAATAATAATAATAATAATAATAATAATAATAATAATAATAATAATAATAATAATAATAATAATAATAATAATAATAATAATAATAATAATAATAATAATAATAATAATAATAATAATAATAATAATAATAATAATAATAATAATAATAATAATAATAATAATAATAATAATAATAATAATAATAATAATAATAATAATAATAATAATAATAATAATAATAATAATAATAATAATAATAATAATAATAATAATAATAATAATAATAATAATAATAATAATAATAATAATAATAATAATAATAATAATAATAATAATAATAATAATAATAATAATAATAATAATAATAATAATAATAATAATAATAATAATAATAATAATAATAATAATAATAATAATAATAATAATAATAATAATAATAATAATAATAATAATAATAATAATAATAATAATAATAATAATAATAATAATAATAATAATAATAATAATAATAATAATAATAATAATAATAATAATAATAATAATAATAATAATAATAATAATAATAATAATAATAATAATAATAATAATAATAATAATAATAATAATAATAATAATAATAATAATAATAATAATAATAATAATAATAATAATAATAATAATAATAATAATAATAATAATAATAATAATAATAATAATAATAATAATAATAATAATAATAATAATAATAATAATAATAATAATAATAATAATAATAATAATAATAATAATAATAATAATAATAATAATAATAATAATAATAATAATAATAATAATAATAATAATAATAATAATAATAATAATAATAATAATAATAATAATAATAATAATAATAATAATAATAATAATAATAATAATAATAATAATAATAATAATAATAATAATAATAATAATAATAATAATAATAATAATAATAATAATAATAATAATAATAATAATAATAATAATAATAATAATAATAATAATAATAATAATAATAATAATAATAATAATAATAATAGTAATAATAATAACAATAATAATAATAATAATAATAATAATAATAATAATATTTTTTTTTTTTTTTTTTTTATTTATTTAATTATTTTATTGAAAGCATAGTTTACTGATAATGACCTTGCGAAGCCGTTTTGGCTTGTCTGCAGGTACAGTATACAAATTAAAAGCTTAAAAACTATGTAAATTCATTGCATTCATTGCATTTTTTTTTAAATAAATTCATTATATAATTTAAGTTTAAAAAAGAAAAGTTTTTGAAAGGTCTGAACTCAAGAAATTTTAATATTGAAAATTGAAAATTGCTTATTGCGTATTTATAAAAAACTGTTTAAATAATTTTTTTCTTAAGTTGCAATTTGATGAAATGTTTAACAACTCAAGTGGCATCGTATTAAATATTGTAGGTAGTACGACAGCCAATGTGTTTTTTCCATAATTGTTTTTGTATTTCGGAATTGTGTATCTTCCTTCCGAATTCCGTCCTGTTTGGTAGTTGTGATTAATTTTATTGAGGAACCGAGAATCTTTGCCGAATTCAATAGCGAGTGTTGTATAGTAGATATTTTTTATATTTAACATTTTAATATCTTTCAGGGATCTATTTATGTTACTGATTCCGTTGTTGTTGGTAGGGTTGTTGGTGTTGTTGTTGGCGTAGTTGTTGGTGTTGTTGTTGATGTTGTTATTAGTGGTGTTGTTCGTGTTGTTGCTGGTATTGTTGCTTGTAGGATTGTTGGTGGTGCTATTGGCATTGTTGTTGTTGGCGTTAATGTTTTCGCAGTTGTTGGTGTTTTTGTTGGTGTTGTTGTTCGTGTTGTTGTTGCTGTTGTTGCTTGTAGGATCGTTGGTGTTTGTTGTGTTGTTGGTGCCGTTGTGCTCGGCGTTGTTGTTGGTGTTGTTGATGTCGGTGTCGTTGTTGTTGTTACCGGTGTTATTGTTGTTGTTTATGGTGTTATTGCTGTGGAGTGTAAAATTTGTTGAAAAATTTGAGACGATTGACGGATTTATGATTGTTAAATTGTTTTCGTTGGCCCCAATGTTGATGTCGCTGTTGTTGTTTGTAGTAGTATTAGCTGTTTGGTGGGTTTGTGAGTGTATCGTTGTATCAAGTATTTTAACTAAATGGTTTTGTGTTTGCTGAAGTTTTCTACAATAGCTGGAGCTTCCCCAAGCTGCGATACCATGTCGTAATTTAGATTCTACTAACGCAAAATATGCCTGCCTAAGTACCATTATATTAGAACAGAATCTCAAATGGAATAGCATATACGACGCTTTCCTTAGATTTTTCCTGAGATCTTCTATGTGATAATGCCATTTAAAATTATGGTCCACAATTACTCCAAGGTATTTGTAAGAGTTTACAATTTCAACTATTGTATTGCATTGGTCAACATCGCAGTTGATGCTTGTTCTTTCTGTATCGTGTAAACATTCTGCGCAGTGAACTTTGAGTTTTATGTCAAAGTAACGGGAGTGTGGTGGTTTGATATGCATTAATTTTGTTTTTGATGCATTTATTATTAAACCATGATCATGGCACCATCTTTGAGCCTTCTCCAATTGGATTTGCATAATTTTTGAGGCAGTTTCGACGTTTTTGTGTGCAACTACAATAGTTGTATCGTCTGCATATGTATAGGTTTTGCTGTTATCAAGAGTGTCTATCAGTTCATTTGAATATATAATAAATAAAATTGGGCCTAATTTAGAACCTTGTGGCACTCCATAATCCATTGTCATTTCTTGGCTAAGGCTACCAGATACTTTTACCGAAAACTTTCTAAATTTGAGGTAGTTTTCAAAAAATTTTAGACAGCTACCACGTATTCCTATTTTTTCCATTGTAGATAAGAGTTTGACATGTGAGAGTGTGTCAAATGCTTTGCTAAAGTCAATAAACAAAGTTAGGCAATGGTTGTTTTTACCTAACTGTTCATTAATGTAATTAGCAAAGTTTCCAAGCAGTTTGTTTATATTTTTTCCTTTTTGGAAACCAAATTGATGTGGGTTGATAACTCTGTATTTTTCTATAAATTTATTTAATCGTTTAACTATTATGTCTTCCATAATCTTTTCAAGGACTGGCAATATTGATATGGGTCGATAATTATTAAAATCCGTTTTGCATCCATTTTTATATATTGGTCGTATACAAGAAACTTTGAAGATATCAGGAACTATTGAAGTGTTTATAATGAGATTTATTAATTTAGTTATAACTGGAGCCATCACATGAGCATTATTTTTCAGATCAATAGGTCTAATACCATCAGCACCTGCACTTTTGTTCGTGTTCAATGTTTTGATTATTGCATAAACCTCTTCTTCACATGTTTCAGCTAGGTAAAAAGAATTCCCAAGTACCCGAGGAGTGTGACATGCAACGTTCACATCACATTTATGTATTATTTTTTCAATGTTTTGTTTAAAATTGACCGCAAATGAATCACATATATCGTTTTTACTTGTTGTTTTAAAATTTTTAAGAATTATTTCATCAATTTTATTAGATTTTTTTCCTAAAATTTCATTTATTAATTGCCATGTTACACGAATGTTATTTCTGTTTTCAAAAAAACTTATTTTTGTAATAATTGTTTTTGAAATAATTTAGTTTTTTATTAAGCATATTTCTATATTTTTTGTATTGAGTTTCATATGTTTTATTATTTTTATTTAATAACCATTTTTTATAAAGTTTATCCCTATATTCACAGCACTTTATTAAATTGTCGTTTATCCAAGGATTAGGTATTCTGTTTTTGCGTTTATTTGTATCTACCGTAGATTTTTCGTATATTTCTTTGAATTTATTATTTATCAAATTTAACATTATATTTGGATTTGTTTGATTTTCAACTTCATCCCAATTTGTTGTACATATCTGTTGGTTAACTTTAAACTTTCTTATATTTGTTTGCTGGGTATAACCTATTGCCTCTTCATTAAAAATTTGATCAGAGAGACAGTACACAATAGCATAATGATCTGAGGTATTTGCTGTTATTATTGAGACATATTCTTGTTTGTTTAAATGTTTATTTCTTACAAAGAGATGGTCAATACAAGTTTTCGTATTTTTATTTATGTCCTCTCTTGTGTAGTCGTTTATTAAACTTTTCATTCCATTGGAGGCTAGCATATCTAGGTAGTTTGTTACTGTGTAATTACTTTTTAAGAGATCAATGTTAATGTCTCCTGTAATTATAATGTTTTGTTTATTTGTTGTTCTAAGTAGATCGTCTAGCTCTTTAATACAAACGTTAACATTAAGAGACGGTGGCCGATAAATTGCTAAAAGTGTAATGTTATTAGTTGTTTGTATGTTGATCTGCATAGATTCAAATGAGACCGTACTTGTTGTTATTTTTGTGAATGTGATATTCTCTTTGACAAATATATGTATTCCTCCTCCTCCTCCGCTTCCTCTATTTATGAATATTGAGTTGAAACCATTTATATTGTAAAAGGGACTTTCTTCCTTAGTTAGATTTGTTTCTACGATCACTATTATTTTGAACCTGTTAATAATACCATGTATTGACAATAAAAAAGTGTTGAAATTTGTGCGCATTGAGCGAATATTTAACATTATCAATGAAATGGGATAACTTAAATATGAATTATTTATTTGGTTAAAGTTTTCTAAGTATATGTCCGTATTATTCATTTTAATGTTTGTTTTTATAAAGAAAAAGTTGAATGTATGATGTTTTTAATTAATTTAATTTATATCACTTGTGTTTGAAATGAAACAATGAAACAAATTAACGAATTGGGAAACTTAAATGTTTTTGATAATAATAATAATAATAATAATAATAATAATAATAATAATAATAATAATAATAATAATAATAATAATAATAATAATAATAATAATAATAATAATAATAATAATAATAATAATAATAATAATAATAATAATAATAATAATAATAATCATAATCATAATAATAATAATAATAATAATAATAATAATAATAATAATAATAATAATAATAATAATAATAATAATAATAATAATAATAATAATAATAATAATAATAATAATAATAATAATAATAATAATAATAATAATAATAATAATAATAATAATAATAATAATAATAATAATAATAATAATAATAATAATAATAATAATAATAATAATAATAATAATAATAATAATAATAATAATAATAATAATAATAATAATAATAATAATAATAATAATAATAATAATAATAATAATAATAATAATAATAATAATAATAATAATAATAATAATAATAATAATAATAATAATAATAATAATAATAATAATAATAATAATAATAATAATAATAATAATAATAATAATAATAATAATAATAATAATAATAATAATAATAATAATAATAATAATAATAATAATAATAATAATAATAATAATAATAATAATAATAATAATAATAATAATAATAATAATAATAATAATAATAATAATAATAATAATAATAATAATAATAATAATAATAATAATAATAATAATAATAATAATAATAATAATAATAATAATAATAATAATAATAATAATAATAATAATAATAATAATAATAATAATAATAATAATAATAATAATAATAATAATAATAATAATAATAATAATAATAATAATAATAATAATAATAATAATAATAATAATAATAATAATAATAATAATAATAATAATAATAATAATAATAATAATAATAATAATAATAATAATAATAATAATAATAATAATAATAATAATAATAATAATAATAATAATAATAATAATAATAATAATAATAATAATAATAATAATAATAATAATAATAATAATAATAATAATAATAATAATAATAATAATAATAATAATAATAATAATAATAATAATAATAATAATAATAATAATAATAATAATAATAATAATAATAATAATAATAATAATAATAATAATAATAATAATAATAATAATAATAATAATAATAATAATAATAATAATAATAATAATAATAATAATAATAATAATAATAATAATAATAATAATAATAATAATAATAATAATAATAATAATAATAATAATAATAATAATAATAATAATAATAATAATAATAATAATAATAATAATAATAATAATAATAATAATAATAATAATAATAATAATAATAATAATAATAATAATAATAATAATAATAATAATAATAATAATAATAATAATAATAATAATAATAATAATAATAATAATAATAATAATAATAATAATAATAATAATAATAATAATAATAATAATAATAATAATAATAATAATAATAATAATAATAATAATAATAATAATAATAATAATAATAATAATAATAATAATAATAATAATAATAATAATAATAATAATAATAATAATAATAATAATAATAATAATAATAATAATAATAATAATAATAATAATAATAATAATAATAATAATAATAATAATAATAATAATAATAATAATAATAATAATAATAATAATAATAATAATAATAATAATAATAATAATAATAATAATAATAATAATAATAATAATAATAATAATAATAATAATAATAATAATAATAATAATAATAATAATAATAATAATAATAATAATAATAATAATAATAATAATAATAATAATAATAATAATAATAATAATAATAATAATAATAATAATAATAATAATAATAATAATAATAATAATAATAATAATAATAATAATAATAATAATAATAATAATAATAATAATAATAATAATAATAATAATAATAATAATAATAATAATAATAATAATAATAATAATAATAATAATAATAATAATAATAATAATAATAATAATAATAATAATAATAATAATAATAATAATAATAATAATAATAATAATAATAATAATAATAATAATAATAATAATAATAATAATAATAATAATAATAATAATAATAATAATAATAATAATAATAATAATAATAATAATAATAATAATAATAATAATAATAATAATAATAATAATAATAATAATAATAATAATAATAATAATAATAATAATAATAATAATAATAATAATAATAATAATAATAATAATAATAATAATAATAATAATAATAATAATAATAATAATAATAATAATAATAATAATAATAATAATAATAATAATAATAATAATAATAATAATAATAATAATAATAATAATAATAATAATAATAATAATAATAATAATAATAATAATAATAATAATAATAATAATAATAATAATAATAATAATAATAATAATAATAATAATAATAATAATAATAATAATAATAATAATAATAATAATAATAATAATAATAATAATAATAATAATAATAATAATAATAATAATAATAATAATAATAATAATAATAATAATAATAATAATAATAATAATAATAATAATAATAATAATAATAATAATAATAATAATAATAATAATAATAATAATAATAATAATAATAATAATAATAATAATAATAATAATAATAATAATAATAATAATAATAATAATAATAATAATAATAATAATAAAATTAATTTTAAAAATTAACGTTCAGCTAACTCATCCAAATTGATGTCTCCTATGTACTCCTTAATGCGTACATTTAGTACAGCTTGTACATTTCGTTTTTTAAGTTTGGATATTTATTATCATCCATGTGCGTCCAAAACTTTTCTCCATAAAATTTCAAAATCATCCCGCAATTTTTTAAGCTCTTCTTCCTGTTCTTCTATTTCAGAAATAAATAGATAATCATGTAATTCTACAAGCTTTTCAATACATTTGAAATCTTGAAACCTAACTTCATAATTCTTCTTTAGAGACTCGACGATTTCGGCATAGTTTTGTATTTTAACAAAACTCTTAATATTAAATTTTGAACAGATTGACGACGTTTTTTTAGGTTGACAAAGTTATTACTTTGGAGTTGGTGGGTTAATAAAATCAGTTTTCTATAAAAATGGTATATTATGGTTGCTAATTGAAAATTTTTTATAATTTTGCCTTGAAGAGTTAAGTTAAGTTAATTTAATATTTCAGTGATATCGCATAAGCACGCCAAGTCTAATAGAAAGTCGGGGTCTTCCAGTACACGAATAAGCTCTTCGGTGTCCTGTTTTGGTAAAGTTTTAAAAAATATGACAGTTTCTTTTCTTAAATTAAAAAGTCGGTCTAAGCATTTGCCTCGATTAAGCCACCGAACTTCTGTATACAACAAAAGATCACCATACTCTGAATGTAGATTTTCTAGAAAATCTTTAAATTTTCTATGAGTCACTGAATTGTGTCCTCCTCTTATTTTGTTTATAATTTTAACAGCAATGTTCATTGTGCTAGTCACACTTAATTCTTTAGGGAAAAGGGCTTGCTGATGTATTACACAATGTAGAGCTGGGCAATAGATTTGTTTTTTGTGAAAAAACCCCAAAATACCCTTATTTTTCCCTCTCATTACTTCAGCACCATCTGTGCATATTAAACTTAGTTTTCTTTTGTCCACAATTGAAAACACCTTCAAGTCTACTGCGTCATACAAAACTTGGCCCATAACATGACCATGAATAGAAACTAAATCTAAAACTTCTTCAAAGCTTGCTAAATTTACATCTACCGTTTTAATGCAAATAATAAGCTGGCAAATATTATTAATATCTGTGCTCTCATCTAGCGAAATCGAAAAATATTTAAAATTTTTAGTCTGTCTTAAGCTGCAGAATGGATAAATTGACTTAAATCTCCACCTCGTTTTGAGTATTGATAATAAATTTAAACAAAATATTTGAGAAAGTAAACACTTTGTTGAACTTAATACCAAATTATTTCAGCAAATTCTTTGGGTTGATCTGGATTTTTGTTTATTCCAAGAGTTTGAATAAGGAACTCTCTCACATTAGAAATTCGCGCTCCAGCGAGAAAAGATCGTTTTCGTCTTTTCTATTATTTCGGATAAAAGAAAACACATTTCGGTGTTTGCTTTTCGGTCATCGTGGTTGCTGATCGGCATGCATTTAGGTTATATACCTACATGCATGCGTTTCCGGTTATATGACATAATTAGTTAATTTAGTTTAAGTTTTTGCAAATTAAATAGCTCGCCCTAACCTCCATTGCGAAGTTAATGGCTGGGTGGCTATACACATTATATCATGCTAATTGGATATGGCTGTATAGTTTCTTTTAACTGGCCAAATAATTCTTCATTGCAGCCGTATACGGAAAATAAATTTTTTTTTTTACATACTAAAAGGGAGTTTTCACTATTTACACAATACAATACAAAATCTAACCCATTGATGCCAATTTTTGATTTTGAATAAAATCATGTTAATAAAATATATTTTCATTGCCTCCAAATACTACTATCTGGGAATTATTATCGAACTTAAATTTTTTGGATTTACCTTGCATACCATGAAGTCAAATTTTGAAGTCATCATGAACACTGGTTCAAACTAGGGATGCCAAACGCAAAAACCCAAATGTCCCAAAAATTTCAAATAAAATAATTTGTTATCTTTATTTTCTGAAAACCTTAAAATGTTCATCCAAAAAAATTTTCAAAAATAATACATATATAAAATAACATTCTCATCAAACTGCGCTTTATTTATGTAACAATTTTTATGTTTGCAATTCTTAAATCTGTGGTTTTCTAGAATAACCGCGTATGTTATAAAATCAAAATATTCAGGGGAGCCAATAAAGGTTATATTTGAAATTATGGGCTCCATAAAGTTTTTAGACCTTTTTTTTAACAGTCCTGTAGATATGGGCAATAAATATTTTATATAAAATATTGAGTCAAAAATCTTCAGAGGAATAGATCCTAGAGAAGGACGAAACAATATGTAAATAACACTTAAAGTGTGTGCAGATAAAACAACTTATGTCGACTAAAGTCGTTTTCTTTCAAAAAGAAAACTACCAATGCAACCACCCATGTAGACATAAGTTGTTGTTGCTTGCAAAATGGATTTTTTTTGTTCGTCAACAAAAAGTTAACGGGACTTAGGATGAGAATATAACATCGTATCAAGAATAATAGTGACAAAAAATAACAGAAATAAACACACAAATTTTTATAAGTGGTTATAAGCTGAAATATAATCCAAAATTGTTTTGCTTTTTTTCATTAATAAGAACGTATGTCGCTAAGTGTCGTTTTCTGAGAAAATAATTTGTCAGCGATCAAACGTAGGTTGACATACGTCGATAGTGCTGCAAATTTATTTAATAAACATTTAAGTTACGTCGTTATTTAAAGAAAATTCTCAGAAATGGTCAATTTTTTTTTTTAAATTTAACACATGTAAAGCGCGTTAAAAATTAATATATTTGGCATCGTTAACTCAAAACTGACAAATCTGGACATACGCGGTTATTCCAGAAAACCACAGAAATATCATATGAGGTTTTCTAAACTTCATTGAATTTAAATTAATGTTTTCTTATCCTGAAATGATATTAAAGTCTCCTCAATCGCAATATTTTTTTTTTTAATTTCAGTTGATTTTTAAAATTTAAACATATTTGGTGTTTTCTTAATTCCAATTTGTGTTTAAAGAATAAAATTTATATTTTAAGAATTAAATTGATGTTTTCTAAATTTCCAGTTAATATGCCAACCTTATGGACATATTTGTAAAAGTATAATGGAAAAACGTTGATATTAATGTTAAAATAGAAATAACGATTCCAAAGCTAATTAGAACAAAAATTGCGACGCCATCTACTGTGGCATAGCAGCACTGAGCGAAATGAAGTTTGATATCTAATTGAAAATGTTAAATAAATTAATACATAAAATTTTGTTTGGTAAATTTACATTGCTTTTTTTTATTAACAACTAGGTAGTTGAACATTTTTTACTTTAGATGTTGATGAATTTTTACTCCCTTTACAATAACTCGAAGTGTCTGCTTGCCGGAAAAATTTTGGATTGATTTTTAACCCATTTCCCGTGACCCAATCGATCTGAAACTTTGCAGGCTGGCTCGTGGCGATGACAAAAATGATCTAACAAATTTTTTTAGTGATGCCAAAACAATGGAAACTTTAAAATTTTTCTACCGGAGTTGACAAAAAAATTTACAAATGGTTAGTTTTTATAATATTATTACCACAACGACCACAAAAACAACAAGTCCAGCTATGACAACAATACAACTCTTAGAATAACAACAAGAACAATATAGAAACATCATATTTTTCAATTTTTTTTTACTCTTTCAGAGATTTCCCTGGACCTGTTCCACCGACTTTAATTATTTTTAAAACAGAAAACCTCCCATGATATTGTGAATCATTCTCACTTAAAATGATCACCCTAGCTGTCCTACTGAGGCCGTGTTCGTGACAAGAACAACATAGAAAATATTATTTTTTCAAGACTATTCAACCTATTCAACCGATTTGGCCGATTTTAAACAGCAATCTTCTCAGAAAGACAGTGAATCATTTTTTATGCAAACGAGCACCCTGGCTGTCCGATTGAAGTTTTCATCGTGATTTCTATAGGCAGACAGACGGAAAAACGGACATCGCTATATCAACTCCGCTTGTTATAAGGATCACAAATATATATATTTTATGAGGTCCAGAATATTTTTTCTTATTATTACAAACGGAATGACAAACTTATATATACCCTCTGCACACTGGGGTGGAGGGTATAAAAACTGTAAAAAAAAAACAGTAATTATTTTATTATTTATAACCTATACCACTATGTAGTTTGGGTATAATGCTTTTGTGCTGCTCTTTGTAACTACCCCAAAAAATATTTGACCTTATCCCATCTTTTATTATACCGATCAACTCAGAATCACTTTCTGAGTCGAATTAGCGATGTCCGTCCGTCCGTCTGTCCATCTGTCCGTCCGTCCGTCTGTTCTTCTGTGTGCTCATGTAAACCTTGTAGCCAAACTACAGCTCGCAAATATGAAATTTAGTATTTAAGCATCTACCGGCCATAGGATGAACGCTATTGAAACTGCTGAAATTCTGTCCATGTTTAAACCTAGTCCCCATCAAATGACCCTATGAAATCGACATGAATTACCATAAGATCCAAATTATTATATAGATCTCAGTTAAATTGGGTTTGTGAGTCTTTATTACATCCATTAATCAGTAGTCCAAAAATAAACCCCATAGGACCATTCTTGGTCATAGCCCTTATATAAAGCTGCTTCCCGATCTTCACTTAAATCTATCAAAAAACAAAAATATTGCACAGATTTTTCTCAAATTTGGTTTGTGTATGTTATTGCAAAAAATGAGTGACCTTACCTGATATGGTCAGGATCGGTCCGTTTTTCGACCTAGTCCCCATATAAATATAGCATCCGATATGAACTTTTTCATATTCAAAGGAAAAAACAATTAATAACAATGCCACTCAAATTTGGTTTATGTTTATTTTCTATACCCAATTAGTTGGACCTAAGAGATAGGGTCTCTAAACGCTTGGTATAGGGTATCGTATAGTCGGTCTAGGCCGACTATAATTGTCTTACTTGTTTAATTTTACATTTGTTGTTTTTTCTTTTCTTCTTTTTTGTGAAAATTGCAAAAGCAAAAGATTTATATATTATAGTAACTTCGAAACTCAATTCTAATAATATAACCTGATTTTATACCCAGATTTTATGCCATTGCGTGTGTTCGTAAAATAAATGTAAATTATATCAATACATGCCAGAGTGTGCGTTATAGATGTTGACATAATCAGCAATTGTTAACAAATATTTACATAAACATTATTTTTCTTACAAAATTCACACTTTGATTTTACCTTTAACACACATTCCAACACCCTCACTTACATTGTAAGTATTTAAATGTGGAATTAAATCAGTTTCCATTTAATTAAGTTGTACCGTATATGTATATACAACCACACACATATCAACATATTGCTGAAAATTAATCTTATCCAGTTATCAAAATGTATGCAGAATCTGTAATAAATTTATGATAATATTACAACAACTTTTCAGAATAATG
Source organism: Cordilura impudica (assembly GCA_963682025.1). Classification (NCBI taxonomy): domain Eukaryota; kingdom Metazoa; phylum Arthropoda; class Insecta; order Diptera; family Scathophagidae; genus Cordilura; species Cordilura impudica. The sequence goes on along the minus strand of OY821517.1, from coordinate 263,560,114 downwards.
TTAATATTATGACAACGCACAACTGTTATGTAGAAATTTTTATGAATTTGATGTTCATTAACTTTAAATGTTAAATTATAGTAGGAATTTATAAATTGCTAATAAATTTAAGGAAATTTCTTGTTTTATTTTGTAAAGCATATTGTGTTTAACTTTTTGCTAGATATTTTTCATGTAACATAGACGTTTATTAAAATTCTTAAATAACTTGTTATCATGTTCTTATTTACACACACAAACGGCCTGAAGAGTTCATTAGTATGCACTATCGGGTAAATGTGCAATATTTTGAGAAATCCAATTTGCTGATTAAAGAACCAGCTACAATTTAAATTTCCTCCATAACTTCTATTTTATACGCTACACGACTCTGTGGTCAAGTTATGTGAAATGAGTTTGAGCCGCTGTCTTTAACTAACAAAATAACTTTATATTATGGACGACTCGCTTCATATTATGTCCGACCGTCTTGCCACAAATGCTAAGTCGCCAATGCAAAGCGTTTAAATAAAATTTTAAATTAGTGAAAAACTGTGCATATTTCTATCTCTACTCTAGCTCTAAAAATTTCTCTAAAATTCGATTTATATATGCATGTTGACCCAGTTTTGGACTTAGGAAACTAAATTCGTATATAAGGGAAAACCCACTATATATGTCTTACATTAGATTAGTTTTAATTATCTTTGACCTTTGAAATAATCAATAAATAATCACCTCGAGCTCAAAAATTTATTTATTTGTTGCTAAATGTCTTACTTAAAACTTTCGAAATTTATTCGATCTAAATTTGATGAACCCAAATGTATCAAATCAGCACTATCTATAATTATTATTATCAAAAATGTAACTTTATAACTAGTAAAATCTCACTAGAACTAATTAAGTAGTCAGAATTTTTTCAAATCATTACTTAATCTATTTGGACTTACTGATGAAATATCATAAATAATACAACTAAATCCATTTGACTTTTATCAAATTTCAGAGTAACAGAGAAGAGCAAAATTTCTGAAAATATATATAAATATCCATTTTTACATAATTTTCTGCGATGATTGCTCATTGTAGCTTGCTTGGTTGGATTGCATTTATCTACTCAGTTTTCTTTTGTAATTGTTTCTATTTTCGTTCTTTTCTTTCTCCTTTATTTTAATTATCAATAAAAGAACGATTAAAACCAATACCCACGTAGTTGTTGAGCAATCCTTTGCACATTTATTCAGTATTTGTTTGAACTGTTTAATTTCTTCCATTTTATTATTTATTTTCTTTTTTTCTTAAATTTTGTATAGAAAAAAAAGAACCAATTTTGTTAATTATGAAGGCGGCGTCTACAAAACACAGCCAATAATGTTGGGTGTTTGTCTTAATTGTGAAGAAGAATGAAAAATAACATTGAATATGTAAAGGATAAAAAAAAAGAAAATGTAACTACCACACGCAATGAAATTTTGCTGCTCCAACTATCTGCTATACAGATTTACTCGAATTAACTTTTCTTTGGTACAAAAGTTATGGGTTATTGATGGAAATCGGTACATGATCGGTCATAGCCATCATATAAACTTGATTTTAATTATCTTAATTTCCAGATTTTCATATATATTTTGATGAAATTTGTTTGTAATGTTTATTACATAGACAGTCCAAAAACAAGTAAGAAAATTATAGTCGGTCTAGACCGACCATACGATACCCTATACCATGCGTTTAGAGACCATTTCTCATAGGCCCAACTAACTGGATATAGAAAATATTCATAAAGCAAATTTGAGTGGGATTTTTATTAAGTTTTTTGGCTGCAGATATGAAAAAGTTCATATCGGATGCTATATCTATATGGGGACTATGCCCAAAAATCGACCGATCCTAACTATGTTTGGTAAAGTCTCTTGTATTTCGCAAAAATATATACAAACAAAATTTGAGAAGAATCAGTGCAATATTTTTGTTTCTTGATAGATTTAAGTGAAGATCGGGAAGCAGCTCTATATGGAGCCTATGACTAAGAGTTGTCCCATAGGGATCATTTTTGGACTACTGATTAATGGATGTAATAAACACATACAAACCCAATTTGACTAAGATTTATATGATAATTTGGATCTTATGACAATTTAAGTCGATTTCATAGGGGTCATTTATATGGGGGATAGGTCTGCAGATGGACCGATTCTCACCAATTCCAGCAGCGTTCATTCCATGGCCGATAAAAGCTTATATATCAAATTTCATCAAAATATATTCATATTTGCGACCTGCAGTTTGATTAAAAACTTCACATGGACACACAGACGGACGGACATCGTTAAATCGATTCAGTTAGTGGTTCTGATTCGATCGGTATAATAAAACATGGGTCTAGGTCAAATATTTTTGGTAGTTACGAACAGCAGCACAAAGTCATTATACCCAAACCACATAGTGGTATAGGGTATAAATACCTAATATTTTGATTAATTATCTTAAAAAATTGTAAAAAATTTAGCCAATTTGAAATCTATCCCTTTTTATCTCTTAGTGTTGAATATATTTCACATTTATATATTAACTGGTAAGGAAGTTAAACCTTAAACATTTCTAAATTTCGAGTTCAGCTCCGGGTTTTTGCACCAAAATAACAAACCTTAGGAATTGGCCTGTTTTAAATATAAGCTCAAAAAAATTAATAATTCTAACAATCAATAAACGTAGCTTACAATACACAGTACAACATTTTTGAAGTCATTGAGTGCAAACTCATTCTCGTGTGCGGCTTTTCGAAGTACTTAACGAAACTAACAAAACCCCCCAAGAAACTGCATCTAGCAACTCAAAGTTGCTAAAATATCGAAAAATTTTATCTACAAAGATCTCTTTTTGTAACTTTATTTCCATTAAGATAAAAAAATATTAGTTTTCCAGCTGTATTTTACATCGGAAAAAAATTCCAGAAATGTATGAAAAGTGAAGCCTGTGAAATTGATGCTCTTGGCTTTTTCATTTTATATGCACTTGCAACAACGCAATGTTTGGAAAAACTGCATAGTTAATGAACTAAATTCTCGAATTTCCGATTTAAAATACATGGTATAGTGAAAAAAAAAAATGAAAAAAATGCAAATTTTGACTTTTTTGCAATTTTGAGGCACTAGATGCATTTTTTTCGGGTCAGTTTGGTTTACACTTTTTTTCTCCAAATCTATAGCTCCAATTGAGCTGAAGACAGGAAAACAAAATTCTAGTTCGTTACCGAGATATAGCCGTGAGCAAAATTATATATCTTCGGAGAAATCAAGTTTTAGCCATAAAAATCCGAACAGCAACTTAACTAGCAAAACCAAAACGGGGTAAACTTTTTTACAAAACTTTGTACTCTTCCAAAAATATTAAATTTATTAGAAGCTAATTCAGATATAAACATTTAACATTTTAGTGCTGTAAGGCAATACTAAAATTGCCATGATTTTTAGTAAAAACTAATTTGCGATTTTAAATATCACATTTTTAAGCTCTCAAAACAATACATTAAAAATTTTTCTCTTTGGTCACCAATGACGGGATATTAGTAGTTTTTCTACTCTAATAGAAAAACAAGTAAGAAAATTATAGTCGGTCTAGACCGACTATACGATACCCTATAACATGCGTTTAGAAACCCTATCTCTTAGGCCCAACTAACTGGACATAGAAAATAAGCAAAAACGAAATTTGAGTGAGATTTTTATTAATTTTTTTGGCTGCAGATATGAAAAAGTTCAAATCGGATGCTATATCTATATAGGGACTAGGTCCAAAAATGGACCGATCCTGATCATGTTTGGTAAAGTCTCTTGTATTTTGCAAAAATATATACAAACAAAATTTGAGAGGAATTAGTGCAATATTTTTGTTTTTTAATAGATTTAAGTGAAGATCGGGAAGCAGCTCTATATGGGGTCAAAGGGATCATTTTTGGACTACTCATTAATGGATGTAATGAACGCATACAAACCCAATTTGAGTAAGATCTATATGACAATTTGGATCTTATGGCAATTTATGTCGATTTCATATGGGTAATTTGTATGGGAGCTAGGTCTGAACATGGACCGATTCCCACTTATATACCAAATTTCATCAAAATATATTCATATTTGCGACCTGCAGTTTGATTACAAGGTTTACACGGACACACAGACGGACGGACGCACGGACGGACATTGTTAAATCAACTCAGAAAGTGATTCTGATTCGATCGGTATAATTAAAGATGAGTCTATGACAAATATTTTTGGTTGTTACAAACAGCAGCACAAAGTCATTATACCCAAACCACATAGTGGTATAGGGTATAATAATGCAACTTTTCATATAGAAGCAATTCTTTCCATAAAAACCCAACATTGTTTAAATAAAAATCTCAATAAAAAAAAAAAATTTATAAATACTACCCAAAAAAGATAAGCGATTATCTTAAAATATAAATGGTATTAAGCTAACTATTAAATAAATATTTTTATTTAATAACGAATAATATTAATAATAATAGTGATAATAATAGTAGTGATGAAAATGAAGCATTTCATAAGGAGTGTTTACGGAGGCAAGTAAAACTTACTGCAAGCGTTATGGTATGGGGTTGCATGTCATCGCAAGGAGTGGGAAATTTACATTTCGTTGGTGGCACAGTTAAGCCAGTTAATCACATAGAAATTTTGAATAACAATTTGTATAGAGAAAATTAATACATTTTCCAACAAGATGATGCACCACCACATACACCCAAAATAACTAAGGCATGGTTAAAAGAAAAAAATTTCCCCTCCTTGATTGGCCGGCTAGCAGTCTGGATCTCAATCCCATTGAGTCGTTATGGGGAATAATGAAAAAGAAATTACAAAACGACCCCTAAAAGACTGTCAATGTGTTAAAATTGAAAATACAGGAGATCTGGGACTCCATTTCCCCGACGGATTGTCAGAAATTAACAAAAACTATGACTGATAGATTTAAACAACTGATACAAACTAAGCGCGATGTCGCAAAATATTAAAACTGCAATTAAAATGCAAAATTACTCGCTGTACGAAGCAAAAGTTTTCACGACTTATATTTGAAGTATTGTAAAATAAATTGTTGATGTTTTTATATTTGATACATAATAATGAAATATTTTTTTTTTTTCTTAAACTTAAAAAAATAAAAAACATACAAATATATTATTCGTTATTAAATAATAATATTTAAAAAACAAAAATATGATAAAAGTACAACTGTACGAACCAATAGTGGTTAGGGTAGTATGGCTTCTTTTTTTAATGGACGTAGTGATAGCGCGCTATTATCTAGTGGCCCCACGATATCTTCTCCTTACCACTCTGGTACGCAGTTATCGAACTGAACTGTCATGTAACTGGAACGTCCCACTGATTTTCTGATTTTCGCTATGTTTGTACGTAACATTAGTGAACAGCTTATAAATTTTGGTAATTTTACGTTCTATAATTGCACTAAATGCCAAAGTTACATATACGGTACGGTTACATTTTAAAAACGTGTGGCTAACTCGACCTTAACGTTGCGAATCATATGTTATAATTTCTAGAAATAATAATAATTGCAAAAGTTTTCAGCTTTGTGGTTGATTTTAATTATCTTGATTTAAAAAAGAATTGTTGCAGACAAAAAAAAATAAGTAATAAATAAATAAAAGGGAGGAAAAAGTATAATAAGATTTATATAATTAATGATATATATAGTGTTGGACTGTGTTTAACTTCTTAAATAATTCTTCTCTTAATTTATTTAAATCTCTTTATTTTTTAATGTAATATGCCTCATGAAGAGGTTCTCTCATTCTCATCTCTAAAGAATTGTATATTAATTGCTGAAAATAGCGCCTTTTTTCCAATACATTTTCTTTTATATAAAGTTTTTAGAAACCTATATGCATAGGCATTTCATAATTGTTTTTTAGTGTTAAGATAGAATTCAATAAAGCAAGAAGCTTAAAGTTTGTTAAACCGAAACCAACCCCGTATTTTTTTCTCCACAAATTGGGAAAGGAGTCCCAACATATGGTCCTTCGAAAAAGTTCTAGAATAGGCTAGAACAGGAACAATTAGTGACTTGGAGTCTACTAATATCTACACTTCGGCAGTTGACTTCCCTACAGCAGCTCCAAAATTAAATACCAAAAAGACAATTGGATTGTCTACCGGCAAAATTTACTTCAACGTGATTACAGCAAACAAGTACTTAAAGTGATACTTCATCGTACATCCCGAGGCAGTGAAGCAGTCAACAACAATAATTTCCAAGAACACACATATACAAGAGGTCAACAAGCTTTGAAAGATTAACAGCAAAACAAATGTTTTACAAAACAATTAAAACGTATCAGGATAAAAAAAGGTATGTATGTACTGCGTTTTTAGTTATTTTGTGCGACCATTTTTTATCTTTTGGAAGATAAAATATAAAATACAATATTTAAGAAAAAACTTATTAGTAGCAGCGTCCAATTACACGCAATATATTTTAACCTCAAAAAAAATATCTAAGCTGAACCAACATCCCAAAAAACTACAATCGAAATCGAAAATATAACTAAATTTGTCATCGCAAATAATTTCCCACTAAATTGCGCGATTAAAAATAAGAAATACCACTAAAACTAAATTAGGATAATTGTCACCACTAATAAATGGCAACATCGTTCAATTCCACTCGTTCCTATTACTCCAACACAACATGACCTACTCAACAAGTAAGAAGTAAAAGAAGAACAAAACATAAAACAAGTGCCGGTGCTTTAATTTTACACAAATTTTACAAAAATTTAAAAAAGAAAAAGTGAACGAGTAAAAATAAAAAAAAAAACAACTACAGGTAACAATTAACATTAAAAACAATTACAAATAAAGCATAAAACAAAACTTCAAACATTCAACAGTAAACAACAACAACATTGTGTGAAGAAAAAGTGACAATCTTGTTTGGTGTACATAAGTAATAGTGTGACGTCATCGACTTACAATATACAAGTCAGAGGTACCCAAGCCACAACAGAAAAGGAGCCAACACAAGTGGTGAGTGACAATAAAATAAATATTGTAGCCAAATAATTAATCGAGTGGATTAATATCAACATTTTTAAAAATATTCTAAAGTGCACTACGCCTCCTAAAAGAAAATTAAATAAAAGTGGTATAATATTCTCAGTTTATAGAATAAAATAAAAAACCAAATTCTACAAGAATTTTAAGGAAAAATTCTGGTAAAAGAGAAAACTAATTAAAATAAAATATATTTGAAATTTTGGAAGCGAACAAAGCCCAGTAATTAAAATAAATATATGAGAAAGTCCTGGTGCAATTTTTGAAAAAACTTTAATTCAAATTGGATTTGAAATTAATTATACATTTTCTTCAAACAATAACAACAACGATCGTATCTTCAAGGAAGCGTCAGAGGCTTACGGGTAAAAAGGAGCTTCAAGTTTAGAAATCTTTTTTTCAAATTTAAAAATTAAAACCTTCAGGTTGTGATTCGATCGTAAGGGTTTGTTTTCGGTCAGGATAAGAATGTCAGCGTCAAAAAGGAGATGTAAATTTGACCTGACACAATTGGTCGCGTTCTGTACGAACTTTGAAAGAACTTGGACAGATGTTATTTCGGTCGCGTTTTTTGATGTTAAAAAGCAAGAGTTAGAAAGAAGATGGAGCAAGTTAGTCGATTCGTACGAAGAATATATAGTGGGTGATGATTATGATCAAAAGGAGGACATTAAGGACGAGATGTCTTTGAAATATGAGCAGGCCAGCGATTTATATCAGGCATTGAAAACTAAAATTTTAGAAAAAAATAAAATCACTCACAACAGAGACAACTGAACATTTTAGTAGCAGAGCAACATTAAAATTGCCAGCATGCGATATACAAATATTTGACGGTGGTTACTCCAAGTGGCCGGCCTTCAGGGACATGTTTCAGGCGGTTATTGGAAAAGAGTCATCAGTGGCTCCAGCCCAAAAATTGTACTATTTACGTAGCAAAGTGAGGGGGGAGGCCTACCAAGCAATTAAGGATTTTGACTTGGTAGATGTTAATTTTGCATTGGCCTGAGAAAAATTAAAAAATAGATTCGAGAATCGAAGACTTTTAGTACAAGATCAAATAAAAAGGATATATGCGGTCTCTCCAGCTCATAATGAAACCGTCAAGTCCCTTAGATTTGTTCAAAATGCAGTTAACGATTGTTTATCGATTTTAAAAAATTGTGAAATCGAACTGCCCGATTACGATCCATTTCTGATTTACGTCATTGTTTCCAAACTTTCGGATGAAACTATGAAAGAATGGGAAGGTTCTTTGAAAAATCATCGGGAAATGCCCACATGGACTCAATTAAATGAATTTCTCTCGGAGAGAATTGAAATTTTAGAGAATATGACAGATAGGAAAAAACCCCTGCAAAAAGAAAGCCAGTCTTCAAGAACTCAGGCATTTTACACTCAAGGTGAACGAAACTATAGTTGTAAACAATGCAAACAAAATCACCCTTTAAGAGTTTGTAAATCATTTAAGGCCATGACACCGAACGAACGTTTAAAATTTGTTTTTGCAAATAAATATTGCGTTAATTGTCTTTCGACAACACACTTTAAATCAAAGTGTCTGAGCACAGGTTCATGCGCGATGTGTCAACAAAACAGCACACAATGTTACATCTCGAAAAATTCGAAAATGTTAAAAGGGATAATGTGTCAAAGGGACACTCAGAATCAAATCCCCAATATTATGAAAAAGCGTCAACCTCAGGTACTCAAGCCGAAACTCGCACTTTTAATACTCAAGTCGACGAATTATCGCATTCGGAAAACAATCTACAAGAAAAGGTTCAGGCATATTTAATTCGTCGTGAAAACTCTGGTGAATTATTTACCATTAGAGCGCTACTTGACGCAGGTGCAGAAGAAAGTTTTATTACAACACCCATTCAAAAAAAGCTTGCAATACCACTCGAGTCACACCCTCGTCAAATATCGGGATTTGGCGGAACGATCGTGGGGAGTTCTAAAGGTAGCTGTTATGTTACTGTGAAATCCAGAATTTCTGATTTTAAAATAAAAATTTTAGCCGTGGTGGCGCCCAAAATTGCAAACCTTTTGCCCTCTTATCCAGTTAAAATACGCAATTATGCAGAGATACAAGATATACCACTAGCCGACCCGCACTTTTATCAACCTGCCGCTATTGATATGATAATAGGAAGCGATTTTCTACCTTTTATTAACCTTAAAGGAGTGCGACAAAACATATCTGGAAACTTGGAAGCTAGGGAGTCTCATTTTGGTTGGTATTTGTCAAGCCCGGATAACATGAATAAAATAAATGCATTTTCCACTACCGTTTCTACTTCAGACAATTTGCTTCTCCACGAAGAAATAAAGAAGTTCTGGGAGCTTGAAGAAGTCGAAAAGGAACTTCCAATAACTGAAGCCGATAGATTTTGTGAAGAGTTTTTTCAAACAACCACCAATAGACAAACAGATGGACGTTATGTGGTGCGTTTACCGTTTAAAGAAGAATATCCACGAGATATATTTGTTGGTCCCTCAATGAACAGCGCGCTGGGTCAATATTATAGGATGGAGAAAACCCTAGAAAAGACTCCAGATTTGAAAGAATCATATCGACAAGTTCTTCAAGAATACAATGACCTGGATCATATGGAACCAGGAGTTCACCACGAAATTGATGCTGAAAAACAATCTTTATTTTTTCTACCACATCATGCGGTTATAAGGCCCGAAAGTGAGTCGACAAAAGTAAGGGTGGTTTTCAATGCCTCTAAGAAAACGAACAGTGGGTTTTCATTGAATGACGTTCTTCATCAAGGACCCGCTCTTCACACCGATTTGATGCAAATAGTGCTTAGTTGGCGCTATTATAAATTTGTCTTCACCGGCGACATTGAGAAAATGTTTCGCCAAATATTAATTCATAAAGATGATCGGACATACCAACAAATCTTGTTTCGTAATGAAGCAGATAATTACGTAAAAACTTTTCGAATGAAAACAGTCACTTTTGGAGTGAACTGTGCGCCATTTTTGGACATCTGAACACTTTTACAGTTAAGTGATGACTGTAAACATTTATATCCGAAGGCATCCACAATTTTGAAGAACGAGATTTATGTGGATGATATTTTGTCTGGGGGACACACTCTCGAAGAAGCAAAATTTAAACAAAATCAAATAACTAATGCTTTGAAATCTGCAGGCTTCCCCATGAAGAAAATAACAGCCAATGAGATTTTTGCTGGAACACTTGGCCCGGGAGGATCTTCTTGACGAAGATTTTTTAAAATTCGATGATTCCAGCACCATTAAAACTTTGGGAGTTCGCTGGAATGCGAAGTCAGACTTCTTTTATTATGCTGTAGAACCGAGCCAAATTTCGCCTTCCTCTACAAAAAGGCAAATATTATCGGTTATAGCAAAGTTATTTGACCCTCTAGGCTGGTTAGGACCAGTCGTGATAGTAGCGAAACTTTTCATGCAAGAATTATGGGAACTCAAAGCAGAATGGGATGAAGCTATCCCACCCTATCTACTCATAAAATGGAATATGTTTCTACAAAATCTACCACAAATTTTCTCACTGAAAATCCCTAGATGGGTACATTTTGCACCGACGCATCACATACAAATACACGGGTTCTGCGACTCATCAGAAAAGGCTTACTGCGGTGCAGTCTATATGAGAACCTCTACTTCTGATGGAGAAATTCACAGTAATTTGTTAGTTGCCAAAACCAAGGTTGCACCGATTAAAAAGACTACAGTGCCGAAACTGGAGCTGTGTGGAGCAGTTTTACTCTCGAAATTAGCAAAAGGTTTAATGCAAAACGCAAAGTTCCCCTATGAACTATATTTGTGGACGGACTCCTCCATAGTCCTCGGGTGGCTACAAAAACCACCGCAAACTTTAAAAACATTTGTTGTAAATCGTGTAACAAAAATTATTAGTAACGCCAGCAATACTCACTGGAAACATGTCAAAACAGACGAAAACCCAGTGGATCTAGGTACACGTGGTTGTACACCCCGCGAACTCACAGAGAGTAAACTATGGTGGCATGGACCCACCTGGCTAATCCAGCCTATCGAACTTTGGCCGAAACCATGCGTATTCGATTCAACTGAAAAAGGGTCTCAACACTGCACTTAAAGGCTACCCCAGTAGACTTCACTTGCAAAACTACACTTACCCAGGATGAAAGTGAGTCCTACAATATACTGGATTTATTTTCGTCTTTCGCTCGAGCTCTAAGAGTCGTAAGTTATTGTTTTCGTTTCTTTAACTATATTCTGAAACGTAATTTAAAATTTGCACAGTTCATTACTACACAAGAAATTGAATTTGCTAAAAGGCGTCTTATTTCAAGTGCTCAGAAAACCTACTTCTCCAAGGAGTACGAGTGTTTACAAGAAAAACGGCCTATAAACAAAAAAAGCCGACTTATAACTTTAAGCCCATTTCTCGACAAAGAGGGTTTATTACGTGTTGGAGGCAGACTTAATTACTCAGGATTAAGCTTTGACGAACGACATCCTACAATCATTCCTGAAAAATCTCGCTTTGCTACTTTATTTGTGGAATACGGTCATCAAATTTTACTTCATGCTGAACAACACATCATGCTAAGGGCTGTAAGACAAGGGTTTTTTATACCTCGTCTCAAAAATATGGTTCAAAAATGTATTGGAAATTGCAAAACATGTACTATCTACAAACATAAAATCCAACAACAAATAATGGCGGCACTTCCCCCCGAAAGAGTTAATTTCTCGTTACCGTTTACTTACGCCGGTGTCGACTTTGCTGGCCCCTTCAACATACAATCCTCTAATCTACGAAACGCAAAATTACTAAAAGGGTATGCAGCGGTATTTGTATGCTTCTCCACGAGAGCAGTTCATTTGGAAGCATGCTCAGATCTTTCTACAGACGCATTCCTTGCATGCTTTGACCGATTTGCCGGCCGTAGGGGTCTTTCAAAAACAATGTTCTCTGATAATGGTAGAAACTTCCTAAGAGCTAGCTTCGCCTTGCTCAAAACTCATAATGAATTCTTAAAATTGACTGAGAGAGCCTTAATAGAAAAATATAGCTCCCACGGATTCACCTGGTCGTTTATCCCACCCTATGCACCCCACATGGGCGGTCTCTGGGAGGCTGCCGTAAAAAGCATGAAATCGCATCTAAAAAAAAATAGCCGGAAATCTCAACATTACCTTCGAAGAATTTACTACAATGTTAATCAGAATTGAGGCCGTATTGAATTCGCGCCCAATGTCCCCATTGACCGAAAACCCCTCTGAATTACTTCCCTTGACTCCAGGTCATCTCTTGAGAGGTGCCCCACTTATCGCTCCGCCTGAAGCCCCTGAACAACCTCCGTTAGAAAGCTTGAGTTATATCAAGCGCTGGGACCGGCTAAAAGCTCTTCAACATATCTTTGCGCGTCGGTGGAAAACTGAGTATATCACCGAGCTTCAACGAAGAGTCAAATGGAAAACAGAACAATACAACATTAAACCAAACGATTTTGTCATCGTGGTGGATGATCTATTACCACCTACCGAGTGGCGTCTGGGACGCATTAGTAAAGATATCAACGGGAAGGATGGCAAAGTACGAGTAGTAGATATTAAAACGCAAAACGGATATATAACGCGCCCGATTGCCAAAGTATGTCCCTTGCCAATAACTCATACAACACCCGAACCAATAACTCAAAAATCGTAAAATTAATCCACCCGATTTCATATTAAAAAGCTACATAAAAACAAACGACAGAAAGAGTCGCAAAACAAAATTTCTAAAATCACAGTATATATATATATATTTTCTTTCTCATCCTCTTTAGCCATCATCATGCCACGGTGCAACTTGTGTCTCAAAAACCATGCCCTACGACACTGCCGTGTATTTGTTGCTTCGACCATCGAGAAGAGACGAACCTATTTGTTGAAATGGAACTATTGCCTTAATTGTATGGCACAAACTCATCCCCGTTCTGATTGTCAGTCCAAAAACCGCTGTGCCATTTGCGGGAAAAAGCACCACTCGATGTTTCATATTGAGCATCCCCATGATGTCATGACCTCGAGCTTCGGTGATGAAACCTCCCATCAATTGACCACCGTTCAAGGTCAAAATGATAACCTTGAGTTCCATGCTGAAGAAAACCAAGAAGCACCACCTACACCACTAGAGTTATTGGCTATGGAATTACCCTCACGTCCACTTCATTGGGAAGTCACCATACCAGGTGACTTCCATCCAGGTTACCTTGATCCATAGTGGAGATCCGATGTGGGTCACATTTTTATTGGACGAATCCTCTACAACCTCATATTTGCTACGAAGCGTAGCGTTTCTGTTTCCAGACTTCACGTCGGATTATCAGCGTGGCGAAACGGAGTACGGAGCGTTCGATGTCGCCCCCCCTGTACCATAAGCCTATAGCCCGTTGGAGTCTTCCATTACGGGATGATGTGATCCACGTTCCACCGCCTATTAACGATCCTCAGCTAGTGGAAACTTTAGATCAGTTGTGCCTCAAGCACACCCTTTTTTCGCCGCATGTCGTACTATCGATGGGGTGATTGGTAGCCGGACGTTGTCCTCACTTATGACAGGAACCGTGAAACAACCGGATAAATCACTTCCGAAAGCACAACGATCCATATTTGGATGGGTCATATCTGGTGTATGGAATGGTTGCTCTTGTCACCCACATCTTCGCGCGGGAGGATGTTGAACTGTGTTTAACGTCTTAAATAATTCTTCTCTTAATTTATTTAAATCTCTTTATTTTTTAATGTAATATGCCTCATGAAGAGGTTCTCTCATTCTCATCTCTAAAGAATTGTATATTAATTGCTGAAAATAGCGCCTTTTTTCCAATACATTTTCTTTTATATAAAGTTTTTAGAAACCTGTATGCATAGGCATTTCATAATTGTTTTTTAGTGTTAAGATAGAATTCAATAAAGCAAGAAGCTTAAAGTTTGTTAAACCGAAACCAACCCCGTATTTTTTTCTCCACAAATTGGGAAAGGAGTCCCAACATATAGAAATAAATTTGTGATATACATTCTAGAACAAAAAAAGTGAAAAGTGTGTTGTCAGCTTTGGTTGATTTTTTTTAATTGTAATCTTGTGTTAAAAAAGAATTGTTGGAGACAAAAATAAATAAATATATAATAGGGAGGAAAAAGTATAGTAATAAGTTTTATAAAATTATTATTATATATAATTAAATATCTTAAATATGCGTAGAAGTACAAAAGTGAAAAGTGAGGTTAGGCAGGTGCTAGATTTGCTGACGGATCGCTCATTGACCGATGAAACATTGGCAATGGGTCCTTCGACATCAGCTACTGGCCAAATCGTTATGTTTGAGGACATTTTAAGTGAAGGAATTTCGTCTGAGTTCGAAAGCAGAAGTGATACATAGGAACTTGTAGGAGATTCAGGTAATTTAAGGGAAGAGCTTGCGTCATGGGCGGTGCAGTTCAATATTTGAAATGCAACTGCAAATAATCTTCTACAAATTTTGAGTTCCCACATTTTTGGACTTTCAAAAGATGTAAGGATCTTAAAGTCTACTCCCAAAAGTGCGCCAGTGGAAAAATGGGGACAGGTGAATATGTACATTATGGTATTAAAGATATATTGACCGATTTTTTGCTAAAAAATTCTTCATATTCTGGCGAACTAAGCCTGAATATAAATATCTAGCAAAAAAGTTCAAATTTTCAAACTTAGTCCATTTTAATCAATGCCAATGGGACGCCAGAGGTTACGGTTGTAGGCGCTTATTGTGGCCAAAGTCAGCCATTGTGCCCAAATGCTTATTTGTCAAAATTTGTAAATGATTTATGCGAATTGATTGATACGAGTTTGACTTTTGAGGAGAAACTATTTCCTGTTATTTGTCGCGCATTCATATGAGATGCACCAGCAAGATTCCATATTCTTGGTGTCAAAGGACACACGGGATTTTGTTGTTGTCTAAAATGTACCCAGAAAGGAGAATATGTTGATCACAGAATGATATTCAGAAGTGCGGTGAATGATTCCAGAACTGATTCCAACTTTCGCTTAAGATTTTTTACCAATAGATATCGTCAAGTCGTTTCCATATGATTATATGCATGTAGTGTGCCTTGGCGTTATGAAAACTTTACTCTTTTTCTTTGAAACGTCAGTAATTAAATTAATAAATACAAGATTACTTTTTTTTGAGCAAGCAAGTATCAAAAGAATTTGCTAGACATCCGCGAAGCTTAAATGAAATTGAAAGGTTCAAGGCCACTGAATTAAGATTGTTTCTTTTATATACAGGCATTTTCGTTCTTGCTGACGTTTTAGATGCCGAGCGATACAATAATCTTTTATTGCTATGTTTGGGAATTAGGATTTCATTGGATGAAAAATCTTGTATTGAAATAAATGAATGTGCAAATATTCTTTTGTTTGTTAAAAATGTGGCTCGCCTGTATGATGATACTTTTTTAACTTTCATTTTCACTGCGTCACGCACTTAGCAAATGATGCATTAAACTATGGTTCCCTAGAATCCATAAGCGCTTTCAAATTTGAAAACTATTTGTCTAAACTCAAAAGGAAATGTAAAAAAAAACATCAAATGGGGGTGCAGATCTATAACAGAATGGTAGAGGATAGCAGAAGATTTCTCAAACCTCATAATGGCAATGTTAGTAAAAAGGTACTAAATAATGGGACAATTAAATCAATTAATACCAATTTGTTCTATTTTTCTACAAAAAGACCTGATAATTTTTATAGTTAGTGTTAATAATAGAATATTTAAGGTAATGTCTATTTCTCAAAATGAAAGCGTTTTGGAAATTTTAGGAAAGGAAGTTTTGAATTTGAAGTACTTTTTCAATATACCAATAAAATCATCCCATTTTAATATTAAATATTGTGCAACTTTTGAATTTTGGAATTCACAATTTCAGCATTCAGTGGAACTAATATCATAAAAAATAATTATGTTAAATAATTTCGAATCCAACCAATTTTTATTTATACCTTTCATTCACATGTAAATGGATTTTAACAGTACATTTGTATCAATAACCGAAGAATGTATAACCAAAAAAGGTGAGCATAACTAATTTGATTTTTTTATTATTATAATAAAATTTAATGTCAATTATAATTTTGATTTATTTTTAATTTATTAGATTGGGATGGGTTAAATAAAAAAATTTACCTATTTCAAAAAAAAGTACTCAAATTAGTAAATATTTAAAAACAAAAACACAATAAAAATTTTGAATATTTTTAGAACATGAAATCACGCAAAAGTTTCTGAAAAGAGTGTTAGAAGAGGTAAAATCTCGGGGAAGTACGACGGCCATAAGACGTAAGCCAATCTTGCCAAACCAGCATTTAAGCAGGCCTCTGAATTTAAAGAATTCGGGTCCAAAGTAAAATCATAAGAAAACAAGTTTAGCGACTTGGTAAGTTTCACAAAAATATAAGCAATATTCAAGGCTAATTACTCACTTAATTACTAATTCCGAACTTATGGCCATAATTTGTGGCAATTGAACAAAATATCTAAAATTTGCATGGCAGAAATTGGTCACTGATGAAGTAGCCAACAAATACTGCTGGCAAGGGACAAATTCAAAAGAACCCGTACGAGCTCTCAGCATATCGGCGGCATTAAAACGTGATTATATTTTTATGTTTTGATTCCAATTGATATTAATTAAATCTAATTAATCTTTTTAGAAGCCTACAATCAAAAATTGGTCGCTGCTTCTTCGGACAGCGAGTTCGAAAGAACGATTTTTTTCCAGCATGCCAACAACCGCCTACAAAAAAAGGTGAAATATTTAAATGAAAAGGATGGAAACGAAAATTAATTGATATATTTTTAACTATTTCTACTTTTTTTTAATTTTTTAATATTAATTTAATTTAATATTAATTTAAACAGTTTACATTCGATTTTTAGAAATTTTGTTTAATAGCCACAAATTTGGCCATAAGTTCGGCAACCTAATAACAAGTTAAGTAATCAGCCTTGAATATTGCTTATATTTTTGTCAAACTTACCTGCAAGATTGGCTTACGTTTTAAGGTTGCCGTACCTCCCCCAAATTTTACCTCTTCTAATACTCTTTTTCAGCAACTTTAATATTCAGAAAAAGTACAAATAATTAATTCATTTATTTTTAATTCTTACATGTTATAATATTTAATATGTCATAAATAATAAATTAAATTAAAAATTGCATAAAAAAGTACAAATAATTAATTGATACCTACATTTTTAATTATTTCTAATTTTTTTGCATATTTTAATTTAAACTCTTATATATGTCCTATATAATATTAATATTCAAAAAAGTACAAATACTTAATTAATTTATTTTTAATTCTAAATTTTAAAAAATAACAACATGTACATAATAATATTAAATATGAAATAAAATTATATTGAAACATTCAAAAAAAATACATTGTTTTCATTTCTAAAATTAGTATAATTTTTTCTTAGCTATCAATTTGAGAATCACAAATTTCTCTATTTGATAACTAAGAAAATCACCATATAAAAAATGTGCCTTTTAAGTTGAGAATACTATAATCGGACTATTGAGGTTCATTTGAGAATTAACGTTGGAGATGATAGCAAACAAAAATGTATATTGGGATAGCATTGTATGATTTTATGCATGTGTTAGTAGCAACTTTAAATGCAATTTACTCAAAATAAAGGAAAAATTAAAAAGCTGTAAATCTGCAAAACGGCTAAAAAGAAATACCTTTCAAATAATATACATTTGGTCAAAATCGGGATAAAACGGTAGAACAAAACATCAGTCACAAGAAATCGCCTAGCCTATTAACATTATAGATATATATTGATATTCAGAGGATTTTCTAAGTACGATTTAGATTTTAAAATATTTTTGAACTCATCTGGTCACTTCATTATTACCTTAATTTATTAAATTCCTTTTCTTTATTTTCCGTTTTTTTTTTCAAGTAATCAATGAAATATAGATATCAAATACCCAGCAACTAAAATAACTTATGAAAATAATTTGAATAATCACACTCTCGCGATAATTTTAAAAGGGTGTGCATACAATTTTCAAATAAAATTACACACACTACATCAAGTATTACAATGAAATTTTTAGCGGAAATTCTCATTTGTTTTGCTGGGTATGTAGACCTCAATAATTGTAGCATAGTAACAAGCCATTTACTAATTGCAACAGTATTGATATAAATTATACGGTATTTTCTTTTTGTTCGCTCAAACACAAGCACAAAAATTGTTTAGCAATTTCTCACTTTTTAAAAGTTTTATTGTAAAAGTTTAATGTTTACTTAATTTTCAAAGAAACAAAGTAGAAAGTAAAACAAAGGTAAAATAATTTGTAAAAGAATATTGTAATAGTTCAGTTGCAATGAGCAATATTTAATTGAAAGTCTGAAGTAGAAAATATATAATATGTTTATTTTCGTAGAAAGAAATCATTCACAAGTTTTATTAATTTTAGAACACTAAAATAATGATATGCGTAATAAAGAAAATTACAGATTAAAATTTAAAATATTTACTGATTTTCTTATGAAGATTTTAAGTTCGAAAAGCTAGCATTTTGTCCAGCTTGTGACCCGGTGTTGCAAATTTAGAACTTCTAGTGCTAGATTTTGCACTTTTTGAAATCTTAAAAAATACATACATTAAAGGAAACAAAAATATGTCAATAAGTATTTAAAAAAAAATGAAAATGAGCCACCGCATCTTTTACGAAAAATAGCTTTGCTTATTATTAATTATATTTCCTATATATTTTGTAAACTTTTCTTGAAACGCTGTAAAATACAGGAAAACTAAAAAAATGAGAGAAAAAGTCTTAAAAATATAATATAATAATTTCTTTGTTCAAATCGTAATACTGTATATCATTGGGGTGAGGAAATATTATTAAGAGATACATTTACAGATCTATAACATGGTGTCTCGACTAGCCATAATTCATGGTAATGTTCAAGTCAATGGCTATTGGAGACCGCTTATGTTCATGTCATGACTAAAAAATCCAACTTTTTGCCATGACAGAAAGTCTAACAAAAATTTAGCCATTATTAATTTCGTTCTAAAAAAGGATTCTACCAAAATCTCGTGCTTTCTCTTTCATTTTTATACCCTTCACCACTATGTGGTTTGGGTATAATGACTTTGTGCTGCTGTTTCTAACAACCAAAAATATTTGACATAGACCCATCTTTAATTATACCGATCGAATCAGAATCACTTTCTGAGTTGATTTAGCAATGTCCGTCCGTCCGTCCGTCCGTCTGTGTGCCCATGTAAACCTTGTAATCAAACTGCAGGTCGCAAATATGAATATGTTTTGATGAAATTTGGTATATAAGCTTTTATCGGCCATGGGATGAACGCTGTTGAAATTGGTGAGAATCGGTCAATGTTCAGACCTAGCCCCAATACAAATTACCCCTATGACATCGACACAAATTGCCATAAGATCCAAATTGTCATATAGATCTTACTCAAATTGGGTTTTGTATGCGTTCATTACGTCCATTAATGAGTAGTCCAAAAATGATCTATTTGGCCCCATATAGAGCTGCTTCCCGATCTTCACTTAAATCTATTAAAAAAACAAAAATATTGCACTGATTCTTCTCAGATTTTGTTTGTATATATTTTTGCAAAATACAAGAGACTTTACCAAACATGATCAGGATCGGTCCATTTTTGGACCTAGTCCCCATATAGATATAGCACCCGATATGAACTTTTCCATATCTGCAGCCAAAAAAATTAATAAAAATCCCACTCAAATTTGGTTTTGCTTATGTTCTATGTCCAGTTAGTTGGGCCTAAGAGATAGGGTTTCTAAACGCATGTTATAGGGTATCGTATAGTCGGTCTAGACCGACTATAATTTTCTTACTTGTTTCTTCTTCAATTTGTATTTTTAGTTTTTTTTTTAACTCTTTTAAAGCATTGAGTACAAGAAAGCATTTTTGTTGTTTACGGTTCAAAGACATTTTGGAAATGAAATGTCTAAACATAATTTGCCCACTTCGCGTTTTGTCTCATTTTGTTTCTCTGACTTGAACATGAACATTGCCATTAGTTATATCTAGTCGAGACATCGTGTAACTTTACCTTGCATATCAGTAATGCGTATTTACTCAGTTAAATCTGGTCAAAACTGATATAAGATTAATGATTAACAGATTTGATCAACAAGTTATTGTGCAAACAACAGCAAAACTGAAAATCTTATAGGAGACGACTGGCTTTTTAAACTCTTTCTTTTAACTTGTACTCTTAGTCTGTCTGTCTGTCTGCCATGGGGCAACCCCATTCCCCTCATCCAATTCATCTGAAACTTGGCGAATAGTCTTTTGACTATAGACATAGAACCCATTTACCCTTATCCGATCGATCTGAAAATTGGTCAATAGACTTGCTGTGAAAGAAGATTAACTTTGACTTAGTCACGCATAGTCACGCATAGTCAGGCTGAGTCACGGAGAGATTAAAACCTCAATTACCCTCATCCGATCGATCTGAAACTTTGTCCATGGACTTGTTGGTCTTTAAAATAAATGGGGTAATTAACAAAACAGTTAGGTATTTTTGTGCTTTTTGAATTGAAAGCAAATAGTAAAGCCAATGAGGCTAAATTTAAACACATAAAATACATCTTTTTACTTTGTTTATTAGCGATGCATACACATCTGTCTGTCTGTCTGTTGAAATCATGCTAGATCACAAATAAAATCCAACTGCCTGGGTAAACTAAGCATAATATCATTTGTCATTATTTCATGCAGGTTGGCAACATTGTGCCAATGGCCCAAAATATGGAAACACCTAAAAAATATTCCAAAAAATTTAATTTGTTTGTTGTAATAATTATACCCTCCACTTCACTGTACAGAGCGTATATATCAGTTTGTCATTCCATTTGTAACGCATCGAAAAATTAATTTTCGATCCCATTAAATATATATGTTCTTAATTCTTATAACAACTTGTCCGTCCGTCCGTCCATCCGTCTGCAAATCGTAAGTGATAACAGAAAACAATTTGAGTCGCACACTAAATCATCCTTAAATACACCAAAATAAATAGAATTAATTTTATATTTCATATTCTTTTAAATAATTTGTCTTTTATTACCTTTGGGTCATTTGTGGGTCTTCTTATTTTATTCAGAAAAATATAGACGGTTTTTATACATAAAATAATTTTATAACAAAATTGGTTAAAAGTTGTTTTAATTTATATTCGCGAGCAATAAGCAGATAATTGTAACAAAGATATATCACAACGGATTATTTGGATCCCAGGAGCACTGAATAATTAAATAAATAAATATTAACCGATTTATTTTTATTTAATTCTAAATAGTGGTTTCATCGAGTTTAATAGAAAAACTCGTTTTCGGTAATTTTTGTCTAAAAATATCTTAAAATCCAAAGCTGGCCTTGGCAAATAATGGGTTAACGTTCGCGGATTTATCTCAAATTTTAGGAATGGAATTTCTATACCCTTAGCTATTATATTTTAAGCGTCGCATCTAAAAATTCAATAGCACTTACGAAATATTTGAATTTTTTGAATAAATTGTTTTTTATTAGTTTAGGGTCATATGTGACCCCAATTCCAAAAGGGTTAATAGGGTCATGTTATGACTATCAGTAAGCAGAGACTCCCGTTTGCATAATTGCATTTTTCATTTAATTAAACACTGTAAACATAAGAAAGATTATGTTAATAATAATAAATCGAATATATTCATATTACAGTGACCACACCTTAACAGAACACATTAAATATTGTAAACAGACATATTCATATTACGGTGACTACATCAGAATACATTAAATATTGTAAACAAATAGTAATAAAAAAGCACAATATTCATATTACAATTAAATGCACATTAGTTAAGAAATAATGAAAAAATAAAGAGTAGAATTCATTCCACCTTCAAATTGAACGGTCATTTTATTTTCTGTACGAAAAACAGATACAATAAATATAAAAGAATAAATTGTTTTCTCAAACAAAAGATCCTTAGTTTTACTAAATTAAATTAAACAGGATTAAAATTGTCATAATATTTTTTTCCGAAACCCTAGGCTATTCAGAATATAAAAAAATATAAAATTTAAAAGTAGACAAGTGATGAATTTTTGATACTTAATATTTCTCGAAATCCGCAAAAATAAAATCCATGCCAAAAAAAATTCTGGCATAAGGATTTACCTAAAAATTCACACAGTGAATCTCTAGTATTCATTTAACAAGACTTTAAAGAGCCAGAGCAATTTTTTTAAATTTTGTTTAAGAAAATTTTTCAAAACTTGAAAAAAGAGTTTTCAAAATTTTATCAAAAAAAGTTTCCATATTCGGTCTCAATGCTTAATAGATTAACAAGGTGGTAATAAAACAATACCTCACATGTGAGTACAAACAGTTATAGGGACTAAAACAAAATGTTGGCTTTAATTATTTTCTTAATGTTGAAAAAAATGGCATCAAATTTCATGCCCTAGTTTTTTTTTTTTTTTGGCACAAAAGTGGTCTGGGGCATTTGCCATTTCTTGGCGAGTTTTTATTCTATTTTGAAGTTTTATAGCTTTTTGGAAAGATAATTTCATATTGATTCCGAATTATGTAATAATTTGTTGGAAAAATTAAATTTAATTTTTTAATTATTTCCCCATTAATTAATTTAATTTATTTTCCCCATATAAAACACAATTGAAATTTTCAATCGCGTTGAGCCACCTCTAAATGTTTTTTGATTGGCCCAAAAATTTGTGTTTCTCATTTTTTTGATATTCGCATATTTCTAGCGGGTGAGACCGAGAGTTTGGACACTTCTTTTTCTCCCTATAATGAAGGGCGACCTTAATGTATACGTATGATATTTTCAATAATAAATCAAACATAACTCAATAATTTTTTATATTTTTTATGTGGTCATACTATTAAAAACAAGTAAGAGTGTTAAATTCGGCTGTGCCGAATCTTTGATACCCTCCACCTCGGTTTGAGTCTTGATAATAAATGTAAATGAAAAAGTAAACAATTTGTTAAACTTAATACCAAATTATTTCAGCAAATTCTTTGGGTTGGTTTTCTTCTTTTCTATTATTTCGGATTTATTTCGGTGTTTGCTTTTTGGTCATCGTGGTTGCTGATCGGCATGCATTTTGGTTATATACCTATATGCATGCGTTTCCGGTTATATGACATAACTTCTCGTTTAATTTAGTTTTTGCTAATTAAATAGCTCGCCCTAACCTCCATTGCAAAGGTAATGGTTGTGTAGAGTGGCTATATGCATTAAATTGTGCTAATTGGAGATGGCTGTATAGTTTCTTTTAACTGGCCAAATATTTCTTCATTGTGGCCATATAGGTCGGATGGAGTAACAAAATAATAACCAAAAAAAAAAGCTCTCTCAACTTTTTTTTAAAATATTGCCATATTTTGAAAACATAGAGAATAAATTTATAATAATAAATAATCAAATTAGGGATGAAAAACGCAAAAAACGAAAAGTCCCAAACATTTTAAATAAAATAATTTAATGTTATCTTTATTTTCTGAAAAACTTCAAATTTTCATCCAAAAAAAATTGTGAAAATTTATATATAAAAAATAACATTCTCATAAAATTACGTTTACTTATGTAAAAATTTTTATGTTAGCAATTCTTAAATATCATTTGAGGTTTTCTTAAATTCATTGAATTTAAATTAATATCGACAAATCTGTTTTTCTATTTATTTAAATTGTCAAAATAAGCGAAAAACACAAAGAATAGAAAAAAACAAATTACTTCGTGTTTGACAGGATGATTTTATGTTTATGTTTAATATCTTTATTTTTTTTACTAATATTTCTGTTTATTTATTTGAAAATGAAATAATGAATTGAATATGCTATTTAATTTTTTTATTTATATAAAAAAGTTTTTTAATTAAAGCAAAATATTTTCACTATTTCATGATTTTTATTTATGTATGACGACATTTCAACCTAAAAATTTAAGTTTTTATCGATTGGATAAACAACACAAAAATGGTTGTCGTTTAGATAACAACAACAGCTGACTTTAACAATAGCGAATATCGTTTCAAAATTTTACTGATAATTTTGCAATTTTCTTTTTTTTTACAATTCGACTATCGTTAAAAGAAGTTACTGAATCGCGGTACTGAAAAGTTATTAATATCTCCTGAATGGCAATATTTTTTTTAAATGTAAACATTTTTAAATGTAAAGATATTTCTAAATTTAAAATTATTATTTCCGACGTTTTGATATGATTTTCTGAAACTCAATTAATATTTTCTAATTTATAATTGGAAATTTTATTTTCAGTTTTTATTATAATTGATATTTTCTTAAATTTGAATGGAAAATTTAAAAAGTGAAATTTTGTATTTATGTGAATAATAATGCTTTATTAATTATAAACAATTTTTAAAAATTAGATGTAATCGCAATCAGATATTTTATAGGTAAAGCAGAATAATAATTCTATATAACTATGTAGAACTGTTTTGTAAGCAAAAAACTCATTGACGAACTCGGTAACTCTATTTTGTAAAGACAACAAAAAGTTAACCCCCCAATCTCACATCACACTGAAATTGTAAAATCGTTGTGTACGTATTATCAACGAAAAATTGTTCGAATTAGTCGAATCCATCGCCATTAAATTTTATGCTCAAACATCTGACTGCAATCTCATTTTTAAAATGTTGTCGAAGCGTAAACTTCAAAAAATTTGTATACTTCTCTCTCTTATTTTATTTTAAGTAGAGTTACCGAGTTTATTATACAGGCACATGTTTGAGGGAAAATGTTTACATTTATTATTATTAGTATTATTTTAATAATAGTTAATAATATTTATGCTCTATAATTAACAAACTTGCGTTTTTGTATGCGCATTTCAAAAAATAAATCATTATAATAGATTTAACAAGTTAAAACTTTAATTACAATTTTACAGAATCCAGTAAATTTGCATTAAATTTATAACAGGGTAACATTAATCATCGTTAGTGTCTGCCACTATTCGCACGAAAAATTTGGTGCCATTAGTGTGACCACTGCGGAAAATGTGTGTGTATTAGTAAAAAAAAATGTGAGTGTATTGAGTTTTTCGAACTTGCAGTGTGATGTGAGATTGGTGGGTAATATGCCAAACTTATGTTCATATTTGTAAAAGAATAATAAAAAAACGTATGAAATAAAAGACCAACCCGTGTATACTCTTAACATTGTTCTGTATGATATCTATTTGAAAATATTAACATTCATGTTAAAATAGAAATAACTATTGCAAAGCTAATTAGAACAAACAAAAATTATGGCAGCATCTACTGTGGCATAGTCACGCTGAGCAAAATGAAGTGACACTCTGTTATACAAAAGAAATGTATTTTCCCCACAACAAAATACTGCAGAATTTTATGTAAATAAAATAACCGATTTATTTCTAACATGCAGTTACTATGAATATACATACATACATATATATAATATATGTACATTATTTGTATTATTTAATATGTGTATGTATGTATATTTAAATATTACACACAAAAAATACAACATCAAACGTTATTTTTGTGTTTTTCTCTTTAAATAAATTAATACATAAATTTTTTTGCTAAATTTACATTTGTGCAATTCACAACAGGTGTTGTATATTGTATGTTGTATTGAAATACACAATACAATCATTTGTTGTGAACACTCAGTTGTATTTTCATATTTCTTTAGTAATTTTCGATCCAACGAGGAAAGATCGCTTCGTCGCTTCTGCTATTTTGTATAAGAGAAAACACTTGTCAGTGTTTGCTTTTTGGTCGTGAGATATACCCTGGAGTTTTAGTTACGTACCTCTTGCATTTTAATTTATAATGAAAAAAAAAATGTTAAATGTTTTGGTTGGTACTGAAAGAGAAAATACATACTAAAAATATAAACATTAATTTTTATATAAATAAACTTATCGATGTATTTGCGTTATTTGCATTATTTGCCATATTTTATTTTATAATTATTTATGCTGATAATATTCTATGTATTTGTTTTTTCTTTTTCATAAAAACTGGCATTCACTTGGAACTGATATGTTATGATACAATATACAACATTTACTAAACATAGCAAATGAAGTTGGATCGTGTATCAGATTTTTCAGTGAAAATTACCAACAACAATTTTACACAATTGTAAAGTGATACACGATACAAGAGATACAACGATACATTACCCATTGTGAATTGTCCAATTGTTTTTTTTATTAACAACTAGGTATTTTAGCATTATTTGCTTTAGATGTTGGTGAATTTTTACTCCCTTTATATTAACTCGTAGTGTCTGCTTGTCGAAAAAATTTTGGATCGATTTTAACCACTTTCCCGTGACCCAATCGATCTGAAATTGTGCAGGCAGGCTTGTGGCAATGACAGAAATGATCTAACATATTTTTTTAGTGATGCCAAAACAATGGAAACTTTTATATTTTTCTACCAGAGTTGATAAAAAAATGTACAAAGGGTTTGTTTTTGTTATATTATTACGATAACGACCACAAAAACAACAAGTCCAGCTATGAAAACAAAGCAACATTTAGAATAACAACAAGAACAATATAGAAATATCATGTTTTTCATTTTTTTTTTTTACTTTTTCAGAGATTTCCCTGGACCTGTTCCACCGATTTTAATGATTTTTGAAGTAGAAATCTTTCCATGAATTTGGTGAATCATTCTCGCTAAAAATGATCACTGTAGCTGCACTATTGAGGGCGTGATCGTGACAAGAACAACATAGAAAATTATTTTTTTTTCAAGACTTTTTTAGTTCTTCATTCAAATCTCGGGCCCTAATCGACCGATTTGGACGATTTTAAATAGCAAACTTCTCAGGATGTTAGTGAATCATTCTTATGTCAACGAGTACCCTAGCTGCCGGATTGATGCCGTCATCGTGATTTCCACAGACGGACAGACGGACAGACGGACATCGCTATATCAACTCCGGTTGTTATAAGGATCACAAATATATAAATTTTATGGGGTCCAAAATTTTTTTTCTAATTATTACAAACAGAATGACAAACTTATATATACCCTCTGCACACTGGAGTGGAGGGTATAACAACTCTACAACAGCAACAATGACAGTCATATGTTTTTCAAATAGGAAAAAACTGTTTATGTGTTAGTTTCGGTCATTCCCCAGTATGCATTGAAATATTATTTCTCCAATGTTGGAGAAAAGTTAAGTTCTTAAATTGATGTCAAATGTAATTCTCAACTTGGGTTGAACAATTTTTCTCCTTGTTTGCTTTCAACTTGACATCAAGTTGAGACTTAACATTTTTTCCAATCTTTGAGAAACATTTTTACTCTCAAGTGGATATCCAACACTTTTCTCCACTTGAGACCAAACATTTTTTCAACTTGAATACGATTTGTGTTAAGTCTGAGATATTATTTAAATATGTCATAAATAATAAATTATATTAAAAAATGCCAAAAAAGTACAAATAAATCATTGATATATTTTTAATTATTTCTGCTTTTTGTCGAATTTTTCAAAAAATGTACAACTAATTAATTAATTTATTTTTAATTCTAGATTTTAAAAAATGTACATAATATTTACATTTAATGTTAAATATGTACATAGTAATGTTAAATATATAATGAAATTAAATTGAAACATTAAAAAAAGTACATTGTTTTCATTTCTAAAATTAGTATAATATTTTTTAATATGGCAATTCCGTACCTTCCATTTGATACCGATTGGAAATATTTCTTTGCTATCAAGTTGAGAATCACAAATTTCTCAATTTGATAACTATGAAAATCGCCATATAAAAAATGTGCCTTTTAAGTTGAGAAGACTATATTCGAACTATTGAGGGCATTTGAGAATTAACGTTGGAGATTTGAAAAATGTATTTGATCTCAAATGCACCTCAAGTTGATAGCAAACAAAAATGTTTATTGGGACATTTATTGTAGGGTCGTTTGCACACACACAAAAAATAGAAAATAAATTGTCAATAAGCAAAGCAAGTGGCTTCGAAATTCGATGATGCCAGTTAATCATTTTTTGTTCACGCGGAATTTATAATTGGAGGAATATTTTTCTCGAGAAATGTATTTTCCGTGAGAAAGAAATTCCTTGAGAATATTCATAATTGGGATGAATAACTTTTAATTGGAACTTTTTAGTCAGAATAAATCATAATTCTAGTTAGATATTGGTTAATATTTAATTAGAAAAAATATTGTGGTGGCATCTACGCAATTATTGAGGCAGTCACGGAAAAATTAAATGCAAGTCTGTTTTTTTTAATATAACAAAAATGGATTTTCCCTTTAACAAAATATGGCAGAATTCTTTATAAATGAAATGCAAAATGGAAAATCAATTTTGTGCTAATTCTTAACAAAATTAATAATATATATATATATATGTATTATTATATTTATTAATATTTGTAATTTTATTTGACACAATTTCACACACAGTTTTACAGATCAACTGTTTTCAACTGATTTAGAAGTTTTCTGTTTTTGAAACAGTAGTGCCAATTTGTAACATTTTGTGATGTAATGAAAATCGCAGAATAATAAGTTAATACACAATAAAAAATATTAAATTTTTAAGTTTTATATACATATTGCAATAAAAAAAACTTTGGTAAATTTACATTGAAGATGGTCAGAAATGAATGAGAAAAAATATATAGACATTTTAGAAAAGCACATTTAATGTTAAACTTTATGCACAAAATATATGGGTTTTTGTTGTTTCGAATTTAACTGTGGCTCTAAGTGAAAAGTTTTAGACCGATCGTATATTACATCTTGAGGATCCTCACCTAATATTTTCAAATATTTTAAATGAGTTATTAACCTCATTACGCAAATAGTAAAACAGTAAATATGGAAAATCCACGCACCTCAAAAAATTGTTTTCTATGAAATAAATTAAAGACATTTCATATTATACAATTTTCTTTCAAAAATGTATCAATTATTGCAAATTTGAAATTTGACATATAGTATTTGTACATATATTTGTATAGATTTCGCAGTATGAAAAGAACTATTATTTCTTTATTTAGAATATATGTAAGTATTGCTCGCAAAAAAATGCAACATCATAAATGAAACACATAGACGACTGCTGGCAGCAGCATTTGTAGTCGTATAGTCAGCAACTTGATTTTTCTGAATACGACAGCAACATATAATACAAATGCATTTTTATTTAAATATACAATTACTTTTACTTATTTAAAATGCATTAGTACAACGTAAAAATAAATAAATTAGTTTAACGCCTTTTGATTATTAATGGAATTATAGCCTTTCATTTTGCGATTTTTTTTTAAACAAAATAAAATATTTCATAGCACTAACTTCTTTTACATATTTTGTTATATTGTCAACACTATTTTTGTTTTGTAGCCAACAAAACACACTTGCAGTTTTTTTTTCTATTTGAAGAACATATGACTGCCATTGTTGATGTTGTAGAGTTGTTTTTTTTTTTTTTTTTATTTTGTTTCGTTAACTCTTTTGTATTAAAGCACCTCCAATATATGTATCCATTTTAGTTTGCAAATTCAGTATATTTATAATTTATTACTTACAGCAAAAAATAATAGAAACAATTTTATCAGTTATGCTTACGAAACTATATAAATAGACTTGAAGTTGGCTGCAAAAGCAGTAGCCTGTGTAAAGAACAAGTTAGCGACATGTAACTGTTACGTAACGTGTCAGCCTTTTTTTCACATGAAAAGTATTGGGACGTTCCGGTTACGTTCGGTAACTGTTTTAAATGATTTTCATGTAAAAAAAAACAACTGACTCATTACGGTTACGGTTAGAAAACATTGACCTTTTATATGTATTATAATGCTATGAATGCATTTATCTTTATTTTATTTTATTTATATATTCTTTTTTTTTGTATTGTATATTATTTTTTTTTATTATTATTACTATTTCATTTAATTATTTTTTTCTTTAAATAAATTAATACATAAAAATTTGTTTTTTAAATTATTGGTGAACTTTTACTCCCTTTATTTACTGCCTTTATATTAACTGGTAGTGTCTGCTTGACGACAAAATTTTGGATCGATTTTCAGCCCCTTTCCCGTGAGCCAATCGATCTGAAATTCTGCATGCAGGCTCGTGGCAATGACAGAAATGATCTAACAAATTTTTTTAGTGATGCCAAAACAATGGAAACTTTTAAAATTTTCTACCAGAGTTCACAAAAAAATGTACAAAGGGTTTGTTTTTATTATATTATTACCACAACGACCACAAAAACAACAAGTCCAGCTATGACAACAATGCAACATTTAGAATAACAACAGGAACAATATGGAAACATCATGTTTTTCATTTTTTTTTAATTTTTCATAGATTTACCTGGACCTGTTCCACCTATTTTAATGATTTTTGAAGTAGAAATCTTCCCATGAATTTGGTGAATCATTCTCACTAAAAATTATCACCCTAGCTATCCTATTGAGGGCGTGATTGTGACAAGAACAATATAGAAAATTATATTTTTTCAAGACTTTTTTTAGTTCTTCATTCAAATCTCAGGCCCTAATTGACCGATTTGGACGATTTTAAATAGCAAACTTTTCAGGATGTTAATGAATCATTTTTTATGCCAACGAGCACCCTAGCTGCCCGATTGATGCCGTCATCGTGATTTCCACAGACGGACAGACGGACAGACGGACAGACGGACATCGCTATATCAACTCCGGTTGTTATAAGGATCACAAATATATATATTTTATGGGGTCCAAATTTTTTTTTCTAATTATTACAAACGGAATGACAAACTTATATATACCCTCTGCACACTGGAGTGGAGGGTATAATTATTTATTTAAGCTTAGAATTGAATTTGCCCGTAATATGTTAATTTAAAGATTATTCCGCATTATTTATCATTATTGTCATGTGTAATTCTTCATTCAAAGTTGCCCCAATAAGTAGTTTCAGATGGATTCAGATGATCTTCCTCTTCTTCTGGTTCCTTTTACTTTTCCATTAATGATTTATCGTTTCATAGTTTTCGCTCTTCTAGCACTGTGTCCAAATTATTTTATTTATTATATATCCTGCTGATTCGTTTCATCAATATGTCTTTTATATATTTAACTCTTCCAAGATTGAAACAAGTGTCTGAAATTGAGTTCAGGTATCTATTAGAATTCTGTTGGGTACCCACAGTTCAAAGCTTTCAATTCATCTTCTGCCTACCTGCTTAATAGTCCATGCTTCGGCAGCGTATGTGGCGATTAGGAATTTTAACGCATCTACTAGGTCAGTGATGGCGAGCTTCGTGGGACGCGAGAGATTTTTATTACAAAAGTGTAATATTGCTTC
Source organism: Cordilura impudica (assembly GCA_963682025.1). Classification (NCBI taxonomy): domain Eukaryota; kingdom Metazoa; phylum Arthropoda; class Insecta; order Diptera; family Scathophagidae; genus Cordilura; species Cordilura impudica. The sequence goes on along the minus strand of OY821517.1, from coordinate 263,528,533 downwards.
TATTAAAATTTTTCAAACTTGTTCATATTTTTTTCGATAGTAAAAAATAATAATAATTTATTTATATTTTTGCATCACAATGCATAGAAAAATTACAAAAATACAACTTCTGTTGTAATTCTAAGAACAACACTTGTGTTTATTAAAGTTGCTGTTTTTTAAAGATTTTTTAGTTACTAAAGACTTTTTAGTTAATTTAAATACTTATTGGTATGTATTTTAATTGTTATTCCTTTCTTATAGTGAAAAATGTGTAATTTTATTTAAATTTCAGTAAAATTTCAAAAATGGCAGTTCCAAACAAAAAAGAAAAACTTGTCAAAGCTGGTAGCAGTAATTAAATGAGACAGTTTCAGAATTGGTGGACTGAAATGTAAGGTGTTATTAAAAAAGCTAATAAAGGTGTATATGAGATACATATGTTCTGTGTCAATGGTATGTAGAATATCATCTGTAAAAAGACACTATGAAACAATTTACAAGAATATATGTTACGATTTAATTTCATTTTGTTTTGATGACATCATTCTTTCGGCTTGATTCCTATTTTTGCTAGATATTTTGTTGGCAATAAAATAAGGGAAGAATTGATAAATTTGGCATCTTTACTAAGAACTGCCAATGGTACAGATATTTGCAAGGGAGTAACAGAGGCTTCTTCTGAAGCAGAAGTAGAGCTTTCGAAAGTCGTATTTGTGACTACGGATGCTGTAACCAGTATGATTGGCAAAGAAGCAGGATTTGTCAATATATTTACAAAGTGTGTTGGACATTCATTGCATAATTCACCTGGAAGTGTTATGTGCAGAGAACGGTTTTAAACTATTTGCAGACGTGAAAATAGTTAACTATATCACCGCACAAGCTGTAAAAAAGAAAGTTAAACTATTTGTCAAATGAAGTCAACTATGTGTATAATGGTTTAACTATGTCTACTAATGTTCCTTCGACGTTTCGTCGAGTGTTAGGTCAAAAACAAATTCAGTATAAAGAGTTATCAGATGTTGAGTGGACATCAACATTAATGTTCTTTACGAATTTTTGGGGTCATATGAATGAGCTAAATTTAAAATAAGAAGGTTTTGGTAAAACTATTGATATTATGTTTGATCTCATCGAAGCATTTGAAGCTAAGCTAAAAATATTCAAATTATTCAGCAGAAATTTCCGTAATTAGAAATAATACATTATAGACTTTGAAAATCACGAAAAACCTGATGAAACAAAAATAATAAAAGAACTTGGCAGTATCTTAGATGCTACAATTGAACAATTTTCAACAGGATTTATATAATTTCGACAATTAGAAGAAACTTATTTATTGTTCGGTTTAAGATCATTTTTATATTTTTCTAAGGAAAGAAAGATAATAATTTTTGTAATGTAAGAGAAATATTAGAAAAAAAATTGAAGACATCGCTAGATGGAGTAGCTACTTTCGAACAAAGCGATTCGTTATCTTCAGCATCTATCTGCTTATTACTTCAACTCATGCTTAATCAACTATTTAACTCAACATTTAAAACAAAAGAACATGAGAAATGTTTTTTCTTTTTTATATACGAGAGTTTGTACGAACAAGCTGAGCTTTTCCAATTTTTACATAACAATAACATACAACACATTAGGTACAATGCATTTGTGTACTCTGTTAAGATTTCACATGACATTACAGTTCCATCTAGAGGACAATGGCAAAAGCAAAGAGCTGTTCACATTACAAAACTTGTAATTGATCTGGCTATGTTAATGTAGAGAAAGCTAAACATTGGAAAAGCTCAGCTTGTTCGTACAACTCTCGTATATAAAAAAGAAAAAACATTTCTCATGTTCTTTTGTTTCAAATGTTGAGTTAAATAGTTGATTCTATATTACTTTTACGGCGCCCGTCATTTTTTATACATATATATTAATCATTTAATTTTCACAACAGAATAACAGAAATTCGGTTGCCACAAATAATCCGTGAGTTCATTTCCACAATTTGTGTTGCTTCTGGGTTCAATTCTTTTTTCCTAATTTATAAACGACTAGCTGACCCGGCAAACTTCGTTTTTTCCAAAAAAGATTTTTCGATTGAATTAATTGCGTTAACATATGATGCAATAATATAATTTCAATTAAACACTTTTCGAATTCAATTGAATTCAATATCTTATATTTATACGAATAGCTGGGTCTTCGTCCCATCCAACATTTGGCGAAAATAGAATAAAATCAAGTATTAATTAAAAAAAAGAATATAACAACGATTGTAATCAATTTAATGTTGCACGATATATAACATTTTTTGTTTTCTGCTCCGGAGCGTAAATGAATAGTGAGGATGGTTTCCGAACTCGAGAACACGCAACATATAGCTGGTCGTGTGAAAAGCATGACATTTCCAGATTTATGCTGTATACTTCCAGGGACTGTCTGAACTGGAATGTCAAATCGGTTGAAGTCAAGGGAATCCGCGGAGTTAAGCAATCTTCTCCCGTTCACCGCCCTTTGGAAATCCTTTCCACTATCACATTACTCATTAATTTCGTCACAATAAGTCGGGTTCCATAGTTACGGGGTATGAAGATTTCGTAGCATAAGGATGACAAACTTTAAGAATCAAATGATGAGGCGGCCTTCCAGTCAAATCCAAAGAGATTAGGAACTCCACTGGATAATTTACGGCATAGTCTTCATTTTCAACGCGATAGATAGATTTGTATGAGTGCAATTCGCCAGGAATTTAATGTTGAATCGCTGCTAAAATTGCACGCGCGAGTTACATATATAAATGCTACAAAAACCCCAGACAAATTTGAGGAATTCTTAAACAGAATTGGTAATATTAGTAAACCCTAATTATTGGCACGAGCCAATATTATTTAAATATGTTGTGATGTCTCCCATTATTCTCTTGGCACGAGCCAATATTATTTAAATAATTTCACAATTCACGGGAATTGTCACAAAACAAAAACTAAAATTGCATTTCCGTTCTCACAACGAAAATGCAATACATCAAAATACTTCTTTTATTTACAGAGACATTTTTCCTAAGAATAAATTAATGAGAACGTACATAAGTTTGTTTTGTTACCAATAACATTAACGGAAACAAAACACACTTATGCTAAATCGTCAAAATGAATTGTAAGCAATGGGCAAACCTATGACAAATTTAAACCAAAATTTAAAGTTGCATTTCCGTTCTCATAACGAAAATGCAACACAACAGATTATTTATTTTTTGTAGACATTTTTCCCAAGAATGGGAACATACATAAGTTTGTTTTGTTACCAATACAACTAACGGAAACAAAACACACTTATGCTGATTTTACAAAATTAGTTTTTAAGTTACGATTGTAATTATAGTATATAAGTTGATTAATTTTAAAATGAAAAGTCAGTTTTTAGCTCCTCTTTCAATGGTTAAGAATAAATAAATAAATTTAAAATAAAGATTTGTGTTCTTTTTAAAAAAGATAATCGAACGGTACGAAAATCTAATTCGCGCTCAGCCAATCTTAGTTAAGAAAATTTTGGCCAATGTTAAGATATACTTTAGAGATGAGTTCATATTTCGTTGAAGTGAATTGGCAAATGGCAGGTGGAAAAGATATTAAACCACTGGAAGTATTTACCGAAATCCATTTCCCATTCTCTGCAGTTCTTTGGAGAAAGCTTCTACGGTTCCATCCTGATGCAGGAACACTCGCATATTCAAAGTCAATGGAACGACTTTTACTCATCGCCACAAATACGATGACTTCAAACATGCATTTATTTCATCCGCTGTTGTTGATTTCGGAATCACGGGTAGTGCTTGTCTGAAGACTCCTGCCTGCAACTTAGCCTGGTTGAATCGAATATAATTGAGTCGTTCTTTCTCAACCTTAATATACATATCAACAATCAATATAGATGGAACAATCGTCGATAACTCAGTAGGTGATTGTCACTGGTTTAGCAAATCATAATTCGATATGCGTAAAAGTTCATTGAACTTACCTTCTTATTTGTTTCTACCCCCTAAAAATTTACAATATGTAATACAAATGTAATGCAAATGTCACACGAATACAATGATCTAATCAAATCTTTACTACTTCGTTGGAAAATATGCCATCCGATGATCACAGCATTCTCATATATACACTTGTGCTCATATAATTAAGTCATGGGTATGCAATGAAATGTTTTTGTAGTTTTTCTCTTAAACCTATTTATCGAGTAGCATACTAGTGTCTTAATTATGTGCGCAAAAGTGTATGTATATATACATATTATGTATATGCGTCACAATCAAAAATGTTTTTTTGCACTAACCATTGACCGGACTTATCATGTTGTAACTGAAGCGATATCCGTCTTCTCCACGCGATTCCAAATTTTTACCAACAACAACAATTGATATTTCACTACCTGTAGGTGTGTTGTCGTTCATGTGTTCCTGCTGGTCATTTGTCCGCTTTTATGACAATGCTGTGATCATCGGATGGCATATTTTCCAAAAAAGTAGTAAAGATTTGATTAGATCATTGTATTCGTGTGACATTTGCTGTAATTGCTGGACAATTTCTCTCTTCGTGGTATATTTGGAGATATTTGTGTTCTCGATCTGGATGCGGTGATAGCGATCCAGCCAGATGAAAAATTTGCCAATGAATCTGTATAGTTGAGGCAAATTATTTAATTTCTATCTTTTGTTGGAAAGACAAATATTAGTTTGAGTTTCGTGTGTGGTGTATTTTGTGGCGTTTGTATTGGTGTATTAACCTTCATTGCAGACTTTGGTTAAATTGCCTTGAATGTTGGGTTGTAGATTCGCTCATTTAAAATTTCACCACCAAATGACGTCATTTGAAAACAATCATTTTACATCTTTATGTGATGTAGGAAATGATTCGAATTAGGAGATTTACGTAAAGCAGCGTGCATAATGGCTTTAGTGGTGGAAGCAATTTTGGAAATTTCGCCTTTCCGCCCGCGTAACACAATCCAGGCGGTTCTTTCTCAAATTTAACTGCATTGCAATGCTTACAAACGACAGACATCTGGCGAATTAAAGCGCTTATGTAAGCTTAAATTTAAATATATTATTTTAAAATCTATCCTTGCTATTAAATTATGTGATGGGAGAACTTGCAAATGAAGTAAGTTAATTAAGTAGCAATTAACTTGAATGAAAATAGCGGAAATTTCAATTTTTGTTATGCTGCTGAAATTGCTATTTCCCTTAAACATCGGTGATTAAAACGATCCAATATATTAAAGTTCAATAATTACTTTTATGGAAGTTACCCCACCCACTTATCCGACACCGCCCATTTTCAGCACGACTACTCACACTAATATCCTATGAACTCACACAAATTATCTTCACTTTCCCTTTTATATCATTGAAGATACTTTTATTATTTTGAAAATTTATTTTATAAGGGAGATGACAGGCCCACTTGCCCAATCCTTCCTATTTTCACACAGCCAATCACAGAAATAATATATGAACTCACACAAACTTGCAAAGCTTCCCCTATCGTTATACTCGGTAAATGTGCATAATATTTAATCAATACTTTTTAGAGGATTTACCCTAATAACAGATGACGTCACATAAAGTATCAAAGCTCTCCCTATCATCATGTTGAGTCTGATATTGAGTAATTAATTTGGTTTGTAGGTGCCACGCCCACTTTTCCGATACCGCTCATTCTTACGACGGCTACTCACAGCAACTCATACAAAGTTGAAAAGCTCTGCCTACAACAATAGGCAAGATATATGATATTAAAAATTAATTTTGTATGGGAGGACCACGCCCACTCATCCGATACCGCCCATTTTTGGTATGACTAACCATGATAATAATAGATTGCCTCATACAAATTTGCAAAGCTTTCCCTCAAATAGTACTCAAAATATATGATGTTAAAATTGAATAACCGCGTACAGCGCCATCTGTTGAGACTTTTTGTACTTTTCTGTTTTCCTAAACCTTTGCGTGGCAGTTGCAAACAAACTCGCAGAAGAAAGTATCCCTTTTGATCCTGTAGTTTTCAAGTTTTAAGCGGACGAACAAACAACGATTCATTTTTATATATATAGATCTCCCGAACACTATTAAATTTGGCAATATATTAATGTACGCTGATGATGTAAAAACCTTCCTCACTTACAATGAAAAGAGTGATCACTTATATCTACAGATGGACCTTGATAACTTCTATACGTGGTGCAATATAAACTTAATGGATGTGAATATGAAAAATGTAAATACATGCGATTTTCAAGAAGAAACTGTATATGTAAATGTAAACTTCTCTTTGGGTGGACAACCGTTAGTAGCAGTTCATATATTTCTGGATCTGGGGATTTTGTTTGATGCAAAACTGAGTTTTATCTCACACATCAATATGACGGTCAATAAAGCTAAAGGTGTGCTGGCATTTATTCAGCGATGGGCCAAGGAATTAACTGATCCCTATATCACTAAACAGTTATATACATCCCTCGTAAGACCTATACTTGAATATGGCTCATAATCTGGGATCCTTTATACAATATGCAGATACATCATATTGAATCCATTCAAAAATAATTTCTTCTGTTCTGTTTGCGGTGTTTTTCCTGGAATCCGGCAACAAATTTACCATTTTAGGCCACTTAAGAGCCGTAGAACCATGCTGAATGCGTCGTTTTTGCTAAATCTGATTCATAATGATGTATCGTCAGAATTCTAGTTACACAATATTTCATTTAATGTTCCTCAGCGACCTATACGTTACTTTCATCCACTTTCAATTCCAGTTTTCCATACCAACTATGCCAACGCCGATCCGTTAAGAAGATTGTGTACTAACCTAAATTAATTGTATGAATTTGTTGATTATTCTCTAAACATTAATATTGTATTCTGTATTTAAACCGATAAATTTACAATTAGTCATTTCATGGTAAAATTTTTTATATTATATTTTATGATTTTAATGTCTGTAAAGATTTATTCCATAGACTAAAATTAAATAAATAAATAAATAATAGATGATGTGGCTAAGGAAAGACGTCTTTGGATTTATGTAGAGCGGTAAACACCAAATCCAGCTCAAATTGTTTGTTTTCTTCTATCTTTGCTTAGAACACAGCCAGTCTGCTCTTCAGCTATTTCCGGCATAACAATGGCTTTATCATATACAAATGGCTTATATGATGTAAAAAAGATAATTATGGTCTTGTGTAGTATAAGCGCTATAGTTCTGTTATCTTCAAAATTCATAGGCGAGCCCTTTTTATATATTGAAGCCAATCTTCGAGTCATATGATAGTAATCTATGTTTGGTTACACAGTTTATGAACTTGTTGGATAGCTATTTCACCCATATATTTGAAAGTTTCGGTTGCGGTCATATCCACTTCAGGTAAAATGTATTTTTTAGTCTAGAAATTGCCTGACATTTCAACCTCTGATCGAAAATATAAGGTTCCAGTACTATATCTACTGTTTACATATTCATCACGTTTGGTAGTGAATTTCTATCAGAAAACTATATTGGATCTCTTATTATCATACAAGATTAATATTAGGTGACTTGGGTTTGAGCCTTGAAGTGTCTGGATAGGAAGTTACCAATTTTAAAAGGCTTTCTTGACTCCGAATTTTCTGCTTCTATAAATTTATACCAGTTTCCATTTTGAGCTGGTTTTAATCCTTATAACAACAATTCTTGGTAATTTCTTTAGCTGGTTAGGAAGTTACCAATTTTAAAAGGCTTTCTTGACTCCGAATTTTCTGCTTCTATAAATTTATACCAGTTTCCATTTTGAGCTGGTTTTAATCCTTATAACAACAATTCTTGGTAATTTCTTTAGCTGTGTAATCGCTGACATTATCAGATATTCATCATTGTTTGAGTTTTCTTACTATCTTTAATGAGTTTCAGAATTTCATATGAGAAACAGCACTTTTTCCTTTAAATCTTCTTTTTCCATTTTTTTGCAGCACCAGTTATCCAATGCTTCACAGAGAGCCAGTAGTCATTTGGAAATGTGTGGGGTTCTACAGGGGTGTTGCTTTAAACGTGTTGTAAGATTTCTTTGTTGACTACTTTGTCTTAGTACGTCGAATAACACTCTAGTAGTTTGTGATCACTATCATAATCTGCACCTGCTTTTTCCTTGACATTTTGTATTTTTTTCGATACCAGCACCATGGAAATGGTATCATGGTTTTGTATAATTCATCAACTTCTTCATTTGAGGCCTCAGATATTGGCATATATTTGATTAGTCTAATGTTGAAGGCAGGTTTACATCTCTGTCACTAACGGGCTCCTTTATATATAACAATTCATTCAGTTATAAGGAAAGCTATACCATTTTCATTTTGGTGTTTATTTCCGGAAAATATATAGTGTGCATTTCCGTTTGAAAGTGGCTACTCATCTTCCATGGTGTTTCTCCTATGCAGATTTCAGCTATTCCTTGCCTTTCTAATTACTTTTTTAATAAACTGAGTTTAATGATCAGGAAAATTATTATTTTTGATATGCGGGACCTAGCCCGGATTCGCCATGGTGCTATACCGTTGGCTACACTGTTGGACTCATTCGCCTTTGGGACAATGTCCCGCCATATTACTTCTAGGATACAAAGATATATTTAAAACAAAAAAGACACAAAAAATAAGTACAAAATTAAAATGGGTCTATGAGGATTAAATAAAACACCCTATTCCCACGGTTCTTTTTCTTGTGTTAGTTTTAACAACACTGGCATACTCACACAAAAGAGATTATAATACGTCGTGAACATAAGAGAGGGTAACAATAACACAAAGCTACATAAGTCGTTTGCAATAATTTACAATAGTTAAACTTCTGTTCAAATAAATAACATGCAGACGAAACGTTGGGTTATAATTTAAAATAAAATTATTTTTAGCTTTAGTGGAACTTCTTTTACAAAAAAAAAAAAAAATTTTTTTTTGCATTTTAATTTGTACGAGGATCTTAGATGGTAGTTAACCAGTAAACCAGTAAGTAAGTTATCTTTATGACTAACCAAAGCACCTACCGTGCAGATTGGACCATTCATATTTAATTAAAAAAGGTTCTGTTAAATGTAAAATTATATTTATTATATCCTCCTCATCACTGTGCAGAGGGTTTGTAACGTTTAGAATTAAATTCCAAATACATTCCATATATTTTCTTGAAGTTGATTTAATAATGACCGTCCTGCCTGTGGAAATCATGATAACTAAGGTAGACGGTCCAAAGGGTCACGAAGTATGAATGAAAAAGTGAAAAGTACTGTGGGAAAAATAAAAATTTTCCATGTGTTTGTTGTTTTTAACAAAGTATTCTTTCTTTCTTAAAAAGCGCCTATTCTTAAAAAAATACCTTTAATAAAAAAATATTTCTTAATATAGTACCTCTTTTACAAAATTACATTTCTTAAAAAAACACCTATTCTTAGAAGTTATCTTTTTTAAAAAGTGCCCTTTTTCTAAAAAAAAAACCTATTTTTAAAAAAGAATATTTTAATTAACAAGTACCTTTTATTAAAAAAGTACGGGTTTGTTTCAATTTTATATACATCATTATTTTCTTTAAATTGTTTGTTAAAAATTTGTTTTTTTTTTTGCATCATCTGGGAATTTTTAGCTAACAATTATTTGGATTTTTTAATTATCTTATGACTTCTAAGGTCTCAAAAAATTCTTATAGGGATCGAACTTTGGGTATTATAACTGGCCAAAGAGATAAGTAAATAACTTAAAATTTAATTGGTATTAAAATTTTAAGATTCAGCACCGATAACATATTTAAAGTTGTAGCCGTACCCAAGATTCGTTCTAATATTGAGTTTAAGAGAGTATCAAGAGCGCCCCGGTAGGTGAGTAGGTAGCGTGCGCGCCTATCATGCGGGGGTCGTGGGTTCGATTCCCACCAGAGGCTTTGGTCTGTCGCTGCAAAAAAAAAAAGCTAGCCAACGAGGAACGAGGCTTAAAAAAATAAAAAAAATAAATAAAATTCTCTGCACAGTCGAATTTAACACTTACTGGTTTTATAACATCTAGCCATAAGTCGATCACACCTGGGAGGAATTAACGAACTGCTGAAAAAATACTCCACAAAAGTGGTTATAGGGTTTGAGAGTACTAAATATATCACCGCTAGGGGAATTTTTGAAAATATGTCGATTAGAGCGATTTGTTGCATAAAATTAAAAGCTTTCTTAGCGTTTTTTTCTTTGTTTATTTTTATTTCATTTTTTCCAATTATCAAAAAAAGTTTGGCTTGATAAACCCTATAGAAAGAAAATAAAAAAAGTCATTGGATTTCCTTCTTTTTTTAATTTTGTTTTTATTTTTTTTAGAAATCGCTTTAAACTAGGCTAAGTCTTGCAACATTCAAAAGGAAATAGTTCACGAAGGAACTTTAATAGATATTGTCTAGAAACCTTTTGAAAAATTTTAGTTTCCATAAGGATATTATTCCTCTCAAATATGTACTTCTCTCTTAAGTTTTTAAAAACTTCAACCTTGTTGTAAGTTCTTATTTTGGAGAAAGTTGGATATGAATGCAGCGAAGTGTATTGAACTCTTTAAAGAAATTATCTTAAACTTTGTGCATTAGCCAATAATAAATTAACAGTTACACCAAAGGTATGCGTTTTTTATCATATACATTAATTTTGTTATAAAACTAATTCCAGTTTGGGACCATGTAGGGTTCCACAGTTGTTCAACTATTTCTCATAAAACAGAACTGTGAAAAATGCTATGAATGTGGTATCGACATGCATCTACTTTTTATAGACTTCGATCAAGTGTTTAATTCCATCGATAGAAATACACTGTGGAACAAATTCAGGTTAGCAGGAGTAAGGTCGATTCTGAGAGTGAGGGGTGAAAATAGAGGTTAAATTAGAAGACCCGGCGTTTGTTTATGTTAGTTTGAATTTTTTTTTTAATCGACCTTCGAACTTTGCAGTCAAATGCCGATTTTCAGCATATTGTTTATATGGTTTTTTGGCTATAACTCGTCGACTAATTGATATTTTTCAGTCTGTAAAAGCCAAATTAGCGTATCGACTACAATTATTGGCACCCATAAGGAATTTTCGACTTGTTTCATGGGATATACCGTCTGGTTTTATGAGAGCCTATCTTGTGTTATTTTTGTTTAATTTTTTGATATGTTTTCTGTTCGATACAGTTTTTGACATAATGATATAAACTCTGTGCGATTTTTAGTAATTAAAATAAAAATAACCTTTAAAAAAATATAGTTATTGGCACTCAAGTACAACTATTGGCACATTAAATTATATAGTCATTGGCACTTGACTACAATTATTGGCCCTTTAAAAATTATAATTATTGACACATTACCATAATTATTAACACCCCTAAAAGTTGAATTATTGGCACCATGGTAAATCAAAAAACTTAAAAAAAAATTTAACTAGCTAGGTAGAGGATTGTGATAATTCTTTCTCTGTTTAACAAGAGAAATAAGCAAAACAAATTTTATTTACGCATTAATTCATATTAGCTATATAAAAAATAGAGTATATTTAACAAGTTTATATTCTGTTTAATTTTAAATTAAACTGTTGCATTAAAATAAATAATTATATAAGGAACATAAGCCATAAAATTCAATTACCAATTAGGAACATAAAAAAATTCATTTAAAAATAAGAAATAAAATAAACAGGTAGCTATTCCATAGCAATATACATTATTACATTATTAGATTTTATCTTGGCATGTTTTACATACAAATTTTGGTAAATGAACATAATTATATTTTTTGATGCATTTAGTGTGATATTCTCTCAAGCAATTACTACATCTTATGCCACAATTTTCTGATTTAACGTCTTTAGACATACCAAGAGCGCAAGAGAAGCACATTTGTCCAGCACACAAAATATTTCCTCCGATATTATTTTCAGTAGCAGTTTCATCTGTGAAAAGATTTCTGATGTGATTTCCGTGTTTTGCAGGACTAAATGTAACTTTATTCATATCCTCATTATCATTATGTATAAATATTACAAGCAAATAATCTTGTTTCCAGTGAACGATTGTGTAGCATTCCTGATGTTGTTGTATGTGTTTTTGTTGTTGCTTGTAAAATTTTTCTATTTTTCTTGTTACTAATATTACTTTTTGGTTTTCTTAGAGGTTTTAGTTTTTTTTTCATTGTTCTTAAGCATTTGCTTCTTCAACCTTTCTGCTTTTTTTCTTCCTTATCAGTTTCAATTTTTCTTTTTGTTTCCTTACGTTTAGCCTCTTCTTCTATCTAAATGGAATTGGTGATAACATAACTCTTTTTAGTTTTTTGAACCTTCGTGCCTCTTCGTATTGGTGTTTCAGGCCAGTCCAATATGTCATTCATGTTCGTCGTACATTTCATTACAGCATTTGGAAGAGAAAAGTTTTCGGAAGGATTAATATTTTCATTGTCAAGAGATTCTGGTAATATGACTGCATCGACAATATCTGCATTTTCCAAATTTGTAATGTTTAAGGTTTCATCTTCTAAGAACAGAAACTCATTTATAGTACCAATATCAATTTCAGACATGTCAGTTATTACATTTGGAGGATCTGTTTGGGAGGCTGTATTATTGGCAACTAATTTTTCTTCACGTTCGAAGTTGTCCTTCTTAAAATAGCAATATAACTTATGTAAAACTTTAAAATCATCCGTCCTTTCTGGTGAGCATTCTTCTTCAGCCAGTTGTTCGAAAAGATTTACCTTGCCTTTTCCAAGAATGTTACACACGTTTCTAAACACATTCGTATCTGATGTGTCATGACTTTTAGATATAATGGTCTGGATCTACCTAAACATTTTGATAAATTTATAGCTGTTTTGTTCCAAGGGTATAATCCACACACTCTAAATCCGTTTTTCATGCTATCAGAACTTAGACTTTTTTCTACCACTTTTTTCAGCAATGGAGCAAATAATTCTCTTGTTAAATGGTTATGTGGATTATTGCGTCGCCATTCTAAAACTGCATTGCTCCAAGCATTTTTTAATGATTTAAAGGCTGCAACATCAGCAGGCTGCAGAATCCTTGTTGAATTTGGATAGAGTGCTATTAAAATTGTACCCAACTGAACGCAAAGCTTGCTGACTTCAAGTGTCAAATGAGTGCTATGCCCATCTACAAAATATATAACAGGGAATTGAACGTTGTGCTTCGCTTATTCCATAACCCCAATTTTCGGGAATAGTTTTTCGAATTTCATCCCACATTCTTTTGTAAGGAAAAATGATCATCGGTGGTGTCATGATTCCTGCCGCAGAAAATGAAAACATTACAGTTAGGTTGGATTTTGCTAAACCTCTGTCTACTTCGTATATATTTTTAGCTCCCTTTGCTGCTGGTATACTTTTAGTCTTAGGACATAGCATGAAGTTGGTTTCATCTCCTTTACCCGGCAAATTTTCTTCTCCAAAAGGGAGTACGTCTTCCTTTCTTTTGGGAAAAACTTTCCGCTGAGAGATTTTCACCCAATCGACAATGGCTTCTTCTTCTGCTTCTGTTAAAATGGTTGGTGGACCTGGTCGAATTTTAGCGTGAACCGTGGTATCCCAAAAGTTTTTGATGCAGTTTTTTTTGAAATTTTGCCATCCTTAATTTCGGACAGAGCTTTCTGCAGAAGACTTTCTTCATATGAATTGTTTTTTTTTAGGCATTTCAAAAATTCTGAAAATACACAAAATTCAGTTATTGGCACTCAGAAAAGGTGCAATGAGTGGCAGTGCCAATTATTGTAGTAATTACAAATTCAATTATTGGCACCATCTGCCAATAATAGAAATTATAGTTTTTTGGAACCTATTGTTGGCACTGATGTTTTATTACAATACTTTGGAAATATTGTGTATATTAAGGTCAAATTAGATTATTTGATGTTTTAGTCAATGAATCAAAAGGCTTAATTAAAAAATCTATAAATAAAAAAATAATGGTACTTACCAAACTTCTGCTCGCTATCGAAATCCACACTAAAAACCGCGCACAAACTCCCTTTAAACACACCCTTCTTATTTGGAAGATCACAAGCAACTGAGCGTTTTAATGTTTTGCATTAGTTCAAAAAAATGATGGAAAGAGATCATAGAGTGAGAAAAAATGAACTTAGAAACAACGGGACTTCAACGATGTCTCATAAATGCTATGGAAGTAGGAGGTGCCAATAATTAGGGCAATATTTTGTAGTGCCAATAATTGTAGTCGGAACACTATTGCTAGAGACCTGTGCAACAATTAAAATTTAAAAAAAAAATTGATTTAGAAAATTTTTATGGTGCTTATGAAGCAAAATGTTGGAAAAATTATTTTTTTTCATGCTTTTTGAAAATATTCTCCACAAAACTAAGTCTTTTTTGCTTTCTGTTTGATCTATAATATGCTTCTCAGTTTCTTCAATAAATTTCATTTGAAAATAAAACAATCAATTGCGTTTTCCAGCTAAATATTAATTTATTTCTCATTTTTCTCATTTTTTATGTACCAATTTTGTTCAGTGTTGGTTTTGAAGAAACATTGCAAAAGAAATTATAAAAATATTGAAAAAAATATATTTTTGAAATGTTAGTTATGAAAAGTTTTAAGAAAAAAATTAAATAAATTAAATTAATGATGTTGCCAGTTGCCGTTTAGCAGGCGGCTGTGGATCAACATCACTGCACTCTCTAATATCTTGGTCATCGTCCTCATCATCAGAAAGGTCGATAATTTCGTCCAATAGATATTCTGGAATTTCATCTTTGTCTTCCAATTCTTCCTCTTTTCCTCGTCTTCCTCTTCTTCAACAAATTTCAGCGAGTATTGCATCTGGAGATTTCTTTCCTCTGTACCTGAAACGAAAATAGTTTTCAATCGTTAACATGTTTAAATTGCGCACTCTGACAAAGATATTAAAAAAATTTAGGAATTCAAAATATGCACACTCTATAGTTACCTTATTTCAAATGGAAGCGCTGTTTGGTGATAACGTTCGCCTTGCTCATCAGATTCAGTTGGCAACTGTTGAGCGAGTTGATCAAGATGCTGATGCAAGAGATGAATTTTGTACGACATATTAACCCCAATTTCATCGAAAGCTGCCAACATGGTTGCAACAGATTGCCTGTAGTTGTCTTTGCGTACTTTGCCCAAAAGTCCTTTAATGACTGCTTTCAATGCGAGCCATGCATTTAATTCTCGGTCCGTCAGAACTTGGTCAAAATCTTGACGCCTCATTAGTTTCCGTATGTCGGGACCATTAACAACCCCTTCCTGAATTTTGGCGTTACTTAGTCTTCGGAAAATGTCTTTTAAACGGTTATGGTAGTTGATACATCCATGGCAATTTTCTTTTTGATGCGGGCTGTTGTCTAACCACATCATTGGTTTACCAAAGGGCATACCCTTCTTCGTTTCACTTTTTCATTGCATAAAAGTTGAATAGCAATTAAAGCAAACTTTTTTAGGGGCATAGTTTACGTCAGTGATAAACTCTTGCGAGAAATATTGTTTATAGGCTTCCAAAAAAAATCACACGCATTGCCACATTTTTCATCGCTTGCTATGAAACATCCACAAACATTACAAAAATGGTTCATTTTACATTTTGGTTCCGACATTTTTAATACAATATATATTATACCATGTTTTATTTTGTTATTTTTATGAAACCGATGCACTTAACTTAAATCACTCAGAAAATAAAATAAGTTCCAAAAAAAATTAATAGCGAATTTTATCACGACCTAGCGAAAATTAAAAGTCATCAGCTTCGGCTGAGTTTCGAGTCTTAACTGAATCTTCATTTTTGAAATTAGTTCGCTTATACGAAATAAAAAAAAAATCGCTACCTGTGCGTTGCACAGTGGACCATTTGACGAGAAGGCGGTCAAAAATCTATAAATTTTGATTGCATTGGAATTTTGATATGCGGTTTTTTTGTTTGGTAGGTGAGACTTTAGCCTTTAAGTTTTACTATAAAACGTAATTCTCGACCGAAAATAAAAAAAGTTACGGAGGGATTAAAATACATTTTCATTTGTAGTTGAATTTTAGTACAAAAGTGAAGTGTTAAAAGGTAAAAAAAGGTTTTTTTAATATAATGTCTTATTTTTTCAGTTAATTTTACAACTAATACTTGTTAACAATTTTTTAAGTTAATTTTTTCAAAAAATGCCAAACGCTGGCCCCCGTAAACTTTTTAGTCCTAATGTGCACAAGGGCCAAAGGTTTTTTTTTTTTTTTTTTTTGAAAGATCCCGTGTTAAAATATAATTTATTAAGCAGCGGACGTAAAAGTTACCTTATATTGGTTCAAGATAGAGAAGTTTCAATGAAGAACTCGTATGTTTTTGCTTTAGTTAAATTTTTATACCCTATACCACTATGTGGTTTGGGTATAATGACTTTGTGCTGCTGTTTGTAACTACCAAAAATATTTGACCTAGACCCATTTTTAATTATACCGATCGAATCAGAATCACTCTCTGATTTGATTTAACGATATCCGTCCGTCCGTCCGTCCGTCTGTGTGTCCATGTAAAGTTTGTAATCAAACCGCAGGTCGCAAATATGAATATATTTTTAAGAAATTTGGTAGATAAGCTTTAATCGGTCATAGGATGAACGCCATTGAAATTGGTGAGAATCGGTCAATGCGCAGACCTAGCCCCCATACAAATGACCCCTATGAAATCGACTTAAATTGCCATAAGATCCAAATTATCATATAAATATTAGTCAAATTGGGTTTGTATGTGTTTATTACATCCATTAATCGGTAGTCCAAAAATGATCCCTATGGGACAACTCTTAGTCATAGGCCCCATATAGAGTTGCTTCCCGATCTTCACTTAAATCTATCAAAAAACAAAAATATTGCACTGATTCTTCTCAAATTTTGTTTGTATATATTTTTGCAAAATACAAGAGAGTTTACCAAACATGGTCAAGATCGGTCCATTTTTGGGCCTAGTCCCCTTATAGATATAGCATCTGATATGAACTTTTTCATGTCTGCAGAAAAAAAAAATGTATAAAAATCCCACTCAAATTTGGTTTATGCTTATTTTCTATGTCCTGTTAGTTGGGCCTATGGGGTAGGGTCTCTAAACGCATGGTATAGGGTATCCTATGGTCGGTCTAGACCGACTATAATTTTCTTACTTGTTTTTTATTGTCTTTTTAAATATTGCTATATCAATTTTTATGGTAAATTTATGAAATATAACAATTTTTATTGTAAATTTACAAAATATATAAATTTTCAAATCAAGAAAATTTTTTAACTATATAAAAAAAAGTGTAACTTATTGTTAGTGTAATGAAAAAGTACTTTAAATCAACCAATTTTAGTAAAAATTTCTTCTAAATAGCCTTGGTTTTCAACTTCTAGGAGTTGTTTAGCTTCTTCGTCTAATTCAATAGAGGCAGTTTTC
The DNA here is from genome assembly GCA_963682025.1 of Cordilura impudica. NCBI lineage: Eukaryota > Metazoa > Arthropoda > Insecta > Diptera > Scathophagidae > Cordilura > Cordilura impudica. The sequence goes on along the minus strand of OY821517.1, from coordinate 263,511,069 downwards.
CATTTTTGACGAATGTTGGACATATATGGATCTTAAGTGCACAACAAAATAGTGATAAGGTCTTCATTAGTACAACATCTGGACATTTTTCTTGTGTTGTGTTCGTGAAAGAATCTGTAGTCTTTGTTCCTTTTTTCTTGCGCTTCTTCAGATAGATCTCCTATTGGTAGCATATTGTTTTAAATTATTTGTTCCCCGTGGTACAAAATTTTATGAACTGTGGATGGCATATATCTCCAAGAGTATTTTTCATTATAAAGTATAGCTGTTTTATTGGCGTACTCTCCAAATTTTTTTGCATTTATCTTTCTGCTGCATGCTAGAACTTGTAATATGATTTTGAATCGTCTTATTAATTCATGATCTATACCAGTGATAGATGCTGCAATTTCCGGATCGGAAAAAAAATCTCCTTGCAGTATTTCCATCATTCGTGTTTCTTTCCCCTTGTTTTGGTTGGTCGATTACGAGGCCTAGCTGTAGATATTTTTGTTGAATTTGTTATTTTTTGCTTTCTTTTTTCTTCATTTTCTTTGTTTTTTCTCACTGTTTCGCCTTACGGACTAAATTCCAAATCATAACCCAATTTAAGAATATGCTTCATGAAACGTATTCTAGCATGAAGAGGGGACATTCCAAATTCGCAGGCTTCCTTAAAACTATCGTCTTCTGGTGGGGGTTGGCTTAATTGACTTGATGTCTTTTGGCATATAATGCAACTTGACGTTGAATTTGTTCCAGTTAAAGCTTGTGCAACTTTTCCATCAAGCATTGTGGGACACATTTTAAAATGTACTTTAATGTCTTGGTCATCAAATTTAAATATTACTGGTTGAAGTTCCTTAATTTGATCTTTTCTTTTTTGAACTTCTTCAGTTATGACATCTTTGGTTTCCTTTTTGAATGAAAATTTTATTGGTCTGCAATGCTTTGTTGAAGAAGGAATTTCATTTTTTCATATATCAATTTCTGTTGCTCTACTAGTTGACGGCTCTAAGACGCTATAACTTTTCGTTAAGCGCAATGGAACGAAAGATACCATAAATAAATTAGCATCTGATGAATTTTCGGCATTAAATTGCTTGTATTGTTTCTGACCAGAGGATCCATCACATCCCCATTTAGAAATTAAAGTAATGCTGCCATTACCAATTTTTTTTAAATGATCAGTATCAAGTGTATTCAGCAATCGTTCTGCAGTATGTTGAAGGAGATCTTGCAATTTTATTTCTGCTGTTGTTGAAGTGACACTAATAGCAGATTCTTTTTTGGCAGAAACTAAATCTCGATACTCTGGAAAAATCCCACAATTCTTTTCATTGGTTCGCTTCCGCAATTCCCTATATGGATTTTTGGTCAATTTCAAATCCAAAAATAGGGCGAACGCTTCTTCCGGCGTAAATTTCTTATCTTCAATTGGTGTAGGAATGCTTTTCAAAATCCTCTTAGTGCGCCTTGGGCTCGCTTCTACTATTTTTTCAATTATTTAAATTTTAGTTTTTTTATTTTGGGTTGGTTAAATTTGGTGCAAAAATGAGTCCTTAATAATTCTTTGAGAAATTTCTTCATTAATATTCTCCAGCTTGCGCCTTCGAGATCTTTCACTACATCCGTCAATTGGTTTTGCTGGTCGACCCTTTTTTCCACTTTCGTTGGCAGTTGTAGATGCGCTCTCAAAAATAAGTTCATTTATTAACCAGTCTTGGTAACGTTTGTACATCTTTGCCTTGCTATGAGAGCATTCAATGTACCGTCTTTTCAAACTCGATGCAAAATTAGTAATTTTTCCTCTGTGCATTTCAATGTCTTCTAGGTTACAATACTTAAAGAAGTTGTTGCTCACTATGTGCAAAATTACATCGTCTACATCATTTCGTTGAAAATAAATATCTGCCAGATCTCTGTAACAGTACTTAGCCATTGCACAAATTGTAATGAATAATAATAATAATAATGGAAACATTATTATAAATACTCTTTCTTGCAATTATGTAAAATAAAATTTTTTATCTTTTATTACCACTTTTAGAAGCATAAAGAACCCACACCCTAACCCCTTTTAAAAGGTGAAGCATACCTGCTCATATCTGTTATTTAAATTGTTAACCATTTTGTCAGGTATTTAAACTATATAACTCTAATTCAGACTATTAATGTTTTTGAAAGATACCTATGTAAATGTACCTGTAACAATTAAGCGCATTATATCTCAGCCGTTTTTTATAAGTATATCCGTATAATAAAAGATGGATAAAGGTCCAATATTTTTGGCAGTTACAAACATCACCTCAATATCTAACCTTGGGTCAGAAAAATTGTTCTGGTGCACACGGGCGCAAACTGGCGGGTCTATAATGGAGTATAGGAGTATAGGGGAGGGTTCGGACTATAAAAGTGTGCAAGACTTTTTCTGACTGCTTTTGACTGGCAGGAGTTATCCTCTATTAAGTAGGAGATTTTCGGAAAATTTTGACCTTTTTTAAAATATTTTTTTTTTTTAAATTTCGGAATGACCCAGTGATTTTACATTTCTAACATTAATAGCATGGAGGCCACAAAATTATACAGAATTGGTCTCACTTCAAAATCTTTTAAATCAAAAAAGTTACAGTCATTCAAAAATAAAAATTTATAAAGAAATTTTTAATTTTAGCAAAATACTGAGAAAGCCCATTTTCGAAGGCCCTGTTCGCTGTGATATAGTTGAGATAGAGTCGCAATTTTTTGGCTCCCGAGGTTTACTAGTATTTGCTTTCAAACGAATAACATAAGTTTAAAATCGGTAACAAAAAAAATGATTTTTGGCCGCCTTCTCAAAAGATGGTCCACAGTGCGGTGTTTGAAAACAAAAAAGTTGTTTTACTAATTCCTAATGCTTGGAGCTTCCCTTTTTAATTACTTGTACCTAAATCGCTATTTTATTTAATGGTTTTGGGATTTTTAACGCAAATTACCGACTAAGACCATTTTCTCTTGAAATGAAATTTATTGAAGAAACTGAGAAGCATATTATAGATCAAACAGAAAGCAAAAAAGTCTTAGTTTTGTGGAAAATATTTTCAAAAAGAATGAAAAAAAATATTTAGTCATTTATTGTTCGGTTTAAGATCATGTATATATTTTTCTAATGAAAGAAAGATAATAATTTTTGTAATGTAAGAGAAATATTAGAAAAAAATTTAAGACAGCGCTAGATGGAGTAGCTACTTTCGAACAAAGCGACTTGTTCATCGTCAGCATCCTTCTGCCTATTACTTCAACTCATGCTTAATCAACTATTTAACTAAGCATGAGTTGAAGTAATAGGCAGAAGGATGCTGACGATGAACAAGTGGCTTTGTTCGAAAGTAGCTACTCCATCTAGCGCTGTCTTCAATTTTTTTCTAATATTTCTCTTACATTACAAAAATTATTATCTTTCTTTCATTAGAAAAATATATACATGATCTTAAACCGAACAATAAATGACTAATTATTCCAATACAGATCAACAATACATAACAATAACAAAAAATATTTTTCTCAACATTTTGCTTCATAAGCACCACAAAAATTTTCTAAATCAATTTTTTTTAAAAATTTTGGTTATTGCACAGGTTTCTAGCAATAATTTGGCTTTTACAGATTGGAAAAATATCAATTAGTCGAGGAGTTATAGCCAAAAAACCATGTAAACAAAATGCTGAAAATCGTCATTTGACTGCAAAGTTCGAAGGTCGATTAAAAAAAAGTTCGAACTAATATAAACAAACGCCGCGATACGGGTCTTCTAATTTAGCCGCTATTTTCACCCCTCGCTCTCAGAATCGACCTAACTTTTGCTAACCGGAATTTGTTCTACAGTGTTATAATACCCCAAGCTTTTTCCGACTTAGGAATATCCTCAAAACTAACAAGACTTACCTGCGCAACTTTAGTCATCCACGAAAAAGCAACTGACGCCTTCCAGATAAACAATGGAGTAAAGCAAGAGACTCGCTTCCAACAGTAGTATTCAATCTAATGCTACACTACGCAGTTAAGGATAATTTAAGAACTGGTATTTTGTTAAGCAGATCTGGTCTGACTATTGGCTACGCTGACACTTCAATTGTCACAAGGAACATCCGATATATGGAGGAAATATTTACAAATATTAAGAGGTCAGCAAGAGCAGTGGGCCTTATAATAAATGAACGAAAGACTAAATAACTAAAAATGTGAATGAAAATCGAAGAACTGTACATGATATACACATAGGTGAATATCACTTCGAAGGTGTAACTAATTTTATCTATTTGGGTGCCCTTCTAAAAAAACGACAATAGTATGCAAGACTGTATAAGTGATAAGTGCCCCGGTAGGTGAGTAGGTAGCGTGCTCGCCTATCATGGGGCGGGTCGTAGGTTCGATTCCCACCAGAGGCTTTGTTCTGTCACTGCAAAGAACTAGCCAAATCTGGCTTCGCGGAACTATAGCAGGCCGTTCGAAACTGGCAACAGAAAGCTGTACATAGAGAAGAATGGAAAATAATTATCAAACAAGCTAAAGCTCACCCCGTGCTGTAACGCTGTATGACGATGATGATGATTTACGACCTATAGTTTTATTAGAATGTTTACATGGACACACAGACGGACAGACGGACGGACGGACAGACTTTGCTAAATCGTCTCAGAAAGTAAATTTTAATCCATCGGTATAATATAAAACATGGGCTTTTTTTCGGAATCCCTTTTCGAATCGATTTAGTGATGTCGGTCCGTCCGTCTGTTCATCTGTGTTTTCATGAAAACTTTGTAGTCAAACTACAGGTCGCAAATATGAATACCTTTTGATCAAATTTGGTATGTAAGCTTTTCTTGGCTGTGGGACGAACGCTGTTAAAATTGGTAAAATTCGGTGCATGTTCACACCTGGTCCCCCTACAAATGACCCCTATGAACGAATTGTCAAATTTGGTTTGTTTGTATGTTTAACGCTATAGGATACTTCCTGCTCATGACCCCCATATAAAGCTGCTTTTCGATCTTCACTTTGTTTTTTATATGTTTTTGCAAAAAAAAAGTGACTACCAAATATTGTGAGGATCGGTCCATATACATATAGCATCTGATATGCACTTTTCATATCTGCAGGCAAAAAAATAATAACAATGCCCCTCTAATTTATTTTATGCTTTTTACCTATATCCAATAAGTTGGACCTAAGACCCTTTCTCGGGAACAGACCGACAATAATTGTCTTACTTGTTTCTGTTTCTTTCAGTAGGGTTTATTGAGTTCTTTCAAGCCCAACTTATTTTTGTTATTGAAAAAAGGAATCGTAAAAAATATGTGTAAAAAAAAGTAAAAAATTAAATGAACAAAAAACAAGGAAGAAAATTATAGTCTGTCTAGACCGACCATATGATACCTTATACCATGGTTTAGAGACCCTATCTTTTGGTCCAACTAATTCTATAAAGTTCATATCGGGTGCTATATGTATATGGGGACTAGGTCGAAAAATGAACCGATCTTGACCATATTTGGTAGGGTCACTTATATCTTCAAAAAATATGTACAAACCAAATTTGAGAAAAATCTGTGCAATATTTTTGTTTTTTGATAGATTTAAGTGAAGATCGGGAAGCAGCTTATATGGGACCTATGACTAAGAATTGTCCTATAGGGATTATTTTTGGACTACTGATTAATGGATATAATAAACACATACAAACCCAATTTAACTGAGATCTATATTATAATTTGGATCTTATGGCACTTCATGTCGGTTTCATAAGGGACATTCGTATGGGGGCTAGGTCTGAACATGGACCGAATTTCACCAATTTCAATAGCGTTCATCCTATGACCGATGGAAACTTATATACCAAACTTCAACAAAACATATTCATAAATCGACTCAGAAAGTGATTCTGAGTCGATCGGTATAATTAAAGGTGGGTCTAGGTCAAATATTTTTGGTAGATACAAACAGCAGCACAAAGTCATTATACCCAAACCACATAGTGGTATGGGGTATAAAAATGGCCAAAAAATGTATTAAGTCTTGCAAAAAATCACGAAAATTCCCTTACCGATTTTTTAAGCAGTGATATACTGCTATCAAGCCCTACACTCACTTATTGTGACCACTATTCTCATTCAATGTACTCGTAAGGCGCAAGAATCATTTTAAATAAATTGGAACTATTTGGTATTGTGCTTTAAAGCAAGCCTTTAAGCGAGGGTCTAGTTGAGGCTGGTCGCTACAATTTAAAAAGTTTGCCTATACATATAAGCCCCATTCAATAAAAGACAATATTCGTAAAAGAAACCCTAGCATTTTACATTTCTTGTAATGTTAAGTACACAAAGCATGTTTCTACGTTGTTTCGATTGGTTTTTACATACTCGTTCTTTAATTTACAATTCTGAAATGATTTATTAATCTACAAATTAAATGGTTGCTTGCATAGCAGTCAACAAAACATAAATTAAAAACATTTTGGACAAGAAAATACAACTAAATAATTGATCCACAAAGTTCAATTGGTAATAACAAAAAAAAAAAATTTTTTTTCAACTTTTTATCAGGAAGTAAAACCATACAAACTTTTTCAACAATCGTAGCTGAAGAATTCCGTTGGTAACATACAGTATAAATACAGTCACATGTGGTTATAATGAAATTGTTTGAATGGGTGTGAAAGCGCGTCTAAAATAATATTAAAAGGTTTTAGATGATAGTTAGATATCCTGGGTGGTCCTCTCACAATGAGCTGGTTTTTAACTACAGTGAACAAGTTGGACGTAATATAAAATGAAGTGAAAATCCATATTATTTAAATTTTTGTTCAAAACCATTAGTACATTCATTGTATGTCAAATTAACGGTAATTTTGTGCTCTTTAGTATTTTCTTTCATTTTTTGTCTTTTATATTGGTACATTTTCTTTAACTTCAAAGGATTTAAAAGAAGTAATAAAAAAACTCTGATATGAAGAAAAATCAGTGCGGGAAAATCGGAAGAACTTTGAATGAACAACGCTGCACCGTTCATTATCTTGCAAAAACTCAATAGTGCGTTTACGTCAAAGCAAAATCTAATATATAGGAGATTTCGGGCACAATATAGCTCATTTTTACTAGATTTCCCATACAAAACAAAATCCAGCTCGTTACTAGATTTTAGCAAAGTTTCACAAAATCTTGTCAAACTTGGGCACTACCAAATGATACTACTGTATTTTTATAATATTGTAGAAGAAAACTACAACGCAGTGACTGAAAAATTGACATTTAAAAAGCAAACAAGTTGAATAAAAAGGAAATAAATTATTAATTATTAATAAAAATTACGAATCCATAATAAAAAAAAATACATAATTTTTATATTTATATGTGCCCATTCCAATCTGCTCTTTAATAATTGTGGAAAATGCATTTGTTTTTGCTGTTCAAAAAATAGATTTAACAACTCCTAATTTTTTTTCGCAAAATTTCTATTTCAACTTGTCAGTTCTTTTATTTACTGTATAATATTACATGTCACCTTTAAATTTATCTTAAATACTAAAGAGTTTAGGTATGATCCTTTTCTACATTATTATAAATAAACTACTAATAATTTGAGCACAAAAATGAGTAATATACTTAGCATGGGAGGAAAAACTTACAAGAAAAAAACCTTTTTGTATATCTATTTCAACTTGTAGTTTTTCATTCTTGATGCACAATATAATTATAAATCCTGTTCCTTTTTTAGAATTTCCCATATTTCCATTTTCTTATTGTTTTGCTTATTTTTGATATTTCTAGTTTATATGTTTTATTTTAATCAGCTTTTTATTATTATGGAAACAAAAGCTCACAAAATGTCAAAACAGTTAGATGTAAACGGTATAGATTTTGAATTAGATTTCAACTAAAATCTACTAGATTTTCCTTATATGTAAACGCACTATAAGAAAAAACTAAGACTTTTAAAAGACCAAGTGGAAGTGGCAGCACAAAAAATAGTAATACACCCCAAACCGAAAGAAGATTGTTAAATTATGTGAGAAATAACCCAAAGTATCAGCCTTTTTTATTTTAAATGAGATTAAAAGTGATGGAATAATTGATGTTACACCACAAACAGTGAGAACTTTTCTGCAAGGGTTTACAAAACGAAAAAAAGCCACTTCCAAGCAAAGTTACCTTGGCTTAGAGACCGTCTTCGGTCCAACTAATTGGATATAGAAAATAAGCATAAACCAAATTTGAGTGAAAAATTCACCGATCCTGACCATATTTGGTAAAGTCACTTATATTTTGAAAAAATATATACAAACCAAAAATGAGTAAAATCTGTGCAATATTTTTGTTTTTTTGATGGATTTAAGTGAAGATCGGGAAGCAGCTCTATATGGCTGAGAAATGTCCTATAGGGATTATTTTGGACTACTGATTAATGAATATAATAAACCAATACAAACCCAATTTGACTGAGATCTATATCATAATTTGGATCTTATGGCAATTTATGTCGATTTCTGAGGGGTCATTTGTATGGGGACTAGGTCTGAACATGGACCGAATTTCACCAATTTCAATAGCGTTCATCCTATAGCCGATAAAAGCTTATATACCAAATTTCATCAATACACATAGCCATATTTGCGACCTGTAGTTTGATTACAATGTTTACATGGACACACAGACGGACAGACTGACGGACGGACATCTCTAAATCGACTCAGAAATTGATTCGCAGTCAATTGGTATAGTAAAAGGTGGGTCTAGGTCAAATATTTTTGGTAGTTACAAATAGCAGCACAAAGTCATTATACCCAAACCACATAGTGGAAATAATGATGAGTTCTGTAACAATGTTATATTCACCGACGAATAAAGATTCAATATAATTGTCTCCGATGGTCGTTATTACGTGTGAAGAAAACAGGGTGAAGAATTTATTCCTCGAAATGTAACCCACACCATAAGTCACGGTGGTGGTAGTGTTATGGTGTGGGGTGCTAGTGGGTCAAGTGGGCGGGAAATTTTATATTTGTAGAAGGAAACGGGAATAAAAATGAATATTTGAATATTTTGCAAAATAACTTAAGTTGATCTGCTGTTGAACAATTAACAAATAACATTCATGAAGCAGCTTATATTTCAACTCCAAGAAATACAAATACACAGCCATTTTCGCTGCAAGTTTCAACAGAGATAAGGCAATTTATCATCGAAAAAAGAAGGCTTAGAAGAAAATGGCAGCTCAGTAGGCCCGTAGATAAACGGTTATTCAATAAGGATTGTAAAGACCTTAAAAATTTACTATATGAATACAAAAACAAAGCTACTACCGATTTTATTGAAACAATAAATGACTCCAAATATGACGAACACTTTTTATGGAAGTCTACCAAATATTTAAAAAGGCCAGTGAAGCGAAATGTGCTTATCAAAAGTGCTAATGGTACATGGTGTTGGTCCGATAAAAGTACATTAGAAGGATTTGCTGACCACTTGAAAAATACATTCCAACAACATAATATAAGTAGTGTTGAAGAAAACGATGAAATACTAAGGTTTTTAGATGCACCATGTCAAATGGACTTACCGATATTGCACTTCTCACCGAATGAAGTACAATCAGAAATTAAAAAGTTGAATAAAAAGAAATCACCTGGATATGATTTAATTACTGCTAAAGTCGTAAGCGAATTGCCTCGGAAAGCTATAATATTTTTAACTACAATTTACAATTCAATACTGAGATTGGACCATTTTCCATCACAGTGGAAACGTGCGGAAATAATCATGATTTTGAAACCAAGAAAACCCGAGAAGATAGTTTCATCATACAGACCAATAAGTTTACGTACAATATACTCTAAAATATTTGAAAAATTATTTCTAAAACGTTTATTGCCAGTATTAGAGAAACTAAACATCATTCAAGACCATCAGTTCGGGTTTCGACATAAACATGTTACTCCCGAACAATGTCACCGTATTGCTAATATTGTAACCGATAGTCTTGGGAACAAACGGTTCTGTTCTGCAATGTTCCTCGATATCCAACAGGCGTTCGACAAAGTATGGCATGAAGGATTACTCTTTAAGATTAAGAAAGTCTTACCGGCCCCATTCTACTTTTTCTTTAAAAGCTATCTTTCACAAAGATATTTTTATGTGAAGGTTAATGATGAACGATCGAATATATTCGAAATCAACGCTGGAATCCCACAAGGTAGTGTAATGGGCCCAATTCTATACACCATTTTTACAGCAGACATGCCAATCACCAACGATGTCACAGTAGCTACATACGCAGATGACACTGCAATAGTTGCAACCAGTCAGTGTAAAAACGAAGCTTCACTATTCGTACAAGCAGAAGTGTATCTTCTTGAAAAATGGTTTTCTAAATGGAACATAAAAGTAAATACTGATAAATCCCAACACATCACATTTGCGTTAAGAAGAGGTGACTGTCCTGGAATAACGAAGAACGGCGATGTTATACCTAAAACAGACACCGTAAAATAGCTAGGAGTGACGTTAGACAGGCGTCTTACATGGAAAGCACATATAAAAGTTAAAAAATATCATCTAATGGTGAAAACACGCAAATTGAACTGGCTAATAGGGCCAAAATCAAAATTAAACTTAGAAAACAAATTAAGAATTTATAAGGTCATATTGAAACCAGTTTGGACTTATGGTATTCAGTTGTGGGGTACTTCAAGTATATCTAATGTTGAAATTCTTGAAAGATTCCAGTCTAAAACCTTAAGACTAATTACAAATGCTCCATGGTTCATCACAAACAAAGCTATTCTTAAAGATCTCAAAATATGCACAATAAAAGAAGAAATCCGAACATTCAGCGAAAAGTATCTTCAATGATTAAGTAATCACACAAATCCTCTGGCTATTTCGCTCTTAGACGATACTCATGAGACAAGAAGATTAAAACGTATACATGTACTAGATTTGCCATTCAGAAACTAGTAAAATCATATTTTAAATATGTATGTATATAAATAATTGTAATAATTTGTTATTCTTTCCTTTTTTATAAATGGTTATGTAGCTCAATGAAACTACATAATTTCTGTTATGTATTAACTTAATTTATCGATATTGCTTAATGTCCTTAGATAGATTGCAAATAAAAATGGAATTTAATAAAAAAAAAAAAAAATAATGGTGATTTTATGTTCGTCCACGATAACGACGCAAACCATTCTATCCTAATCGTAAAGGAGTGGTTAATGGTTGCCATATCCTCACCCAGAGCCACGACTTGAACCCCATCGATTAAAAAAATTATAGCATAACCAGCAAAGGAACGCTTAAACAAGCACTGCTAGACACTTTGAGCAAAATCCTATCGGATTATACGAGAAAATTAGTTACTTCGATCCCTAAGAGATTTTTAAAGCCGCCATACAAAATATTAATACAAATTAATTTTTTTTTAGTTTTCTTTTTTTTTTTAATTGTCTTTTTTTTCCTATGAAAATTGGCATTCTTGTTACTAATTTTTTTTTTTGTTTCTGTGTTAAATCAATATGATAATTTTGTATGATAATTTAAAATCTATGGCCCTTACCCTCCCAGTTCATGTAGAATAAACTCACATTAATTTCGTATTTTTTATACCCTATACCACTATGTGGTTTGGGTATAATGACTTTGTGCTGCTGTTTGTAACAACCAAAAATATTTGACCTAGACCCATCTTTAATTATACCGATCGAATCAGAATCACTTTCTGAGTTGATTTAACAATGTCCGTCCGTCCGTCCGTCCGTCCGTCCGTCTGTGTGTCCGGTAGGTGAGTAGGTAGCGTGCTCGCCTATCATGCGGGGGTCGTGGGTTCGATTCCCACCAAAGGCTTTGGTCTGTCGCTGCAAAAAAAAAAAAAAAAAAAAAAAAAAAATAGCCAAATTAGATTCTGCAGACAAGCCACTCGGCTTCGCGGAACTGGCTTTAAAAAAAAAAAAAAAAAAAAAAAAAAAAAAAAAAAAAAAAAAAAAAAAAAATGTAAACCTTGTAATCAAACTGCAGGTCGCAAATATGAATATATTTTGATGAAATTTGGTATATAAGCTTTTATCAGCCATGGGATGAACGCTATTGAAATTGGTGAGAATCGGTCCATGTTCAGACCTAGCCCCCATACAAATTACCCCTATGAAATCGACATAAATTGTCATAAGATCCAAATTGTCATATAGATCTTACTCAAATTGGGTTTATATGCGTTCATTACATCCATTAATGAGTAGTCCAAAAATGATCCCTTTGGCCCCATATAGAGCTGCTTCCCGATTTTCACTTAAATCTATTAAAAAACAAAAATATTGCACTGATTCTTCTCAAATTTTGTTTGTATATATTTCTGCAAAATACAAGAGACTTTACCAAACATGATCAGGATCGGTCCATTTTTGGACCTAGTCCCCATATAGATATAGCATCCGATATGAACTTTTTCATATCTGCAGCCAAAAAAATTAATAAAAATCCCACTCAAATTTGGTTTTTGCTTATTTTCTATGTCCAGTTAGTTGGGCCTAAGAGATAGGGTTTCTAAACGCATGGTATAGGGTATCGTATAGTTGGTCTAGACCGACTATAATTTTCTTACTTGTTTTAAACTTCGACTTGTTTCATTTCAATATAATAGGTTCACAATTTTATATGTTGCACACTCTATGTGTTAGACGAGACAAAATTAAAGGACCTGTTTTAATGGTCCAAATTCATTTTAGGGGAAAGCGGTGGTTGAAAGTAGGGTATTTTTCCTCTTTCCACATTTGCTCCGAAGTAATATAGCAAATTTCATATCATTCAAACCATGTTCTAAAAGCCAGTGATATGCTTACTACGGCATGCACACATCTTTAGTTTTTTCGATATTCCAGAAGTAAATAGCGTGGAGAATGTATACTAAGCTGGTTTGGTGTTCAATTCACATGTGTATGTTATTCTCTCGCATGGGTTTACGTTTTTTCGAATTTTTACCTGACAACATATTTTGCAGAAGAGCTAGCACAGAGTCCGCAACAAAATCAATAGGTATATAAATGAAAAATTTTCATTTGTCGACCGCTATAAACGTAGTAAATCTTATAGAGAATCTTAGCAAACTCGTTGCGATAGGAAAATCGCTATAAATTGAATTCACTATAACCGTGTTCGCCTGCACATATAAAATAAATTTTAATTCAACTGTCAAATGTCAATGCAAAATTGATATTTCCTTTTTTTTTAATTTTTTATTTGAAAGATTTATAACAGTTCCCTATTTTATATTTTGACAAATCTTTATTTATTCGTATCTGTTTGAAAAAAGAAAATGAAATGAAAGCCCAAGTATGTTTGAAATGTAGATGATAGTTATTTGTAGTACATATGTACGTAAATTCTATATGAAAGAGTATATTTTATTTTTTTTTTAAATTCCAGTTCTTAACTTTTATGTTCCCCTTTAAAAACAATTGTATTGTGACTTTTTAATGAAATTTTGTAACAGTTTTTTTTATTTCTCTGTGAGTTTACTACTCTTATTTACTGAATACTTCAGAGGTTTATTTTAAAAAGTAAATGTATGTATGTGTACGAGTACGTATAAATATGAAGAGAACACACAAAAAATACCAAAACAAAAAGAATAAACAAATTTTTGATTTATTGCTATTTGGGGAATACAACTAAGTGAAACATTTGTTTTATACTTATTTACTTCAAAATAGAAATGCGATACTTTATATTGAAAACTTCATAAAAAAAAAGTTTTTTATTATTTGTAAGTACATCAAAACCCAGCATAACATGGCTTCAATTAGTCCAGTTTTACAGTAGTTCTGCCTTAAATTTAAAATACATAAAAGATTTTGTTTTGCTTTACATACAAAAAATAAATTGTTGTTGCAAAGAAATTTTTCTTTGTTCTCAGTTTTAAACGAATAAAAATTAATTATGGACAAATTTATTTTAATTGAAAAAACAAGGCATTTAAGAATAAGAATAATATACATATACATACACAAACTCCTGATTTTTTATGTTATTTGTCATGAAACTATACTACATACATTAGAGTATTATATTTATACCATCCACTCCAGTGTGCAGAGGGTATATATAAGTTTGTCATTCCGTTTGTCATTCCGTTTGTAATAATTAGAAAAAAAAAATTTGGACCCGATAAAATATATATATTTGTGATCCTTATAACAACCGGAGTTGATATAGCGATGTCCGTCTGCCCGTCTGTGGAAATCACGATGACGGCATCAATCGGGCAGCTAGGGTACTCGTTGATATAGAAAATGATTCACTAAAATCCTGGGAAGTTTGGTATTTAAAATCGTCCAAATCGGTCGATTAGGGCCCGAGATTTGAATGAAGAACTAAAAAAAGTCTTGAAAAAATATAATTTTCTATGTTGTTCTTGTCACGATCACGCCCTCAATAGGACAGAAAAGGTGATCCTTTTTAGCGAAAATGATTCACCAAATTCATGGGAAGATTTCTGTCTCAAAAATCATTAAAATCGGTGGAGCAGGTCCAGGGAAATCTCTGAAAAAGTAAAAAAAAAAATTAAAAACATGATATTTCTATATTGTTCTTGTTGTTATTCTAAATGTTGCATTGTTGTCTTAGCTGGACTTGTTGGTTTTGTGGTCGTTGTGGTAATAATATAATAAAAACTAAGCCTTTGTACATTCTTATATTAACTCTGGTAGAAAAATTTAAAAGTTTCCATTGTTTTGGCATCACTCTAAAAATTTGTTAGATCATTTCTGTTATTACCACGAGCCTGCCTGCAAAATTTCAGAACGAGTGGGTCACGGGAAAGTGGTTAAAAGCGATCCAAAATTTTTTCGACAAGCAGACACTACGAGTTAATATAAAGGGAGTAAAAATTCACCAAATAATGCTAAAATACCTAGTTGTTAATAAAAAAAAAAAAAAACAATTGGGCAATTCACAATGGGTAATGTATCGTTGTATATGTTGTATCGTGTATCACTTTACAATAGTGTAAAATTGTTGTTGGTAATTTTCACTGAAAAATCTGATACACGACCCAACTTCATTTGCTATGTTTAGTAAATGTTGTATATTGTATCATAACATATCAGTTCCAAGTGAATGCCAGTTTTTATGAAAAAGAAAAAACAAATACATAGAATTTTATCAGCATAAATAATTATAAAATAAAATATGCAAATAATGCAAATAACGCAAA
This sequence comes from Cordilura impudica, assembly GCA_963682025.1. Lineage (NCBI taxonomy): Eukaryota > Metazoa > Arthropoda > Insecta > Diptera > Scathophagidae > Cordilura > Cordilura impudica. Next base: position 263,495,844 of record OY821517.1, on the reverse strand, counting down.
TACATCGATAAGTTTATTTATATAAAAATTAATGTTTATATTTTTAGTATGTATTTTCTCTTTCAGTACCAACCAAAACATTTAACATTTTTTTTTTTTTTTTTCATTATAAATTAAAAAATAAGAGGTACGTAACTAAAACTCCAGGGTATATCTCACGACCAAAAAGCAAACACTGACAAGTGTTTTCTCTTATACAAAATAGCAGAAGCGACGAAGAGATCTTTCCTCGTTGGATCGAAAATTACTAAAGAAAGCGTTTTACAATATGAAAATACAACTGAGTGTTCACAACAAATGATTGTATTGTGTATTTCAATACAACATACAATATACAACACCTGTTGTGAATTGCCCAAATGTAAATTTAGCAAAAAAAAATTATGTATAAATTTATTTAAAGAGAAAAACACAAAAATAACGTTTGATATTGTATTTTTTGTGTGCAATATTTACATACACATATTAACTAATACAAATAATATACATATATTATATATATGTATGTATGTATATTCATAGTAACTGCATGTTAGAAATAAATCGGTATATTATTTTATTTACATAAAATTCTGCAATATTTTGTTGTGGGGGAAATACATTTCTTTTCCATTAACAGAGTGTCACTTGATTTTGCTCAGTGTGAATATGCCACAGTAGATGGCGCCACAATTCTTGTTATAATTGGCTTTGCAATAGTTATTTCTATTTTAACATGAATGTCAATATTTTCAAATAGATATCATACAGAACAATGTTAAGAGTATTCACGGGGTGGTCTTTTATTTTATACGTTTTTTCATTATTCTTTTACAAATATGAACAAAGTTTGTTGTCTTTACAAAATAGAGTTACCGAGTTCATCAATGAGTTTTTTGCTTTCAAAACAGTTCTACATAGTTATATACAACTATTATTCTGCTTTACCTACAAAATATCTGATTGCAATTACATCTAATTTTTAAAAATTGTTTATAATTACTAAAGCATTATTATTCACATAAATACAAAATTGCACTTTTTAAATGTTCCATTCAAATTTAAGAAAATATCAATTCTAAAAACTGGAATTAAAAATTTCCAATTATAAATTATAATTAATTGAATTTCAGAAAATCATATCAAAACGTCGGAAATAAAAATTTTAAATTTAGAAGACATCAATTGCATCTTTAATATATAAATTTTATTCGTTAAACACAAATTGAAATTCCAAAAAAAAAAACACCAAATACCTATGTTTACATTTAAAAATGTTTACATTTAAAAAAAATATTGACATTGAGGAGAAATTAATAGCGTTCAGTACCGCGATTCAAAAACTTCTTTTAACGATAGTCGGATCGTTAAAAAAAGAAAATAGCAAAATTATCAGTAAAATTTTTAAACGATATTCGCTACTGTTAAACTCTGCTGTTGTTGTTATCTAAACGACAACCATTTTTGTGTTGTTTATTCAATCGATAAAAACTTTTAGGTTGAAATGTCGTCATACATAAATAAAAATCATAAAATAGTGAAAATATTTTGCTTCTATTAAAAAACTTTTTTATATAAATAAAAAAAATTAAATAGCATATTCAATTCATTATTTCATTTTCAATTAAATAAACAGAAATATTAGTAAAAAAATAAAGATATTAAACATAAACATAAAATCATCTTGTCAAACACAAAGTAATTTTTTTTTCTATTCTTCTTTGTGTTTTTCGCTTATTTTGACAGAGATGCCACTCGTTTACAATTTAAATAAATAGAAAAATAGAGATGTCGACTTCGTTAAGATGTCTGTACTTAGTGAATCACTTCGTCCTTAGTACAAAACAACAATAGCTGTCTATATATTTTGCGATTGTCGGATCGTTGAAATTTACAGAATCGGACTACAGAAAACATTGATTTAAATTCAATGAATTTTAGAAAACCTCAAATGATATTTAAGAATTGCGAACACAAAAATTGTTACATAAATAAACGCAATTTGATGAGAATGTTATTTTTTATATATAAATTTTCACAATTTTTTTTTTGGATGAATATTTATAGTTTTCCAGAAAATAAAGATAACAAATTATTTTATTTAAAATGTTTGGGACATTTGGTTTTTTGCGTTTGGCATCCCTTATTTGATTATTTATTATTATTATAAATTTATTCTCTATGTTTTCCAAATATGGCAATATTTTAATAAAAAAGTTGAGAGAGCTTTTTTTTGGTTATTATTTTGTTACTCCATCCGACCTATATGGCCGCAATGATGAAGTATTTGGCCAGTTAAAAGAAACTATACAGCCATCTCCAATTAGCACAATTTAATGCATATAGCCACCCTACACAACCATTACCTTTGCAATGGAGGTTAGGGCGAGCTATTTAATTAGCAAAAACTAAATTAAACGAGAAGTTAAACGCATGCATATAGGTATATAACCTAAATGCATGGCGATCAGCAACCACGATGACCAAAAAGCAAACACCGAAATAAATCCGAAATAATAGAAAAGACGAAAACCAACCCAAAGAATTTTCTTAAATAATTTGGTATTAAGTTTAGCAAATTGTTTACTTTTTCCAATATTTTGTTTACATTTATTATCAATACTCAAACCGAGGTGGAGGGTATTAAAGATTCGGCACAGCCGAATTTAACACTCTTACTTGTTTTATAGTCCATTTTTTTTTTTTGGTAGCAATTATCACTTTTTACTTGAAATTAGTTTTTTAAATAAATTTGCAAATTCAGTGGAAACAATTCAACATATCGTGCGAGGTACTGCTGCATATACAGTCGCGAGCAAAAAAAAAAAATACAACGTTGGGTTACAAGATTTTTAAGTGTGTCTCCTTGATAATAACGGAATCCAATTCGTCTTTTTAGCCATTTTCCTTATTCTACAGTGGTAGTAAACTACTGTATGTTACTATGTACAAATATATTCAATAACACTTGTCTACAAATTGGGACAAAAGTAACAATCTATGGAGATAGAAGCTTGGAATTGGCTGCATATTTTGAAAAGAAACACTCTATTCTATACTGTACAGATGTTGATGGTTTATTTCAAAAAATGAACCAGCCATATGACAAAACTGAATGGAGATTATTAATTGGTGGCCCTAAGTACAGTTTACAGACTCCTCTTTTGCATAATGGGATTAAAAAACCATCCATACCAATTGCTCATGCCATTAATACAAAGGAAAAAAATTACGAATCAATATGGTGACCTTAAATTTAAATTTCTTTGTATATATAGTAAGACCATCGTATTGTGGTTTCTTTTGTTTACGGGATAGTCACGCTACATGACATCACTATGTCAGAACAGAGTGGCCAAAAAGAACTGAGTATTCATCAGGAAAAGATTTCAAATAAACCATTAATTGATCCAAATGACGTTCTTCTTCCGCCGCTGCACATAAAATTCGGCCTTTTTAAGAACTTTGTCAAGGCTCGGGACAAAGATGGTGCAGCAATTAAATATTTGTTAGAGCTTTTCCTAAAATTTCAAATGCTGAAATCAAAGAAGGCATATTTGTTGGCCCTCAGATCAGGAAGCTATTAAATGATGACAATTTTTCACAATATTTATTGGAGAAAGAATATGCAGCCTGGAAATGTTTCAAGAGTAAGGACAGCTTTCTTGGAAACAATAAGAGTGAAAACTACAGACAAATTGTTGCTGAATCATTGAAAAATTATTACTAATTAGGTGCACGAATGTCACTCAAAATGCATTTTCTTCATTCGCATTTTGATTTTCTTCCACAAAACCTAGGTGCGGTGAGTGACGAACAATGGAGCGTGCTCTCCAAGATTTAATGAAAAATGAAAGGAATTATCAAGGATTTTGGGACAAAAGCAGTTTTGAAAATTCATTGATTTATTCATTCATTTTATTTAAGTTCATAAAATTATTTATTTATATTTTATTTAAGCTAATTAGGCCTAACGTTTCTAATGTAAACAAAACAACCGTTTATTCCATTTTGCCTGACGTTTCGTCAATTTTATGTTGGAATAAAAGGAGACCATTGAACCTGAGTTTTTGTTATTTTTTTTTCAATAATTTAAAATTATATTAAGGTTCACAAAAATATAATTTTTATAGTTGTAATTGGCAACCCTGTAAAACGTGAACAAAACAATTTTTATACAAAATTCTATATGGTTTATGTTAACCTTGCATAAAAATAAAACTATAACAAATCAATTTATACTAATTTTATATGGGTTGTGTTAACCATGTATTTTATGGATGCGCCAAAAAGGAGTCTGCAATAAACATCTCCAGATATTTCTACTCAAAAAAAAAAAAACATTCCGCTTACAACAAACTGCACCGAAATGATTTAGACACAGCATAAGGTTGCACAACCATTTTTGGATGGTTGCAATTGGGCTTGGGACATCCCATATAAACTAATACTACAAAATGATTTACATCTGCTTACGTGAATCAAATTCTAAGTGATTCATATGTAACAATATGCTTAAATCGGAAATGATGGTATTCAGAAAAGAGGCATGCTTGCATCAAGTGATAAGATAGAGTACAAAAATCAAGAAATCAAAATTGTGAATGAGTACAACTATTTAGGTGTAACTTTCACCCCGCAAACGAATTTTAGGAAACATATTGAAAAAAGAAATATATCGTTTAAGAATAGCATTAATGCAACGTGGAACAGTTTTCTAAATAAACCGAACATAAGCCTGAAATCTAAGTGGTAGCTTTTTCAATCAGTCTGCCGAACTATACAAGCACATGCAGCTCAGGTCTGGGGTTTCTGTTTATTCGAGGAGGTAGACAAGTTACAGAGGTATTTCTTGAAGAGAATTCTAAAATTACCAGACTTTACACCCAACTATGCTTTGTATTTGGAAACAAAAGTAGAATGCAGTCATTTTCACACAATGAATTTACATATGGACTATATCTATAAAACGCTATTTCAGTACAACCAATCCAGATTACCAAACAAATTATCTCCAGTTGCGTTGCGCGATAATATATTTTGGGCAAAGAAAATCAATGAAATAAGTAGAGAGTTTGGGGTTCAATTTAACTTTCAAAATAACAGTCTACAACAGTGGGTTCGAAATGGAACGATTTTGCTTCAAGAAATGAAATCAAGGGCAATTATGGAAATGCAATAACAAGCTCTCAATAGTACATCAAGATTTTATAAATATTTGAACCATAGTTTGGGCATAAACTCTATCGAAAACTTGAGGAGTCAAAGGCAAATCTTAACCATTCTTAAAGCGAGATGCGGTATATTACCATTAAATTCAAACAGTTTTAACACAACTGAAAACCATACATGCACTTTATGCAACACCTGCGAAAATGAACCAACACAACTGTTCAATTCTTCACAAAGAATTGCGTTTATTTGTACGTCAGTATGAATTTCGTTTATTTGTACGTCAGTACATTTGCTAAAGTAACAAACATACTTACATACATCTGAAACTATGAAAATAACACTGAATTATTGGTTTCCATTACTACATAAGCTGGGTTAATAAGCTTGAAATACAGTCAGCAATTCTTTTGTTCATATGTACAAACATATTGACATACATACAAAGTTATGATCACATTTAAACAATTGTCGCTGACTGCATTTCTGGGGTTTGTTAACTTTGTTGCTTATGCTAAATTGCATATTTTATTTATTTTAATTTTATTTTAACAATTGTCGCTGACTGCATTTCTGGGGTTTGTTAACTTTGTTGCTTACGCTAAATTGCATATTTTATTTATTTTAATTTTATTTTATTCAAACAATTATTGCTGACTGCATGTCTGGGGTTTGTCAACTTTGTTACTTATGCTAAGTCGCATATTTTATTTTACTTTTATTTTCTGTTATTTATGATTTAATTAGTATATAAGCTTGAACCTTTTTATAAATAAAAGAGAGATAACAAACCAACAGAACAAGTTGTTTCTTTCAAAACCATATAACCAAGTTCAAGTGCTTGTGTTATGATATAGAATTGTCTTGGTGTTGCTGCCTAGACAAGCCCCTAAACAATAACATTTTCCCTGTAACCAAGTTCAAGTGCTTGTGTTATAATACAGAATTGTCTTGGTGATATTGCCTAGACAAACTCCTTAATATAACATTTTACCAGGTTGAACAAATTAGTACAACCCTATCCAAAAAAACAAGGATAAAAACATTGGTGACCCCGACGTGATGGCTACAAACACCCCTATGGACCAACTCGCTGCAGCCCAGCTCGCTACAGGTGAAGGAATCCAGTCCATCATCCGAAACTTTAAAAAGGACTCGGCTATAAGAAAAACCTGCCAGTACTATGAAGATCGGATCAAACGACTGGAAGCGGCATGGGCTGAGTTTGAAATCAACGACAATAAAATACGATGTCTCGAGAAGCCAGCACTAGACCACAAATACTTCACCGAGAATTATTACGATAAAATATCGGAAATCACATCAACCTACCGAGAAATATTTGAAGCAGCTATGGAAACTCCAAAGGACATTGGTCAAAAAACGACAATCAGTGATCCTAAACCGCCACCTAGAACCAATTATGTTGACGATAATTCATCCGCAAACACTATCTTACTAAATCCCTTGATCAGAAGACAAAATGCCATGATGAACTCACTCAAACGATTATTTACCACAGACCCAGCAGCAACCAACATACAGCTGAAGGAAAAACTATGGGCACAAATTCAAGAATTGCATTTCTCAGTATGGGAATCCAGCACTGACCCACTAAAAGAAGGGTATAATATGGAAACCTACCTCAATTTAGAAAAATTAATTATTGAAAATTTTAAGCTATCGTCACGAAGCCCAGAACAAGGTAGCAATTTCCAGCAAACCAACGTTCTTCCACTACCAAGGGTTACAATCCCAAAATTCAGTGGAGACTATGTAAAATGGAGAGCCTTCTCCGACCTATTCACTCAATTGGTGGACAACCAGCAAGTTCCAAAGGCACAAAAGATGTGGTATCTCAAATCAATTTTGGGAGGAGAAGCTGAAAAATTAATCAGCCATCTGTCAGCTACTGCAGACAACTACGCGACCGCTTGGACACTACTAGAAGAGCGCTATGACAATCAGCGCATCATTGTCTCAACCATAATGCAACAGTTGCTGGATCAACCTAATGCTGGACCATCAGCTGCCGCCATAAAGGCTCTACACGATACAACACAAGAATGTCTGCATGAACTAAACAACATCGGAATTGACACGACCTCGTGGGACCCCATATTGTTTCACACCTTGGTAAGGAAACTAGATCGGGGTACTCTTGTTCTGTATGAGAGGACCATTCAAAATCCAAAGGAACTACAAAGTTTCAAGGACTTCCTGAAATTCCTTGAAACTCGATTTCAATCCTTGGAAGCCACAAACCAGAAGGAGAAATCCTCTAAGGTATGCGCTTCTGCAACATCAGCCAATAAAACAGAAATCAGATGCCCACTCTGCAAAATTGACCAACACCCACTGTACCGGTGTCAAAGGTTTCAACAACTACCGCCACCTGGCCGCCTGAATTTCGTTCGGAGCCAGAAACAGTGCATAAATTGCTTAAAATCAGGGCATACAGTAAAATATTGCAAGTCAGGGCCTTGCACGATATGCAAGAAAAGGCACAACTCGCTGCTTCACATGGAAAACTATACCCAATCATTAAAACAAGGATCATCAAGCCATAAAACACCCCAGATGACACCATCAGCAACAAACACTCCAAATGAAAACTTCAGCAAGGCACCAGCCAGCATTCCAGAAGCATCATCATTAACGGCAGCAAGCGGTCACGTATCCAACTCATACGTTCTTCTCAGCACAGCTATAGTAAAAATCAAAACTGACATAATGGAGGTTGAATGTCGCGCATTACTTGACGCCGGATCACAAGTAAATTTGATCACAGAGCGTTTAGCAAAACGACTTAACATTGCAAAACAGCCATCATCAATGAACATTAAAGGACTCGGTAATTCCAACACCAAAACACGACACCGAGTCAATGTTTCTCTGCATTCCCGAATTAATGGGTTTTCAACTCGCTTGGAGGCACTCGTCTTGCCTCAAATCGTCGCACCACAACCATCACAATTTGTCAACACTGACGATTGGTCACTACCAAAAAACCTGACATTAGCTGATCCAGCATTTAATAAACCCGATAAAATCGACATATTGCTAGGTGCAGAACACTATCTCCAATTGCTCGCAATTGGGCAAATAAAACTATCTCCACACCTTCCGACTTTACAGAACACAGTCTTGGGCTGGATTGTAGCAGGAAAAATAGATAATAAACCTTCAACAGAAGCATTTTCTGGAATATGCACCGAAGATGAAGGCCTCGAAGCCTCCATCGCTCGACTTTGGGAATTAGATGAAATCAAATCAACTACAAAACCACTATCAGTAGCCGAGAAACAATGTGAAGAGCATTTTGCCCAAAACACAACAAGAAACAATCAAAACCAGTTTGTCGTCCGAATACCATTTCATCAACACCCGAATATTCTAGGCGACTCACATGGAATTGCTCTTAACCGATTTTTCGCTCTCGAACGACGTCTGCAAAGGAACGCGGAACTGAAGGCCAAATACATTCAATTTATGGACGAATATGAATCTATGGGGCACATGACAAAATGGGAACCAAAAACCAAGGTCTCCCCAAGCTACTACATCCCACATCATTGCATATTGAGGCCTGAAAGTTCAACTACAAAGCTCAGGGTAGTCTTTGATGCATCAGCCAAAACCTCATCAGGACACTCTTTAAATGATCTGATGTTCACGGGACCAACACTACAAAGCGACCTATTCTCGATACTCCTGAGGTTTCGAATGCCAAGATTCGTCTTCACCACCGACGTAAAAAAAATGTATCGACAAATAATAGTTGCTCCCGAAGATCGTCAACTTCAGTTAATAATTTGGAGAAGGGACCCCACAAATCCCATTAACTACTTTCAACTCAACACAGTTACATACGGCACCAGAGCTGCTCCCTACTTAGCAACAAAATGTCTAGAGCAGTTGGCTACAGAAAACGAGACACGTTATCCCCTGGCTTCCAAGTTTCTCAAAGAAAATTTTTACATGGATGATGGCCTGGGTGGTTTTGATAGCATAATAACCGCACTCGATGTACAACAACAGTTAGTGCAAATTCTAAAGGAAGGTGGCTTCACATTACGCAAATGGTGCGCTAATCATCCTAAATTGCTCCACAATATACCACAAGACTACAAGGAAGTGGATTTAGACTTCGAAAGCACCAAGGTCGACTCGATAAAAACGTTAGGTCTTATCTGGCTACCGAAAAATGATAAGTTAGGAATCAAGGTAAACGTTGAGAACATCAAGAGAATTACCAAACGCACCGTCACTTCAGATCTTGCGAGAATTTTTGACCCATTAGGCCTCTTGTCACCAGTTGCCGTCACTGCTAAGATATTCATCCAAGAATTGTGGGCCCTAAAACTCGATTGGGATCAAGCACTCCCTGAACACTTGTACACAAAATGGACGAACTTCCGCACAGAACTGGATGAACTAAAAACATTGCAGCTATCAAGACACATCTTTAATGGAAAAATCCCTGAATCCGTCCAACTACATATTTTTACTGATGCATCAGAAAAGGCGTATGGAGCAGCGGCTTACATTCGATCCACGACAAAAAACAGTTCAACTATAACACAATTACTATGCGCAAAATCCCGGATTGCTCCACTCAAAATTCAAACAATACCTCGACTGGAGCTGTGCGCTGCGGCATTAGGAGCACAGTTAGCCGCCAGAATCATAGCAGACCTTCAACTAACATGCAAGGTTTGGTTTTGGACGGACTCAGAAATTGTATTATCCTGGATAAACTCACCAGCATCACTTAACACCTTTGTAGCAAATCGAGTGTCAAGCATCTTACAAACAACACAAGCAAACCAATGGCGACATGTCGGCACAAAATTAAATCCCGCAGACATCTTATCACGAGGAATTGCACCCAGGCGCCTCAAAGACTGTTCTTTCTGGTTTTATGGCCCACTATTTCTACATGGCCAAGAATTAGCATGGCCCCCCACATATAATCCAAGCCATGCCATTCCAACTGACCTAGAGAGAAAGGTAAAAATATCACTAACAGTGACGTCAACGGAACCAGAACTCATATACAAAATAAATCACAGGAATTCATTCTGGCGTCTCCAAAATATCGTTGGATACGTTCTACGCTTTATCAACCAAGCCAAATGCAAAAAGCCCTCAAGACAGAGTCTAAAATCATTAACAACAACTGAGTTAAACAACGCTCTAAAGTTAATCATAAAACAAATGCAAGAGGCAGATTTCAAACAAGAAATTCAGCAGCTTACAAAATACAAAGAGTTACGCGGAACAAATAACCTAAGTAATCTATCACCGTTTTTAGACACAGATGGTTTAATCCGCGTTGGAGGCCGACTCGAAGCATCACCACTTCAATACGACTCCAAGCATCAATTCCTGCTTCCATACAATGATCCAATCGCAAAGCTAATCTTTGAAATGATTCACAAGGACAACAAACACTGTGGGTCACAAACGCTCCTGGGAATAGTCAGACAAAGATTTTGGCCTATCAAAGGAAAAATCATGTCTAGAGCCACAGTGCATCGATGCACGACATGCAGCAGAGCCAAACCAGCGTTATTTCACCAAATAATGGGCAACCTACCATCAACACGCGTCACACCAGCACGAGCCTTTATTAACACCGGAGTTGATTACTGTGGCCCGATCACTGTGCATTATAAACTTCGGGGAAAACGACCTCACAAGGCCTACATTGCTGTATTTTGCTGCTTTGCTACAAAGGCAGTACACCTAGAACTTGTGAGCGACCTCACAACTGAAGGTTTTATAGGTGCACTCAAACGGTTCATATCCCGCCGTGGTCATTGCCAAAACTTATATTGCGACAATGCAACAAATTTCGTCGGCGCAAAAAATAAATTGCCAGAACTTTCCACAGTAATACACTCATCAGATGCACAGGCGACTATTCTGAATGCATGCAACAAAAAGGGTATCCAATTCAATTTCATTCCACCAAGAGCACCACACTTTGGTGGTCTCTGGGAGGCAGCCGTGAAATCAGCAAAGTACCTATTGGTAAGAACATTGGGAAATGCGTCTCTAACATACGAAGAGCTTGAAACTATAGTTATAGAAATCGAGGCAATACTGAATTCCAGGCCGATTTCACCAATGTCGAACGACGCGAACGATATAGGCGCACTTACTCCGGGACATTTTCTGATAGGCGAACCACTAACAGCTCAAATTGATGCTCATGCTAAGACCACACACTTTAAGCTGGAGAAGCGATGGAAACTAGTTTCTCATCTCAAGCATGACTTTTGGAAAAGATGGTCACGAGACTACCTAAATGAATTACAATACCGAAACAAATGGCGAGAACAATCAAAAAATCTTAACCCAGGAGCAATCGTACTTATCAAAGAAGATAACGTTCCAGTAATGAAATGGCCCTTGGGTCGCGTAATAAAAACATATAAAGGAGCCGACGGGGCTGTAAGAGTAGCAGATGTTAAGACCGCTTCAAGCACCCTTAAACGAGCAGTTCAATATCTAGCCCCACTCCCTCAGATCAACGAAGAAACCGAAAAGGGACAACTACCTCTCCCACAATCCTCAGAATCCAACAATTCTCATGAACTATCAGCAGAAATTCAATCATCAGAACAGTCATCGAATACAAATCCACCCGCTAAAAAACAGCGGACCTCGACCAGCTCAGTTACGACTACACTACTCACACTCCTACTAGTACTTCCGCTTGTGTCCACAGATAAAATCATAACGACACAATTTGACCCAAATATTGGCTTATACTTCGAAGGTATCACCAATACCCGAATATCACGATCAGAATGGAACATAATTTCCTACTACAATCTAAACCCATATTGGAAAGAAATAGCCTACTTTATGAATGAATCAACGACATTAAACCACTTATGCGACCACCTCATTCCAAGGACACCTTGCTTGAGCTTTCTCCAAACAATTGATCACAGCCTAACAGGACTAAAGGACAAAAATCTCTTGCTAAAGAACAGAAGTAAACGTGGCGCTATTAACGTTGTCGGCAATATTGCTAATTCACTATTCGGCGTCTTAGATTCCAATTACGCTGAACAAATGTCAAAAACCATTATTGCAGTAAACGAAAATGAAAACCATCTAAAACAACTCCTCATGAATCAAACATCAATTGTTGACGCAACTCTAAACGTGATCAAACAGGACGAAAGAAATATCAAACAAAGTTTCGACAGCATAGATAATCAATTAACGGAACTTAAATCCAAAATAAATGATGGGGAAAAAGAACAGTATCAAGCAAGTCTCTTCCGAATATTTATGTTACGATCCGCTCAACTTACGTTAATATCAGCAAGGTTACACCGAATTCAGTCAGAAATTATAGCAGCATTAACCGATTCACACCATGGAAAAATCAATCCAACACTTCTATCACCGTCCCAACTTGAAGCCGAGCTAGCGCAAGTAAGAAGCCATCTTCCAACATCTCTAGAACTACCAGTGGGAGGTGATAACATTCTACAACTGTACAAAGTGATGAGCGTCAAGGGAGGTGTAACAAAAGATCACGTTATATTCCATATATCTATCCCATTAACTGACCCTGAACCATTCGAACTTCTGAAACCGCACCCGATTCCAGTATTAATAAATGGTACAATGTTTGCTATAAAACCATGCGGCAATTTCCTGGCCATAAATGCTCATAGAGATCAATATTTCATCCTAACGGAAATCCAGCGGGCCACATGTGCAGTCACTAGCGAGAACGAAATCTTGTGTCAACACATACAATCAAATTTTAATGCAAACGCAGATAAATGCCTATGTGAACTTTCGCTTCTCAGCTACCATATCCATAAGAGATGCAACATTGTTCCTGTTGCAGACAATCCATCACTTACACAGTTAGAACACAACAACCAGTGGTTATACACATTTCTGCAGCCTTCTCGAATAAGCGCCGTATGTGGACAAGAAAAATCACAGCTAGCCTTGAAAGGATCTGGCATCTTAAAAATATCACCAGATTGTACTCTCAAGTTTGGATCAATAATCATCAAAGGTCATCAAACTGTCTCCACATCATTTCAGACATCATACACAGTAACGAGTAACATCAGTGACATCACTTATCCAGATAAGAGGCAAGATGAAATAACTCACATCAAGATCTATGCTGACCAAATAAAGAACATCTCCGAAATACAGCACAATTTACATCAAATAATCAGCTCGAAGTTTCCATCACAACTCAAGACCATACAATATCACCACGGAACCATTGCCTATATCGCTCTAGTTCTCGCTATTATCATCTGTATAAAGGTTGCCTGGCAAAGAAAACGTTGTACAAAAATCAAAATAAACCAACAGTCCCCACATCCAGCAGTGCGCCAGCACATTCCAGAATTTGACGGATCAACAGTTTAAGTTGTGTCCCAATAATTTAGGGTTATCGAAATGAAAAAATTGTTGAGCATAACTCAACGGCGGGGAGTATGTTCAATTCTTCACAAAGAATTGCGTTTATTTGTACGTCAGTATGAATTTCGTTTATTTGTACGTCAGTACATTTGCTAAAGTAACAAACATACTTACATACATCTGAAACTATGAAAATAACACTGAATTATTGGTTTCCATTACTACATAAGCTGGGTTAATAAGCTTGAAATACAGTCAGCAATTCTTTTGTTCATATGTACAAACATATTGACATACATACAAAGTTATGATCACATTTAAACAATTGTCGCTGACTGCATTTCTGGGGTTTGTTAACTTTGTTGCTTATGCTAAATTGCATATTTTATTTATTTTAATTTTATTTTAACAATTGTCGCTGACTGCATTTCTGGGGTTTGTTAACTTTGTTGCTTACGCTAAATTGCATATTTTATTTATTTTAATTTTATTTTATTCAAACAATTATTGCTGACTGCATGTCTGGGGTTTGTCAACTTTGTTACTTATGCTAAGTCGCATATTTTATTTTACTTTTATTTTCTGTTATTTATGATTTAATTAGTATATAAGCTTGAACCTTTTTATAAATAAAAGAGAGATAACAAACCAACAGAACAAGTTGTTTCTTTCAAAACCATATAACCAAGTTCAAGTGCTTGTGTTATGATATAGAATTGTCTTGGTGTTGCTGCCTAGACAAGCCCCTAAACAATAACATTTTCCCTGTAACCAAGTTCAAGTGCTTGTGTTATAATACAGAATTGTCTTGGTGATATTGCCTAGACAAACTCCTTAATATAACATTTTACCAGGTTGAACAAATTAGTACAACCCTATCCAAAAAAACAAGGATAAAAACACAACATTTCATGGCAAGATGTCCATTATTTAAAGAATTACGAAACAGATTTCTTGGTAAACCAAATCTGAATGACAATGAAGTCATAAATATTTTGAATGGCCGAATATGTAACGACTGGAATTCACTTTATAATTATGTTGAAAATGCTTTAAATTATAGAAAACTCATTATAGAGGAATTTATCTAAATTTTATACATACCTATATATATTAGTTATTTTTTATAAACATGTCTAGAACACTTTATATATTTACATATATCTATAGCAGACGACATACATATGTCATTGTTAAATATTTATTTTCTTTATTTATTTAAAAATGTTATTTTATATTTGTAAATAAAAATACATACATACATACATGTAACAATTTATTTCAAACATATTCAAGTCAAATTCCAAAACGTGTAATTATTTCTGTACACCCGTCAAATGCTTCGACCCTATCGACCTGTGTACTAGTGAAATTTTTAATATCTAGATCCAGATATTCATAAAGATTTCATAATATCTAAAAAAATAAAACCTTAGCATAATATAACGACATATTAAAATAAGATTAATGTTCTCGCCTGGCTAGGTCCCACTGTGTGTCATTTTCCATCAACATCAAGGACTTGTAGGCTTATCGGCATGCTTCTTATTCATTTCGGTTGATTGTTTAAGGATCCGTTGGTCCCTATATAATTTGAAGCAGCAGGGAGGTATGCCCATTTATCACCGTGTCCAACCTTTTTGATATGTGTTCAATGTATAGTATCGGGGAACTTCGGCAATAACAGTGTTTTGACAAAATCATAAACACAATTCAAAGAAAGCCAGAAAGTAAAGTGCACTCACTATCTGTTCCCCAAATTATCCAATTTCGTTAGAATAAAATAACATCTTGAAATTTAAGAGTATATGGAAGGTACCACGAATCTTTGTTTAATCGTTATCTAGTATTGCCAGATATTATCTATAGTTCCTGCCAGATATTACAACATCCGTGAAGAAAATAGCAAGAAACGTGGTTAAGCCATTTTGGGCTAAGTCTTACATTAACAAACACACAACTAAGCACACAAAAAGTTTTATAATATTTATAGGAATATTTTTACTTAAATTGCCATCAATTCATTTTCAACAATAAATGCTGCCTTTATGATTTAGTATTTTCATTACATTATACAATTTTGGCTTAAAAAACAGAAGAAAATACTGAATTTTAATGTCTACTGCAGTTTGTTAATTAAACTTGTAATTATATCGTTCACTATAGCAGGCAAGCAGCCACATATACACTTTATTGCAAATGAAGCATTAATGCAAGTGGCAATATTTAATGATTGCTTACCGTAATTACGGATTTAACAAATAGAAAATATGCTTGGTATTCTGGTAAAAAAAAAAGAGTCTTGGGGGAGAACTGGAAAGAGAAACGAAAACACTTAAGTTTTACCATATATCATTATTAGTTGGATAAATTGTTTTTTTTTTTTTCTAGTTTTCATTATTACTGATATTCTACTAGAGGAAAAAGTAAGTAGAATTAATACAAGAAATGAACTACACGCAACGAATTTTATTGGTAGAATTAACTACAATTGACAGTTATTCATAAACATAAACTCCAATAAATATGCTGAGTTTTTATTCTGCCTTCTTAAAATTTTCTATTGGAGATGCTATGTAAAGCCATGTACATTTTCATATGTTGAATTTTGTTTAAAACTCCTCTAGATTGGGTCATTCCTTTTCAGTTGTTTATTAGCAGCATTTAATACACACTCATCTAAAATCACAACTTATCTCATTTGCAACAAATTAAAAACATTTTTTATACGAATTATACAAAATATTATGGAAAATTTAAATAAAGAATATATTAGTTCTGTTAAAAGCAGGAATTTAGGGGCTCCTTACCTGAAAATCTTTGATTCTATCCTATATAAAAAATGTTTAAAAACTGGTTCATATTTAAAATTTATTTTCCCAAAACGACACATTTTTCTTATATAAAACTGATAGAATTAAAATTGTTGTGAATATTTTAGTTTAACGCGATACTTCAATAACACTGTTGACAAACTGTGGCTTCATAATCGAGCAAAACTCTTAACCAACACGGGAATATCAGTTGGCTTTTTTTAAGAATTACATACATATAAATATGTATTGTAATGTCACACCACTGTGCAGAGTGTATACTATATATGCATTATATTCTATACGAGATGTGAATCCCTTACATCCAACTTTGCAAAGGTCGTAATAGGATATAGAAAATAAGCATAAACACAATTTTAAATGGCATTGTTATTAATATGTGACCTGCAGATACGAAAAATGTATATCGGATGCTTTTTTTTTGGGTAATGGGTCACAAATTTGACGGATTATGACCATTTTTAGCATTTACTTATTTTTCTCAAAAACATATATAAACCAGAATTCAGAAAAAAACACACACTGAATAAAAAACTCGTACATATATGTATGTATGTAAACAAACATAGCTCAGACCAACAAACACATATTTTTATTTTCATATCAATTTTGTGGGTTTCTAAATTTTGTACGGTGCCGAACTCATCATAACTGTGTTTTGTTTTAATATTTCGTTATCTACACGAACATTTTTCTGTAGCGTATTTTTTGTTTCGAACACACATAAACCACACAGATTCGAGTGTAGATTTATTTAAAGTTCGTTTTCTTGCACGTGTATTGCCAAAAAAAAAACAGAACATGTTCTTCAACGCGTACATCTAAAATTAAAACATTACCCACACGCGATCGAAAAAAAACAAAATTAAGTCATAAACAACATATAAAATTTCTCTGTTTTCTATGTTATTACTATCTTTTTATTTTTACTTTTTTTTTATTACTATCCTTTTATTTTTATTTTTTTATAACTGCTAATGAATTATTTTAGATTTTTTTAATAAATTTGGTTGAAACAATTGTTGTCGATATTATAGGGGTGTTTCAGATTTTTCGATCGTGAGTGGATAATGTTTTAGGTTTTAAATGTACGCGTTCAAGAACAAGTTCTGTTTTTTAGCACTACACGTGAAAGAAAACGAACTTAAAATAAAGCTACACTGGAATCTGTGTGGTTCATGTGTGTTCGAAATAAAAAATACGTGATAGGAAAATGTTCGTGTAGATAACGAAATATTAAAACGAAGCACAGTCATGATTGTGTTGGGCACCGTACAAAATTTAGAAACACCCATAATTGATACGAAAATAAAAATATGTGTTGGCTACTTTAGAACAGAACATTGTGTGTTTCATGTGTATATTTTCTGAACCTTGATGTAAACCAATATTTCTTCAAGTGAAACGTTATATAAGGACTAAAATGGCCCTACACGGTTTATTATGGACAACTGATTACTGGATGTAATAAATAGACATACATTAAATTTGACCTATATCTAAAATATAATCGGGATCATACGACAACTTAAGTCGATCTCATAGAGGTCATTTTATATTCTCAAATTTTAAAAGCTATCGTCGTATGGCCGAAAAAGCTGTAGTTTGATTACAAAGTTTCCATAGACAAACAGACGGGCGGAAGGACATCAATTATTAAGAGTTATTAGCGATCCAACCATTTTCATATATTCTTATACCTTCCACACCACTGGGCGGAGGATATATATATCGGTTTATCATTCTGTTGGCAACGTATTGAAAAATGAATTTCCGACAACATGAAGTATATATATATTTTTTATCCTTATAACAACTTGAGTCGATAAAGCGATGTCCGACCGATCATTCGTCCATTTGTTTATTTGTCTGTTAAGTAAATTTGGGATAATATTGTTTGTCATTATTTCCAAAAGATTGGTGTTTAAAATGAGGTACATGTGGCATCATTGTGCCAGGATATATCCCTAAAAAATAATGCCACTTTTCAAATAAATTATTTAATTTTGGGTTAAATGGTGCAATAAATATAGATATTAATATAAATATAAAATTCTGATGCAGGATATCAAAGATTCGTCATCGCCGAGTTTAACACTTTTACTAGTTCAAATTAAAACACCTCAAAAGAAGTGCTTTTGGGACTTTTGGAGTATTTTAGTGTTTTGGTATAAAAGCTATGTTTTTTTAACTTAGTTGTTTCTGGTGTTTTGCTAATTCTATAAAAAATATGACATCGTCTTGGCTCTTTCGGAGAAATATTTAGAATTTTATCAGATACTGAATTATATAAACGTTATCGTTGTAATGTACTTTTTGCCGGAATTGCCGCATAATCTAATAACTTAAGTTTAAAGTTAGATTTGACTGAAAACCGCATGTAGTCCGAAATTTTTTTAAGGACATTGGAAGAAAATCCGCCATTAAAACTTCCTAAATTCCAAGCAAATAGTAAGTATTTTTAATGGTACGTGGATGTAAAGGATAAAGGCTTTATTCTTATAATTTTCTAGGCCAGCAACGTGATGTGCTAATGGTCCTCGATACGCTGATTTTTTTTTTTTTTTTTTTTGAAGAAGAGCATAAAGTCCCTAACAAATGATTAACCCGAGATTTCAGTTGTACTAATCTGTTTTATTGAAATATTTTTGGGTTTATATACCCTTTTGTAAATATTCTCTTACCTTTTCTAATTCTTATTCTATCTTATTTCTACCTTACTTTACATTTATGCTGCGACCCTATTGGCTGTTGCATTGTGAGTCATTATCAGTACGCTTGAATGTTTTACGTATGCTACACTTGTAAATCACTTGACATACATGTAACACATGCATGTATTTTAAGGCATAACACTCGATCGTACTTTACATTATTGTAGCGATACTGGTCGAATGTAATGGATACACTACACCCTCACCCTTAAGAGAAGTTTTATTTTATATATTTACATTTATAAAATACGGTTTTTGTTTTTTATGCTTATTTGTTTATAATTGTAAATTACGAACACTAAAATTTTCTTAATTGCTATTGTTAGAATAAAAAATCTTTAAAACTATATCTTTACTTTCAAAAAATCACCATTTTTGTTTAGAATTGAGCTGACTATGTTTGATTTAATATTAAAATTAACACTCATACGTATACGTATACGTATCTTCTAAATAATAATCATACGCATTGACTATGTTATGTTAAAAGATCGATCGGATGAGGGTAAATAACTTTTAGATCACTCCGTGACTATGCGCGACTATGCGCGACTATGCGTGACTCTGCGTGGCAACCCCAAAATTAATATGTAGTCACAACAAGACTATGGGCCAAGTTTCAGATCAATTGCATGAGGGGGAATGGGGTTGCCCCATGGCAAATAGGCAGACAGATAGACAGATCAAAAGTCGGGACATCAGAATTCGTTTTAGAGGTAGGTTCCTTGGGCAAAGTTTCTTATTTTGATCCCTAGAATATGATTTTCCTTGTCACTTGGGCGATTTTTTTGACCCGCCCTAATATATATATATATAAGTTAACAACAGAAATACTATAGAACCATAAAAAAAACAACAACAACAGCTACAACAGATAACAACTACAAAACGTGCCAACGCTAAATTGTCAATTCAACAAACACAAATATTTCAACACAACAACAACTGCAACGAATTGCCCAACAGTAAATTCTCAGACGAAATTTAAGCCACACGCGCAGCAAATAAGTGGTCTGATGGTGGGAAACACAACATCAGCAGTTTTCCAGTATTTTTATTATTATATTTAGAAGTTTTTAATTGTAAATTCTTGCAGTCAGTTTGAAGAGTTTGATAATAAAGGTTTGTTGCTAAAATTAATTAGCAACATAAAAAAATATTTTTTTTAACTTTTAATAAAATAAATCCTTAATTGGCGCCCGAGCAGGGACCCTTAAAAAAAGGTCCTTTGTCGTATAAATAAAACCCTCGGAAAAAGGGTTTTCCCGGTAGATTAATTAATAGATCGCGGAAATAGTGCGCCGTAGTAACCTCTTCGGAAAATAAGAGGTAAACCGGAGGTCTCAAAGGAGATCAGCGGCCGTGATATAAACAGTAAGAAACATTTTTTTTTAAAATAAGTTTTACAACAATTAGATAAACATAAAAAAACAACCTAATTTAGAAAACATAAAGTGAACTGGAAATAATCAGAAAAGAAAAAAACACAAGAAAAAAAAAATTTTTGAAAAATTAAATCAAATAACAAAAATTTTAAATAAATAAAAAAATTTAAAATTAAAAATTAAAAAATACGAATTAAATTGAAAAACTGAATAAAAATTTTTTTTTTGAAATTAATCAAATTAAATAAAAAATTGAAAATAAGAACTAAATAAAATAAATAAGTTGATGAAAAAAAAAAAAAACTAAGAATCTGTGAAACTAATTGTCGAGGAAACGTTTTGGCAATTAAAAGCAAGCAACGAGAATCAAAAATCAGGGGAAGTCTGCAATCATCATCCTCTCCATCATCATGTTCCAGATATTAATGTAAGAATATTATTAAGTTCATTATCAATTGGTTTCCTTATTTTAATTTAATTACATTAAGATTTTTTCCATTTTTCAAAACTCGTCCTTACTATCTTGAGTTAGTTGAAATTTTTTCATTAATATTTGTTGTTATAAATTTTATTTCCTGAAATCGGTTTTAAATTTTGTTTTTATCCTTGAACTTGATCGAGATTTGCGAAATAAATACTTTACATTCGATTTTTTTTTTTGTCCCTTAATTTCGAAATCATTTAACCGGTATGCCCGACGAAACCATCGACCAGCTGACTGAGAGACTAAGTAGGACACTGACAATGGCACAAACGACCGAGGCATCAGTAGGTTTTACTACACTACAGAAGGAACAGATAGCCCTCATGATAAGGGAGGCTATTGGATCATCGTCCGACCATTTGGCGGATGAGGGGGCCGATCACCCCATAGGTACAGTTACTACCAGGTTGGAGGAACTGGACAAGGTTCCCGACATAGTTAGGTCTTTGAGGGAGTTTTCTGGTAGGCCGGGAGAATTTAACTCTTGGCGAAAGTCCGTGGAGAGGGTTTTGAAGCTCTATGATTCGGTGAGAGGTACCGGAAGGTATTATGCAATTCTACACACTATTCGCACAAAAATCGTGGGGGACGCAGACACTGCCTTGGAGTCATATAGGACACCATTGGATTGGCCACGAATAAGAAAATGTCTCGCAATGCATTATTCTGATAAGAGGGACATTGGGACCTTGGAATACCAGATGATGGTATTATGCCAAGGTAACAGGAGCATAACGGAATTCTATCAAGTTGTTTACCAACACCTTTCACTGTTGCTTGACAAGGTCTCTTCCCTGGACCTGGAGGAAAATAGCCTTCACGCTATGACGAACACCTACAGGGAGAAAGCACTGGACACGTTCGTAAGAGGATTAAATGGAGATTTACCGAAATTGCTAAGTGTGCGTGAACCAACATCTTTGCCACAGGCACTACATATTTGCCTAAAGTTGGACAATATGACTTTCAGGAGAAATTACGCACATGGACAGTCTATCAGGAATAATGTACAGAAGGATAGGATCGGTACGGCAACTTTCGCAACTGGCAGAGTATTTTATCCCGAACTCGCTTATGTTGGTGGAACACCACCCATTAGACCACCTATACCACCTCGACATAATCCCGTTTCAAACTTTAACCGAAATCCAAACTTCCATTCGAACTTTTATCCAACTCAAAATCGCAATCCAAATTTAGGTCATAACCCAAACTTCCAATCTAATGTTAACCCAAATCTCAATCGTAATTTTACTTATAATCATAACCGAAACTTACCTGTAAATTCTGGGTGGAATGCGGGCACTCAAAACAATCCTCAGAATCAACGAGTAGAACCAATGGATGTGGATAAATCAATCCAAACCCACCAGGTCAATTATATGAACAGACCACACAACAATGTAGCACTAAAGAGACCAACAGCCGCGTCCTTTCAGGCTCCAGCGAATAAATTTCAACGGAATTTTCATATAGATACAGATTATATGCCGGAGGAAAATTATTGTGGCTACTATCCACCGGAAGAAGCTGAGGTAAACCATCGTCACGCGAGTGTGGAACCAGAGTACGCTCAAGATTACTTTCAACAAATTCCTGAGGAATTAGCTACTCTTGAAAAACAGGAAGAAGAAACTGATGATGTCCAACTTGCAGTAAATTTTTTAGACTAAACTGTTCCTCATTACCTTATTTCGAAGCAAAAATGGGGAACGACCAAAAATTAAAAATTTTATTGGACACTGGCAGCAACAAAAATTACATCAACCCTAAATTTATAACAAACCCAAAGCAAAACGAAAGAAATTTTAACGCAAAATCCGTTAAGGGAAACATTAAAATTACACAACACAAATTTTTGAAATTGTTTGATGATACTCCCATAAAATTTTTCCTTTTACCAGAATTAGAAACATTTGATGCAATATTAGGGAATGATAGCCTGAAGGAATGTTCAGCTGTCATTTATACAGCGGAGGACTATTTCACCATTAGTGGGGATAGGAAAATTCCAATTAAACAATTCATTTCTCAGAATGTTAATAATATTGAAATCAGGACAAACCATCTTTCAGGGAGTCGAAAAAAATTATTGGAAAACATCTTCGATCGCCACAGGAATTTATTTGCGGACCCCGACGAAAGCCTTACGTACACAACTAGGGTGGTAGGTGAGATAAGAACAACAACTGAAAATCCCGTTTATTCTAAAAATTATCCTTATCCAATGGCTCTTAGGAGTGTTGTGGACGATGAAATATCCAAGTTATTAAGGGACCAAATAATCCGACCATCGCGTTCTCCCTACAACTCACCAATTTGGATAGTCCCCAAAAAACAGGATGCATCCGGAAGGGATAAGTATAGAGTTGTGGTAGACTTTAGGAAACTTAATACAGTAACCATCGCGGATAAATACCCCATCCCCGAGATAAACGACGTGCTTTCACATTTGGGAGGGAATAAATATTTTACAGTCATCGATTTAAAGAGTGGTTTCCACCAAATACCCCTTAGGATGGAAGATATAGAAAAAACGGCATTTTCGGTCAACAATGGAAAGTATGAATTCTTGCGATTGCCGTTTGGATTAAAAAATGCTCCATCGATATTCCAACGTGCGCTGGATGACATTTTAAGGGAACACATTGGTAGGAGGTGCTATGTTTATATTGATGATATTATCATCTTCAGCAAAGACGAGGATTCACATTTCAAAGACCTGGAGGCCATTTTCAAAACACTAAATGAGGCTAATATGAAAATACAGCTGGACAAATGCGAGTTTTTCAAGGAGGAAGTCGAATTCCTCGGGTTCATCGTTTCTTATAACGGAATAAAAGCTAACCCAAGGAAAGTTCAGGCAATTGTAGAATTCCCCTATCCTAATAATGTGAAGGAACTTCGATCGTTCCTTGGTCTTTCAGGATACTACAGAAGATTCATAAAAGGATATGCGAACATCGCAAAGCCACTGACAAAACTCTTACGAGGAGACGGAGGCTTGATATCCAGAACAGAATCAAGCAGGAGGAAAATTGAACTGGATAATGAAGCGAAACATGCTATTGATAATTTGAAAAACGCCCTAATATCACAGGAGGTGACATTATCGTATCCTGACTTCCACAAAGAATTCCAGTTAACTACAGATGCATCCAATGTTGCTATCGGAGCAGTACTTAGCCAGGACGACAGGCCAATTTCCTTCATTTCGAGAACATTAACGGGATCGGAGGAAAATTATGCAGCGAACGAAAGAGAAATGTTGGCTATAATCTGGGCCCTAACAAATCTAAGAAACTATCTATACGGATCAGTCAAAGTCATAATTTACACCGACCACCAACCCCTGACTTATGCTTTGAGCAATAAGAATAATAATGCGAAGATGAAAAGATGGAAATCGATATTGGAGGAATACAACTATGAAATGCAGTATAAACCAGGTAAAAGTAATGTTGTGGCCGATGCACTCTCTAGACCCCCTGGAACGAACATCAACTCTCTAACAGGAACAGTGCATAGTAGCGACAGCTCTCCAGAGGAACTCATAGCTAGTGTCGAAGTGCCCATAAATGCATTCAAAAATCAAATCTTTTTGCAAATGGACGATACTCCAGCATACCAATTCCAAATAATTTTCCCAGGTTATCATAGACATTCGATTACGGAACCGGAATATGATACTGAAAAACTAATTTCCATCTTGAAAAGATACCTTAACCCGTCTGTTATCAATTGCATTAAAACGCCAGAATTTATTATGGGAAAAATTCAAGAAATTTACCCACATCATTTCGGAAATTTTAAAATTCGGTTTACTCAAAATGTTGTCGAAGATATTTTGTCTGAATCCAATCAGGAAACTCTAATTATAGAAACACATAACCGCGCGCATAGAAATGCTGTGGAAAATAAGATACAGATATTGGAAAAAGCGTACTTTCCCAGCATGTTTTCTAAAATCAAAAGAATATTGAAAATGTGCTCCACATGCAGGAAAAATAAATACGATAGACATCCCAACCAACCGAAATTGAACGCTACACCAATACCAAACTACCCAGGTCAGGTTATTCATATTGACATTTTTTCAACCGATAGGAAATTGGTATTGACAGCCATAGATAAATTCTCAAAGTACGCCCAAACGAAAATTCTTCAGGGAAAATCAATAGAAGATATTAGGAGACCCTTGAGGGATATTTTGTTTTTCTATGGAGTTCCCAAAACGGTTGTCATGGACAACGAAAAATCATTGAACTCTGCAACCATACTTTTCATGATGAAGGATGAATTGGGTATAGAGGTATTTACAACACCACCATACAAAAGCGAAGCCAACGGTCAAATTGAAAGATTCCATTCAACATTAGCCGAAATTTTAAGATGTCTCAAAGATGAAGGTATTTGCAGGAATTTTGAAGAACTATTGGAAAGGTCTGTTAACGAATATAATCACTCAATACATTCCACAATCGGTAGGAAGCCAGTCGATATGTTTTTCGGGAGGACTGTGGATTTCTCCCCTGGAAGCTATGAAAGAACCAGGGAAAATAACATCACGATGCTGAAAAGGAAACAGGAAAAGGATTTGAACTACCACAACAAAGATAAAAAAGAAGTTAAGCAATACATACCCGGACAAGAGATTTTCGTAAGAATTAATAAAAGATTAGGTACTAAATTAACCGAAAAATTCAGACGTGAACTAGTGAAGGAAAATAGACATTCGACCGTAGTGACCGAAAGTGGGAGAGTCGTTCACAAAAAACATATAAAGAACTAAATCTTATTACATTTTCTTACAGGTTATTCCTGATGCTTGGATACTCCATAGGTGAGTTCCAGATAATGGATTACTCCAACTCTAGACTAGTCGTGATCAATACAGGAACGGCGAAAATTCAAAACGGTGTGTTCAAACTTGTCCACACGATTGACCTGAGGGAATACGAAGATATGATAGGGAAATTGGAGAACGGAATTGACTTACGCGACAACGATGATAACTCATTATTACCTTACTTATCCTATACCATATCACAAATTAAATCCTGTTTAACCAGACTAAAATCCAAGACGATGGCAAAGAGGTCTCTTGACTTCATTGGTACCGCCTGGAAATGGTTAGCCGACAGTCCGGACCACCATGATTTCCAAATAATAGAAGATAAAATGAATAATGTTCTAGTTAACAATAATAATCAAATTGTAATCAATCAATTAACAATAGATAAAGTAAATCAACTCTCAAAGGTTACTAATAACATTTCTAAACTATTAGAAAATAAGGATAAAGGTGAAAAATTGTTAGATTTTAAGTATAAACTTGAAATTATTAAAGAGGAACTATCTAATATCGAATATGCCATCCATTGGGCTAAATCAAACATTGTTAATTCATTTATTTTTTCTAATACTGAGGTTAATACTTTGAGAGATATTTTTTACAATGATAATATTCCATTTGGTAATATGGACGAGTTACTAAATTTTTCAAAAATTAAGTCGCCTCGAATAATAATGAAATTGTTTACATTGTCAATATTCCAACAACTAATAATGAAAATTGCGACAATTTGTTAATTAAACCTGTAAGAAAAGATAATAAAATAATTAAGACAATATTTAAAAATGTTTTGAAATGTAACGATAAGATATTTGGTATAAAAAATGACTGCAAGAATTATAATAAGATAAGTATTTGTGAAATAGATAAAATCTTGGACATCAGTAATTCTGACTGCATCCCAAATCTGCTGAAAAGTAAACCATCCCGCTGCACAACAACCAACGACGAGCATGTGGCACCAGTGGAAGAAATAGATGACAGCATGATATTATTAAACGAATACAAAGGGCAAATTGAAATAGACAATTCAACAATCAACATAGCTGGTACGTTCATAGTTCATCACCTGAATTCTACAGTACGAATTGGAAATCGAACATACTTAACAACCCAAGTCTCCCTTACTAAACCTTTACCTGCCCTACTGCAACCAAGTAGCTCTAGTATCCAGGAACAAGTGATAACATTGGAAAGAATGGAGGCAGTTAATGTTAACAACTCTCACATAATCGACAAACTGCAAATCGAAAATAAAATAAATCTAACCATCAACATTGGACTGGTAATGACCATCATAATATCAGCTACCATTATCTACTTTATAAGAAGGAAGAAGAGAAATGAAAACCACAAAGATCGAAATAATTCATCCAAAAATAATGTAAAGTCCAATAAAACGGAGCAGAGAATAGAAATTGCAGAGAATGTTCAAATAAGCACCAACCCAAAAACCTCCCTATCATTACCATCAAGAGGTCCCAAAAACAAGAAGATTCATGACCTTCCATTTTTTTGAAATATGGCTATTCATGCGGGGACGCATGAACTTGAAGGGGGAGGAGTTAACAACAGAAATACTATAGAACCATAAAAAAAACAACAACAACAGCTACAACAGATAACAACTACAAAACGTGCCAACGCTAAATTGTCAATTCAACAAACACAAATATTTCAACACAACAACAACTGCAACGAATTGCCCAACAGTAAATTCTCAGACGAAATTTAAGCCACACGCGCAGCAAATAAGTGGTCTGATGGTGGGAAACACAACATCAGCAGTTTTCCAGTATTTTTATTATTATATTTAGAAGTTTTTAATTGTAAATTCTTGCAGTCAGTTTGAAGAGTTTGATAATAAAGGTTTGTTGCTAAAATTAATTAGCAACATAAAAAAATATTTTTTTTAACTTTTAATAAAATAAATCCTTAATTTATATATATATATATATATATATGATTATAAGTTTCACACAAATCAATTTAAATCAATCATTCCTTAACGCTATTACATTTAATGGAACATTCATAGCACAATCCAAAATCCATATAATTCACGCAATTGTCGAGTTTCTTTCGCTTCTTTTAAACCTTCATACCATTCACTATCATTCGAAGCATTAAAGACCATCTTGATATGTACATAAATCTTCGTATTTTGATCCCTTAACATTAAGAAGAAGCGCAAGTGGAATAAGTCAATAGCTTTAGGAGATGTAACAATATTCTTGAAATAATTTTATTACTACCTCGCTGTCTTTATTCCATTTTTGTGTATTATAATTAATGTAATGGTGTTTCAGTATATGTATACAGATTAGCTGATAGTTTAATTCTCTTCAAATCAGAAAATTATTTTAATATTGTGGAAGGACTATTTGCCTTTTCCAAATTCACATTTTGTCATTCAGGCGAATGACATTCCAGTCAAATAATTGTGTGGTATTCAAAAATACGGCAAGAATCTTCAGATGAACCAATATATCGACCATTTAACAATTTCTGTATCTCATCTATTTGAATTTTACCATTCTCTTCAGCATTCACTCTTCCAATTGGTACCGATGCATATAGTAATAAATAATGAAGGCTTTCCGAAATGTTGGACTATATGGCAAAATTACTTTACGACCAATGCGTTCGGCAACAAAATTTGATTGTGCAGAGCAATCTACCAAGTTGCAGTAAACTTCGAAGATTAGTCTGATTCAAACGCATATGTGACCTTCTCCGAGAAAAAGGACCTAGTGTGTCAAAAAACGGGTTTGGACTTAAGAGTGGATTCTGGTACCTAAAAGGGTGTAGAATAAGATGAAATGAGTTAGATTTCTGATAAAAATTTATTACCCCCAATAAGGTGTTGTGTAGCATTAAGGTGTTCTGTTGGCAGACGCCACAAAGATCAGTTTTCGGTTTCATAGGGGAGATGTAAGGGCAGTGCTTCATCCAAATTTTGTAAAAAGTTTTAATTGCGATTTTATCTTCAGTAAGACAAACTTTCTCAAAACGACGATAAACAGCACTTTTTGTTTCACTGGATGTTAGCAGCATTACTTTACAGTCGTTGTAGTTTGGCATTCTACCAGGAAGTGGTATTGCGAATTTTTCAGCAAAATTTTGAATAAATTGAACGATACGAGTAAGTGATTCCGATGATAACACACGCGATTGCCGTTTTGAAGACTTACCACTTAGTTCATGTTTTCGTTCAGAAAAGCCAACATTATCACTATGTCGAATCAAATTTTTATAACGTTTTAAACCAACATCATAAATAAAACAAAACGTCGTTCTACAAATATGAATGCCACGAAATAAGTAAATTGTATCAACTCTGGATTTATTTTTTACCCTTTGGCCATACTTCTTCCGACTTAAATGTTTTCGAGCGAAAAATGTTGTCGATGAAATTCCAAATGGCTCAAATGGACTATAAATCTTGTTCTGGTTTACTTAGTTCTTGGAAAAATTGCCAGCTTTGTATAGCAAGATTTTCTGGAATTATCTTATTACATTCTTTCGAACAACATGCTTCGAAAGATTGGATTGGATTCGGAAACATCATGCAAAAAACTTTGATTTTCAGAAATATTAGCACCGACATTTTCAGATAACGTCATATCGATCACATCATCGCCATAAACCGAGTCTTGTCTTTTTAAATCATCATCAAAACTGTCAGAAATATCCATTTTTATAAAAATTACTTCAAATTAACATCTGATTAGTAACAAAATTACAGAAGAACCAAAATTGCGAAACAACTTTTGAGATATTTATAACACTCGTTATACAGTTGGCACAAGACTGAAGCGTAACTTTACTCTTTTCCTTTCTTATAGTTATTTTTACAATGTTCTTCGTATTAGTATATGCACAGCATCCCTTTGCTGAGAGCGAACAGAGCAGCAACAATAGCAAAGGTATTGTTACACTAAAAGCGAAAAAAAATTCGTCACCACATAAGCATGACGTCACCAAAGTCGGCACCTAATCATAACTAACCATACCAAATCGCATCTCCCAACTGAAGGTGTGTTCAAAGTGATAATGCGTTATGAAACTTTAAATGCGTTTTTCTCAAAACTTCATTTCCACACATTAGGTCCCTTTTCTCGGAGAAGCTCACATATAATTCAAACGTGTTCTTTCAATGCGAACATATATACCAACTATACATTGCAGAAATAATTTTTGTGAATTATGCAATAGACTGAAATCATTTCGAATTGGCCAACGATGCGATGCAGCATTATTTCATTTCGAGAAACTGTAGCAGTATGTGTATATGTAATTTTATCTGCCATTTTAACATGCCACTCAGTATCACCAATTGGAAATAATAATGGATACGCTAAGGGATCGAATGGTAAATCAAGTACTAATATAGTATGAACTGCAAATCAATTTTTTTGAAAATGCAACCAAGTTTCTTTCGAACTGTCGTTCACCATCGCGACCTTTAGAAATTTTCGAAGATCTAAATTATTATTAACTTTTATTATCATATTGACTTCTTCTGCTATATTCTTTGGCAGTTGACAATAGTTAGATATTGTTTTACAGGAATTTATAAAACTATACACTCATCAAATTCCACCCATCAATTTCACATGATCTGTATTGCACAGCTGTTACAACATTATAAAAACCTAATGGAGCATAACATGGTTGACGACCATAAGCAGAAGTTATTGCAGCAGCTCTGTGGTAGAATATATTATGAATTTCAAAATGGTACACACCATTCATAAGAGTCTCATCAATTTGCACTTCATAGCTCATAAAGGCTTTGGAAGAATGGATTTTGAACAAATGGAGTCAAAACTAATTTTCCCATATGGCAACAAAGATTGAATGCATCATTATTACGAAGAGTAATTTCAGATTGAAAATGTTATGCTTGACACAATTACCAAATTAAATTAATTTCTCCCAAACGGTTCAAAATTATGGGGAATAGGATTTAATGCACACCGTAAATGAATCATGCAATACCAGTACATTAATTTCATTCGATAACACAGTATAACACTTGATTGTGGGACTCAATTCTGACAATTGCACCTGAAAGTAGCCCCAAAAATAAGAACTTCTGCATCATTCGTTTTGTCAAGTTGGCTGCCATTATAATTTATTTGCCATACGAATTTTTTTGCTCAAGGTGGATTTTGATCACTTTTTGTATATTTTAACACGGTTATAACTCGGTAACCGTACGGAATATCTCTTTTGTATCTGCAACAAAGCTGTAGATATTGAATAGGAGAAAAAACCAGAACCAACCAACCCGAAAAAAGTGCATTTTCCCCCAATTTTTCCCCATTATTGCTAAAAACTGAGATATACCTTTTGTGTCTGAAACAATGTTGTAGATATTGTAGATATTGCTTGCGGAGGTTTGTTGGTGGAGTTCTAAAATTATGCAGTTTGAAGATGAAAGCACCGAAGATGAAGATGACATTTAAATTGGTGGACACACTGAAGAAAACATGCCTTGAATATTATGTCTAACTAGGATGATTATGCAGACTCAGACCATAAATATGAACAACCTACGAAAAAAAACGAGAACATCAGAACCACAAGCATCAACTTCAACGAGGATGGATATTGACAATAATTGAAAATGTTCTAAGTTTTGTTTCCATGCTTAGATAACAAATAAA
The DNA here is from genome assembly GCA_963682025.1 of Cordilura impudica. Classification (NCBI taxonomy): domain Eukaryota; kingdom Metazoa; phylum Arthropoda; class Insecta; order Diptera; family Scathophagidae; genus Cordilura; species Cordilura impudica. The sequence goes on along the minus strand of OY821517.1, from coordinate 263,464,322 downwards.
AATCTCATATTTTCTATGTAAAAATAGCTGTAATATGAATTGGAATTTTCATTTTCTTGCAAAATGAAATTTATAAGGAAAAAAGCAGCATATTTGTGGATTTGTAATCCAGTTATTTAGCAAAAAAAAGCTGAAAATGGGGAAGAATGGGGGAAAATGGGCATTTTGCGATTTCTAAGGCACCGGATGCACTTTTTTTGGGTAGGTTGGTTCTGCTTTTTTTTCTCCTATTAAATATCTACAACTTTGTTTTAGACACAAAAGAGATATTCCGTAAGGTTACCGAGTTATAACCGTTTAAAAAAAAAAACAAGTTAGACAATTATAGTCGGTCTCGACCGACTATACGATACCCTATACCATGGTTTAGAGACCCCTGTCTATTCGGTCCAACTAATTGGATATAGAAAATAAGCATAAACCAAATTTGAGCGGCATTGGTATTTATTTTTTTTTTGGCTGCAGATATGAAGAAGTTCATATCGGGTGCTCTATTTATATGGGGACTAGGTCGAAAAATGGATCAATTCTGACCATATTTGGCAAAGGCACTTATATTTTGAAAAAATATATACAAGCCAAATTTGGAAAAGAAATCTGTGCAATATTTTTGTTTTTCGATAGATTTAAGTGAAGATCGGGAAGCAGTTCTATATGGGGCCTATGACTAAGAATTGTCCTGTAGGGATTAGTGATTAATGGATATAATAAACATATACAAACCCAATTTGACTGAGATCTATGTGATAATTTGGATTTTATGGCAATTTATGTCGATTTCGTAGGGGTCATTTGTATGGGGACTAGGTCTGAACATGGACCGAATTTCAACAATTTCAATTGCGTTCATCTTTTATTAATCTTATATTCATATCTGCGACCTGTAGTTTGATTACAAGGTTTACATGGACACACAGACGGACGGACGGACGGACAGACTTCGCTAAATCGACTCAGAAAGTGATTCTGAGTCGATCGGTATAATAAAAGATGGGTCTAGGTCAAAGATTTTTGGTAGTTTCAAACAGCAGCACAAAGTTGTTATACCCAAACCACATACTGGTATAGGGTTTAAAAAGTGATAAAAATCCACCTTGAGCAAAAGAATTCGTATGGCAAATAAATTATAATGGCAGCCAACTTCACAAAACTACTGATGCAGAAGTTCTTATTTTTCGGGCTACTTTCAGTTGCAATTCTTAGTATTGAGTCCCAAATCAATGAGCTGAAAAATGTTGTACTATGTAAATCAAAACGATTAAGTCTGCTTACATTTCTGTTGTGATTGTGCTCTACTCTGCTAGTTTTAGATCTTTGTCGAGGCATTTTGATATGATCACATTAAAAATTTATTTTAAAATGCCTCAAACTTTTCAACTCGCTTTATGATAATAATCCTTGATAGTTGGAAATAATCTTTGATAGCCGAAAATAATTACAAAATTCTATAAAAATTTATAAATTTTTAAATAAAATTCATTAAATTTCGTTACAAATATTTGTTTAACACAGAAAAAATTTAGATGGGGTTGTTAAATAATCTTATAAGAACCTGAAGCTATGCTAATCAATTATTTACCTGCGTTGTCTTGACCGATTTAAAAAAAAAAACTCATTGTGCACTACTTCACGTGATTTACTTCACAATGAAGTTTATATCATGGAACCCGGTTCCGCATTGAACTCACAAATGGTACCACAAAAATATGCTTACCGTTTAAATTCATGATGCTGTTATCGTATAATAAATAGGCGAGCAAATACACGACTTTTCAATTATCATCAGAATAAAGAGACGAGGTCAATCCAAATTTATGGAAGGGATTTTTCATTTGCTATTTATATTAAAGAGTTTAGTTCATAAATATATTTAATTCTAATTAAAATGTCTCAAAATGTATATCTTATAGAAATTTAGTATTTTGTACTCGATAGAATTGAAACATCAAATTCATTAATTGTATACACAATTAATTGAAGTGTCTAAGTGTGTCTTTTAGACATGGAGATAGCAAAAGACAGTTTTCACTAAAAGTGATATCTCACATTCAATATTATTTATTTTGTAATATTTCGAAATACTAATTCCATATCCGAAATATAAAACATAAAGAAAAAAGCTATACTACACAAATTACATAACAATTCAGACACGAAAGTGGAAAATTATATCCTCCAAAATGGTTAAAGTAATACATTTTCATATAGAGTATAAAAAAAGTGTATCACTTAATTGATAGAAACTTTTGCTAAGCACTCCCTTTTTGTGTGAACTGTAATCGTATTTATTGGAAAACAATATTATTAATAAGTATTTCCAAATTTATTGATAGCTCTTCTTTACAACGACAATAACAAGCTACTTGTTATTGCAGAAACAACTCAACTGTATATTTATGGTAAACATAAATATATTCAAATGTCTATAAATTAATCTTATTTTTCAATTATATTAAAGACTTGTTCAATATGCTACTAACAGTTCACGTCAACTAAGAAAAGTCAAAAACTCTGAATGCAAATACTCATCCAAAAGAGGCACTATGGACCAGATTATTATAATAAATTGCATATAATTTTTTCTAAAAAAGTTAAACTCAAACTCTAGAAGAAAAAATGTAAAATAAATATCATAAAATAAAACAAGTAAGAAAATTATAGTCGGTCTAGACCGACTATACGATACCCTATACCATGCGTTTGGAAACCCTATCTCTTAGGCACAACTAACTGGACATAGAAAATAAGCAAAAACCAAATTTGAGTGGGATTTTTATTAATTTTTTTGGCTGCAGATATGAAAAAGTTCATATCGGATGCCATACCTATATGGGGACTAGGTCCAAAAATGGACGGTTCATGACCATGGTTGGCAACGTCTCTTGTATTTTGCTAAAACATATACAAACAAAATTTGAGAAGAATCAGTGCAATATTTTGGTTTTTTAATAGATTTAAGTGAATATCGGGAAGCAGCTCTGTATGGGGCCAAAGGGATCATTTTTGGACTACTCATTAATTTATGTAATGAACGCATACAAACCCAATTTGAGTAAGATCTATATGACAATTTGGATCTTATGGCAATTTATGTCGATTTCATAGGGGTAATTTGTATGGGGGCTAGGTCTGAACATGGACCGAATTTCACCAATTTCAATAGCGTTCATCCCATGGTCGATAGAACCTTATATACCAAACTTCAGCAAAATATATTCGTATTTGCGACCTGCAGTTTGATTACAAGGTTTACATGGACACACAGACGGACGGACGGACATCGTTAAATCGAATCAGATAGTGATTCTGATTCGATCGGTATAATTAAAGATGGGTCTGGGTCAAATATTTTTCGTTGTTACAAACAGCAGCACAAAGTCATTATACCCAAACCACATAGTGGTATAGGGTATAATGAGTATCAAAACTAAAAAAAACTATAACCACTTTATGTAAAAAATATCCATTGAATGAACTTTTGATTGATTTCTTTAATTGATTAATATTTTTATATGTAAACTACAAAAAAAAGGTTTACAACTGTTTTAAAATTTCACGAAGAGGTTATTGATACGCCGCACAGTGGACCATATTTTGAGAAGGCGGCCAAAAATCATTTTTTTTCTTTTGTTACCGATTTTAAAGTTATGTTATTCATTTGAAAGTAAATACTAGTAAACTTCGGAGCCAAAAAATTTCGACTCTATCTCAACTATATCACAGCGAACAGGGTCATCGAAAATGGGCTTTCTCAGTATTTTGCTAAAATTAAAAATTTCTTTGTAAATTTTTATTTTTGAATGACTGTAACTTTTTTGAGTTAAAAGATTTTTAAGTGAAATAAATTTTGTATAATTTTGTGGCTTCCATACTATTAATCGTAAAAATGTAAAATCACTGAGTCATTACGAAATTTTAAAAAAAATTTAAAAAAGGTCACAATTTTCCGAAAATCTCCTACTTAATAGAGCATAACTCCTGCCAGTCAAAAGCAGTCAGAAAAAATCTTGCACTCTTCTATAGTCCGAACCCTCCCCTATACTCCTATACCCCATTATACACCCGCTAGTTTCCGCCCGTGTGCACCAGAACAATTTTTCTGACCGAAGGTTAGATATTTTCTGCAAAATTTATGAATACAAATGTTGTCCACTATGTGGTTAGGATATATTAAGTTTGAGGTGATGTTTGTAACTGCCAAAAATATTGGACCTTTATCCATCTTTTATTATACGGATCGACCCAAAAACACTTTCTGAGTCGATTAAACGATGTCCGTCCGTCCGTCTGAGTGTTATGAATACAAAAGTTGGTCGTACCGGTGCATCGCGGTGTATTTTTTTGCATGTCGGTAGAGTTGTCAGGAGTTGTTATATACTTATGACAAAGGGTTGAGATATAATGCGCTTAATTGTTACAGGTACATTTACATAGGTATCTTTCAAAAACATTAATAGTCTGAATTAGAGTTATATAGTTTAAATATCTGACAAAATGGGAAACAATTTAAATAACAGGTAAATGGTAAAAAAAAAAACTATTGCGACATAGCCCTTTAAGATATGAGCAGGTATGCCTCACCTTTTAAAAGGGGTTAGGGTGTGGGTTTTTTATGCTTCTAAAAGTGGTAATAAAAGATAAAAATTTTTATTTTACATAATTTCACGAAAGAGTATTTATAATAATGTTTCCACAATTATTATTCATTACAATTTGTGCAATGGCTAAGTACTGTTACAGAGATCTGGCAGATATTTATTTTCAACGAAATGATGTAGACGATGTAATTTTGCATATAGTGAGCAACGAATTCTTTAAGAATTGTAACCTAGAAGACATTGAAATGCACAAAGGAAAAATTACTAATTTTGCATCGAATTTGAAAAGACGGTACATTGAATGCTCTCATAGTAAGGCAAAGATGTACAAACGTTACCAAGACTGGTTAATAAAGGAACTATTTTTGAGAGCGCATCTACAACTGCCAACGAAAGTGGAAAAAAGGGTCGACCAGCAAAACCAATTGTCGGATGTAGTGAAAGATCTCGAAGGCGCAAGCTGGAGAATATCAATGAAGAAATTTCTCAAAGAATTATTAAGGATTCATTTTTGCACCAAATTCAACCAACCCAAAATAAAAAAAATAAAATTGAAATAATTGAAAAATTCTACTATTTTTTCAATTATGCACAAAGAGGATTTTGAAAAGCATTCCTACACCAATTGAAGATAAGATATTTACGCCGGTAGAAGCGTTCGCCCTATTTATACCGTATACCACTATGTGGTTTGGGTATAATGACTTTGTGCTGCTGTTTGTAACAACCAAAAATATTTGACCTAGACCCATCTTTAATTATACCGATCGAATCAGCATCACTTTCTGAGTTGATTTAACAATGTCCGTCCGTCCGTCCGTCCGTTCGTCCGTCCGTCCGTCCGTCCGTCTGTGTGTCCATGTAAAGTTTGTAATTAAACTGCAGGTCGCAAATATGAATATATTTTGATGAAATTTGGTATGTAAGCTTTTATCGGCCATGGGATGAACGCTATTGAAATTGGTGAGAATCGGTCCATGTTCAGACCTAGCCCCCATACAAATTACCCATATGAAATCGACATAAATTGCCATAAGATCCAAATTGTCATATAGATCTTACTCAAATTGGGTTTGTATGCGTTCATTATATCCATTAATGATTAGTCCAAAAATGATCCCTTTGAGCACATATAGAGCTGCTTCCCGATCTTCACTTAAATCTATTAAAAAACAAAAATATTGCACTGATTCTTCTCAAATTTTGTTTGTATATATTTTTGCAAAATACAAGAGACTTTACCAAACATGATCAGGATCAGTCCATTTTTGGACCTAGTCCCTTTATAGATATAGCATTCGATATGAACTTTTTCATATCTGCAGCCAAAAAAATTAATAAAAATCCCACTCAAATTTGGTTTTTGCTTATTTTCAATGTCCAGTTAGTTGGGCCTAAGAGATAGGGTTTCTAAACGCATGGTATAGGGTATCGTATAGTCGGTCTAGACCGACTATAATTTTCTTACTTGTTTTGGATTTGAAATTGACCAAAAATCAATATAAGGAATTGCGGAAGAGAACCAATGAAAAGAATTGTGGGATTTTTCCAAAGTATCGAGATTTAGTTTCTGCCAAAAAAGAATGCTTACCTTCACAATCCGATATTAGTGTCACTTCAACATCAGCAGAAATAAAATTGCAAGATCTCCTTGAACATACTGCAAAACGATTGTTAAATACGCTTGATACTGATCATTTAAAAAAAATTGGTAATGGCAGCATTACTTTAATTTCTAAATGGGGATGTGATGGATCCTCTGGTCAGAAGCAATACAAGCAATTTAATGTCGAAAATTCATCAGATGCTAATTTGTTTATGGTATCTTTCGTTCCATTGCGCTCAGCAAAAAGATATAGCGTCTTAGAGCCGTCAACTAGTAGAGCAACAGAAATTGATATATGGAAAAATGAAATTCCTTCTTCAACAAAGTATTGCAGACCAATAAAATTAGCATTCAAAAAGGAAACCAAAGATGTCATAACTGAAGAAGTTCAAAAAATAAAAGATCAAATTAAGGAACTTCAACCAGTAATATTTAAATTTGATGACAAATACAAAGTACATTTTAAAATGTGTCTCACAATTATTAATGGAAAAGTTGCAGAAGCTTTAACTGGAACAAAGTCAACGTCAAGCTGCATTATATGCCAAAAGACATCAAGTCAATTAAGCCAACCCCCACCAGAAGACGATAGTTTTAAGGAAGCCTACGAATTTGGAATGTCCCCTCTTCATGCTAGAATACGTTTCATAGAGCATATTCTTAAATTGGGTTATGATTTGGAATTTGGTCCGTTAGGCGAAACAGTGAGAAAAAACAAAGAAAATGAAGAAAAAACAAAGCAAAAAAAAACAAATTCAACAAAAATATCTACAGCTAGGCCTCGTAATCGACCAACCAAAGCAAGGGGAAGGAAACACAACTGATGGAAATACTGCAAGGAGATTTTTTTTCCGATCCGGTAACTGCAGCATCTATCACAGGTGTAGATCATTAATTAATAAGACGATTCAAAATCATATCACAAGTTCTAACATGCAGCAGAAAGATAAATGCAAAAAATTTGGAGAGTACGCCAATAAAACAGCTATACTATATAATAAAAAATACTCTTGGAGATATATGCCACCCACAGTTCATAAAATTTTGTACCATGGGGAACAAATAATTCAAAACAATATGCTACCAATAAGAGATCTATCTGAAGAAGCGCAAGAAAAAAGGAACAAAGACTACAGATTCCTTCGCGAGCACAACACAAGGAAAATGTCCAGATGTTGTATTAATGAAGACCTTATCACTATTTTGTTGTGGACTTCAGATCCATATATGTCCAACATTCGTCAAAAATGGAAAACTACCTCTATTGAATTAGACGAAGAAGCTAAACAACTTCTAGAAGATGAAAATCAAGGCTATTTAGAAGAAATTTTTACTAAAATTGGTCGATTTAAATTACTTTTTCATTACACTAACAATAAGTTACACTTTTTTTTATATAGTTAAAAATTTTTTTTTTGTAAATTTACAATAAAAATTGTTATATTTCATAAATTTACCATAAAAATTGATATAGAAATATTTAAAAAGACAATAAAAAAAAATTTAACTAAAGTAAAAAACATACGAGTTTTTCATTGAAACTTCTCTATCTTGAACCAATATAAGGTAACTTTTACGTTCGCTGCTTAATAAATTATATTTTAACTCGGGATCTTTCAAAAAAAAAAAAAAAACTTTGGCCTTTGTGCACATTAAGACTAAAAAGTTTACGGGGGCCAAAGTTTGGCATTTTCTGAAAAAAATTAACTTAAAAATTGTTAAAAAGTATTGGTTGTAAAATTAACTGAACACTTCACTTTTGTACTAACACTTCACTTTTGTACTAAAATTCAACTACAAATGAAAATGTATTTTAAACCCTCCGTAACTTTTCTTTACAAAAAAAACCGCAAATCAAAATTCCAATCCAATCAAAAGTTATAGATTTTTGACCGCCTTCTCGTCAAATGATCGACTGTGCGCCGTATCACAAACGATGAAGAATTGCATAAATTATATATTAGAAAACGATTGCAATAATTACATATTACCTCTGACAAAGTGAAATGTTCTAATTATTGCCACTATTTATCAACTAGTTTCCTATTAACAGAGCCGTATTTCAGTGGAACCGTTTTACCGACTTACACTTAAATAATATGGCTGCAATTAATAATACAATTTATTTAAATAAGAATTGTACTATACCTTCTGATAATATAAGACTCATTCATTTCTGGCTATGTCATGGCTTGTGCCATTTTAAATGTATCTGTTTGCCTGTATTACTGGCTGCATCCATTACAAAACACATCTTATGATAATATTGATAATTACATAAAATAGATATTTATAAATTTTAATAAAGAAATTCACATATTCTGAACCGGGTTGATTTTGGCTTTCGGTTAAAACATAATGTTTTTAATATGGAAATACTTTGTACCAAATATCAAATATATCGATGAGACAGTGGTGGGGATCGTAAAGGGGGAGGCATACTTATTGCGATCTCTAGCTGTTTTTAATATGAATTACTTCTGTCTGACTCTTCTTCAGATACTGAATTCATTTGCGTAACAATAAACCTTAAAAACAAACAAATATTTGTAACCTGCTCTAATGTTCCTCCATGCTCACAGCATTTTGTATTTGAAAACCATTTTCGAATTCTAAAATATGTGATACAATCTTCAAACTTTCTTATCGAAGAACATTGGCCAAATAGGAACCCAGAAATGGGTACCAATGTGCCCCGACAAGCTGGAACCAACGTGGAACAACGAACGGGACCCGACGGGGAACAATATGATGGGCCTAATGAGGAACAGCTTCGAGTGGAGAGAAATAATAGAATAACCGAAATAATGGTAAATAAGGCAATACAGAGTTTTGCTCCCTTTAAGGCAGCAGGCCCGGACGAAATCTTTCCTGCTCTACTACAAAAGAACGGGGACTTTATTGGTAGTAGTCTGGCTGGCATATTCTCTGCTTGGCTAAAATTGGCGAACACCCCCAGGGCATAGCAGGAGGCCAAAGTGGTCATCATAACAAAACCGGGAAGGGAGAGCTAAGCGAACCCAAAGGTCTATCGAACGATTTGTCTTACATCCTTCCTACTGGAAACCATGGTCGATAACATAGTTATATCTCAGATCCCGAATGAGCTATTGAGGTTCAGATGACACGCTTATTTGAGGGGACGCTCAGTGGAAACTGCGCTGCATGAAGTAGTTTACTACATCGAAAGATCTTTTGACATACAAATCTTCACCCTAGCTATAAATATTGATATAGAAGGGGCTTTTAATAATGTATCAACCAAAACCCTACTCCAATCTCTAGACCAATTCGACATAGATCGGGACATTAAAGCCTGGGCCGGACGCATGCAAGGCAATAGATGAACAAGTTGCGAGATTGGATTAAGAGACAAGGTTTGATGTGGAACACCTCAAGGGGGAACACCTTCTTTGGGTGACTACTATTAACAGTTTATTAAGGATTCTAGCCAATAAGGGTTTCCAACCGCTATGCTACGCAGAAGACGTAGCGATACTGTTGAGGAGGAAAGATCCTAGGAATCTATGTAGGAGGGCATCGGATGCACTTGAAATAGCATATAACTGGGGGGACCGAGGGGACTAAATATAAACCAGGAAAAGACTGAAATATACCGCTTTACTAGGAAGACGAGAATAGTCGACTTTGATGTACCCTACTTCTAGGGTGATTCTCGACCAAAAACTCACTTGGAAGGATTATATTGAGAGCCGGATATGGGCCATTTGTAGAATAGCTATAGGCTCAAAACGGGGTTTAAACCCGAGGATTACATACTGGTTTTACACAAGCGTCGTTAGACCAATTCTAACTTATGCATCCTTAGTCATATCAATGAACAGGAAATGCTATATTAAACCATTCCAAAAGATACAGCGCCTCTGCTGCATAGGAATCATCGGTGCAATACGGACTACATCTATCTATACAGCCGATCGAGATAAGAATTAAATATGAGGCAGCTCTGGCCATGCTACGATTAAGGGTACCAGGGACTACATAACCGACCATATGACCAGACACCAGACAATATTTGCCCAGATACCGGGATTCAACATCGTGGATTTTAGCAATGATAGAATCGCGGAAGTATCGACGAACAGCAAAAAATGCAAAAAGAAAATTTTAAATTATTTACCCCCATAAGACACTTAAAGATGTGGATCATTTTTGTCAGAGCTTTGAAAAAATTTAGTGAGTTCTGACAAAGAATATTTTATTTCTTAATGATGAATGATTTACACTTTAATTGGAAATGAAAAGAAATAACAAGCTTTAAATTGTTTCAGCGTTTTTTTCCAGAACTCCTTAAATAATTAAATTATTATAGTGATACAGAGAAAGTTAATTAACCATCTTAATTAATATCAAGGCAATTCACTATCAACTGCTTTTGAGTAAATCATTCTGAGAGAGAAGGGCTTGTTTTAGATTAAGTATGAGTGCTACTATGAATATCAAGCCATTTGCTCGTGGTTTTCATGGCGCTCTCGTATAAAATTTCAATGCGTGATTTTTCTAGTTTTATATCAAGCTGTCTCAGAGATAGGGTTGCCACATGGCCTGGAATGAGCTTGATTGTCAAGATCTTTTAGGTCTTGTCAAGTGTCAAGATAAAATGTATTTTGTCAAGTTATAACACTTGTTCACGCTTTAAAGTTTATTTTTTAAAATTTTAAAAATGTAATATTAAAAAGAAGTATCATCAATTGCTTAACCACCAAACCCTTAAAAAGTACCAACATTTGCAATTCCCCCGCCATACACAACATTGACTTATTGCTTGATTTTGCCCAACACTAAAAAATTTAGAGCATTAAACAGGTGATTGGAATTAGGTGTTTTGTTTATGTAAATAGTAAGTTTAAATTATTTAATTTCATATTTGTTTAAGAAATTTAATATATTTTCATTTATAGAATAATATAGTGAGTTTCTGTTGTCCATTTACCATTGAAAATAACGAAGATGCTCGACCTTCAAAAAAGGGTAGATATACAACATTCTGCGACAGATGGATTGAAGAAGCAAAATATTGCACATGGATAAAAAAGAAAGTACAGTAATTAGTAAATTAAGCCAAATTGAAATTTCTATAAAACATGAAGAAAGTCGAGCATTGCAGAAACATATCCAAGCAAAACCAAGTATCAAATGAGTGTTGTCTCAAAAATTGTCACACAGCATGATAAACTTCGTTGTTCCGGCAGAGCCAAAAGAGGATTCAAACATATCCAGGGCTGAACTAATGTGCGTTTTTCATAATGTTGTTCACGGGCTTAGTTACAATAGCTAAGACTGCCAAATCAAATTAAGTTCTACTATATTTTGCGACAGTAAAATTGCTAATAAAATAAGTTGTGGTCGTACTAAAGAAGCAGCTATAACACGAAACGTATTGGCACCATTCGCACAAGAAAAAACAGCTTATGCATTAAAAGAAACTTTTTTCTTTTCAGTAAGCTGCGACGCATCAAATATTGGAAACGTGAAAACGTATCCACATGCCTTTCAATATATCGATACTGAAACAGGAATACATCAAAACGAGGCTTCTAAAGACCTTTTTGGCATTATCGTAAGAATAACAAAGGAAAATAACCTTAACATTCAGCAAATTACAGCATACAGTGCTGATAACGCGGCAGTTAATTACGGTATTCATAATTTCGTGTTTAAAAGACTTAAAGATGTAAACCAGATATTTAAAAAGGCAAATTGCAATTGCCATGTAATAAACAACTGTATCAAAAGTTAAAGCTTTATCTGTGGATATTGAAAACATTGTGATTAAAACTTTCAATGAATTTACCTCAACAGCTTTGTCAAACGAAAAGTTAAAAAAAATGCTTTGAGTTTGCATGCATCGAATACATACGCCTACTTCGGCATGTTCCCACACGATGGCTTTCCCTCAAGCCCGCAATTGACCGATTATTACATTCTTGCCCTGCAGTTAAAAGGTACTTTTTGCAAAAAGGAAAAAATAACTGCTGAAAAGTTATCTGAGAATTTGTATCATATTGAATTTCAGATACTGAACTAAATAATGAGGATGAAGAATGCACCTCTGAAGGATTATCAGAGGCATATTTGTATTTCATTCATAATGTAATGCATGAATTCCATTCAGCTGTATTAGCAGTTGAAAATGATTCTTGCGAAAATATTTTGCGACAGTAAAATTGCTAATAAAATAAGTTGTGGTCGTACTAAAGAAGCAGCTATAACACGAAACGTATTGGCACCATTCGCACAAGAAAAAACAGCTTATGCATTAAAAGAAACTTTTTTCTTTTCAGTAAGCTGCGACGCATCAAATATTGGAAACGTGAAAACGTATCCACATGCCTTTCAATATATCGATACTGAAACAGGAATACATCAAAACGAGACTTCTAAAGACCTTTTTGGCATTATCGTAAGAATAACAAAGGAAAATAACCTTAACATTCAGCAAATTACAGCATACAGTGCTGATAACGCGGCAGTTAATTACGGTATTCATAATTTCGTGTTTAAAAGACTTAAAGATGTAAACCAGATAATTAAAAAGGCAAATTGCAATTGCCATGTAATAAACAACTGTATCAAAAGTTAAAGCTTTATCTGTGGATATTGAAAACATTGTGATTAAAACTTTCAATGAATTTACCTCATCAGCTTTGTCAAACGAAAAGTTAAAAAAAATGCTTTGAGTTTGCATGCATCGAATACATACGCCTACTTCGGCATGTTCCCACACGATGGCTTTCCCTCTAGCCCGCAATTGACCGATTATTACATTCTTGGCCTGCAGTTAAAAGGTAGTTTTTGCAAAAAGGAAAAAATAACTGCTGAAAAGTTATCTGAGAATTTGTATCATATTGAATTTCAGATACTGAACTAAATAATGAAGATGAAGAATGCACTTCTGAAGGATTACCAGAGGCATATTTGTATTTCATTAAAAATGTAATGCATGAATTCCATTCAGCTATATTAGTAGTTGAAAATGATTCTTGCACAATAGCGGGACTTCACAGCATAATGAGTAAACTTCTGAATAATCTTCAAGGCCGAAGAAAATATGGTTTTTATGGAAGTAAAGTTTAGGTTACCTTTAAAAAAATTTCAAATAATGACATTGAAACATTCAAACTAGAAGCAAATCAATTTTTAACAAATGCTATTTCATACTTGGAGCAACGATACGACTTCGGAGATGAATCAATTTACAAACAAATATCAGAGTTAAATCTTAAACAATCTCTTTTATCATGGGATACCCTATCGGAGCTTCCAAAAATTTTACAGATATCCAATTCTATTGACAATGACATATTATATACAGATTATTGCTGTCTTCGAGAAGAGTTTGATCAATTGCCAAAAGATATTCCGATTGACAAAATATGGTCTTACTTTTTCAAAAAATGTGATAAAAATAACTTAATTAATATATTTAAATTGATCTCGTTTATTTTTTCTGTTCCAATCAGTAACGCTTTCTGTAAAAGAACGTTTAGTGTATTAAACAATTTATATTCTAAAGGAAGGAATAGAATGTCATTTGACCTTATAAAGGCTGCACTATTAATAAGACAAAACTTTGATGAAAATTGTAAAAAATTTCAAAATTTTTATTAACGCCCAAAGGAAGAGAACTAGTTAAGTCTGTTACTAAAAGTGCAAAGAATATGTGGAAAACTTAACATAAAGCATTACTACGATGTAAATTACTTGTAAGGTGTTTATATTATTTGACAGAGACTGAATTGTAAATGGCTCTGTTCGTTTACTTTCCCAGTAAAAACCGAAATTTCAGAGAGAAAGAAAAATTAGTTCTAAAAAACATAAATATCCAAAATAGTTAACGAACAGCAATTTGTATGAATTTGCAAGTTCATAGAAACAGCTGATGGCAAACACATTTGAAAGTGAGGAAGATTCACTTCTCTCACTCTAAATTAAAAAACGAAATATACCTTAATTAAAATAATTTATTTTATTTAACATGTAAAAATATTCATTGAAACTAATATCATTACCTATTGCTTTTGAAAATAAACATTATTTATGATAGAAATTGGCAGTTATACATATTTTTTGGCAGGAACCGGTTTTAAAAGATTAAAATTAATGAATCCTGGTTATGTGAATATTTATGTACTTCTTCTATCATTAATTTCCTCAGAATTATTACTTAAAATTTTTGCACAAAAATAGAATTGTAATATTTTACTTTATTTACCACAAAACTCAATCATATGTTTTTCAAACATATATTTCTTTTTGCTTGCTAATTCTTACTGGAAAAATATATCCAGTAAAAACTAGTAAGTTTTCAAAAAATGAACTGTGACTTTACGCTCTCATTTGTTCTCTTTTACTGGGTTTTTGAAGTAAACGAACAGGATCCAGTAAATTTTGTGATAATTAGTACAAATTATTACAAATTATAACGTAAAGGAACAGAGCTATTGTTACGTTTTAGTTAAGTTTTTCTATAATTTTTATGTTTGTATTTTTTTTTTTTTAATAAAATTTAGCTGTTTTATACGTATGAGTAATATTATTTGTCAAGATATTTGTTTGAAATCAAGCTGAGTTGAGCTAAGTGTCAAGCTGGCTGGGTTTTGGGATGTGGCAAGCTTACTCAGAGATCGCACTGTTTCTTTTGTTATAGTTATGGAATCTATAGTTTTGTTGTAGTGGGTTACATCCTTTGTAAAACAAACTTCCAGAATCGATCTTTCGAAATTTTTGATCATTTGATCATTTACTCTAACAAGAGTTCCATTAACAGTTAAAGGATCTTAACTTTTCCCAATTTTTCCATCACGGAATGAGTAGCCCGTTTGCTGCGATGGATGTAAATCTGCAAGATCATAGATCGGCTAAAAATTTATCTCTTGAAATTTCATTATCTCTGACTACCTATTAGAGGCTAATGTGTATGGCATCCGCCTCTTCACAGCCAATCGTAGGTTCGGCTACTTTAAAACAGATCAATGTTATAAACTTCAGACTAGCCATGGGCTTCTGGTCTTGGCCCTCTGTAGAAAATTTACCATTTATCTATAATATATTCTGTATATTGACTCCTGCCTCCGGGTGGTAGTCATAGTCTTAAGATAAAACCCCTTTGAAAGGGGTTTAAAGAAATATGAAGTACGTGCCTCAATTTTAAGATCTCAAAATTTTGTACTATATCCCCAAAACGATGGACTGTAATGTCAAATTGAATCAGTTCTTGTTATTTTGTCACCGATATCTTCAGTGGAATACGGAATTAAGTTTCCCAACGTCTCGCAGCCGTTTGGCCCAAATAAAGCTTCCCAATAAAGCTTGAAAAGTATAAGGTTCATAGTAAAATTGAATCAGAATACCTTCTTGAAAATATATGTGTAAATGTTGCTAACAGACTACTTCAATCTTACGAAACTGTTTACCTGAATTTCCACACATAACATTTTACCAACTTCGATACATTCTGAATAATTTGTGCCAAAGTGAATAGACACTATGTTTGAATTGATATAGCCGTTGCTGCTGATGTGATTAAAAGGAAACCGCTTTATTTCATTGCCGATCATATATCACGCTAAATTGACCTTGCTCAAATTCAGAAAGCTGACTGCATTTTTTTTTTATTTGTAAATATTCAATAACTTAACACACCGGTATTACTTTAGTAATTGACCTAATAATTGTGAAACACTTGAAGTTTTGTCGTTGTTGTTCTATAAATGTACTGTTAGCCCATTTAGCTACACTAGCTACACGGTTTGTCTATAAAGTATTCTCACCTTTCTGGAGATATAGCCAAAAATTGAGGAACCTGATAATTATGAAACTCGCCTTATAATTTTATATCTATATATATAAAATTCATTTTCTGTTTGTTTGTTTGTTTGTTTGTTTGTTTGTTTGACCGCTATACAAATTTTTATTTTTCAACGGATTTTCCTGAAATTTTGTACACACGATCTCTATACCCCAGGAAAGGTCGCCGTATACTTTTTACCGACCACGCCTACTTTTACGCCCACTTTTTATGTAAAATTCATTTTCTGTTTTATTCATATTTGTTCACTATACAAATTTTTATTTGTTAACAGATTTCTCTGAAATTCGGTAAACACGATCCCTGTATTCCAGCTAAGGCCACCATATACTTTTTATCGACCACGCCTACTTTTACGCCCACTTTTTATGTAAAATTCATTTTCTGTTTTATTCATATTTGTTCACTATACAAATTTTTATTTGTTAACAGATTTCTCTGAAATTCGGTAAACACGATCCCTGTATTCCAGCTAAGGCCACCATATACTTTTTATCGACCACGCCTACTTTTACGCCCACTTTTTATATACAATTCATTTTCTGTATTTTGGTATATTTGTTCGCTATACAAATTTTTATTTTTCGACCGATTTCTCTGAAATTTGGTACACACGATCTGTCTGTTCCAGGGAAGGTCGACATATTTTTCGTACCGGTCACGCCAACTGTTACGCCCACTTTTTGTATACAATTCATATTCTGTTTTTTGGTACATTTGTTCTCTACACAATTTTTTTTTAACGGATTTCTCTGAAATTTGCTACACACGATCTCTGTACTCCAGAGAGGTCGCCATATGATTCTTGCCGGCCACGCCTACTTCTAAGCCCACTTTTTATACAAAATTAATTTTCTCTTTTTTGGTATATTTGTGCACTATAGAAATTTTTATTTTTCAAGGGATGTCTAAAATTTGGTCACACGATCTCTATACAGGCCACGTCTACTTTGCGCCAACTTCTATGTATATAAAACTTATTTTATCCTTTTATTTGTTTCTTTATTTGATTGATATACAAACTTTTATTTTTCAATGGCTTTCTCCGAAATTGAGTCCATATTCCAGGGAAGGTCGTCATATGATTTTTACCGACCACGCCTACTTTTACGCCCAAATTTCATATAAAATTCATATTTTGTTGTGTGGTATATTTCTTCCCTATACAAATTTGTACTTTTCAACGGATTTCTCTGAAATTTGGTTTACAGGGAAATAACTACACGGTGAAAAAATTCCCCAAACTTAAAAAAAAGGTACCCACAAGAAATGAACAAATTCGCCATTTTTAATCGAAATAAAAATTGAACTTACTCCCCAAATTCATTCTTAAATTTTTACATATTTTTATTTAATGAATTTTGTTAAATATTTATTATAGTAAACATTTGCATACTGCTCTCAATATATGTCCTACAATAAATGCATTTAAAATGAGTATTCTCTTCAATAGCATCATTTCGTTGCGCGGAAGCTATGTGCACGGGGAATACAGCTTAGCTAGAATATCGGAATGATCTGAAAAATATATTTTGACAATTAAAATAAGTTGGCAACAGCTGCGCGGCAGCACAGCGCGGAAGCGGCGCGCGGTGCGCGACCGCGGACTCGGACGCGACGGATGCGGACGTGACGCGCTCTTGGAACACAGCTCACCTAAAATATCGCAATGCTCTAAAAAATATGTTTTAGGAATCAAAATAAGTTAACGAGAACTAAGCGGCAGCACGGGTAGTAGCTGCGCGACCGCGGACTCGGTGGCGACGCGCTCTCGGGACGCAGCTCAGCTAAAATATCGCAATGCTTTAAAAAATATGTTTTAGGAATTAAAATAAGTTAACGAGAACTAAGCGGCAGCACGGGTAGTAGCTGCGAGGAAGCGGCGCGAGGCGCGCGGACGCGGACGCGACGGATGCGGACGCGACGCGCTCGCGGAACACAGCTCAGCTAAAATATTGCAATGATCTGAAAAATATATTTTGATTAAAATAAGTTGACAACAACTGCGCTGCAGCACGGGTGTGGCTGCCAAACGCGCGGAAGCGGACGCGACTCGCTGGCGGAACACAGCATAGTGAAATGTCGTATGATAAATTTTATCTACGTATGTGAAATAATTACCTGCTGATCAAAAGAGGCCACACATATACTATAAGCAGTTGCTTAAAAAGAAACCTTGCGACACAATATTAAACGTCTTTCATTTCTGAAACTTGAATTTGATGTCTCTGCTCAATGATGATCACTTATTGAATGAAGTAATTCAATTTTTAAAAGTTCCGATTCCTTTAATTTGCGAACCATTCCGTTATATTTGATGTTTATAAATAAACTGTAAAAAAAAAACTTAAAGCGGTTTCGCCGCTTATTTTTGAAGCATTTTTGCTGCAGCATCTTATAAAAACTTCTAAATTAAAAAATCAAAAAATTTTTAATTGAAATAAAAATGAATTTACTGCCCATACAAATTTTTGGGGAGAAAGTTCATTTTATTGGGGAATTTTTTAATTGGGGACTAAGTAATCAGCGCCTGGTAAGCATACTGAACCATTTTTCAAGTCAAAGGCCTTTTTATTCCGGGCAAGACCGGGTAAAAACAGCTAGTAATTTTATATAATTTTATATAATATATATATATATGTAGGGATGCAAATAAATCGCTCAAGTGACAAGGAAAATCATATTCTAGGGATCAAAATAAGAAACTTTGCAAAAGAATTATACCTCAAAAACGAATTCTGACGTCCCGACTGTATGTCTGTCTGCCATGGGGCAACCCCATTCCTCCTCATGTGCAATTGATCTGAAACTTGAAAACTTGAAACTTTGGGGTAGTCACACATCACGCATAGTCACGGAGTGATCTAAAAGTTATTTACCCTCATCCGATCGATCTTTTTGAATAATATAGCATAGGCAAGGCGTATGATTATTATTTATTAGCAGAGTAGAAGATACGTATACGTATGTGTGTTAATTTTAATATTAAATCAAACATAGTCAGCCCAATTCTAAACAAAAAATGGTAATTTTTTTAAATGTTTGTATGGGGAACCCCCAGGGCGGTTCCAGAGGGTGTGCCACTAGTATGGGTGGGTCGGCCGTCCAAAGTTCGTGGGGGTCGATCGTACATTTGGACTCGATTGGGGCACTCTAAATGGGTCAAAGTGAGACAGACAGACAGACAGGTCAAAAGTCGGGTCGTCAGAATTCGTTTTAGAGGTCTGGTTGCTCGGGCAAAGTTTCTTACTTTGATCCCTAGAATACGATTTTCTTTGTCATATATATATATATATATATTAGGGCGGGTCGATTTAAAAATATATATTGTGCTCTTATTCCTCTATAGTCAGATGACAATTTTTATTGGTATGAAGAATTTGCTATATGATTGCGAAAACAAAAAAAATACAGAACATTATGTTTCCTCAACATAATGCATTAGTAGGAGCCTTCCCTGTAAGTTAGTTCATTTTGTTTTCCAATCTACTCAGAAGCGTTTTCAGTTTATTAATTCTTTTCTGAAACCAAAACCCATAGTGTTAAAAACTGAGCTGAGCTAAAGTTTTACGAGTATGTATACATAGAATGTATGTATATTATGTACATTGACACACATAAACATATTTTTACTACATGCATGTTTATATTGCACATTTATTGTGGAACTTAATTATTAATAAGACACAAACTCAGTTATAAATGCAGATGCCTGCTTAGGAGAAGAGATACATAAAGTGTATTTGGCTCTAAAGTAAATATTGCGGCAAATCTCATAATTAAGATAAACTTAATGGTTGAATTGCTAGAAAGAAAACTTGAAAACATTTTCAAATGGTTAGAATACTAAAGACTATAAATATATTAACAAGGACAAATACATACAGTCGTTAGAATAATTGTTTTTTATTGAACGCAGTCAAATTGAGCAGTTTTAGTAAATAATTTTAGAAATCCTTTAAATTTGGTATTCTTTAATATTATAATATATAAATTTAAAAAAAAATGCTTTAAACATTTAATTGAAACAATATTTCAATATAATTTTTGCATGCTATCCTATAACTCACATATGCTTTATGGAATGATCCTTCTAATTAGATATGAGTGTATAGGTGCTTTAATAAATATTTTCCATACGTTCTTAAAGTAATTATAGCTTATTTGTTTTATGGTAAATTTAGTTTCAAAATTCTAAAGTTTAGACAAACGTTCACACAATATATGAAATTATATTAAACACATATGCACTCGTACAAAAATATGTAAGTAAATATTAATTTGTGGTAATGCAGTATGCTTAACATTTAATTAATACTAAGTCAATACATGTGGTAAGTTTACAGGCCCAAAATAAATTTTTTGAATTATAGAATATTGTTTTATTCTAAAGTAACTTATATATAATCAAATATTTGTCAAGATTGAGAGTACTATATATGAAACATTTGTATTTAATGTTATTTTGACAAAACATTGAAAGATGTACATATGTATAGTGAGATATAGAGATAGAGTATTCGTCGATTTATCATTTATAGCTAGAAGGCTTTTGTGTTATTGAAAAAAAACTCTCGTATGAAAAGAAAGAAAAAACATTTCTCATGTTCTTTTCTTTCTAATGTTGAGTTAAGTAGTTGATTAAGCATGAGTTGAAGCAATAGGCAGAAGGATGCTGAAGGTGAACAAGTCGCTTTGTTCGAAAGTAGCTACTCCATCTAGCGCTGTCTTCAATTTTTTTTCCAAATTTCTCTTACATTGCATAAAGTATTATCTTTTCTAGTATTAGAAAATGTATACATGATCTCGAACCAAACTATAAATAACTAAAAATGTGTTTCTAATATGTTACCAAATATCGGGGTTTTCAGTGTCAGTTATAAATTCGGTCAAAGAGTTTTATTTTATTTACCAGAAACACACAAAAAGTTGGAGTCAGATTTTCACAATGTATTCTTCTGTCTCATATTTCGTTAAATTTTCGCTAATAACAATTCGATTTATTCAATATAATATAATTTAATTTACAGATAAGTACTTGTTGTACTTTTTCCTTTATGTAAATGACATTAGCAAATTATACAATTTAACAGATGGGAAGTAAATCAAATGAAACTACCAAAGAAGAGAAGGAAATAAATCCGTAATGAAAACACATTCCTATAAATAAATTGCCAAAATAGCTCAGAGACATTGTAGAACAATCAAAAAAATAATTTATAGATTTTCAATTACAGGTCAGTATACAAATAAAGCAAGATTTGGTCGTCCATCCGTACTGACTGAACTTACCCTTACCATGGTCTAGATAACTGGTATCGTGCCATCCATTTTGACGAGAGTAAGTTTAACTTATTTAAGTTTGACGGAATTAGAGTATTCAAAAACCGACATATTTTGAAACCCGGTTTTCGAGTTATTCGAAAAATTACATTTTTGAAAAACCTGGTTTCGAATACGGGTTTAGGTTAAAAAACCGGTTAACATTTAAAAAAATTTTATAATTTTCATTGTTTTATTAAAATAAGTAAGGAAATTATAGTCGGTCTAGACCGACTATACGATACCCTATACCATGCGTTTAGAAACCCTATCTCTTAGGCCCAACTAACTGGACATAGAAAATAAGCAAAAACCAAATTTGAGTGGGATTTTTATTAATTTTTTGGGCTGCAGATATGAAAAAGTTCATATCGGATGATATATCTATATGGAGACTAGGTCCAAAAATGGACCGATCCTGATCATGTTTGGTAAAGTCTCTTGTATTTTGCAAAAATATATACAAACAAAATCTGAGAAGAATCAGTGCAATATTTTTGTTTTTTAATAGATTTAAGTGAAGATCGGGAAGCAGCTCTATATGGGGTCAAAGGGATCATTTTTGGACTACTCATTAGTGGATGTAATGAACGCATACAAAACCCAATTTGAGTAAGATCTATATGTCAATTTGGATCTTATGGCAATTTATGTCGATTTCATAGGGGTAATTTGTATGGGTGCTAGGTCTGAACATGGACCGATTCTCACCAATTTCAATACCGTTCATCCCATGGCCAATAAAAGCTTACGTCCCAAATTTCATCCAAATATATTCATATTTGCAACCTACAGTTTGATTACAAGGTTTACATGGACACACAGACGGGCGGACGGACGGACGGACGGACGGACATTGGTAAATCAACTCAGAAAGTGATTCTGATTCGATCGGTATAATTAAAGATGGGTCTAGGTCACATATTTTTGGTTGTTACAAACAGCAGCACAAAGTCATTATACCCAAACCACATAGTGGTATAGGGTATAAAAATAGATAACAAATAATTCAAATGTTTGTATTGCTTTATTACAAAGAAATAACAAAAAATTGTATTTAAAAAAAAATATTTAATAATTAAAAAATTGATTTCAGTTTATAAAAAAAGGTTTTTAATAACGTTCCTACTTGTTTATATTTTATTTTTATACCCTATACCACTATGTGGTTTGGGTATAATGACTTTGTGCTGCTGTTTGTAACAACCAAAAATATTTCACCTAGACCCATCTTTAATTATACCGATCGAATCAGAATCACTTTCTGAGTTGATTTAATAATGTCCGTCCGTCCGTCCGTCCGTCCGTCCGTCCGTCTGTGTGTCCATGTAAAGCTTGTAATCAAACTGCAGGTCGCAAATATGAATATATTTTGATGAAATTTGGTATATAAGCTTTTATCGGCCATGGGATGAACGCTATTGAAACTGCTGAGAATCGGTCCATGTTTAGACCTAGCCCCCATACAAATTACCCATATGAAATCGACATAAATTGCCATAAGATCCAAATTGTCATATAGATCTTACTCAAATTGGGTTTGTATGCGTTCATTACATCCACTAATGAGTAGTCCAAAAATGATCCCTTTGACCCCATATAGAGCTGCTTCCCGATCTTCACTTAAATCTATTAAAAAACAAAAATATTGCACTGATTCTTCTCAAATTTTGTTTGTACATATTTTTGCAAAATACAAGAGACTTTACCAAACATGATCAGGATCGGTCCATTTTTGGACCTAGTCCCTTTATAGATATAGCATCCGATATGAACTTTTTCATATCTGCAGCCAAAAAAATTAATAAAAATCCCACTCAAATTTGGTTTTTGCTTATTTTCAATGTCCAGTTAGTTGGGCCTAAGAGATAGGGTTTCTAAACGCATGGTATAGGGTATCGTATAGTCGGTCTAGACCGACTATAATTTTCTTACTTGTTTATTATTGTATATGTTATAATTATCTAACCCATAAAAACAAAGTTTTTATTAAAACTCTTACTTTCCTTATGCATATGAGTTTGGAATATCTCCGTGATCGATTATATCAATCCGTGACTGTGCGTGACTATCCGTGACTGCGCGTGACTATGTCGAAGTTGATCTTTCTTTACAGCAAGTATATCGACCAAGTTTCAGATCGGTCGGATGAGGGCAAATGACATTTAGATCACTCTGCGACTGTGCGTGACCACGCGTGACTGTGCGTGAATACCACAAAATTAATCTATAGTCACGACAAGACTATGGGCCAAGCTTCAGATCAATTTGATAAGGGGGAATGGGGTCCACCCAGACAGACAGACAAACAAAGGGTATGAGTTAAAAGAAAGAGTTTAAAAATAAGGTACTATAGTATTTCATTGCCCACTGGACAATAAAACTTAAGTACAACCAAATTAAGGAGATCATCATCATGAATATAATACATAAAAATTAATTTTTACTAAAATAACATTTTAGAAATATCATGCAGTTAAGATGGTTTGTTTTTACTCGATTTTTTTGCTAAAAGTAGATGTTGCACAAATTATCAAAAGGCAATTATATAAGTTTTCCCTCTTTTCGGTTCTTTTGTTGCATTTGTCAAGATATATGAAATCTTCATATAGTGACGAATGTTTTTGTATGACACCTATCGGATTTTGAATGCTATTTATTGTGTTATTCAAATCACATATTTAACTACTGCTATTTTCAATATCTCATCTATCTCCTTATGAGGATATAAACGGTTATATAAATTAACAGCAAACTCTTTAGACTCCGCTTTGGTGGAGAACTTCACTATATTATCATTAGAATGGTGTTTACCGGAATTAAGGTATATAATGACAGTATTAATAACTTTCACTCTACGTTCATTAAGTTTCACCATTAGAAGTTCACACAATTTTTGTGAGTATTGTGTATCAAGTTTGTTTTAATGATTGAAAAGAAATTTAAGAACTGCTCCTCCCTCAATTAGAGTAACAGAATCCTCTGATAACTCTTTAATTGATATTTCTAACGGTTGAAGAGTCTTCCAAAGATTATTTACTGCCTCAATTTCAAGAGTTGTAAATGGACTTATACTTTAGTCCAACAAAGCCTGATTGACACATTAATATATTCTTAAAAATTGCTCAATCATTTTCGCCAAAGAGTTTCATCTATGTTTAACATCGCAAACCAATCGCAGCGCTTGTTTTTTTTTACAAAATTTTAAGTTTCTTTTGTTTTTCATTAGACTTGTTGAAGAGTTTTACATATTTACGTAATTTTTTAACTACCTCTCAAACCTCGCAGCTGATACTAAGATTTTTTATCAATATCGATACCAGTTTCATCATCTTCGACTTCTTCGTTATCAGTCTCATCATCTGAAATTTCATCGGTCTCATTTTTTCTTCAGCAGAACATTATTTTGAATATATTGTATCTACCACACATAAATCGATTTCATGATTCAGACAAAGCTGAAATTCTGGTAAAATGTTTATACAATATCTCTTCATAACCGCTGATCCAGCATGTGTTGAAGCAACAACATCATTATCAAGTCGTAGGTTAAAATCTTCTTGTTTCTTTTTCACAAGATATTCAACATTAACAGCTGTACCACGAATTGTCATCTCTTCCAAGCCAACATGGAAAACCTCATGTAAGCGCTTAGCGGGATCATAAACCCTTAAAGAAACGTTGATATATTTTATGTTAGAGGTGTCGCTCCATTCGTCAGCAATTATAGAGAATTTCCCATTTTTTTCTTTAACTGATTTTAATTCTTCCATAGTTTCAGATTTTTTACTATTATAAAACTTTTTAATAAAACTCCAAATTGTATTTTCGCTTGCAGGCGTTTTTAAGCCTTTCGTACTCAAATAATCTAAAATAATTTTTGAATTTTTTACGGCTCTCACAGCCATACCATCCTCTGCCACGCATCTAGCCAGAATTTCACCAATATCAGTATTGATTTTGGAGTTCAACTTAGGGAATGTTATTTTTCACATATATTTGATGTGGATGGCATATTTTCTGCAGTTTAGTCAATACATTTTGTTGCTATTTCTACCTTATGGACGTTGCGAAGGTGGTTTATCAATGCGAATGTGGATAATCCTCGACAACTCAAGATCTTTGCACATTTCGAGCATCTTGCCGTGTGCGATTTTTTGTCATCTTTTGCGAAATACTTCCACACTGTACTCATTTCTAATAGAAACAAAATTACGGTAAATTTTGTTGTATTTATTTTCTATTTTAATTACTCAAATTTGTTTATTTACTTTAATTTGTTACAGATTAACACTTCGACTTGAAGAAAATAGTTCATATGTTTTTTTCTCTTGCTATGAAACAGAAAATCGGTTTATTCAAATATATTGTACTTCACAAACTTATTTTTTCACTGCTAATGTAACATACAGATTTATTTTGGAAATAAGTCAAATATACATAACAAGTGGAAGTGTGCAGAAAAAAAGAAAGCGTTCATAATAAGACAATAATATGAGTCGCCCAGTATCAATACAAGGAGTTAAGACCTAGTTAGCCACACGTAACCGTAACCGTACCGTACTGTAAATGTAACGTTGGCATTTAGTGGCATTTAGAACGTAAAAAACGAGCCAGCATGTTGCTGTGTAAAATTAACCAAACTTTATCAGCTGTTCACAAATATCACGTACAAACGTAGCAAAAATTACGTGTGGCTAACTAGGCCTTTATTTTCTCAAAAATTTTAAAAAATCCTTTCATTAAAAACCGGTTAACCGACATCAAAAAACCGGCATGTCGAATTATTCGGATAAATTAAATATTTGAAACTGGTCGGTTTTTTTTAAATAAAAAACCGGTTAACCGGCGAAAACCAAACAATGAAATTCGCTAAAGAAAATGTTCACTTAAACATGGTTTGGGGCTGCACGAATGCGAACGGAGTCGGTGAATTATTTTATTGATAGCATAATGGACCATCAAATGTATATTGAGATACTCCAGGAAAATCTTCAGCAGTGTCGAAAAAATGGGCCTCACAAACAATTATATATAAACTGAAGGCCATGATCCTAAGAATGTGACCTCAAATACAAAGCTATGGATCTAGTACGATGTACCCAAATGGATCGATACCACTCCCCAAAGCACAGATATTAATCCTATATAACATATTTGGGAAATTCTGTAGCAAATGTTAGAAGCAACAAGCATCAATTGAGGATTGCCTTAATAGAAGAATAGGGCAAAATGAAGGCGGAAATTATTTTAAATCAGGTAAACTTAAAGCCTAGATAACGCGGAGCAGTTATAGCTTATAAGAGAGGTCCAACAATAAATTTATTTTGTACCTAATATGCGCTAAAATACTTATTTTCAAATACGGCTGAAAACTTTTTCTGTTTAATTTAATGTGTCCTTATTCTTTTTGCAATTTTCTACCTATCAAAAATTCGAATATGTTTATTTTTCATTTCATTTCATATCGTTTCATTTCATTTCATTTCATTTCATTTAATTTCATTTAATTTCATTTAATTTCATTTCATTTTATTTCATTTTATTTCATTTCATTTCATTTC
Source organism: Cordilura impudica (assembly GCA_963682025.1). Lineage (NCBI taxonomy): Eukaryota > Metazoa > Arthropoda > Insecta > Diptera > Scathophagidae > Cordilura > Cordilura impudica. The sequence continues at coordinate 263,437,400 of OY821517.1, read as the reverse complement.
ATTTCATTTCATTTCATTTCATTTCATTTCATTTCATTTCATTTCATTTCATTTCATTTCATTTCATTTCATTTCATTTCATTTCATTTCATTTCATTTCATTTTTTTTTCAATTCATTTCATTTTATTTCATTTCATTTCATTTGATTTGATTTCATTTCATTTTATTTCATTTCATTTTATTTCATTTCATTTGATTTCATTTCATTTCATTTCATTTCATTTCATTTCATTTCATTTCATTTCATTTCATTTCATTTCATTTAATTTCATTTTATTTCATTTCATTTCATTTCATTTTATTTCATTTCATTTTATTTCATTTCATTTGATTTCATTTGATATCATTTCATTTCATTTCAATTCATTTCATTTCATTTCATTTCATTTCATTTCATTTCATTTCATTTCATTTCATCATTTCATTTCATTTCATTTCATTTCATTTCATTTCATTTCATTTCATTTCATTTCATTTCATTTCATTTCATTTCATTTCATTTCATTTCATTTCATTTCATTTCATTTCATTTCATTTCATTTCATCATTTTATTTCATTTCATTTCATTTAAAATAATAAAGATATTTTAAAAGTTAGAAATGATTTTGAAAGATGACTTCCTTACCTTTAAAATGAGTGCCAGCGGAGGGTGCTAGGTCCATAGTGGGCTTCAATATGTCCTATTAAAGTTCAATATTATTTTGGTGGTAATATTACATGTTGCAAATATAAAGATAATGTGCTGAAATTTGGAACATAAAGTGTTTTTAATCCAAAGACAAATCCTACTCTAATTTGGCGGAATCGGACCCAGTCCCCATACAAATTTTCCTTAAAAATTGGTTTTAATGCCACTGAATGTAGCAAATGTTATTGTATTGCTATGAAATTTGAATCATAAGGGTTTATTAGATCAGTGCCCAGATCTATAAAAAATCTTTGAAATCGGTCCACGTTTGGACCTAGCCCCGTACAAATTTTCTTCAAAATTTGGTTAAAATGCTACAAAGGATGCCAAATTTGCTAATTTCTGTATTATATTAAAAAAAAAAATTATGAAATCGGACCACTTTTGGACCTATTTTCCCTGTTTTTTTTATGAAGAAAAACACCCAAGGTTCTGAAAATTCCAAATTTTGCATTGAAATTTTATTAATTAACCACTCAAAGGATTTATAATTTCACAATACATATTGTTTAAATCCGAAAGTCTTCACGTTTTCACTACCAAATTAAGACTTTTGATTTACTTTGGAACTAGCATAACAAATATTCATATATTAATTAATAAAGTTATATTTAACTGTATATTTATTTTGTTAAAATAGATATTTTTGTTTACAAATTTTTTTCAAAATAATCGATATCTTTTGAAGTGATATCCAATAAACTTTTCATTTCGGTACTATAATTATTTTCCTCAAAATCCTTTTGCGATTTCACGTGTCTCAAAGATGAAATTAATGGATGGGAAGAAGCCGCTAACATGTTGAAGAGTTCCTCATTCTGTCTTATACGGGAAACTTTGCATGTATTCGCGTATCTAAATTTTTTATAATCCTTGTTTCTACATTCTTGAGCATCTTCCGATAACTCTGCTATTGGCAAGACTTGGTATACAATTAAATGTCTTACATGAGCTAAAATCTTATGAACCGTGGGAGTAAGTTTTTTAGTTGGATACATCTGACGTAATAGCTGGGCTGTTTTTGCAGCATATTCTTCAAACATAGTGCCGTTAACCTTTTCTTTGCAGTTGATTACATTTAAAATAGTGGCGAATCTTCTTATAATGTCTCTATCGACACCAGTAATCTTGGCTGTTACTTTATCATTCTCAAAAAATATTACAGAATTTTGTAGCGATATTACGCACGTTCTGTTGGTCCACTAAACCAAAAAAGCTGTAAATCATAATACAAAATACACTATTATATGAGACTTAATTGCATATATTTCATTATTATTGCCTTTACTCAGCAACAAATTTACTTTGTTTAAATAAATACTTGGGTCCAGCTTCCAAGTGTCGGCAAAAATTCTTTTGATTAATATATTTGAAATATATTTTTAGCACTTCAAAATAAAAAAACACGTCCGTTTTTTTCTCTATTAAATATTGGCAAATTCTTTGTTAAAACACTTTTTAATATTTTCTTTAAAATAAAAAAACACCTCCGAGCACAAGAAAATCGAATGTACCAATAATGCAGAATTCGAAAACAAAAGCAATAGTGTTAAAATCTAAGCATACTTTCAGAGATTCATTTAAAAAATAAAGACATAAACAATTTTAAAAAAACACGACAAAAAATTTTAAATTTTTGCCTGTATTTTGTTCTGTGCATCTGGGCTAATTTTTTTATTTCAAGGTTGCCGCACTTTTATCGTAAGAACATGCAAATAGGCAAGAATATGCAGCCAATTTGAATTGAATACGGTAGAACAATGAGTACTTAATAACCCTGAAGTAATAACTTCCGAAACTAATCGAATCTTTTTTAGTTCTATTCTATTAAAGTTGGAAAATATAGCGTTTTTTTAACGCTAACTAGTACTCGGAAAAACCCCATTTTTGCCTATTTGATTGGATTCACGTACCTTTCAAACAACACCAAAAACATAATGATTATTTTTACAGTTTGTCTGTAATTAAATTGTAAAACTGATAATTTCTTTCACTTTTTTTTTTTTTTTTTTTTTTTGTACACTGAAGAAATTAATCAATTTCGATTATGACGTACCATTCTAGGAGGGACAAAAAAATATATATCCGAGAGTAAGTTATAACAATCAATGCCACAAGTAATTAAATCAAATATAAACAATAAGCTTTGCAATCTACGCCTATACTCTAAAGTCTCAAGACCAAGAAGCAAGCTGGTAGCTTCATATATGGGTAGGGGATCAACAAAATTAATTGACAAGAGAGCGTATTTAAGAAATACACGTTGCATTCGCTCAATGCGAGAGATGTGTATCCCACAATGTTGACTCCACACGATAGCAGCATACTCTAATTTTGATCTAACATAAGATGTGTAGATCAATTTTAATGTATTAGCATCAGAAAAATCAAAGCACTTTCTCCTAATAAATGCAAGGACTTTATATGTGTGTTCCATATTAAATAAAGTTAACAAATATAAGACTGAGTTAAAAAACAAATTTTTTTAGTGTAACTTTTTTTTGGCACTACTCGTATTTTATTGAAAAATAATGAAATCGATTAATGCCTTAAACACATGCTTGGGTAATATAATACACTTATCCCATACCAAAAATTGCAAATTATAATTGCTGTTGCAATAAATATCCTCGACTGTCTTTTTTAGTGATGTTAAACGGTCATTTTAGAGCAAAGTGTGCAGGTCGGGCAACTTCTATTAAAGTGTCACCAATGTCTGAGTAATGTAGTCCTCTGGTGATATTTGTATATTTACGGATTAGGAAAAATGTTTTGTGTGTACCGCGTGGATCATCTAAAAGGAATAGATCTCCCTCCTCTCCGATAATAGACGTCAATAACTGATTAAAAATATATTTTTGTTCAGGTAGTAATTTTGGCATAATCTCATTTCCCGCAACAACTCGTTAGATTGAGAATGCAGTCCATGTGTTCTTGAAGTAACAAATTGGTATAAATATTTTTCAACCATTGCGGTCAATTTATCCTCAATAATTGTGTTAGCCTCGTTATAAATTGAATTATTGAATTGTTTATTTAATAATTATTTAAGTTTAGAACATGACATTTGTTTTCACTGGAGAATACCTTTCGGCAAATTATTTATAAATAGCTCAAGTATTCCAGTATTCAAGGGGTTTTGATAGTCTGCGCATGTAATTTAAAATAAAAGAAGATCCCTCATCCTAGTGTGAAAGGACACAATATAGTTCACGCATGGCTAGGTCCTACTGTGTGTCGTTTTCCATCAAATGGACGACTCACAGGCTTATCGACTCATCTCACAATCAGTACCATTGAAGAAAACAATATTTTTAATAATTTCGACAAAACAAAGATACAAGTACTAGACAATTAGAGGTGAGTAACAGCGATTAGATTATGGCATGAACACCAGAGAGGACTAAGATAACACAAAGCTGCAATATTCGGTTGCAAAAACTTAAAAAAAATAGTTAAACTTCTGTGATTTCTGTGTACTGTACTGTTAATATATATTTATTTATTTATTTATTTATTTATTTATTTATTTATTTATTTATTTATTTATTTATTTATTTATATTTCCGGTGCCGTAAAGTCCAGTTTTTTAGTAAAATAAGTTATTATGATTAAAATATATAATATAGAATCGTAAGTTAATCTGTGATAGTAGCATTAGATTTCTCTATCTAACAATAATGAAAAAAAAATGTTTGGTTATGTTTGTTTGGTCGCCAGATTTTAAATAAAAATAACACTCCTGAAGAAATCTGAAAAAAAAAAACAGATGTAACGTTGGGTGAAACAAGAAAATTAATTAATTTCTATTTACAATAAATTTGACCATCAATAGCCCGCAAAGAAACTTCTTTCACAACAACTATAAAGGAATTATTTGCAAATTATAGATGCTAAAGGAAATAACAACAATATATTAACAGTTTTGTATAATTGCTTTATTACATTCATATGCTGATACTATAACACGAGATAAATACAGACTTTAATTGTAGCATATCTAAAATGATATAATACCATCGTCGCGACGCACAGTGCGTTGAATGATAGTCAAAATGAGGATTAATTCAGGGAAGCCGTATTTAAAAAAAAAATGTTTTACACATTATTATTATTACATCCAAAACTACCATTTGGGGAAAAAAAAATAATTGGTAAACATTTTCTTAAACCTGGACGCGGTTTTATTTTTCAGAAAAAATTACCTTGGTTCACAATTTTTGCTGTAACTTTGGATTCTAAAGAGATAAGTTAATGAATCAAATTGCAAACTATAGAGTACTTGTTGGCCTAATAAAAAAATAAATAACCAAGTAAATCTGTTTTTATCTTATATATTAAAAGACTTTATGAATAAACTTTGCATTCAAGATTTTTTTCAATATTTTTCTTCTCTCAAACCTCTATAACTAGAGTTCTAATTAACGTAGGTTAATTAGGTCTAAGAACATTCAGTGGATCAAGCTCGTTCTTTTGAGCTATTAACTGCTAAAATTCGTTGTGTTTGAGAAAAGTTATGCGTGGAAAATCAACTTTACTTTTACTGTACGTTAACATATCTTGGCATATTTTGGCATTACTGTACGTTAACTTCTCTTGGCAAATTCGTTGGGTTTGAGGAAAGTTATGCGTGGACAATCAACTTTACTTTTACTGTACGTTAACTTCTCTTGGCATATTTTGGCATTACTGTACGTTAACTTCTCTTGGCAAATTTTGGTATTATATTATAAAAATTAATATAATATAATATAATATAATGCTGCGGAGCAGCAGGGGTCCTCTAGTATTATACTAAATTTATTGTCAAGTATTTGAATATTTATTTATTTTTTATTTTATTTTTTTATTAATATCAATAAAATTTTCATTCTTGTAATCAGGACTACATCATATTTTATACTCATCATAATCATCATCACTTTTATAGTTATCATCTTCATATTTATCATCATTAACCTCTTCTTCACCTGTTGTGTTTGTCAAAATTATTAAATCTAAGGCCATCTGTGGTATATGATGAATTTTTTTCTTATAACTTTGGCGGTAAGTAATGGATCTGAACTAAGTAGAAACCTATTAAATATGTCTTCATTTAACTTCTCCCGACTGCATTTATGCGCATAGTGTTCTCTATTATTTTTAAAATCTTTGTTTCGAGCTTCTTGAGCTTCACCAATTGGCAATAACGCATGTGATACTATTTCTGACCCGTGAATAAAGAATAAAGAAAGAATTTAAAACTACGGGTAGAGCTTAAAGAATGGTCTGGCCATTTTGTGAGTATAGCTTTTAAACTTTTCAACTTGAATCTCATGTCCACAGGATACAACAATAAGTATCGCATGCATTCGTTCTATCAATACTTTGTCCACTTTTGTAGTTTGTGCAGAACCAACGGCATTCTGAAAAAAGTCTAGCAGTGTTGCCATCGTTAGAGTTTCTAAAGCCTGGCTTTGGTTGATCAACGATCAGTAGTAGCACAGCACTGTGTAGGACTTTGACAGTATTTTATATCATTTCTATTTGGGATTTTACATTAGAGTTGACTGAAAATCAAAATATTAAATATTAAATATCAAAATATTAAAACGTAGAAGGATTAAGATATTTTAAGCATATTGATCTAAAAAAATGTTGTTCCACAATTTGTAATGTTAAGATTTCCTGTTTTCTTTAATTTGTAAAATAAAGTAAAAGTAGTGATTTTTATTAAAATCAATGGATTTGTATTTAGACAATGATTTTTTCGCAAAGCGGAAACATTTATTGCAGTTTAAAGAATTTTCTAAAATTTGTCTTATCATTGTACTTTTTCACTTTCGTCAATGAATTTTTCGCAAAGCGGAAACTTTTATTACAGTTTAAACAATTTTCTAAAATTTGTCTTATCATTGTACTTTTTCACTTTCGTCCAACTCTTATATACATGATCATTAAAATAAGATGTTGATATACTAAGTTACATATTTACAACACCAATAACAAAAGTCACAGTAACGAAAAAAAGACAAAACCATATTTAGATTTACAACTATGGATTTTTAAAATAAAGCTAATTATTTTGCGTGATTGCAAATATACGCAAAATGTTTTCTTGGAATCCACAAGCCGAAACCCAATACTAATTTACCATGGAAACAGTTTTACCCAATGTCACCCAATAATACTTTGAAACTCTATATTTATTTCAAAAATACTAATTTTTTGGGATAATATTCCAAAAAATTTGAAAAATATTTCCACAACATTTTTCTGAAAAAAAAAATTTATCAAAAACATAGTCCTATATCCGAAGTTGAAGTTTCCATATAAAAAAGTTTTAATTTTAGAACAAAGAACCAAAAAAATATACTTAAAATTCATATTAGTTTACTTTTTACCACTTTGCACTTAATTAACGAAAATTATTGAACTTTGAGAAAGTATAAATAAAAAAAGCAAACATCATGAACAAATTTTTTTGACAGCTTTGATGGCGAATTTTATCTGCTTTACCCCGCTACTAAAACTTATTACAATCTATTAACTTCGACTTTTGAATTAATCCTCACTTTTGACACATTTCAACCCAATGTGCGACGAGACGAAATTACTTCCCTCGATTTCACGTATTCACACTACTGTAATTAAAAACATAAAAGGATAAAAAATCAAGTCTGTGCCAACAGGAATCAACCCCCAAATGTTCCCCAATTAAGACCAATTCAAAATTTGTTTGCGTCATTTTTTAGGAAAGGTACAAAGAAACGACTACTGTACGCATTTAAAGGAGCTCAAAGCCATTGGTAGAAAGCAACCCGTAATGGGATTAATATTTTTATACTAATATAGTCTTATTTTGTATACTATATATAAATAAGTTGTTAAAAGCAAATGTTTCTAATTCATTTGGTTTTTAATTGCTTGTATGTTTCCATATTCTTTGCCTGTAAAATAAATAGAGATTAGTCAGCTCAACAAATATGTGTCAATCTAACTGAATCTAAGCTCTACAGTTTTTTGTACACCTTGTAAAGGAGTTTTTAATCTCTGATATATAGCAATATTTAGAAAGCATAAAATTGTTTTTATTTTTAATTTGATTAAGAAACTATTTCGGGATAATTCCAACTTTTTAATGGCTAGTATCTTATTTTAAGAGTCACATTTCAAGCTTCAATTCTTCCTTACCCAATTATCCACTACAACTTTCAAACATTCCTGCAATTACAGTTTTAATATGTATAAATTTCCTAATTTAAAAAGAAAAAATTTCATAGTTTCATCTTATAACAAAATAATAACAATTAGCAGATTCCGGACCTTGAAATTCGAGCGCAAATTCTAGGAAATTTTATTTTTTCATTAAGTAAAGACCCTAAAAGTATGCTAACAATTATAGCCAATTCACAGATCAACACAAAAAACTAACTCAGTTTTATTACAAACACATTAACAAATTTAATAAACACACACACATACATGTATGTGTTAGTAGCAACTTTAAATGCTATTTACTCAAAATCGGTATAGATTAGTAGAACAAAACATCAGTCACAAGAAATCGCCTAGCATATTAATATAATAGATTTATTGTAACTCCAACTTGTGTACAATACTTTAGCTTCTCCATATTCGCCTTATACAAAGGATACAGGCTACATAGTTTTGCTTTCGCTGCAGTATAATTTGTGATCAAACTTTCAAGAGTAAAGGCCTAGTTAGCAACGCGTAGCGATAACGGCCCGAATCAGCTGATTTACTCTGTCTTATGAAAAACACATGCAAGTGCTTACACAACTTAAGCTAAACGTATCGTATCATTGATTTAAGATTTTTGCTACGTTTGTACGTGACATTTGTGAACAGCTGATAAAGTTTGGTTAATTTTACACAGCAACATGCTGATTCATTTTTTACGTTCTATAATTGCACTAAATGCCAACGATACGGTTACATTTAACAGCGTGTGGCTAACTAGGCCTTAAATTATGCGGTGGAAGATATGGCAAATAAAGTGAGTTTAAAAACTCAATTGGACAACTCTGCTTCTACAACATTATCAATTGACTTGAATGAATATGTCGCAGATTCCAATATTTGTTGCTGTTAAAATTGACCTTTCGTTCAGCCAACGAAAAGACAACTATCGCCACCTATCGGGAGTTTTTTAATTATGCCAAACTTAAAAACTTTGGTGCATTTGTTTGTAACGAATGATCTCCGGAACCATAAGAGCTGTCGAGGTAAGATTTGCATCATAGTTTCGGTTCGAGCTCTTCAGTGTTTTTTTTAGTTTTAACCCTCTAGCTGGCGTTGGGGTCAAGTTATAAACAAAATTCTTATTTTCAGCGCGATTTGACTGCAATTCGGAATGTATGTATGTTTCGTTATAAGAAATTTTTGTATGTATAAATGGACCCGAAAGGTGGCGCTGGGGTATAGTTATTTCGAATATTCTTATTTATGGTGCGATTTTAATGAAATTAAGAATGTACATATATGTATGTTAGATGATGCCAAACATTTTTTTATTGGACCCGGTAGATGGCGCTGTCGTTGTCAAATTTATATACATTTTATAAGTTACAAAATTCACAAACGTTTTCATATATAAATATTTTAACCAAAAAGAAGGGAAAAAGCCGCTACATTATTGCATTGTGGTCTTACAGCTCATTCTGCACTCAAATCACCGTTAAAGGTACAAACAAACGAGAATGCCGTCCTTAATATCAAAAAACTTTTCGATATGGCAAAAGTTCTACAAAAATGCGGTATTATTATTTGGGATGAATGTACCATGGCTCACAACCATTCGTTAGAAGCATTACATAGAACTTTAAAAGATTTGAAAGGCAATGAAAGACTTTTTGGTGGAGCTCTCATTTTATTATCTGGAGATCTTCGTCAAACATTGGCAGTCATACCAAAATCAACCTATGCTGACGAAATAAATGCCTGCTGCAAATCATCAACATTATGGAGTAGCGTTCAAACTATAAAATTAACAACAAACATGCGAGTACGATTACTAAATGATCCAACGGCTGACCAATTTTCAAAACAACTACTTGATCTTGGTAAAGGTAAAAACAATATTAACCCAACTATTAAAATATCTACAAGATTTTTGTCAATTTATATCTTCAAACGATGAATTAATTAAAAATGTATTCCCCGACATTCAAAATCAATATCGTAACTATGATTGGTTAAGTGAAACAGCTATTTTAGCCGCAAAAAATGTCAATGTCGATGACGTTAATATTTATGTTGTTATTCAGGACATGATTGATTCTGAAACTTTTTCTTTGAAATCTATGGATAGTGTTGTTGAAAAAAATGAAGCAGTCAATTATACAACAGAATTTTTGAATTCACTTGATTTGTCCGGTCTACCGCCACATTTATTAAAATTAAAATTTGGTTCTACAATAATTTTGCTACGTAGCCTCAACGCTCCGAGACTATGTAATGTAGCCAGGTTAATTGTTGAGAGAATAATGCGCAATGTTATTGAGGCAACAATTCTCAAAGGAAAATTTAAAGGAGAACATGTTTTGCTGCCAAGAATTCCTATGATTCCTACCAACACACCGATAATATTCAAAAGATTACAATTTCCGATCAGATTGGGCTTTGCCATGACCATTAATAAATCTCAAGGACAATCATTGCAAATATGTGGTTTGGACCTCGAAAACAGTTGATTTTCCCACGAACAACTTTATGTGGCATGTTCCCGTGTCGGAAAGCCAGAAAATTTATTCATTTACTGTGAGAATAATGAAACTAAAAATATTGTTCACCCTTTAGCATTATAATAATAGAAATATATTGGTCATTCGTATATATTACAATAAATATTTATTTTCATTTTCATAAAAAAAACATGGTTTTTCTTTAACAGTTTTTAATTAATATTAACAAAAGCACAAACGTTCTTTTATATAGGTATATACAGATTCTAACTAAAATAAAAGATTCATTGAGGGCAAAACAACGTTTGCCGGGTCGAGCTAGTTACATATAAATTTAATATTGTTGATATGATAATTATTGCGTAAATATTTACATGCCAGCGTCACCTATCGGGATTTAGTTCTGCTAAATAACTTTTATTAAAATATTATATAGAGTGGATTTGGACATAATCGATGCATAATTCGAAAATACGAACCCAGCGCCACCTTGGAGTGGGGCTCTATAACAAACAAACACAATATGGACGACCTCACGAACATATGGTTTGAATATAAGGCGGTCAGCATTAGTGGTTCAATCATAGGTTATTAAATTATTACTTTGTATGGGAGCTACCACGCTCATTTATACGATCCCGCCTATTTTCAGCATGGCTACATACATTAATAATGGATGACGTTACTCAAATTATCAAAGATCTACCTGTCATAGTACTCGAAATACATGAGATTTTCAATAATTATTTTGTATTGGAGGTGCCACGCCTACTGATCCATACCGCTCATTTTCAGCAAGGCTACTCACATTAATAAGCTGTGAAATTATCGTTACGCTCACTTTTATATTACTCAAGATATTATTATTGGAAACATACTAAATAATATAACGCTCTGTTTGGATTCTTATTAGTTTAATGTCAGCAAAGGTATTTAGAATGATTATTTTCATACTCTTCTTCTACAGATAAATACAATGTTAAATAAAAATACTAAATTTAAATATAAAACACAATAACAAGTAAATTAATTCTAAGAACCGTCCGCCTGTTTCAATTTTACTTCGTCCGTCTGTTGTTCTGCACTCATCGCCCTTTAACCTTTACGATACCAATGGTATATGAATTTAAATTTTAAACAAACAAACTATCTACTGATTTTGATTACTGATTAGGGTTGGTGACTCGACCCGAAATAGCAGTATAACCTGTTATACAAAATATAGATAAATTTTTGAAACAAAGCTGCCAATGTATTTCAAGTAAAAACACTTGATATTGAGCCTAATCATTTCTAACAATCTGTACTAAAAAAATGGAAATTATTTGAAATGGGTTACACCTCTACAAAATTTTAGATTCGTAGGCCTTGCAAATACGTCTCATGTCATGTCCAATTTGCATATGATTTCTTTGGATCGAATTTGAAAAATATGTAAAAAACGAAAAACGGCCGGTACCTTTATGTAAGTTTTTTCCTTGCTGGAAATCAATCAATACCTTCATTAATTGAAAATAAATCTTGAAAATCTCTACATTTTTTAATTTTGAAATGTTCTTTTTAAGAAGACAAAACAGCGTTTATAAAAAATCTACGTGAATCCTTATATTATGTTCGTAAATATATGTTCAACTATGTTTTACTGCAATAATTACGCTGCAATTAGTAACGTTCAATTATGCATGTGTCCGTCCGTAATCATTTTTACTGTTATAATACTTTTACTAATACCAGCTGCGTTTGCGAAAGCATTGAAAAAGCTTTTTTCAAAATATTTTCAACAAAAAAACAAAAACTTAATTGCAAAAATTTTACTCTCCAAAGTTTTTTCTATTCTGCCTTATATACGTACAAGATATACATATGTTCTAATGCGCATCCATAGCCATACATATTTGTACACGCAATAGGGATACAACTTTAAAAAAGCCATAAAAATTTATATAAAAAAATTAACTTTAACTTAACATTTTCCAATTAGTTCTTGTATCGGGTTGCCAGAAGTCTGTGCCTAGAAAGTGTTTCGGAAGCTCAATTGTCGCGGTTGAATATGAATTAAAAAAAATTAATTCAGAAATGGAAATTATTTTCGCGATCTTATATGTTTTCAATTTTCCCTATTTCTCGTTCCAGCCTATAGAAGGATAGCCTATGTTTCTTTTTACGGTGTTGTATTTTTACGCACTACGCACAATAAAATCGTTGCTGTGTTTTTCATATAAAATGGACATAAAAGTTCGCAATAGAATACCGCATTCACATATAATTTATTTAACTCCATCGATTTAGAAGGGGACACAAATTGTTGCTGCCCAAACAGGGTGATAAAAATTATATTCTTTCTATTTTGGACGAAACTCTATATGTAATAACTTCCATGTATGGAAGCTAAACCTATTTTTGTGTCTTAAGTTTTTTAAAAAACAAACAAAATTTCCAATGTGTTAGTGGTGAAAACTTCGTAATTCAAAATATTTTTAAGTATACGAATACTTTTTCAACCAAGTGTATAAACAAAAAAATTATGTGAATCCGATCACAGGGAAGATGTGTAAACATCTAGTAATTAAAGATTTTTTTATATCATTTTTTAAAATCAAACAGAAAGCGTCATCTAAATATCACCTATAGCAAAAACTGCTTCAGCTAATTCAACGACCCTTTGCTGTAAAATGTTGAAAATAACCCAATATAAACGTATATCAGTGATACATAGATGACGCTTTCAAAAAAGTGGCATAAAAAAACAATGTTATATCATAATTTTTTTACCAATACAATCATAAACCACACAGCGTTATGTGTCAGCTCTCATCTATTACGTTTACACTGTTTTTGTGATTGTATTGTGAAATAGAAATTTACCCCCCTGCGCGTATAGATGTTTACACATCAAAACTATTTTCATTATTTATACAATATATATCAACGCTTAGTGATAGGGTCGAATTTTGGTTGTACCCCTAATTTACATTTAAACACACACGACCACAAATACTAATACTCATACTTATATTATATTATGAATAGTTTTAATAGCTAAAGACAAAGTTGTTGCACACATATATTCGTACAATTCTATGTTTGTTTCAAAGGCTAAAAGCAAAGGTGTCTACATAATGTGGCACATATGGTGGCAAAGTAGCAATAGTTAAAAGCAGTTAAGATAAGCAATAAAATTGTAATTATACATAGTTTAATTTTTTATTTTCACATTTTTTTTTATTTCGATCGTATAACATTTTGCAGAACATTAAGGAAATATGGAAGTTGGTAATCATTTTTATGAAAGTTAATTAGTTTCTTTTATATCAAGATGACCTTGAATGAAATATGGTTGAATGTCACACAATTTGGTAAACTTATGCAGGTTTTGAGACAATTATAAAAAAAAATTACTAATTTGTCTAGCACTGCTTTTCTGCGCCTTAGAGTAATTTACTCTACTAGCAGAGCCCAGCTCTTCAAGTACGAGTGCAAATTTTGGAAATTTAGTTTTTTCATTTAATAAATAATTTCACAAGAACCTAAAGGTATGCTAATCAATTTTTATTAACAATTCAATACTTTTTAAATAAAATTCATTAAATTTCATTATAAATATTTGTTGAACACACAGAAGATATATTTATATTGGGTTTGTTGATAAATAAGTTATTAATTTTAATTTTAGCCAATTAATATTGATAATAAACACACACACACAGTATGTGTTCAATGTATGTGTTAGTAGCAACTTTACGTGCGGTTACTTCAAAAAAATGTTCCAGACGATGCAAATCTCTAAATCTGGTGGACACCTAAAACGAAATACCTTTAAAATGAGGTATGTGTGATCAAAATCGGTTATCAACTACAATTTTTATATCTGTCACGAAAAATCGCCTTGCCTATTAATATTAAAGATATACAGAAAGAAAATAGTTTTCATTAAAACTTTAATCGTTTTGACTGGTTTCGGAATATATGGTACTGACAAGGAAACTTAAAAACATTAATAGCACGGAAAATATGATTACCAACACTAATTCTGAGGTCCGATTATCAGATTTTCATACTGTTTTTTTTTTTTTAATCTAGAAATTTATTTTCATTGCCGTTTAATTTATTTACGGAAAATAATTTTTGTAGTAAAAATACGCAATTCTATTCGCTAACACAGAAAAAATATTTCTAATTATACTGCAAAAGATCCCTTAAATTCGTAATGAAGAGAATTGCAAAAAAGCGTTAAAAAACATCACGAAAATTGGGCAAATTACTCCAGGTATCTTGTATATAGTATACTAAGAGTATACTATACTGTAAGACTACTATACGAAGGCTTCACAACTCTTCTTAAACAACGCACAGTGGGTTCGATTGTACTCAAAGTGGCGATTAATTTTGGGAAGAAGTAGTTAATAAATATTTTGAGTTTTTATTGATGATAAAGATAAATACATAAAAACACAGCATTTTAGAAATAAGAATTGAAAAAAAAAATTTTAACCTGTTAGGCGCTTTTATGTTTTTCGGCAAAAAAAAAATAGTTCTTAGTTCACTATTGTAACTGTAACTTTGGAATGAAAAGCGACAAATTAATAAACCAAATCGGAAATTAGACCGTACTTAATGTGCTATTAAAAAACTTAAATTATAAATACATAATGTATATTAATATTAGTATAAAATTAATTTAAAATTACAATTTTGTTTTTCACTAAATCCCATAAATAAATATATAAAAAAAATTAAAACGTTTTGGTGAAATCTTCGTTTTTATTTTACAATTTTAATAAACAGTATCTATAGTATTAATAGGCTAGGCGATTTCTTGTGACTGATGTTTTGTTCTACCGTTCTATCCCGTTTTTGACCAAACGTATGTTATTTGAAAGGTATTTCTTTTTAGCCGATTTGCAGATTTACAGATTTTTAAATTTTTTCCTTTATTTTGAGTAAATTGCATTTAAAATTGCTCCTAACACATACATAAAATTATACAATGCTATGTGTATGTTTATCAAATTTGTTTATATGTTTGTAATAAAAATGAGTTGGTTTTTTGTGTTGATTTGTGAATTGGCTATAATTGATTAGCATACTTTTAGGGTCTTCATTTAATGAAAAAATAAAATTTCCTAGAATTTGAGCTTTAATGTCGAGGGCTGGAATCTGCTAGTTAAAATAATTGTGTTACTCTGCATTATTAAATTCATCATAAATATTCCAATTATCATAATCTTTATCATCGGCATCACTATCTTCATTGCTATTATTATCGCCTTCTTCATCACCATCTTCATTATCTACATCTTTATTATAATTTTCATTAAAAATATTTGTCAAAACTAATAAAAATACCAAAAGTATAGAAAAAGACAAAAACAAAAAAACACTCTTACTGGATTTGACAACCATACTTTCTACACAAAAACGACAATAAACAAACATGCTCTGCATTGCCTCAGGGTTTTTTTAATTAAATCTGAAATTCTGTACTTTTTTAAGATCCACAAATCGAAACCCAACTATAACTAACTTAATAAGTGCAGTGCATGAAATATGGAAAATGTCCCAATTTTGGACCTTCTTTAAAAAAATTACTAAAAATAGTTCGCGTAATTTTTATAAACAAAAAAAAAATTTTCTATTTCTTAAAATACCTAGAGTTGAAGGCTCCATTATAAAAGTTTTACTTTTTTAAAGATTTAATAGAAAAATAAGCACTTGAATCGCAAAGAATTTCAATTTTTGTACTTTTTGCAAAAACAGCATTAATTTGCTGACTTTCACCGTGACGTGGTAAGTATACAACATTAGGGTGGCCCTTCGTTATATGGAGGGAAAAAAAGTGTTCAAACTGTCGGTCTCACCCCCTAGAAATATGCGAATAGCAAAAAAACTGAGAAATAAAAAGTTTTGGGCCAATCAAAAAACGTTTGTTCGTGGCGTAAAACGATTCAAAATTTCAAGTGTGTTTATATGGGGAAAATATGACTTTTTTTCAGATTTACGAAAATTTCGTTCTACAGTTTAATTTTTCCGACAAGCTGTTATATAGTTCGGGATCAGTATTAAATTATCCTTTCAAAAGGCTATAAAACTTCAAAATCGAATGAAACCTCGCCAAGAAATAGCAAATGCCCCAGACCACTTTTGTGCCAAAAAAAACTAGGTCATGAAATTTGATGGCATTTTTTCAACTTTGAGAAATTGACTAAAGCCATCATTCTTTTTTTGTCTCTATACTTACAAGTTCGCAGATATGAAGTAGTGTTTTATTACCACATTGTTAACCTATTGCGCATTGAAACCGAGAATTGGAAGTTTTTTTAATAAAATTTTTAAAACTCCTTTTTCAAGTTTGAAAAAATTTTCTTAAACAAAATTTAAAAAAATGAATCTATCACTTGAACGTTGTATTAAATACATGTTGCAGATTAACTGTGTACATTCTTAAGTAAATCCCTCTGCCAGAATTTTTTTGACAAGGATTTTATTTTTGCGGATTTCGAGAAAAATTGGATTTTTGTGAAATATTTTGTAAATGTACTCTTTCTAAATACTTCGTATCAAAAATCATCACTTTTCTACTTTTAAATGTTATATTTTATCTCAATAGCCTAGGGTTTCGGAAAAAAATAATATGACTACATTAACCCTTTTGGAATTGGGGTCACATATGACCCCAAGCCAATAAAAGACAATTTATTCAAAAAATTCTAATATTTTGTAAGTGCTGATGAATTTTTAGATGCGATGCTTAAAATATAATAGCCAAATGTGTAGAAGTTTGTTTCCAAAAATTTGGGATAAATCGGAGAACGTTAACCCATTATTTGCCAAGGCAAGCTTTGGATTTTAAGATATTTTTAAATAAAAATTACCGAAAACAAGTTTTTATAGTAAACGCGATGAAATTTTATAGTATTATATTAATTTTATATTTCATATTCTTTTAAATAAAATGTCATTTATTAGCTTTGGGTCATTTGTGGGTCTTCTTATTTTATTTTAAAAAATATAGATAGTTTTTATACATAAAATAATATTCGCGAGCAATAAGCAGATAATTGCACCAAAGATATATCACAATAGATTATTTTGATCCCAGGAACACTGAAGCCTTAAATAAATAAAAAATAACCGAACTATTTTTCTTAAATTCGAAATAGTTGGTTCATCGAGTTTAATAGAAAAACTCGTTCTCCGTAATTTTTATTTAAAAATTTCTTAAATTCTTAAATTTCTTGGCAAATAATGGGTTAACGTTCTCGGGTTTATCCCAAATTTTTGGAACGAAACTTCTACACATTTGGTTATTATATTTTAAGCTTCGCATCTAAAAACTGGACAGCACTTACAAAATATTTGAATTTTTTTAATAAATTGTCTTTTATTAGCTTGGGGTCATATGTGACCGCAATCCCAAAGGGATAATGTAGTCATATTATTTTTTTCCGAAACCCTAGGCTGTTAAGATAAAATATAACATTTAAAAGTAGAAAAGTGATGAATTTTTGATACAAAGTATTTAGAAAGAGTACATTTACAGAATATTTCACAAAAATCCAATTTTTCTCGAAATCCGCAAAAATAAAATCCTTGTCAAAAAAATTCTGGCAGTGAGATTTACTTAAGAATGTACACAGTTAATCTGCAACATGTATTTAATACAACGTTCAAGTGATAGATTCATTTTTTTAAATTTTGTTTAAGAAAATTTTTTCAAACTTGAAAAAGGAGTTTTAAAAATTTTATCAAAAAAATTTCCAATTTTCGGTCTCAATGCGCAATAGGTTAACAACGTGGTAATAAAACAATACTTCATATCTGAGTACCTGTAAGTATAGAGACCAAAAGGGAATGATGGCTTTAATCAATTCCTCAAAGTTGAAAAAAATGCCCTCAAATTCCATGACCTAGTTTTTTTTTGTACAAATGTGGTCTGGGGTATTTGCTATTTCTTGGCGAGGTTTTATTCTATTTTGAAGTTTTATAGCCTTTTGAAAGGATAATTTAATACTGATCTCGAACTATATAACAGCTTGTCGGAAATATTAAACTGTAGAACGAAATTTTCGTAAAATCTGGAAAAAAAAAGTCATATTTTCCCCATATGAACACACTTGAAATTTTCAATCGCTTTGCGCCACGACTAAACGTTTTTTGATTAGCTCAAAACTTTGTATTTCTCAGTTTTTTTGCTATCCGCATATTTCTAGGGAGTGAGACCGGCGGTTTGAACACTTTTTTTATTAAGGGCCACCCTAATACAACATAGATGGCAGAAATCTAGTTTATCTAATTTCACCCTATACAAAACTTTCTGACAAAAACTTAATTCTAAAATTTCAATTAATCTCCACTTTGGGACCATTTGAAGCCAATGTGCAACGTTTCTGCAATTTGCGCCCAATTTTTTCTAATTCTATAAACTTTAAGTATTGATGCATGTAAGGTACAAAATTATATATTGAATATTCATCTTAAATTAAAATGATGAAAATCGTTAATAAAAATAAAACAGAAATTCTTAACCCGGCTACCACAATCTTACTGCACTCCCATAGAAAAACAACTGGAAAAAGAAGTTAAACATATAATGAGTTTGTTCCAATGTTTAACCTACCAAAAATAGTTGACCTTTTATTACAACAATTACTTTCGGAGGCGATTCAGCGATTTTCATCCGTCCATCCGTCTATATGTCTGTGTGATTGTGTAAAATTTGTAATTAAACTACAGGTCGCAAATCATCGGCCATATGACGATCGAAACAACAACAATAAAATTAATTTCGTTTACCAACAACAGTTTTTATACAAATTACTAAAGTTATTTAATTGAGGCAACTACTAATTCAATTTCTGCAACTACTAATTGTATTTCTCTATCAAACAGAAAATATTTTAACAAATATTGTAACACATAATTGATTAAAGTACTACACATAAAATTTATATTTAGAATGGTTTTACGGTTATAACAAAAGAAACCCAAACTTTAAACTTATTTTGGTATTTCAACAGAAAGGAAATTGCATAAAATAATTTCTGTTGTAAATACCAAAAAAGAATAAGAATATGATTATGTTCATTTAATTTGTGATTTGTCAATTGTCAAATACAATAAAATGGATTAAAGAAAACTTTCAGATGGAATGTGAGAATTTAATTTTAAAAATCAAAATCATAACATGTAAAAATGTGTCAAATTTTTCTTTTAAAAAATGGATGAAGATATTGTTCAGTCCTCATGACGTGAGTATTTTCTTGGTTATAGTTTCCAGAACCTATCTGCCATTCAAAAATATACTTTCATTTTTTGCGTCGAATGTAGAGATGCAGAAATGCTCAGAACATATTCGAGTAGATGAAAAGGCGCTTAGTTCTCGATTGCCATATTGCACCAAAACAATACATCCATTCATGATTATCAGGCTTTGATTTCGGCAGCAACTCTTGATTTAGCACCACAAATTTAATCAGATGAGTTTAATTTGTTGAAAAATGTGCTTATATAAATATAATTATGTTAAAATATTTACATATGTTATTTTAAATAGCATGTCTTGCTATATTACGTACTATTGAGAGAAAAAATTCCAAAAAAAAAATCTTAGCACGCCCTTAATAGACTGCTAAATAAGAAATTATCTTAACCTTCCTAATAAATTAATAATACTACAGTAGTTTTTAGCATCAATGTTTATTACTTTGCAAAAGCTCTCTTCTTTACTTTGGAGTTTTCTGTAGAATTTATGTATTTACATTATTTAACAAAATTTAATAATTGATTTTTGTTCGTTTATTCTTCAAAGTAAATATAATTTTTAATGCAAAAAATCATATCGGAAACAAAAAAAAAAAAGATGAGTAAAAAGAATAATGTAAAACAATTTTCAATAAGTTGTGCAAACATAACCTAAATTGTCATAGATTTCACATGAAACAAAAAAGAATGAACAAAATTACAGACAAAATACATAGCAAATACAACTGCTAAAAATAACACTCAAATTGTGAGTACTATATGAGGGATAAATAAACTATCATAGGTGATAGTAATAGCATTAGGGCAAAAACACTTGTTTAGTAAAATTTTTCATAAAATGGAGCATACACGAGTTTTTAGGTTTTTTCATATTTTTTATGCAATAAAACTATTTTTTTTTTATATTTAGATGAATTACGTCATAGTGATGACAAGTGCACTTTCAATAGTAGATACTATTAAATATCAACAACAAAACACCAACTCGATTTTTAATATTTTTTATTCTCAATATATATAAATATGTATTAGTACGTATGTATATTTTTCAGATACACCAGATTCAACACATTCAAAAAAATATTTTTTTTTTCTTATTACCTACATACATAACATACGTACATACATATGTACATACATAACATACCTACATGTGTATTTTATGAAAAATAAAGGCTGTTCAGTAAAAATTGTTAAATATCCTTCATGAATAAATTGTAAAGTAATTTTTTATATCATTGTTTAAGAAATTGTAAGTGGATTTACTAAAGTCCAAAAGGGAACCATCACTCATAAAAATACTCCTACCGGTAGTAAAATTTATTTAGATACATATTATAGATGAAATGTGATACGATTTGATTAATATCGATATATGATCAGACCTAACTCCCATGCATGTAACCGCCAAAGTTCGCCATACCTATGCTCTTAATGTTTGTGTTTCACTGTTCAATATATTTTCCCGGTTATAATGTACGCAGATATTTTCTTACCTTACATTTGATGAATCCACATCGGTGCTCAGAAATAAAGCCAACAACGTTTTTCCATTGTTTTGTTGGAATTTTTCAAAAGTTGCTGAAATTTAACAATTCTCAGTTCATATTCAATTTAATGTATGAACTGTTGACCTTTTGCACGACGCACAGTGGGTTGAATGATAGTCGAAATAATGGGAAGCCGTATTTTGAAAAAAAAATATTTTTTTTTGCAAATTACTATTAGTGCATTAAAAACTACCATTTCGGAAAAAAAAATATTTTTTTAAGTTTTTTATATCTGTCAAGCGCTTCTTTGTTTTTCGGCAAAAATTACCTTGGTTCACAATATTTGGGATTGGGATTCTAAAGAGATAAATTAATGAATCAAATTGCAAACTACATATAAAGTACTTAATGGTCTATTACAGAAAACAAATAAGCAAATAAATATGTTTTTATATCATACTAAGTTTAATATCATGTATTTGAATTTTTTTTATTTTTTGATGTGTAAACATCTATGCGCTCACAATACAATCACAAAACCAGCGTAAGCGAAAATCGGTGTGAGGTATATGTAAGCGTATTGGTGTATTTAGTAAGCAGAACCGCCGAGTTCGCTGTCTGTTTAGCAAAATCACAAATATTTTTCGTTAATTTTAAATATTCAAGTGTATATTTTCTATTGACCGCTAGGTGTGCTGTGAGTTTCACATGTTCACAAACTCACAGAGTTGTTTTTTTTTTTTTTTAAGATTCAAGTAGATATTTGCTATTGACAAAAACTTTTTAGTAAGCAGAACCGCCGAGTTCGCAGTCTGTTTAGCAAAATCTCAAATCTTTTTCGTTGATTTTAAATATTCAAGTGTATATTTGCTATTGACCGTTAGGTGTGCTGTGAGTTAAAGATGTTCACAAACTTACAGAGTTGTTTTTTTTTAATATTCAAGTATATATTTGCTATTAACGGAACTAGTTTAAGAACATTTAAATTTTTATTAACAAACCAAAAGCTTAACTTAACGCTCAAGGGGGTAAAAATCTATTTCACAATATAATCAGAAAGAGGGAGTAAGACAAAAACGGTGTGAGATGTGAGTATATCGGTGCAACGATTATGATATTTTCTTCATTTCTGACTTGTGTTTCACTCTATTATCTGCACTCAAAACATAAAAAAACTTCTTATTTTCATATTTTCTTTATAATTTTATTGAAAGCGCTTAAATTTCTTTAAAAAAAAAGAAAAATAAAACTTTCTTGTCATCTTTTCCTCTTTCCACGTAGTTTTTATTTCTCCATTTGCCTACTTCCATAGATTTATTTTCGTCTTCATTTTACTTGACATCTAACACAAACAGAGTTGAAATTCCATTATCTATTGTGAATAGCTGCCTGATACATTAAAAAGCTAAATACTAGGAAAACTTTGAAAATATCTAAAATAACCTTATGTGTTTTTTTAATTACTACACCTTTTCCAATTGTATTTCAGAAAACATCAATTGAATTTCAGAAACTATCAATGTGTTTCAGAAAACATCAATTGATTTTCAGAAAATATCAATGAATTTTCGAAAACATCAATTGAATTAAAGAAAGAATCAATTGTGTTTCAGAAAACATCAATTGATTTTCAGAAAACATCAATTGATTTTCAGAAAGTATCAATTGAATTTCAGAAAACATCAATTGATTTTCAGAAATAATCAATTGTATTTCAGAAAGCATTAATTGGTTTTCAGAAAATATAATTTGTATTTCAGAAAATTTCAATTGAATTTCAGAAAATGTCAATTGCGTTTCAGAAATTATCAAAATAATTAAAAAAATTATCGTAATTAGCAAATGTACTTCAGCAATTATCAAATGTATTTCAGAAAATATTAACTGTATTTCAGAAAACATCAAATGTATTTCAGAAATTATCAAATGTATTTCAGAAACAATCAAATGTATTTCAGAAAATTTTAAATGTATTTCAGAAAACATCAAATGTATTCCTGCAATTATCTAATGTATTTCAGAAAACATCAAATGTATTTCTGAAATTATCAAGTGTATTGCAGAAATATCAAATGTATTTCAGAAAACATCAAATGTATTTCAGAAGTTATTAAATTTACTTCAGAAAATATGAATTGAATTTCAGGAAATATCAATTGAGTCTCAGAAAAATAGTCAGAATGGTATATAAAAACATATTTTTATAAGTATTATACAGAAACTACTTTAAACTTAATACCTAAATTTTAGAATCAAGCTGAAAAATAATGATGGATTTTTATTTATGAAAACAAAGTTATGGCAAAATAGTAGTTTTTAAGTAAAAGACCGTAACTACAATACAAAAAATCATAACTTTTTGTTAGTTACAGCCTTTTGAATTTTAGGTGACGATATAAACGTGATTTTTTCAAAACGATGACTTCGAAATCGGTCAAAATTCTATCCTGGTGTTTATATTGTAGCTGATTAACAAATCAAAACCTCATCTTGATAGCTTATTTTCCAGTGCATAACAAATAAGTCCAAACATTGCTAAACATTTTCTGCGACTCCAAATCACTAATAGAAACAATAACAACTTTTCGGTATTGTAGGGTAAACTACTTTTTAATTCTGAATTTCAATAGATATTTTCATTTGATGTTTTCTGAAATATATTTGATACTTTCTGAAATTCATTTGATGTTTTCTGAAATACATTTGATATTCTCTAAAATTCAATTAATGTTTTCTGAAATTCAATTGATGTTTTCTGAAATACAATTAATACTTTCTGAAAATCAATTGAGACTTTCTCAAATACAATTGGAAAAGGTGTAGATGTTTACACATCTCCCCTCTGATCGGACTCACATTGATTTTTTTTTTATTAATTATGCTCCATATCAATAAAATTTTCGTTCTTGTAATCACCATTACATCATATTTTACACTCATCATAATCATCGTCACTTTTATATTTATCATCTTCATATTTATCATCATTCTTCACCTGTTGTGTTTGGCAAAATTATTAAATCTAGTGCCATCTGTGGTATATGATGAATTTTTTTCTTATAACTTTTGGCGGTAAGTAATGGATCTCAATTAAGTAGAAACCTTTTAAATATGTCTTCATTTGACTTCTCGCGACTGCATTTATGCGCATAGTGTTCTCTATAATTTTTAAATCTTTGTTTCGGGCTTCTTGAGCTTCCTCAGATAGTTTGCCAATTGGCAATAACGCATGTGATACATACTATTTCTGACCCGTGAATAAAGACTTTATGTAATTGGGAGGCTTATAAAACCACAGTTAGAGCTTAAAGAAATGTGTGACCGTATTGTGAGTACAGCTTCTAAACTATTCAACTTGAATCTCATGTCCACAGGATATTACAATAAGTATCGCATGCATTCGTTCTATCAATACTTTTACACTTTTGTACTTTGTGCAGAACCAACGGCATTCTGAAAAAAAAGTCTAGCAGTGTTGCCATCGTTAGAGCTTCTAAAGCCTTTCTTTGGTTGATCAACGAACAGTAGTAAGACAGCACTGAGTAGGACTTTGACAGTATTTTATATCATTTCTATTTAGGATTTTACATTAGAGTGGACTGAAAATCAAAATATTAAAACGTAGAAGGGTTAAGATATTTTAAGTATGTTGATCTAAAAAAAATTTATTCCACAATTTGTAATATTCAGATTCCCTGCTTTCTTCAATTTGTAGAAGAAAATAATAACAGTGATTTTTATTAAATACAATGGATTTGTATTTATACGAGGAATTTTTCGCAAAGCGGAAACTTTTATTGCAGTTTAAAGAGTTTTCTAAAATTTGTCTTATCATTGTACTTTTTCACTTTCGTCCTACTCTTATATACATGATCATTAAAATAAAATGTTGATATACTAAGTTACATATTTACAACACCAATAACAAAAATCACAGTAACGAAAAGAAAGACATAACAAAACAAGTAAGAAATTATAATATGTCTAGACCGAATATACGATACCCTATATCAGAGCTTAGAGACCCTATCTCTTCGGTCCAACTAATTCGATATGGAAAATAAGCATAAACCAAATTTGGGTGGCATTGTTATTAATTTTTTTGGCTGCAGATATGAAAAAGTTCATATCGGGTGCCATATAAATATGGACACTAGGTCGAAATATGGACCGATCCTGACCATATTTGGTAAAGTCACTTAAATTTTGAAAATATGTATACAAACCAAATTTGAGAAAAATCTGTGGAATATTTTTATTTCTGATTGATTTAAGTGAAGATCGGGAAGTGGCTCTATATGGGGCCTATGACTAAGAAATATCCTATAGATATTATTTTTGGACTACTGATTAATGGATAAAATAAACATATACAAACCCAATTTGACTGAGATCTATATGATAATTTGGATCTTATGGCAATTTATGTCGATTTCTTAGGGGTCATTTGTATGGGGACTAGGTCTGAACATGGACCGATTTTCACCAATTTCTACAGCGTTCATCCACTGGCTAACAAAGGCTTATATACCAAATTTCATCAAAATATATTCATATTTGCGACCTGTAGTTTGATTACAAAATTTACATAGACACGCAGATGGACGGACGGACATCACTAAATCGACTCAGAAAGTGATTATGAGTCGATCTGTATAATAAAAGTTGGGTCTAGGTCAAATATTTTTGGTAGTTACAAACAGCAGCACAAAGTCATTATACCCAAACCACATAGTGGTATAGGGTATAATTACCCTAATGCGTTTATATGGGTAATCACTAGGCCGGGTCGATTTGTGGGGACGCAAAAAAATCGCCCATTGCTCAGTGAAAATCGTATTCTAGGGATCAAAATAAGAAACTTTGCCGAAGGAACCATACCTCTAAAACGAATTCAGAACAAAAAAAGTTTTCCTATAAATCATTTACTATTCAAGTACAAGATAAGTTGATTGGAATTTGGGAAAAACTTGGTATGGAAATAATGCTGAAAAAAAGTGTATGTAATAAATTGAATAGATTGCTTGACAAATATCAAGACCAAATCAAGAGAAGAAACAAAACCCAACAATTTACAGAGTATGTAAAATCTCTGGAAACAATTTTTTACATTGGAACATGTAAATGCGATTTGAAGGCAGCTCCTTGTGCATGCGGCTTGGTTCCCGAACGCCTCAAAGAGTTTATGCACAATCAACATAATCAGAGAAGACTCACAATGGATGCATTTGTGATGGAAATTGAAGAGCAAGGAGCAACGTGTATGTCATCAATGCCAACATACCAAGATCCCGATGATTCAACATACGCACCGCCACCGGTTCAAGAAGATATGGACAGAAACACAAGTTCACAATACACAGAGAGATACGATTGTTTTAACTTTGCCTTGGTATGTGACAAATTTGGTGTGCCTGATAGAGTAGCATCAGCATTGGGAACCGCTCTTTTTCAAGATTTTAAAATTAAAGATAAGCATGGGAAACCTCTCATCATGGATAAATCGAAAGTTCGCAGAGAAAAAGAGAAATGCAGACAAGAAGTGCTTCGCAAACGGTTAGATGATACCAATTTGTTAGCGTTTTCATTCGATGGCAGAAACTATGATACTTTAACGATAGATAAAATTGATGAGAAGTATCATACTAGGATGGTAAAAGATACTCATCTTGTTATTTTGAGAGAAACCAGTTCTAAATTGATTGGTTACGTACGACTGGAACATGAAACCGAAGAATACAAAACAACCAAATTAAATGATTTTTTCAACGATAAAAATATATCACTGGATGCATTAATTGGAATATGCACTGACGGTGAGCCAACAAACACTGGCCCACACGGTGGAATTATACGACGATTCGAATTGCTGTTAAAAAGACCATTGCATTGGTTCGTTTTCCTTCTACACTTCAACGAACTTCCGTTTCGGCATTTGTTTGAAGCTTTGGATAAATCAACCGGCACTGGACCGAGATCGGCAACCGGAAAACTGAGCCGTCAAATCGAAATTTGTGAAACTCTTCCGGTAAGTTATTGCTATCACTCATTTATTATAATTGTCAACCATTATTAATTATTTTATTATTATATATTTTCAGGTGGTGGACGGCTTCCAGAAAATTGAGTTGCAAAATATGCCCCCTGCTCCAGAAAAAATTTAATTTTCCACCGATTCGAAGTACTTATATGACATGGCCCATGCAATTTCTAGCGGCGTGGTTTCGGTGGATCTGGCTAACATCAAACCAGGGAAAATTGTACATTCTCGGTGGCTCACAAAGGCCGCTAGATTATTACGATTATATGTGACAATGGAAAATCCAGATGCAAATTTAAGAATTCTGGTTGAATTCATAATTAAATGTTATGTGTCAATGTACTTCAATATCAAGTATTACAACTCTGTCGTGTACGGCAGTGAATTATTTTTCAAGTTCATTGGTTGGTCACGATTTCTAGAACCTCGTTTACGCAAAATTGTCAATCAAGTAATTACAGATAACTTATATATCTTATTATCAATGTTGTTTGATGATAGCA
Source organism: Cordilura impudica (assembly GCA_963682025.1). Taxonomy (NCBI): domain Eukaryota; kingdom Metazoa; phylum Arthropoda; class Insecta; order Diptera; family Scathophagidae; genus Cordilura; species Cordilura impudica. Next base: position 263,409,730 of record OY821517.1, on the reverse strand, counting down.
AAGAAAAGCGCGACTGTGCTATCAAGAAAATTCTACGCTATCGAACCGATGTTGACGACCCAACGCAACTTAGAGCTTATAAAAAACCAGATATAAACTTTGATTGCACAAGCTACACGGAAGTGATCAATATGAATGACATAAATAACGTATTTGAACCACCATTCACGCGAAGAATATTTAAATCAAGATGATCAACCGTTCAATGATCCAAAAATTCCATCACACATACAAGGAACGGAACGACATGTTCAGTTGCTAGCTAGCGTTTCCAAAAGGGTTATACCGGAAAATATAGAGGCTGTTATGGCGACGACATTAGAGAGCCGTGCGAAATTGCCCAGACTTGAAAGTAAAAAAGAATTCAAACAATAATTTTTTTAGTTTCTAACTTTAATTATTTTTTTTCATTTACATATGTTCTGACTAAATAAATTTCTTAAGAGAAAAAATAGATATTATTATAAATAAATAATAAATATTATTATAAATAAATAAATAATAATAAAGAAAAAAACATAGACATTTCGCTGATTTTTTCATGTAAAGTGCCAAAAATGATGATTTTTTTTAAATGTTTATATGGGGAACCCCACAGGGGAGTTCCAGGGGTATGCAGTGGCATGGGTGAGCCGGCCCTCCAAAGTTAGGGGGTCAATCATACATTTGGACTCGATTGGGGCACTCTAAATGGGTCAAAGTGAGACAGACAGACAGACAGGTCAAAAGTTGGGACATCAGAATTCGATTTAGAGGTATGATTCCTTCGGCAAAGTTTCTTATTTTGATCCCTAGAATACGATTTTCACTGAGCAATGGGCGATTTTTAAATCGACCCGCCCTAGTAATCACATATAAATATAATAGTGTCTATCCATAAACCAACAGAATTAACATAAATATTGCAGATATTATATGTATTCAAGTGATTTCTTCTTCTGCAATTTATACGCAGAAATTATGATAGAATAAGGTATTTTGATGCGACTGTTCTGGTCGTCTTTCAGAAGATTTTCACGAATTCAAAATTATATGAACCAGCTACATATCTAATCATTGCTAATATAATTCTTAAGAAATAAACTATTTTGTAACCCCTGCCACCAAAACTCTTTCTAAATCCTGAATTTCAGTGCTTGGCAATGTGTTTTTATGATCGCAGTAAAAGAATCTTGAAGTTTTATATGATATCTCGATGCACAGGCTGGCAAACTGTTGTTTACATTTCTCAGTTCATATCTCTTCGAATGGAATAATCATTGCTCAAAAACATTCGAATGTTCATCTCAAATCTAGAGTCTTCCATCTTTGTTGTTAGTTTTTGAAATGACTGATTTGTGCTTTCCTAATTACTAACAATATTTATTTGTGCTTCTGCAGCCATATTGACAGACAATAAAACAAAATATTAAAGCTTTCCACGATAAGCGTTTTCACTCTATTTGTATTTTACTCAAATTTAGTTTAAAAACTTTAAAGTAATCTCACCTAAAACGTAAGTTGTGTAGTGTTTTGCACTAAACAATTCGTTTAAATCTAAATATTTGTGAATATGCTCAATATAAATCTCTGTAGAATTTTATTTTAATTAAAATGATTTTTAAAAATTCTTTATTTAAAAAACAAATAAGCACCTATGACGTAAATGGAGCATGAAACCGCTTTCAATTTGCTAAGTCAAATTGATGTTTTCTTTTAAAATGTTACTCTCAGCATTTTAAGAGCTAAGTATGCCTTTAGGAATACTCCAACAAAAAACAAGTAAGAAAATTATAGTCGGTCTAGACCGACTATACGATACCCTATACCATGCGTTTAGAAACCCTATCTCTTAGGCCCAACTAACTGGACATAGAAAATAAGCAAATACCAAATTTGAGTGGGATTTTTATTAATTTTTTTTGGCAGCAGATATGAAAAAGTTCATATCGGATGCTATACCTATATGGGGACTAGGTCCAAAAATGGACCAATCCTGATCATGTTTGGTAAAGTCTCTTGTATTTTGCAAAAATATATACAAACAAAATTTGAGAAGAATCAGTGCATTATTTTTGTTTTTAATAGATTTAAGTGAAGGTCGGGAAGCAGTCTATATGGGGCCAAAGGGATCATTTTTGGACTACTCATTAATGGATGTAATGAACGCACACAAACCCAATTTGAGTAAGATGTATGTGACAATTTGGATCTTATGGCAATTTATGTCGATTTCATAGGGGTAATTTGTATGGGGGCTAGGTCTGAACATGGACCGATTCTCACCAATTTCAATACCGTTCATCCCATGGCCGATAAAAGCTTATATACCAAATTTCATCAAAATATATTCATATGTGCGACCTGCAGTTTGATTACAAGGTTTACATGGACACACAGACAGACGGACGGACGGACGGACGGACGGACATTGTTAAATCAACTCAAAAAGTGATTCTGATTCGATCGGTATAATTAAAGATGGGTCTAGGTCAAATATTTTTGGTTGTTACAAACAGCAGCACAAAGTCATTATACCCAAACCACATAGTGGTATAGGGTATAACTATATTATATGGTGTATTTGGAAAATTTTTATAAGAAATTATAAAAAGGAGTTTTTGCAAAACGGTCCTGCTCACTAAGAGCTATCGCTAGAACCATACTTTTTTGGGAATCCCCCGAGAAACAAAACGCAAAAACAACTTTTCTGTGAGGCACACTATTGTATATAATATATTAATAAAGGGTTTCAAAATACTTAATATAAAACGAGTAAGAAAACAAGTAAGAAAATTATAGTCGGCCTAGACCGACTATACGATACCGTATACCATGCGTTTAGGTCCAACTAATTAGATTTTGAAAATAGGCATAAACCTAATTTGAGTGGCATTGTTATTAATTTTTTTGGCTGCAGATATCAAAAAGTTCATATCGGGTGCCATATATATATGGGGACTAGTTCGAAATATGGACCGACCCTGACCATATTTGGCAAAGTCACTTATATTTTGAAAAAATATATACAAACCAAATTTGAGAAGAATCAGTGCAATATTTTTGGATTTTGATAGATTTAAGTGAAGATCGGAAAGCAGCTCTATATGGGGCCTATGACTAAGAGTTGTCCAATGGGGATCATTTTTGGACTACTGATTAATGGATGTAGTATATACGTACAAACCCAATTTGACTAAGATTTGTATGATAATTTGGATCTTATGGCAATATATGTTGATTTCATAGGGGTCATTTGTATGGGGGTAGGTCTGAACATGGACCGATTCTCACCAATTTCAATAGCGTTCATCCTATGACCGACAAAAGATAAAATACCAAATTTCATCAAAAAATATATGCATATTTGCGACCTGCAGTTTGATTACAAGCTTTACATGGACACACAGACTGACGGACGGACGGACGGACGGACGGATGGACATCGTAAAATCGAATCAGATAGTGATTCTGATTCGATCGGTATAATTAAAGTTGGGTGTAGGTCAAATATTTTTGGTTGTAACAAACAGCAGCACAAAGTCATTATACCCAAACCACATAGTGGTATAGGGGTCTAGGCCGACTATAATTATACCCTATACCATGGTTTAGAGACCCTATTTCTTAGGCCCAACTAATTGGATATAGAAAATAAGCATAAACTAAATTTGAGTGGCATTGTTTTTAATTTTTTTGGCTGCAGATATGAAAAAGTTCTTATCGGATGCTATACTTATATGGGGCCTAGGTCGAAAAATGGACCGAACCACTTATATTTTGGAAAAATATATGCAAACAAAATTTTGGAAAAATCTGCACAATATTTTTGTTTTTTGATAGATTTAAGTGAAAATGGGGAAGCAGCTTTAGATGGGGGCTATGACAAAGAACTGCCATATTTTTAGACAACTTTTAAATGGATGTAATAAACACACACAGACCCAATATGACCGAGATCTATCTGATAATTTAGATCTTATGGCAATTTAAGTCTATTTCATAGAGTTCATTTGTATGAGGGGTAGGCCTGAACATGGACCGAATTTCACCAATTTCAGTAGTGTTCATCCAATAATAGTTCGTGTACCAAATTTCATTACAATATATTCACATTTGCGACCTTTAGTTTGATTAACTAAAAGGTTTACATGGACACACAGACGGACGGACGGATGGGCGGACATCGCTAAATCGACTCAGAAAGTGATTCTGAGTCGATCGGTGTAATACAAGATGGGTCTAGGTCAAATATTTTTGCTAGTTACAAACAGCAGCACAAAGTCATTATACCCAGAGGTATAGGGTATAAAAAGGGATATGAAAAACCAAAATTCTGCCCCAAATTTAAGACTCGGTAGCCAACCTGCATCTGTTTGTTATCCTTGTGTTGTAAAAGCTATTTTATGGCCATTCTTATCGATTGTAATACAACAATAACAAAAAAAGTTGGAGGTTTTCAACTTCCGTTTTACGTGTTCGCCGCCATATTGTAGTAATTTTTCAACGTTCTGTTGCAAACGAATTCAGCAAAAAATAAATAAAATTTTGAAAAGAATAATATTCTCTTTTCCCACATTTTTCTCCAAAAAAAAAAGAAAAAAAACTAAATAAAACACGTTTTTAGTTATGCGTTCGTAAAAAAAAAATATAAAAAAAACGTTAAATATGTTATGTGCAGAGCCAGTGTTGAATGCTCCTCTCATGTACGAGTTGTACTGAGTATGTTATGTACATATTGTGAGTTTCCTGTTTCCGTTAACATTTTAGAATATTGTCAATTTTACCAAGAATTATGTGTTAAACGTGTTTTATGCCATAATAATGGTAACCCAATGTTGAATGTTTAATACTTGCACATACACACTTGTATTAAAGTATTTTCTCATACATATTTTCGAGGCAGAATAACTAAGTGGGAGTTAAAGTTAAATGTGAAGTTTAAGTGTATTCGTATCGGCTGGTAGCAATATTCTATGTAGTTGGTGGTTTAAGGATTATTCTTCTTTTTTTTTTGGTGTTTCATCTCTCTTTAAAGAAGGTAGGACAATCACATCTGTTGTCATGTCATGCATATTAAACATGTTTACATAAACATATAGGATTTCATAAACAATTTATAAACCAGAGAAGCCGTATTTAGAGAAAGACAAAGACAAGCCATCAATTAGTACAAAATAAATGGATAAACCATTTCGAAGTGGTAGGTGAATGAAACCAATTGCTGGGAAAGGTTTATAATTTAATGACGAGTTTTAGCTTCAAAAATTTAAAATTTGGTTGGAATTAGGAAATATATATATACATATATATATATATATACATATGTATATATAACAAAATCATTTAGAATCAAGGAACGGAGTTATAGACAGACTAAGCCGACTTTACGATACCCTATATGGCGTACTTAGCTGCAACCATATTGGGTGAGGTTATAAATGGACAGGGACAGAAACAGAGCATAAGAAATTCAAGTAAGTTTGTCATGTACTTTTTTCTTTCCTCTTTTTCGACTAAGAACGTTCAATCTATTGGTATTAGAAAAGGTAAGCTATGTCATACACAAACTCATTATATCAGTGGTATTAGGCACTGATAATAGCTTACGAGTACTTAAATTTTAACTGTTCGTAAAACACACTTAACCTGTTTTAAATATTCATTAATATAAACTTTATTCTGATGTGAGAATATGAAACGAACAACATTTACTAATGCCGTTTTCTTTGCTGACAAAAAACGTGGCCCTTTTTGCCCTTTTTTTGAAAAGTGTATTTTTTTATATATTCTGAATTAAGAGCAACCTTATCTTATACATCAATCGAAAGGTCTCAAAGTCGAGCCCTCTTAAACCACAAAAACTTCCAGCCATTGACTTCTTTCAGGTCATAGTGTGAGAATATTTCCCCATTGTTCCCCTTTTTTGAATACTTTCATCCTATGACTTCCAAAAGGATAATAATCAAAATTTTTTTTGCATTTATGAACAGAGCACTTTGAGATCTTTGAATTGATATATAATATAAGGTTGCTCTTAATTCAGATGATATAAAAAAATACACTTTTCAAAAAAAGGGCAAAAAAAGGGCAACATTTTTTGTCAGAAAAGAAAATGGAATAAGACTAGCAGATTACAGCGCTCGAAATTCGAGTGCAATTTCTAGGAAGCTTTTTTTTCAACTTAGTCAATTCACAAACCAACGCTTTTATGGTTTATTATTATTGTGAATGAAGATAACAAAATCATTAACAAACACATTAACAAATTTAATAAAACACACATAGCATATGTGTAATTTTATGTAAGTGTTAGTAGCAACTTTAAATGCAATTTACGCAAAATAGAGAAAAAAAATTTAAAAATCTGTAAATCTGCAAAACGGCTGAAAAGAAATACCTTTCAAATAATATGCTTTTGGTCAAAATCGGGAGAAAACGGTAGAACAAAATATCGGTCACAAGAAATCGGCTAGCCTATTAAAATTATAGATTACACAGTGCAACACATGAAATTCGAACTCTTTCTCGTGCGCGGTTTGCGAAGTATTTATTGAAACTAACAAAACCCCATTTGGGTTTTGCTAGCTTGGCTGCTGTTTGGATTTTATGGCTTCATGTATATTTTGGCTAAAACTTTATTTTTCCGAAGAAACTGCAATTTTTCTGACGGCCATATCTCGGAAACCAATTGGATCTTTTTCATATCCCCGGCACTATTATAGCTATAGACCAGCAGGAAAAATTGTAATACAAACTAATCCGAAAAACTGCATGTATTGCCTAAAATTTCCAAACTGTCAAGATGGGTTAATGAAATAGAAAATAAAGTATATCGATAATTGGGAATTGTTAAGAAATTTATCGAAATGGATGAACATTTTCCCACATTTTAGAAATTTTAATTTTATATTCAGTTTTTTCGGGTTAGTTTGGTTTAAACTTTTAATCTTTTTAGTCATAGCTAAAATTGTGCCGAAGACGGGATGACAAGATTGCAATTGATTTTCTAGATATAGCCATGAGAAACATTGCATATTATTAACGTGAGCGTTTGAGAGGCTCCACTTTATTTATCTGGTGTCAGACTGAAATGGATGTTGACACACAGAGTGCGCTGTATTTATTTAAGTTTTTCGTTTTCAATGACATTCTCCTTAAGTTTATTATAAATCTAAATTTCAAACCGTGAAATTGTTCTCGGTTTTTTAATCGTTGTTTGACTCATGAAATATGAGGATGATTTGTTGTATTAAATAAATTAATTTTTTTTTTGCATTTACATGTGTATTTCACCGCCATATTGGAAAAAAAAAATGAGAGGAAAGTAATCTCGAAATTACTTAGAATTTTGTCTCAAAACCTAACCTTTGTTTTATATTTTTGTAATATTTTTTGGTAGTCGTAAAGCTTGAATATTGATTCCACAGAAATATTTACATATTCATAAAATCCGAACAGCAGCTCAAATATCAAAATTCAAATGGGTTTTTTTATACCCTATACCACTATGTGGTGTGGGTATAATGACTTTGTGCTGCTGTTTGTAACTACCAAAAATATTTGACCTAGATCCATTCTTTATTACACCGATCGACTCAGAATCACTTTCTCAGAATCACTTTCTGAGTCGATTTATCGATGTCCGTCCGTCCGTCTGTCCATTTGTCCGTCTGTGTGTCCATGTAAACTTTGTAATCAAACTACAGGTCGGAAATATGAAAATATTTTGATGAAATTTGGCATGTCAGCTTCTATCGGCCATGGGATGAACGGTAGTGAAATTGGTGAAAATCGGTCCATGTTCAGACCTAGTCCCCATAGAAATGGCCCCTATGAAATCGTCTTAATATGCCATATCCATTAATCAGTAGTCCAAAACTAATCCTAATAGGACAATTCTTAGTCATAGCCCCCATATAAAGCTGCTTCCCGATCTTCACTTAAATATATCAAAAAACAAAAAATTCCACAGATTTTTCTCAAATTTGGCTTGTATATATTTTTATACCCTATACCACTATCTGCTTTGGGTATAATGACTTTATGCTGATGTTTGTAACTACCAAAAATATTTTACCTAGACCCATCTTTTATTATACCGATCGAATCAGAATCACTATCTGATTCGATTTAACGATGTCCGTCCGTCTGTGTGTCCAAGTAAACTTTGTAATCAAACTACAGGTCGCAAATATGAATATATTTTGATGAAATTTGGTATATAAGCTTTCATCGGCCATAGAATGAACGCTATTGAAACTGGTGAGAAGCGGTTCATGTTCAGACCTAGCCCCCATACGAAATCAACATATATTGCCATAAGATCCAAATTATCATACAAATCTTAGTCAAATTGGGTTTGTATGTAAATATTACATCCATTAATCAGTAGTCCAAAAATGATGCCTATTGGACAACTCTTAGTCATAGGCCCCATATAGAGCTGTTTCCCGATCTTCACTTAAATCTATCAAAAAACCAAAATATTCCACTGATTCTTTTCAAATTTTGTTTGTATATATTTTTCCAAAATACAAGAGACTTTACCAAACATAGTCAGGATCGGTCCATTTTTGGGCCTAGTCCCCATATAGATATGGCATCAATATAGCATATGAACTTTTTCACATCTGCAGCCAAAAAAATTAATAAAAATCCCACTCAAATTTGGCTTATGCTTATTTTCTATGTCCAGTAGGTTGAGCCTAAGAGATAGGGTCTCTAAACGCATGGTATAGGGTATCATATAGTCGGTATAGACCGACTATAATTTTCTTACTTGTTTTCAGTACATAACTGATTCTACCAAATATGGTCATTATCGGTCCATTTTTCGACCTAGTCCCCATATAAATAAAGCACCCGATATGAACTTTTTCATATCCACAGCCAAAAAAATTAATAATAATGCCACTCAAATTTGGTTTGTGCTTATTTTCTACATCCAATTAATTGGACCGAAGAGTTGGGGTCTCTAAACCATGGTATGGGGTATCGTATAGTCGGTCAAGACCGACTATACTTTTCTTACTTGTTTTAATTTCGATAAATACTTCGAAAAACCGCTCACGAGAAGAAGTTTGCACTCGATGATTTCAAAAATGTTACACTGTGTTAATGTCTATTTCTTACAGTAGACTGAAAAAAATATTTTTTTAAGCAACGCAATGTATTAAAACGTCTCAATTTGATTTATATTAATCGAGTTAATTTGCAAAAATTATCAGTAAATATATAATATAAGATGCTGTTTTTAATCGATGAGATATAATCAAAAGATTGATGGTAAACAAGTATGAGTGTTATATTCGGCTGTGCCGAATCTTTGATACCCTCCACCCCTTATCCACACATAATATCGTAACAAGGTTGTTAACACTTAAAGATAAAAATGGCTGGATTTAAAATTATATCGGCTAGATTAACAAAAATTTTAGGACAACGCCAGATCGACTTCTCCATTTCTAAGGATCGAGAATATATAGTTTATGGAGTCTCCGAAATTTATTTCGATAATCAACTAATATATACCTTCTGTATACTGGTGTGGAGGGTATAAAAAGTATACGCCACATTTCGCACCTGTACCTCTAAAGTGAGTCAACTCAAAATTTTTCAATTTTCACTTTTTGCACAAAAACAATACACAGTGGTCATATATATCCACTGTAAAAATCTTACATCGATTTTTCAAGTCTTTCGCAAAAAAATACAGTTGTAACCCTCCTTGTGTTATAAGAGTAGCTTCCTTAGAATCCACTAAAAAGACATATTTTGAGTTCCATCCAAAATACTTGTTATTTTTGATGATCACTGAAAAAATCGCAAAAACAACTGTTTTTAAATTTTATAGTAAATATTACAAAAAACCGTGTTTTGCCTATACTGAAAATTTGTAAATTTTGAGTTGACTCACTTTAGAGGTACAGGTGCGATATGTTTAGTGTATTTAACCATTTTTAAAATATTTCCTAAAACAACATGTGGTTCTTTCGTTTCTGTATCACACGAGATTGAAACCAGAAAATATTCATTGGTCTTATACAGCAAAACAAACCGCTTTCATGCTGCTTATACCTGAAAAATTAAGAAACCAAACATCAATATAAGGAAAAAATATAAAAATATGGCCTGAGAACGCCAAACACATGTGTGTAATTTCACTCTGACTTGGAAATTCTCATCCCCCAGACGATGTCTTCAAAAACTGTCCACACTGTAATTAGCTATAAATGAATTGAAATGATAACTTGGAGGGAATTTGATGTAATTACAGACCCAAAGAATTTCCGATCATGACTAAATGCTGTAAACCAAATACATTATTCGTATATCTGTACTGTGAATTTCTGGAGGTTATAATATATGGGAACAATGAGTTAAAATGGCCCGAGATGGCTTCTCTTTTGTCTAATGACAGAAAGACGAACGACCATAGATAAGTCGAATAGTGGTTCAAGTCAGTCGACATAATAAGTCAAAGTTCACGATCAACTGATCACATCGTTATATTCAGAAGGCATATAATTATATTCAGAATAACAATAGAAAATTGTAAGAGTAAGTAAATTAAGAGATTTATACTCGTTTGATTAAATAACTTTAAATTTTAAAATTGCTAAAATTTATCAAAGTTTTAAATATTTAGAACTTTTTCAAAACCCCTCTGAATACTATTTAAATACAAAGCTTTCTTGAAACTGATATATACGAAAGCAGGGCTGAGAACGTAAATTATTCGAATGTATACCTTAGTATTTATACTTATTTTTAAATTATTTAAAGCAACATATTGTAAGTTCTGCTGAAAATCCATACATACGAGTAAATATTATATGCTCAAGTGGCTGCGAATCCAATCCTTATTTAATTTGTAACACCATAAGTTTTATTTTGTTCAACAACTTTAAGAAACAACACGATACAGAAGATACCTGCCTAACAATTTCACTGGATTATACTTCAGCATAATATCCTTATTTTTTGTCTCCATAATGTGTGTGTGTGTTTGTGTGTGTGTGTAAATATTCTTGTGGTTGTTATATAATTTTTATGAGGTTGTAAAAATTAATATTTAATTTTAATGTATCACACAGGAAGCATAATTTTTATTGTATTTTATACTTAAATGCAGTTATCACTTTAGTTTTTTTTGTACAATACAAATACTTTTTTTAATTTAAATAAAAAACAACTTTTCATACTTAAATACAGAAAAAATCTTTAGCTTTTAAAATGCTTTTAAGAATATAGTTATTTATATTCAAGATACAACAAGAAACCACTATTCAAATTAAAAAACCATTAATAAATCTGTAATTTTGTATTAAGTTCTCTTGGAAAAAAAACTGAAAACGATACAGCACTTTTATATTGAGGATGGAAGAAAACACCAAAATAAAACATATAAAAGTTACTTCCGCTTCATTTATAAACAATTTTCCACAATGTTGAATAAAGCAGCCAAAACATCTCACACCCCGTCTCTCCGAATGTTTAAGCATTTAGCAAAGAAGTAGTCAGCAGAAAATATGCATAAGGCTTTAATACTTTGTATTATCTTTAAATAAATGAACAAAATATTTCAGTTTGTTTTTATGTTAAATACGAGTAAATATAGAAATTGTTATGATTTTCACATAATTAAAATTGAAATATTTGTGGTAAAAAAAAGGAAAGATATTTCTTTTATGGTAACCAAGCTTAGCTTAACCCCCCCCCCCCCACATTCTCTTGAAGTACAAAATTTTTTGACAATAAATAATAGCATTAAGTCATAAACTGTTTAATACTGTTTACGTTAATGCTATTGCGATACAGCAAGCAGACCAACAGAGTGCACAATTTATATACATACAGGAATATATTTTGGGATTTATAACGATCAATTCGAAATCACTATTGGAGTCGATTTAGCGATGTCCATCCATTTGTCTGTCTGTATGGACATTTCTTAATTATGGTCCTTTTATAAAGTTGCTTTCGGATCTTCATTTAAATCTATCGAAAAACAAAAATGTTGCTAAGCATTATTATAGAAAACTAGCTGTTTTTACCCGGTCTTGCCCGGGATGAAAAGGCCTTTGACTTGAAAAATTGTTCACTATGCTTACCAGGCGCTGAGACTTAGTCCCCAATTAACAAATTCCCCAATGAAAAGAACTTTCTCCCCAAAAATTTGTATGGGCAGTAAATTCATTTTTTATTTCAATTAAAAAGTTTTTGGTTTTTTAATTTAGAAGTTTTTTATAAGATGCTGCAGCAAAAATTCTTCAAAAATAAGGTGCGAAACCGCTTTGAGTTTTTTTTTTCAGTTTATTTATAAACATCAAATATAACAGAATGGGTCGCAAATTAAAGGAATCAAAACTTTTAAAAATTGAATTACTTCATTCAATAAGTGATCATCATTGAGCAGAGACGTCAAATTCAAGTTTCAGAAATGAAAGACTAATGCGACGTTTAATATTGTGTCGCAAGGTTTCTGTAAGCAACTGCTTATAGTATATGTGTGGCCTATTTTGATCAACAGGTAATTGTTTCACATACGTAGATAAAATTTATCATACGACATTTCACTAAGCTGCGTTCCGCGAGCGAGTCGCGTCCGCTTCCGCGCGTTTGGCAGCCTGACCCGTGCTGCCGCGCAGTTGTTGTCAACTTATTTTAATCGCCAAAATATATTTTTCAGATCATTGCGATATTTTTGGTAAGCTGTGTTCCGCGAGCGCGTCGCGTCCGCATCCGTCGCGTCCGCGTCCGCGTCCGCGCGCCGCTTCCTCGCAGCTACTACCCGTGCTGCCGCTTAGTTCTCGTTAACTTATTTTAATTCCTAAAACATATTTTTTAGAGCATTGCGATATTTTAGTTGAGCTGTGTTCCGAGAGCGCGTCGCGTGCGCATCCGTCGCGTCCGAGTCAGTGGTCGCGCGCCGCGCGTTTGGCAGCCACACCCGTGCTGCCGCGCAGTTGCTGTCAACTTATTTTAATCGCCAAAATATATTTTTCAGATCATTGCGATATTTTAGCTGAGTTGTGTTCCGCGAGTGCGTCGCGCCGCTTCCTCGCAGCTACTACCCGTGCCTCCGCTTAGTTCTCGTTAACTTATTTTAATTCCTAAAACATATTTTTTAGAGCATTGCGATATTTTAGCTGAGCTGTGTTCCGAAAGCGCGTCGCGTGCGCATCCGTCGCGTCCGAGTCCGCGGTCGATATTTTAGCTGAGCTGTGTTCCGACGCTTCCTCGCAGCTACTACCCGTGCCTCCCCTTAGATCTCGTTAACTTATTTCCTACAACATATTTTTTAGAGCATTGCGATATTTTAGCTGAGCTGTGTTCCGAGAGCGCGTCGCGTCCGCACCCGTCGCGTCCGAGTCCGCGGTCGCACGCCGCGCGCAGCTTCCGCGCATTTGGCAACCACACCTGTGCTGCCGCGCAGCTGTTGCCAACTTATTTTGAAAAGAATACTCATTTTAAATGCATTTATTGTTGGACATATATTGAGAGCAGTATGCAAATGTTTACTAAAATAAATATTTAACAAAATTCATTAAATTTAACAAGTAAGAAAATTATAGTCGGTCTAGACCGACTATACGATACCCTATACCATGCGTTTAGAAACCCTATCTCTTAAACCCAACTAACTGGACATTGAAAATAAGCAAAAACCAAATTTGAGTGGGATTTTTATTAATTTTTTTGGCTGCAGATATGAAAAAGTTCATATCGGATGCTATATCTATAAAGGGACTAGGTCCAAAAATGGACCGATCCTGATCATGTTTGGTAAAGTCTCTTGTATTTTGCAAAAATATATACAAACAAAATTTGAGAAGAATCAGTGCAATATTTTTGTTTTTTAATAGATTTAAGTGAAGATCGGGAAGCAGCTCTATATGGGGTCAAAGGGATCATTTTTGGACTACTCATTAGTGGATGTAATGAACGCACACAAACCCAATTTGAGTAAGATCTATATGACAATTTGGATCTTATGGAAATTTATGTCGATTTCATATGGGTAATTTGTATGGGGGCTAGGTCTGAACATGGACCGATTCTCACCAATTTCAATAGCGTTCATCCCATGGCCGATAAAAGCTTATATACCAAATTTCATCAAAATATATTCATATTTGCGACCTGCAGTTTGATTACAAGCTTTACATGGACACACAGACGGACGGACGGACGGACGGACGGACATTGTTAAATCAACTCAGAAAGTGATTCTGATTCGATCGGTATAATTAAAGATGGGTCTAGGTCAAATATTTTTGGTTGTTACAAACAGCAGCACAAAGTCATTATACCCAAACTACATAGTGGTATAGGGTATAAATATGGAAAAAATTAAGAATGAATTTGGGGAGTAAGTTCATTTTTTATTTCGATTAAAAATAAATGGGGAATTTGTTCATTTCTTTTGGGTACCTTTTTTTAAGTTTGGGGAATTTGTTCACCGTGTAGTTATTTCCGTGTAACCCAAATTTTAGAGAAATCCATTGAAAAGTACAAATTTGTATAGGGAAGAAATATACCACACAACAAAATATGAATTTTATAAGAAAATTGGGCGTAAAAGTAAGGGTGGTCGGTAAAAATCATATAGCGACCTTCCCTGGAATATGTACTAAATTTCGAAGAAAGCCATTGAAAAATAAAAGTTTTTATAGCAATCAAACAAAGAAACAAATAAAAGGAAAAAATAAGTTTTATATACATAGAAGTTGGTGCAAAGTAGGCGTGGCCTGTAAGAAGCATATGGTGACCTTCCCTGTAGTATAGAGATCGTGTGACCAAATTTTAGACATCCCTTGAAAAATAAAAATATCTATAGTGCACAAATATACAAAAAACATAAAATTAATTTCGTATAAAAGGCGGGCGTAGAAGTAGGCGTGACCGGCAAGAATCATATGGCGACCTCTCTGGAGTACAGAGATCGTGTGTAGCAAATTTCAGAGAAATCCGTTAAAAAAATTGTGTAGCGAACAAATGTACCAAAAAACAGAATATGAATTGTATACCAAAAGTGGGCGTAAGAGTAGGCGTGACCGGTACCAAGAATATGTCGACCTTTCCTGGAGCAGAGAGATCGTGTATACCAAATTTCAGAGAAATCGGTTGAAAAATAAAAATTTGTATAGCGAACAAATATACCAAAAAACAAAATGAATTGTATACAAAAAGTGGGGGTTAAAGTAGGCGTGGCCGGTACGAAGCATATGGCGACCTTAGGTGGAGTACAGAGGTCGTGCGTACCAAATTTCAGAGAATTCCGTTGAAAAACAAAAATTTGTATAGCAAACAAATATACCAAAAAAGAGAAAACGAATTGTATACAAAAAGTGGGCGTAAAAGTAGATGTGGCCGCAAGAATCACCCGGTGACCTGGCCTGAGGTACAAAGATCGTGTGTACCAAATTTCAGAGAAATGCGTTGAAAAATAAAAATTTGTATACCGAACAAATATACCAAAAAGCAGAAAATGAATTGTATATAAAAAGTGGGCGTAAAGTAGGCGTGTTCGATAAAAAGTATATGGCGACCTTAGCTGGAGTACAGGGATCGTGTGTACCAAATGTCAGAGAAATCCGTAAACAAATAAAAATTTGTATAGCGAACAAATATACCAAAAAGCAGAAAACGAATTGTATATAAAAAGTGGGCGTAAAAGTAGGCGTGGCCGATAATACGTATATGGTGACCTTAGCTGGAGTACAGGGATCATGTGTACCGAATTTCAGAGAAATCCGTTAACAAATAAAAATTTGTATAGTGAACAAATATGACTAAAACAGAAAATGAATTTTAGATAAAAAGATATAGATATTGGGGGTATTTAATTAATCATTACAGACGTGCCCAATAGCGTCACATTTGGAGACTCTCTTATTTTTTTTTTTTAACCAACATTCAGGGAATGTCTGCTACAAATTAAGTGCATTATGTTGTTCTTAGGAAAATTGATTATGGGAAGGAGGAAAAAAGGAATAATATTTATGGATATTTGACTTCAATTTTATTAGATTGGAATTGTCAGGAAAGACCTGTGTGTGGAGTTTATTCCATATACGGTTAGTTGGACTGATAAACGAAGTTTTTCTATAATGCATTGTACGGACAACTAGACAATAGGCTACAAATGTATGTGATCTACTAGAGAAGCGGGTAGAGCGAACTGAGGCTCGAGCACTTGGAATGAGTTCGCTAATCTCACAAGAACATTTCGCATGGTAGTATCTATAGAACAATGTTACACATCCGATATTTTAACGACGTTATAACGAGTCAATATAGTTGGGAACCCTACTGCCATTAGTGGGCATCAACGTCTTCCCTTGTACATGATCCAGTAGCTCCAAAATATAAATTGAAGCTCCTGTCTATATATGACAGTTGTGTTCTATTCTCGGTCGGATGTAAGTGGTATAGATTTTAAGGGGATCAGAAGGAGTGAAGTAATTTTGCACCATTTTACAAAAGCAAGAAACTTGAATACTTCCTTCGATACTTTAAAACATGGACATGGCATTGAATTCTCATGCCCTACAACTTCAAGAGTATCCAATTCTTCAATACCTATACTACCCATTTATACACACAGAAAACAGATTCATTGTGGCTACTGAATTTATTGACAACCGAATTGCGATAATCCTAATAACCGAATTTCGGTTTCACTATGATTACAATTCTATTGCCTTAATAGTTGTTGACTGTAGAGTTAGCGATGGTCTGACGAGATTATTAACATAAGGTTAAATTTGGTTGAATTAAATAACTTCTTTATTGTAACCATATGTTTTAATTTCTTAAATTAAATATTACATATAAAATGAAATTAAATGTATTATATATTATAAAGTATATACATACTTTTTGGTTTCAAACCACCAGCTTCTCAATTTGTTGGTTAACCACGTTGAATATCCAATAGCTAATGAGGTTAGCTGTAATTAACTTTAAACTTTTGAATATATGAAATGGCGGAATATATTATCTACGATAGTAGTATCTATAACGTCGATGACTAGGTAGAGTTGCATTTTACAGATACAAAGCTGCATTTTTATGTAGGTAAATACTTTGGCGGTAACACCCCCCCGCAGTATGACAAGAAGCTTTCGACGTCTTACTCCTAATTAGAAGCGACATCGAGTATCGCCAGTCTAGCAGCCGGTCGCACAATTATTCCATTTGTAGTAAGAACCTTCGCTCTACGTACTTGTCCATCCTTTGCTACAGTTATTTCTACAATTTTTCCTCTTGGCCACACGTTTCTTGGACTCGACGGGTCAACCACTATAACTAAGTCGCCAACTTGCAACGGCTTGGTTTTTTCGTGCCACTTTGACCTAAATGTTAACGAAGGCAAGTACTCCTTTACCCACTTGCGCCAAAATTTGTCTGCATACTGTTGAGAACTCAGCCAGTTATGTTTGAGTGCCACACCACTATCGTCGTATGTAGCTAAAGGTTTCATGCCGTTAGATGAATAGACAAGTAGATGGTTTGGTGTTAAAGCTTCGGAGTTTTCGTGCTCAAGCGGAACGTATACTAAGGGTAGGGAATTTACTATATTTTCTGCTTCGGCTAACATTCCACGAAGAAGTTCTTCATTCGGTATTCGCCTGGGTAAAATGTTGTATAAAACTGTTTTGATTGATCTTACCAGCCTTTCCCAGGCCCCTCCCATGTGGGGTGACGACGGTGGGATGAAGTTCCACCTGGTAGTTGTAGTAGTAAAATTACGTATGAGTTCGTTTTTATCAACCTCATTTACAGCTTCTCTGATTTCCCTTTCCGCGCTTGTAAAATTAGTTCCGTTGTCGCTGAAGAATTCTCTCGGTGTACCACGACGGCATATAAAATTTCTGATTGCCATTATGCACGATGAAGTGTTAAGTGAGCTAACAATCTCAATATGGACAGCTCGTAGTGTAAGACAGGTAAAAAGGGCGCCATACCTCTTTTCCGTACGTCGACCAACTGTCACCATCATTAGGCCAAAATAGTCCACCCCTGTGTATGTAAATGGTGGACAAAACGCTGCTAATCGGGCTTCTGGTAACTTCGCCATTTGCGGATAGCTGGGAACAGCTTTTTTTATTTTACAGACTTGGCACTGTTTCAGCATGCTTTTAAGCACAGCTCTTAAACGTGGAATATAATACCGCTGCCTTATTTCATTTATAATGGTTTCGTTGTTGAGGTGTTTATACTTTATATGAAAGTTCATAATTAAAAGCTGGGTAATACGACTCCCTTTGGGTAAGATAATTGGAAATTTTGTATCATCTGAGACAGATGCATTATCTAATCGTCCATCTACGCGAAGGATTTGATTTTCATCCAGTTTTGGTGTAACTTTGTACAGTGGACTTGATTTATTCAATTTTTTATTTGTTTTTAAAATGCTTATTTCATTTGCATAAAACTCTGTTTGTGCGAATTGATATAATAAATTTTCTGCTCTGAGCAGCTGAGTAGAAGTGAATTCACCATTCGAATTAGGTTTCTTTTGAATGATATCACAAAAACGTAACATATACGCAGTACTTCTTAAAAGTCGATTCCAATTAGAGAAACGATTTGCATCAACAAAAATTTCCTTAGTGTCATGTACCGTTACGTAATCAACTATTTCTGTATCGTATGGCTCGGAAATGATGTTATAATGTGGCCAATCAGTTACAGGCTTTAGAAGAAAGTCTGGCCCTTTAAACCAGCAACTACTAAAAGATATATCTGGTCTTTTGGCCCACTTGGTCGCTTCGTCGGCAACATTTTGTTTTCGGGGTATCCAATGCCATTCTTTTAAATCCGTTGTTTCGAGAATTTCACTAATGCGTAAAGAAACAAATTGATGATATTTTTTATTATTATACGCTAACCAGCTAATGACCGTTTTCGAGTCAGACCAAAAATATTTATTTTTTATCAGAATAGAATGATTATTTATAATGCTGTTTGCAAATCGCGAGCCAATTAGTGCTGCCATAAGTTCTAATCGTGGTATTGAGGTCATTCTTAGCGGGGCCACTCGGGTTTTTGAACCTACCAGGGAGCAGACTATATTGTTGTTGTGAGCTATTCGGAGATAAGCTTCCGCCGCATAGCCATTTTCGCTTGCATCTACAAATGTGTGCAATTCAGTATAGGCATCAGTATAATCAGCGATAGATTTTAAATAACAGCGCTCGATACTTATTTTTTCTAAATCAGGTAAATATTTCAAACATTTATTCCATTTGACGAATTGTTCGTCTGTAATTGGGTCATCCCAGCTGACACCACTTCTCCAGATCTCCTGTAGAATAATCTTAAGATACATAACGAATTTACCAATTAATCCAAGAGGGTCATATATTGTCATTAAAATTCTCAGAATTTGTCTTTTTGTAGGGCGCTTGTCAAAACAAACTATAGCATTGTTTAATATGTAAGGTGAAATCTTATATAAAATAGTGTCATCATTTGGGTCCCAAAAAACGCCTAACACTTTTTCCTAATTTTTATTTGAACCCATGTCTATTCCCTTTTCATTAGCCTGCTCTGGTTTTTCTAATTTGTGAACTACTTCAGCTTTATTCGAAATAAAATTCCTAAGGTTGAAGCCAGCTTGCTTTTGAATATACTTTACTTCTTTTGCTATTTTTACGGCCTGTTCAATGGTATCTGTTGAGTAGAGAAAATCGTCTACATAATGATTGTTTTTTACAGCAGCGGCTGCCTGTGGAAACTGGGTTTCATACTTGGATGCATTTGTATTCTTTACGTATTGTGAAATTGACGGAGCACATGAAGCGCCAAATATCATGACGTTCATTATATAAACATCCGGCTCTCTGTTAGCTTCACAGTTTCGCCACAAAAAGCGCTGAACTTGTCGGTCTTCCTCACGTATATATACCTGATGAAACATCTGTTCAATGTCACCAGATAGAGCTACTGATCCTTCTCGGAACTGAAATAGTATTGCTTGTAATGAAGCTAAGAGATCTGGGCCTTTGTAGAGCAAAGAGTTTAAAGATACTCCGTTAAATTTCGCGGCAGCGTCCCACACAATTCGACATTTGCCTGGTTTATTTTTGTTGTAGACCGGAAAGGTAGGAAGGTACCAAACTCTTTGAGCTTTAGTTGCCATATCAATCTTGCTAATATAGCCTTTGTTTACGTAATCTTGAATTGTTTTGATATATACTGAAAAAAGGTCACTATTTTTTAATAATTGTTTTTCGAGACAGAAAAGTCTATTTTTTGCCATTTGATAATTATTGGGTAATATAATTTCATCATTTTGCCACAACAAACATGTTTCATAGTGATTATCATCACGTTGGTTGGTAAAATCATTTTAAAGTTGCAAGGATCTTTCGTCTTCTTTATTAGCTTTCAAATTTTGACAATTAATGCCTATGCTTTCAATTTTAAAATATTGTTTTACAAGTTGTTGGATTTTATTATCATTTTCGATACACTCGCAAATATGCATACTATATTATGTAGGTCTATTACTACCGCATGGCCCAAAAACTGTCCAGCCTAGTGCTGTCTTTAAACCAATTGGTTCATTTCTTCCTCCTTCTTTAATTTTGGTCGAAATTGTTATATTTATGTTATTAAGGCCTATAAGAATTTTTGGTGTAGCAGCAGTATAGCTTTCGATTGGCAACCCTTTCAAATAATCAAATTTGCGGCAAAGATATTTGTAATCGAGTGTCTGTTTAGGCAACATAAGTTGTTTTACTGTGCGAACGTCTATACCAAACTGTTTGTTATTATTACCCGACACCTGCACTGTCAAATGTTGTGAATTGAAAATTTTGCAAAAAGTTCAGCTAAAAGTTCAGTGAACATTTGGTCATACATTTTAAAAGTAGGGACAGCAGATCGAGCATTGTTCTTTAATCTTTTAACAAATGAGCAAAAGCTGTTACTGTCCCGAGGAGTAGAAAGAACTTCAGCACGAAGATGCTATTCGCAAGGGAACTTTTCGTGTCTTAGTACTTTGGCATACTCTGTTCTCACCTGCTTGCATAGCAAGCCATTAATGGAATTTTTCTTCTCACGGCAATATCTGAATAATACCTCTCTGGATCTGACTGCATTTCTGCCAGTCTTATTAAACCAAGATTTTTGAATAATTGCATACCAAGCAACATCAACATTTTTATCCAGAAAACAAATTTTCATTTGAAATGCTTTAAGAAATCATTGGCCTCAGCCCAACGAGCCTTGTCGTAAATAAAAACTGAGCGCTTCATAGCTGGTACGGAAATACTTTAAAGTGCAGAGTACGAAAAGAATGTGGACATGATACATTGATCAGAATTACCGAGAGGTGCAAATATTTTCACTTTATACTTGTCAGGATGTGGAGTGAGAAAAGGGTTGAGAGTATTTTGTCGTTGCCCTTCAATGCACGGAAGGTGTGTTGGTTCATTCACTAGTTGCGCTAGATGGTTATGCATCGCGAAAAGCTCAACGTAACGGTCTTTGGGAATTGTTTGACTCGAATGGTGAAGACAAAAATAATTCCATATTAAAATCACCGCTAACAACGATTTCACCATTAGAGCAACTCTCTAGAATTCTAGAAAGGTTGTCGAGGCCATTACAGGTATGCTCCCTTTCTAAGTTTGGTCTTCTATAAAAAACCCGACGTGCAAAAAGGGTGACCTGATTTATAACTTAACCAACGTGAGTTAAATTCTGCATCATTACAGTTAAGATGTTGCTGGTATTGGCACACAACATTGTCGCGAGTGTACATAAAAAGACCCCTATGAAAATTTAGGGTAATAACTAAAGGTATGCTAATCAATTTTAGCCAATTCACAATTTAACAATTTTTAAATAAAATTCATTATAATTATTTGTTGAACACACAGAATATATATAAATGCAGTTTCATATTAGCATGGCTTATTGTAAATGAATTTCCATTTTGCTATAAAAAATATTATGTCTCCAAATAGCTCTATCAGTCTGTACTGTCTATAATAAACAAAGTTAATCATTTAAGATAATTGAAATTTTTATGTTTTTTTTTTTTTTTTTTTCTTATAATTTGATTTCTTTTTTTGTTCTAGCTTAGCTGTACCCAGCCAACCAACATTCACCCGGGAATTGTTTGTATTTATCCACTCATATAATAAGGCCATAAATGGTGAGTAATTATTATAAATGTATTTGTATAATATATGGATATTTTTTGTTATTAGTATAAAAAAAGGACGCTAAAACAAATACTTAAAATGGCTTTTAGCTACAAGATTTTTTTATTTGCTTTTACCCTAATCATTACATAAAAAATATTATAAATTAGTTAGAAATCCTAAAACAAATTCCTTTAAATATTAATAAAAAAAATAATTCAAATTGCAAAAAAAAAAACATGCATAAATTTGATGGTTAAATTTAATAGCAACTTAAATTGTATATATAATATAACAAAGATTTATTACAGGGAAACATTCTGAGATATTTAAGAAAATTAAAAAATTCAAATTCAAAATTTTAAGGATGAGAATTGAACTTGGTTTACGTAGTGATCTGGGTTAATTATTCATTTAAATTTTTCGCGTTTGTGTTTTAATTGGTTAATCGAGCAAATAATTAGTTGTGGTTGAAATTTAATTGGTGTATAATCGGTTAATTTTGCATTACTCGATTGGTTAATGAAAAGAAATTAACACATAAGTAAAGAAATAGTTGGAATTGGGTTGCCACTACAAGAATTTACTAGGTAATACGAAGTTGGCAACCCTATAGTGAAAACGTCAAGTTTAATGCAAATTTTGATAGAAGCATTTAAGTGCGTAATTTACATAAATATAAATAAAAACAGAATTAAACAAGTAAGAAAATTATAGTCGGTCTAGACCAACTATACGATACCCTATACCATGCGTTTAGAGACCCTAACTAACCGGACATAGAAAATAAGCATAAACCAAATTTGAGTGGGATTTTTATAAATTTTTTTGGCTGCAGATATGAAAAAGTTCATATCGGATGCTATATCTATATGGGGACTAAGCCCCAAAATGGACCGATCCTGACCATGTTTGGTAAATTCTCTAGTATTTTGCAAAAATATATACAAACAAAATTTGAGAAGAATCAGTGCAGTATTTTTGTTTTTTGATAGATTTAAGTGAAGATCGGGAAGCAGCTCTATATGGGGCCTATGACTAAGAGTTGTTCAATAGGGATCATTTTTGGACTACTGATTAATGGATGTAATAAATACATACAAACCCAATTTGACTAAGATTTATATGATAATTTGGATCTTATGGCAATTTATATTGATTTCATAGGGGTCATTTGTATGGGGGCTAGGTCTGATCATTGACCGATTATCACCAATTTCAATAGCGTTCATCCCATGGCCGATAAAAGCTTATATACCAGCACAAAGTCATTATACCCAAACCACATAGTGGTATAGGGTATAAAAAGCTCGATCAGCTGTCTAGTATAGCAGAAACCATGAACTTTAAGTGAAAGCAATACGATGAGATTTTGAAAGGTGTTATGAAAAACAAGAAGAAACTGGAAAATGTACAAAAAGAAAACAAAATGTTAAAAGCTGAAGTTCTAAATTTACAAAATTCTGTGAAGTTCCTAAACGATCAGAGGGTTAAACATGATTGTTAAATAAGTGGAGTGGATGCTCCGGATGATCAATCTGCAATTGATACTGTGTTAAAGCTCTCAAGTGATGCTGGAGTGGACTTACTGCCAACTAGTATTAATGATGCGTATTTCATTAAAAGAAAAAATGTATCTAGCGAAAAAAAAATTGATAAGAAAATTGTTGTCGTGAAACTTAATTCAAAAAATTCGAAGTAAAAGTTAATTTCAATAAAACCAATATTGAAGAAAACTGAGTCTTCAGTTTTTGTGGGCGATTTCCTGAGTCGAGAAAACTTAAACTTGTTAAATTATGCGAAAACTCTAAAAACTCTAAAAATCTTCTGTAAGAGAGGTGAATCGTCAAAGTCAAAATTTATTCGAAACCAAGCTGTTAATGACCTGTTGATGGAAGCAACAACAAACCGCCCAAAATATCGTAGATCGCAGAATGGTGAAGCTGAAGATGAAGATGAAGTCTATTTATCGCCATAATAATAAAAAGTATTTAAAAATTGTTTGCTATATTATATACTAGATGTAACCCGGTGTGCTTCGCTACACCCTCCCCCTCCCCCTCCCCCACCCCTTCCGAATCGATATTTTAGGGCTCACGCAAAGTCCCAAGGCTCTCACTAATACAGTAATTCAGATATGTCACATTTAATATTAAGTTAGTATGGGGGTGCCACGCGCATTTTTCCAATCCTGCCCATTTGCTTTTTGTCTGACTACTCACGTTAATAACAGATGACCTGAGACAAATTTTCTAAGCTCACTCTATCATAGTACTTAATATATATGATGTTAAAAATGTATTTTGTATGGGAGGTGCCACGCCCACTAAAAATATTTAAAAAAAAATTAAAGCCTGTAGCACTCCCATATCCGCAGTAAGACTATGTGAAAATTTCAGGAAGATCAGATAAGTAGTTACGGAGATTACCTCCTACAAACAAACAAACAAACAAATATTACCTCTTTATTATGTTAGTATAGATTATTAGTATAGATTTTTTTATTTCAATGCTTCCCGATGCTGATATACAATGTTTTTTGTTTTCTGATTCGGTACAACATTTATCAGATTTTCCGGCGTTCCAACCCTGGAGCAAGGTACATGTAGCTGCCCATGAGAAGAAGATGGATTATCCATATTAGATCTGGCAACAATGAACTATTGGCCTTGAACTTAGAATATTATTTGGCAATTTTTCTTTTTAGCGATTTTTGATTTTGCCCATTTTTGATTTTGAAGATTATTGTTTTTGGGCGATTTTTATTTTTCGCGATTTTTGGGTTTGGCGATTTTAGATTTTGGCGATATATTTTCGACGACAAATTGATAACTAATGAACTTTTCAAAAGACTTTCGCTTTCGTAGTGCTTCATATTTTTTACATAGGAGGTGCCACGCCCACTAATCCCATCCCGCCCAATTTTTATTGGACTACTCACATTAATATCTGATGGACTCATGCAAAATGTCGAGTCTTTCCCTTTTATAGTACACCAGTTATATGATATAAGATATCTGCTTTGCATTATCGGTGCTACACCCACTGCTCCGATCATGCCTATTTTTTTGTTCAACTAATCACACAAAGAACCTATGGGCTCACGCAAATCCGCAAAGCTCTCTCTTTTACAGTACTCCAGATATATGACATCAAATAGTTACTAAGATCCGTTAGGCTCGTGAAAAGTGTCAAAGCTTCCTTTTTTAGCACACCAGTTATACGATATCATATATTTACTTTGTATGGGCGGTGCTACGCCCACTGCTCCGATCATGTCCATTTTTTGTCTAACTAATCACACAAAGTCCCAAGACTCGCACAATTACAGTACTCCAGGTATATGACATTTTATATTTGCTTTGTATGGCAGGTGCCACGCCTATTGGTCCTATACTGCCCATTTTGCATCCGACTACTCCCTTTAATAATAGGTGACATCAGAAAGATTTGAAAAGCTCCCTCTACCACATTACTCGAGATATATAATATTGAACTATTACTTGTATGGGAGGTACCACGCCCACTTATCCGATCCCACCTATTTCCGGCGTAGCTACTAATATTAACAATAGGTGACCTCACACAAATTTGCAAAGCTCTCCCTATCATAGTACTCAATATATGTCTATGATATTAAAAATTTACTTTGTGTGGGAGGTGCCACGCCCACCAAAAATATTTAAAAAATTATAGCCTATAGCGCTTCCCACATCCGCAGTAAGACTCTGTGAAAATTTCAGAAAGATCAGATGGGTATTTACGGAGATTACCTCCTACAAACAAACAAAAAAACAAACAAACAAACACACATTACCCCTTTATAATATTAGTATAGATTGTCTTTTTTTATGATCAATATTTTGAAAATTTAAAATCGTTTGAAAAGTATTTTAATAATAATAATACCTCAGGTTTATTTTTTAACGTTATTTCAGAAGTAAATATACCATCAATTGTAAAATTTAATAAATTTAAAAATTAATTGCAAAACTACCAGGAAACATGGTATGATACCGATTTAGCTCAATTATACAATATTGCTGGATACAATGCCATACACTGTTGTAGACCTGACGGTTATGGAGGAACTTCAGTTATTATACGTAATATTTTAAAGTATAAAATTGAAAAATGTGGAAGTAAGCATTTTATAGACTCTATCGTTTTATCATTGGATGATCAAAAACTTAATGGCAAATGTTTAACATTCGTATCATTTTATTGATCACAAAAGTGTGACATAAATAGATTTTTATTGTTTATGGAAAATTTGCTTTGTTGTTATGGCCGTAATCCATGTGTATTTGTTGGTGATTCAAACATTGATGTTTTAAATATACAATCTTCAGAAGAACTTGTAAATCTGCTTACAAATTATGATATCATGAATTGCCATAAACTGATTACACGACCTGAAAGTAAAATTTCAATTGACCACATTTGTAATAACTAGCAGATTCCATAACTAGAAATTCGAGTGCAAATTCTAGGAAATTTTATTTTTTGATTTAATAAAGACCCTAAAGGTATGCTTCACAATTCAACTCATTTTAAATTAAGAAAACAAACTCAACACAATAAACAAACACATTAACAAATTTAGTAAACATACACATAGCATTGTATAATTTTATGTATGTGTTAGTAGCAACTTTAAACGATCATAACTCCAAAAAAATATTCCAGATGATGAAAATCTGTAAATCTCGGTAACACCTAAAAATAAATATTTTGTAATGATACATTTTTTTTAAATCGGAGTAAAACTGTGAAACGTACGTCGGTCACAAGAAATCGCCATGCCTATTAATATTATAGATATTAAGATTCCTATGTATATTGAATCAGTTGAATGTAAATTATCAGATCATAATATCTGTGGTTATAAGCATTAACCGCCTAAGTCGAAAATCATGCTTTTGAGAAAAATAACTTTTTATATAATTATAATGGGGCTTCATTACGACTTAGGTCAGAATGTTTTCATTAATAACTTTTTAATAAACAGCGCTAGAGTAATGGGGATTTCACGTAAATATAAAGCATTTTTAGTAGAATATGATAGCATACATAACTCAAATCGTTCTTAAGTCGACTTAGGCGGTTATCGCTTGTGGCCACAGATATAATCTCTTGTAGAATTGGAATCGAAACTCAAAACCATAATTTTACTGAAGAAACACGTTTACATTGTTTTTCCGATCGTGTAAAAGAATACATTCAAACTGAATTACCTTTAATACACGTAACAGGAGACGCCGTCATCGGATACAGCTTCTCTAATATCTTGCTTTCAAAGCGCTATCGAAAATTCAACCATTAAAAAAAATAAAATGAGTTCATAATCATGAAATAACTCCACGGATTAACGGAAATTTGCAAAAATTGATTTAGTTTAAGAAAAAACTGTTAAACTTACGAAGGAAGAAACCTGAAAACGAAAATGTTAAGAAAATACTGAAAGGAATTAGCAATGTAATTAAAAAAGCATGTAAAGAATCGATGAACAATTGCTATAAGAGCAATTTCGATGAAATTAAAGCAGATCCGAAAAAAAGTTGGAAGTTTTTAAATGAAGCGCTTGGAAGAACCTCAAATAATTCTATTAAGATTAGAAATGCTGATGGTGATGAAATTTTAAATGAGTTACAAAAGGCTGAAGTTTTAAACAAATATTTTGTTGAATCAATAAAAACGTTAAGATTACAAATTCAATATTCTCAAGCAGATACCTACAACTCGCTAAGAACATTAATTCCAAATAACTTAAGATTTAATTTCAATTATATGTACATCTAATGAAGAAATGAGAACAATTATATTGAAATTAACGCCAAGTAAATCATGTGGTCATGATAATATGTCACCGAAATTAATTTTAAAGTCCAATAACGATTTCACCCCACATCTTGTATATATCTTTAATAATATGATAAGTAGTAGTTCATATCCAAATGTTCTAAAAGTCCATAAGATAATACCGATTCCCAAGGGAATAAATGCTTCAACCAGTAACAATTATAGACCAATTGCTGTCCTATCAATAATTGACAATGTATTTGAGAGGATTTTGTATAACCAAATATCTGGTTATATGTATAGCAACATGCTTTTCAATATGGATTTAGGAAAGGATGTGGAACTGAAGAAGCGGTTGTAAATGTTATTAATTTTATTTGTAAAGGTTTGGATGAAGGTCGCAGCGGCGTTGCTGGGCTTTTTCATGATTTAAGTAAAGCATTTGATCTCATAGACCATGAGATCCTGCTACAAAAACTTACATATTATAATATTTATGGAAGAGATCTGCTATTACTGAGAAGCTATCTCACCAGTAGAAAACAGTTTGTTCAGATTGGTAATCACAA
Organism: Cordilura impudica; assembly: GCA_963682025.1. NCBI lineage: Eukaryota > Metazoa > Arthropoda > Insecta > Diptera > Scathophagidae > Cordilura > Cordilura impudica. The sequence goes on along the minus strand of OY821517.1, from coordinate 263,381,208 downwards.
AAGCTCTCTTCGTTCGGTTGAGTTTGGAGTGTCACAAGGCAGTGTGTTGGGGCCTTTGTTATTCACAATTTTCTTAAATGATTTAAAAAACCTTGGATTAACAGGAAAACTCTTTCTGTATGCTGACGATATACATATGTCTGTTTTACCCATATAAGCAAGAAACGGTAGTCAAGGCATATATGTGAATTTGCAAAACTAAACAAACTTGTTTTAAATGCCAATAAAACGCAGTTACTAAGATTTAAGCACTCTTGTCAGAACAATAACCTTTCTGTATTTGTTGATGGTACAGAAATTATGGAAGTCAAATCTATAAGGTACCTGGGTATAAATCTGCAAAGTAATCTTGCTTGGGATCAACACCTGAAAAATCTGAAAAACAAATGGCTCAAGCTGCCGGGTTTTTATACAAATTTAAAAACAAATTTCATATATATACAAAATTCTTAATATATAATGCTCTAATTCAAATTCAGTTGAATTATGTAGCTATTACATATGGTTATAGGAAGACTTATGAATTAAAATCGCTTCAACGAATGCGATTAACTTACCCAACTATTTATTTCACTATATTCTAATAAGAAAATCTTACCAATCTATGGTCGTTTTAAAATGCAGCTTTTATTATATGTCTACAAGTGCCTGCACAATATTGGACATCAGACGATACAATTTCGAAGAAATCAATATGCAATCAATAGAAGAAGTTATGGAAATTTAACTGTAGCTTGGTGTAGGTTGGAAACAACTAAACAACGTGTAGAGTTTCCGGGTAGTGGCGAGTATAACTCCGCGTTACACACATTCTGTCCTATGAACCAAATATACTTTTTCGGAAAGGGGAGAAAAAATAAAAATCCACGTATATCGGCGATTTTCATGTACAGGTCAGAATTTTTTTTTTTTTATGTATAAAGTATAAAGCTCGTAGTGTCCGTCTGTCCGCCTGTGTGAAAGATTTTGGATAGGTTTTTAACCCGTTTTCCGTGATCAATCGAGCTGAATTTTTGCAGGCAGACTCTTGGAAATGTCTGTATCTCGCCAACTTTTTTTAAAAATAGATTTTTATCAATTCTCAGATTTTTCTTGAATTTTTTTTTTTTTTTAATCTTTTTTTTTCACTTTTTTCAGCATAACTTGAAGAGACTCCAAATTTTTAAACTACTAAAGCGTTCCGAAAAATGCAGTGCCCGACTCGAAATAACTTTTGTTACATTTGTGGCTTATTCGCAACAAGTAAAAATTTGAAAAATATTACGAAAACAGTGGTTAATTCGTTTCAGAAAATATTCAAGACTGCTTATGTTCCTTACTTGTGGTATACTCCGGAAGTCGTGTGCGACTATTGCTATAGAAATTTATGCAAGTTTACTGATGGAAGGTCAACAATAAAGTACGCTGTACCAACAATGTGGCTACCACGTACGGAGCACTGCAATGAATTGTGCTACTTTTGCGTAACTTCTACTCAAACTAAAGGGTACGAATACTTTCTTCGCAACAAAATTCGCTACGCTAATGTAGAATCGGTTATTCCAGCGGTCCTGTACTCACCAGAAGAACGTATAGCGGCTTCAGTGGAGATTTTTGATGATGTTCCCGAATTAAGCCAAGGAGAACCAACAGTAGTACCAACAATGCTATCAATATTTCTTGCATCGAATGCGAGATGCGAGAGTCCAGAAGTATCGGAATTTGTGCCAACACCCAGTGAACTTGGTACTGCAGTGCCGCATTTAGTAATGCAAGCCGACTTCAATGACCTTGTACGAGACGGAAATTTGTCGAGGAGAACAGCGGAACTCTTTGCATCACGCTTTAAACAGTGGAATATAGTGGCGGCTGATTTTAAAACAACAGCCGCTCGTGATCGACGTAGCACTATTCCATATGACGAATTTTTTAAATTGCACGAAGATTGGGAAAAAAACCTGGCTTATTGTTATGATATTGATTCGATGTTTGCAAAAATTGGTTACCCTCATATATCATCGATGCATCGGTCAACAGCCTTAAAGTCGTGCTGCTTCATATTGGTAACAAACATCAATCTGTCCCGATCGCATATGCCACAAACATCAAAGAAACATACGAAGGCATGGAATTAATATTACAGCTGAGAAAGTACCAAGAGCATAATTGGAAAATATGCTGCGATCTGAAAGTGGTCGGATTACTCATGGGTGTTAAGCGTGGATTTCCACCCCACCAGTGCTTTTTGTGTACATGGGAAGGTCGCAAAAGAGATCAGCATTACACTGAATTTAAGTGGAAGCCGCGAACATGCTACAAAGTAGGCGTAGAAAGTATAGAGAATCTACCATTGGTGCAGCCATCTCAAATCATTTTGCCACCACTACACATTAAGCTCGGTCTCGTATCAAATTTTGTTAAAAAACTGGATCGTGAGGGCGAGGCGATTGCAAGTTTGCGCAAATTTTTTCCGAAATTGAGCGGCGCAAAGATTCATGCAGGTATTTTTTTAAGAAGTCATTCAGTAACTTTATATTTTTTAATGATGTGTATGATTTAAGGTGTTCTCAATGGTTCGCAGATAAAAAAAATAGTTGCAAGTTATGAATTTTCATCAAAATTGAATGCTATCGAACAACGTGCATGGAAAAGCACAGTTGCCGTTATTGAGCGGTTTCTTGGCAACAAACGAGCTGCCAATTATAAAAATATTGTCGCAGAAATGATTTCGGCATATGGCGAAATGGGCATATTAATGTCGCTAAAGATCCATTTCCTTCACAATCATTTAGATTTTTTCCCTGATGATTTAGGAGCTTGTAGCGATGAGCATGGGGAAAGCTTCCATCAGGACATTGCGGCTATTGAAAAGCGCTTTAAAGGACAAGACATTACGAATATGCTTGGCGAATACTGTTGGTCTATTTGTCGCGATATTGACACAAATGCTTACAAACGCAAAAATAAAAGGCCTAAGTTTCTTTAAAAGCATTGAAATTTTTAATGGAACAATTTTTAATCTTAATATAACAAAATTAATAAAACAAATTGGTGTTTTAACGAACTGAAACCGTTACAAAAAAACCGATAACCATTTTTTTCAAAAAAAAATTCAGGAAAATCTGAGAATTGATAAAAATTTTTTTTTTTTTAAATGTGACTTGATACAGACATTTCCACGAGTCTGCCTGCAAAAATTCGATTGGATCACGGAAAAAGAGTTAAAAATCGATCCAAAGTCTTTCAAACAGGCGGGCAGACGGACACTACGAGCTTTATACTTTATACATTTAAAAAAAAAAATTCTGACGTGTACATGAAAATCGCCGATACACGTGTATTTTTATTTTTTCTCCCCTTTCCGGAAAAGTATATTTGGTTCATAGGACAGAACAAAAGCTCGTTTTTGTAACGCGGTGTAATGAGTTACCTCAAAATATAAAAACGAAAAATAGAATTTCAATATATAAAAAATTATTAAGAGAATTTATCTTGCAAAACATAACTGAACTTTTAATGTAAAATGATCTCAAACTTAACCTACATACATATATTATTATTATGTTATAGTTTATAATTTTATTTTTTTGGTTTTTTTTGGAAATTATACTTATAAATTTAAATTATTGGTAGTAATTTTTGCCAACTCGCCTCAATAATGCCTTCAAGGTGCTGAGGCTCTAAACCATTGTAAATGAATTTTTATTGAAAATAAAATGCAAAAAAAATACAACTTTTTGTTGAAATTTTCAAATATTTTCAAATGCGATAGATTTCCGTCTCTTACAACATTATGTCTTATATCTTGCAAAATAAAAGTATACTGTAGGGAACTAAACTAACTTTAATCTAAATTTAAGTTAGCTACAAAATAAACAGAGCTGTATATAAATTATTTTCTTTGTAATGATTTTCTATTGATCCTGTTATATAAGAGTTGAAATTAAAATGTATAAAATACTATATAAAAATATTTATTAATTTATCAATAAGTACGTCAAAAAAGAATCCGAAGTCCTTTAATCTTTTTTTGATGTGGATGCCGTCGATGTTCACTTTCATTATTAAGTCCTTGTCCAAAATTTAGTCAATGTCTTCATCAATTGTCCTTTCAATTGATTCTTGAATACCATAATCTATAAGTTATAAGTTATATTTATTGAGCCTTTTTTAATACAATAATAGAAACTTAAACATAAAAATAACAAGAGAGTAAATAAATTAAGACTATAAAGTAATTTCTTAATTACAACACATTTGAACAGCACCATGCTTAATCGATGAAATTATTATAATTTTAATAAAAAGTAAGTGTGAGTAAAATGCTCTTACTCCCGGAGCTTACATATCTGGAGAGTGAATCTCTTAATATAATCTTAAAACTACGACTTAAAAATAAACTAAAAACTAAAAGAAAATACAAATCACAACAAAATAATAAATGATAATAAAAATGTACTATCCTCTATGAGTACCTGGTGTACTTTTTATATAAAAATTAGCGGATAAATTTGTATTTAAATTAAAATTTCATTAATATACCCAATAGGTGATAAGTAGTTTGTATTTGACCAACTAAAATTTCTTTGTTCAACAAAAATGTTATTAATAAAATTATTTTCATGATTTGATAATCTTGAAATGAATTTTCTTAAAATATCACATATGTATAAGCCAATTGGAGTAGTATTTGATTGATTATAAATAAAAATGTTAGAGTATCGCTTAAAAATTGATTCAAAGTTTTTACAATACAACATCTTATAATTTTCCGTTCAAAAATTTCCATTTCCTTTATGACCGTAGGTGAAATATTGAACCAAATAGGAAAACCGTATAAGAAAACTGGTCTAATACTTGTTTTATATAAAAAGAGCTAAGTTTTCATTGATAGACTCTTATTATACAAAATTTTTGAAAATGCACCCATAATTTTGTAAGATTTCTTTAAAGCTATTCTGGCATGTTTGTTGAATTTTAGAAGATTGTTAATATTGATTCCTAAATATTTAATATTTCCTTTGAAGGGAATTTCATAACCACAAAGAAAAAGTTTTAGCGTTTTACTTTCTGGCACAACAAAATTTTTACATTTTCCTGAAGCATTGCGTAAACAAATTGCTTCACATTTAGATGTATTAAGTTTAATCCCCCAGTTATCATAAAAAATTTTAACTTTTTCAAGGTGATTTGAAACCTGTCTTAAGGCAACAAGTGGAGATTCATGATGTGAATATAAAAGAGAGTCATCAGCATACAATAGACCAATTGAATTTGTAAAATTATGAGGAAAATCGTACATAAATATATTATATAAAGGTGGAGATAAAATTGAGCCCTGTGGAACGCCACAGGTAACATTTCCAAAAACTGATAAACCATCATTAAATTGTACGCAAAAGGTTCTATGAGAAAAAAAACTTTTAATTAATTTAATAATAAAAGGATTAAACCCTATTTCAATCATTTTATGAAGTATACCATTGTGAAAAGCATGATCAAATGCCTTTTCGACATCTAAAGAAATTGCAACAGTGCAAAATCGTTTACGAAGATTACAGACGACATCATTTTGAAATTTTATTAAAGCGTCAGTTGTTGAATGTCCATTCTTAAAACCAAATTGTAAATCTGGAATGTAATTTCCAATAATTGCTATGTCCATTTTCTCTCGAATTGTTCTCTCAAAAAGTTTTCCCAAATTTGAAAACAATGAAATAGGTCGTAAATTGTTTATATCGATTAAGTTTGGTTTCCTTTTTAAAGGTATTATTTTCGAAATTTTCCAAGCATCAGGAAAATATGAATTGTTTAAACAATTATTAAAAATAATGGTTAGAAATTCAAATGCTTTTAATGGAAGTTTCTTAAAAATGAAATTGGAAATTTTGTCTAAGCCGAAAGATTTTTTGTTAATTAAATTTTTCGAATGAACTACTAGTTCTTCTAAAGTAACAAGAGTTGTGTGATTTTGGGCAATTCCATAAAAATGTCAACTTTGATGAAAAAATTTTTTTTTTCATTTATATGAAGTAAGTTTAAAAATATATTAAAATATGTTCCAAGTTACATAATGTAATTTCTTACAAGTATTCTTTTATAAAGGTATAATTCTCAAATTTAACTTTATGACTAGCTCTCAAATGTGTTTTCTTGGATGAACGCAATATCTATCTTATTAAATTTTAGAATATTTAATAGATCTATTCTAGGACTTACTTCGATTAAAGATCTAACATTAAATGTCAATAAATTTAAAGCGTTATGGTTAAGGCAAGTATAAGGTCTATTACAATTACGCGACATATGACCCCATTGCTGACAACGCCAACATTGAATTTCCCTAGAGATTCCCATGAGATCTTTTGAAGCAAAATGAATTTCAAATTAGTTATCTCATTAATATGTTTTCCGGAAAGTAAATTTATTAAAAATAGACCAGTATCAAAACCATTTTTTCTAGAAAAAGGGGTGGAAAATTTTGAAAGAGGATCAACCGTATAGACGGTCCATTTAGCAAGTTTTCTTCTATTCTTAACGGTTTTCCAAATTGTAAGTTAATTTCAGGATGGGTTTCAGGCCTAAAAGATTGAACTTTAATATCAGCAACAAAATTGGCAATTAATTTGCGTTCTTTGATCCAATTTTAATTTCATTTAAAGATGTACTTGAAGTAGAGTTGTCCATTGACGCAGCATTTGTTAATGTCTTAATTGATGATTTTGATATATTACCCTTAAGATATTTAGCGGAAGGTAAATTCTCCAACGATTTATCTGGTGGTGATTTATCTCTTTTTAATAAAGGATGTCCAACCATTGTGCAAAAATACAATTAAATTATTTTCAGTCAAATATATGAAAATATTTTGAAATATTGAAAAATATTTTGAAAACTTATTCTTAGATTTTTTATTATTTTTTAAGGCACAAAAACACGTCTGAACTCTATGAAATCCAATTTTCTTTATCACCATAATATATACAAAAAAGAAAATAAATAACAAAAACATACAATAATTTGTATCACACTCACATATTCTGTTCGATTTGTTCCGTTAATATTTCTGTCTAATGCTTCCAGGTCCTCCATATTATCCAACGGGAAATTTTTAAACAGCTCTTTAGTGGCATCGTCCTCCTGCGTCAATTTCGCCATACTGAATTTTAATTCTGTTAATGTTTCAACAATAACAATATTTTGTTGCATAACTATCGCATGCAATTTTTCTATTCATTTTTTCAATTCAGAATATAAATTACTGCTCAGCTCCTGGTTTATCGTTGATGATGCTGGTGTCGAGTTGAAAATGTCTGAAATTTTAAATTGTTTTAATTTGTATACATACAGTCAAGTAAACTTCAGGGATACTTACTTTGCTGATCATAGACGCTTTCGCCAATTGTGTTCTTAATTTTCAAGATTCTGTGTTGTTTTTCCATGTTGCATTTTTATTTTTAAGATGTTTTAAAGAAATATCTTAAAAGTGATGAAGAAGGGGAATCAATAATAGCTTAATGTTAACTGGAATACAAAAAAATTTAAACTCAATTTTATCAACCGAAATTTTCTATTGGTATGTATGGTGAAATACAACAATATTTATCTGCTTTTATTGTTAATAATTTGGTTATGGACTGTGATCAATTTTGGTCTATCTTCGTCAACAATTAAATTTTAAGTTTGAATGCGTAAAGATAATTGCTGTAAAATTTTTAAAGGCTTTCTAACACATTTATTCAATTAGTATAAATAATTTTCGAAAGGATATGCGGAAAAATTGTAAATTTGTCCCAATATTTTAACACAATCAACAATATGTTACAGAGAGTGAACATGGAAGAAACGCTCTTTTTCTCCAAAAACAATTGGAAAATTGCGAACAAAAAAATTTAATAATTTTTGCGCGGTTTCGAAATTTATTTCGCAATTTTTTCTGCACGCTAAAATTCTAATTGAACAATGTAAAAGCAAAAATCTTTAAAATAAAAAATCATGCACTCGCTGTTTCAAAACACAAATTCCAGTATATTAAAGAAATTGGCGAAACTCTGTTGCCTTCCAGTTATGAATTTCATCAAAACTCCTAGGATGACGAACAAATTCTTTTGGCAAATATTTTTTTAATATCTCCAAGTGTTTACAAATTTGTATTTTGTTACTACTAATTTTGATTAATATTTTTTTCACTACACGTAAGTCAATGAAATGCATTGCATCCAATGGCACTTGAGGAATTATATTAATATTTATTTCCTCAAATGCGGGTTTTCTCTGACGGTGGTGTGTTTGATGTGGTTTACATATTTCCGTGTTTTGAAATCTTCATATGTTAAAAAAAATTCACCGGATTCTGTAGCATACGTTAATGTGTTGTTAAATTTTTACCTTTTTTACCTTTTTCAGCAGCAGTATGGCCGTCAATACTGCCAGCAAACGCTTTTGCAAGCGTATCAAATATAAGAGCTCTTATTTTGAAATCTCTTTTTTTTATTGTAATTTACAAAAAGTCCGCTTTCTTGTAGAATTTTGTATTCATCAGTAAAATCTTTAAAGTATTCGTAGATATCATCGAGTTTTGTCTTCCCCTCAAATACGGCAACACAAAATACTGAAATGTTTGGACAATTAACAATTTTGCGTAGAAATGGCCATAATTGCATTCTAGAGCTTTGACCATCAATATTAATGTCTATTTCAATATTGTTTAGCACTTTTCTATTATTATAATTATGTTTTTTGCAATCCCAAAGTGAATATATCTGGAGCAACATCTAAATATAATTGGAAGAATTTCTTTGTTAAATTTAAAGGATTTGACTGACAGAGGAACGTTTAATTTTTCTCCTTTCAGAATAAAAATTAGCTTCTCAAAAGCCTGTCTGCTTGGCTTGTTCGTTAAATAGCACTCTCCAAGCTTCATCGCATAATCCTATATTCCTATATCCGATCATCACTTAAATATATTAAAAAATAAAGTTATTACACAGATTTTGTGAATAAATACTTGTATAACATACATGTTTTCAATCGCGGGTTTGTGAACTGAAAACCCCTTCTCAAACTTAGCCATACATATTTAATGTTATTAAAAATAAATTTAAACTATTCCAAATAAAGTTATCACAAATATTATTTAAAATAACAATGCTCTATTAAATAAAGTCAATCACTAGATAAATCATATCTTCAAAAATAAATAGCAGTCACTCAAAAAAAAAAAAAAATCATTTTTTATGTTTTCTATTCTAAATAAAAAAATTTCATCTGATGGCTCAATCGCCAAAATTTTCATTTTAGGAACTATAGTATAAGGTCCATTTTTAAAATATCATGTCACTGATATTTCTCTCAAAGATTCAGTTTTTACCCCTAGTCGATCTGGAAGTAAGCGCGAAGAGAATAAAAAAAAACTTTTGAATATTCCATACATTTCATGACACCATTAAATAGTTTAAATGATGGTTGGTCAAAAAAGTTAAACTCATCTCCTTTCAAAAGATAAGTACACGTTGTTAAGCATTATTGTGGATCGGAGCATTTCTTCGGCTAGATATTTATGAAAGAAAACTGAAAAACATACAAATATAAAAAGCATATACAGCACGTTCTTAAAGGTTATACCAAATCATATAAAGCGAAAGATTTTTTGTGGGTCGAAAATTTCGTACAAAAAATACAATTTTAAATTATTTTCAATTTGTTTATAAAATCATTCATCCTAGCTGTTTAGCCAATATATTTTTCTGACACTTTATAAAATATTAAAATTTCAAGTACCTCACTTTGCGCAAAATAATACAGACACAAAAGGCGACTACAATCCTTTTGCAACCGTAATAACTCAAAGCGAAAATTAAATCACTTAGAAATGCTATATAACGAATACGAATAATACAGAAAGAAGAAGCAGAAATAGCAAAATAAAAACAAAAAACAAACGGAAGTGAGCGTAAATTAAATTTTCATTTACGTTTGGATAACGAACGAAGTGAAATTGTAAAATCATACAGATGTCACTTTGGATGATGATGGTACATAGAAAAAGAATATTTCCCTGTTATCCTAATGCAATCACTGAATCAAAACTACCAGTAGATGTAAGAAAACACAAACGACTAACAACTGAATGACAAGTGAAAAAATATGTAACTGAAACAACAAATGAAATACTTTCAGAAATTTAAAGAATGAAATAGTTCACTGATATAATTTCGAAAAAACTTTATTACGTTTGATTTTTAATAATTATTTTCTATCAAATGGTTTTTGACCAAATTTGATTTTATTATATAAATAATAAGTACAAAAATAGACATTGCGGGTTCGTTTATAATAATAGTTCCCATATAAGGAAAAAAGTATGCACGATCTCCCCCGAAAGGTTTAGCAGATCGCCACGCTCCTCCGTCCACAAACCAAAAATCAAATATCAGACTTCAAAGCCACACTCGTCAGGCTAATCGGAAGATTCCCTGGAAATTTCATTAAAATCACTGGATCCGTTTATATATATATATAGATGCCATTCGTGGTACAACACTAAAATTGGATTTTGCCATGGTCCTCCGCCCACAAACCAAACACAAGATATGAGACTTCACAGTGTCACCCGTCTATTCTGAAGATTCCCTGAAAATTTAATTAAAATCGGTCCAGCCATTTTGGAGTCTATACGGAACATACATACATATTTCCATACATTTTTATACCCTGCAGGAAGCCTGGGGTCAAGTGTCCCCAAGTCACCAATTTTGTCTACTATTTTGTTGACATTGTCAACTAAACATCTACACTATTTTTTTACTTTGCTTTATCTGTCAAAAAAATTTTCCATAGAGAAGTTGGGAGTTCTGCTTCTTCTTGATTTCTATAGTTTTGTTTGGATGAAAAACTAAAGTTTTAGAAAAAATGAATATAAAAGGTAAATAAAAATATATTTTACTAGCAGTATACCTGCTACGTTGTTAGCGTAATTATTATATTAATTATTTAAGCCATAATAATATTTAAAAACAATAAGAAATATAGTATGAGTGACAATACGATGGAAACTTTTAACAAAATATATTTTTGACGACTTGGATGGATCTTTTATTAGTTTAAACATTTGTACGTTTTATTTATTTAACAAAGAAGAAATATTAATATTACTTCAGAAAAAATTAACAAAACTTAAAAGTATTAATTTTTATGCTGTTGACAAAACAATGGAAACCTTTACTGTACATTAACACTGTGGAATAAAATGACGATCATGATCTTGGGGGGTGGATGATTTCTATACGATTGTATTAATTTATTTTAGTAAAACTCCCGAAGTGTTTAAACGTTTTGGCTCCATTTAAATATATCATTTTTGGTCAACACTATTCGCAAGATTAATGCTAGCCAGACGATTTTATGGATTTATTCATAGAATATTTCTCACAAATATTCTTTTGTCTGCGGCCATCACTAAAATCATTTATTATTCTAGATTTTAACTCTTCATTAAACTTTATTCTTGCCATTATTCTATAATAATTGAAAGAAAATATCAGAATTTATAAATATTTAAATAACGGTTAAAATTTTTAAATTTTTTTTCACTGGTTCTTCTATTTTTTATTATTTTAATCAACTCTGGTAAAGAAATTTAAAAGTTTTCACTGTTTTGGCATCACTTAAAAAACATATTTATTTTCGTTTATCTATTTTTTTAGTTGTATTTTTTGTAACAAATGTGTTGTCTTCCAATATAGAATACACCCAATAGTAATTTCGTAAAAGAAATACATAATTTTATCACTAAGCGTAATTTTGAATTTTGTAAAAATTTCCAATGTATTGCGACCTACTCTATTTAAGTGCCACTTTTTGATTCATTATAGGTATGAAAATTATTCAAAAATAATATTATTTGTCGATGGCTTAGTTTGGAAAGAAGTAACTCAAGCCATAGGACAAACGCTTTTGCAATTAGTGAAAATGGGTGCATGTTTAGACTTTATCCCCATTCAAATGACCCTTATGATATCGACTTAACTTGCCATAATATCCAAATTACCCAATTCTCTAAACGCATGGTATAGGGTATTGGTCTAGACCAACTATCATTTTCTTTCTTGTTTTCTTAAGAAGATATACTTTCAAAGGAAAATTTACCAGTTGAGAAGTATCAGTTTTCGCATTTTTTGATCGTTTCTACCCCCCCCCCCCCCCCCCCCAAGGGATCGAATTAAAACAAAGTTTATTCTTCTCCGATGTATGTGTCTCTGGTGGAATCTATATATCAAATTTCATATTCACAAATTGCTTTGTAAAGAGGATACAAAAGGTACACTTTTACACTTCCGTTTTTGCCCACCCCCTTTAACATCCGAATTTTCAAAAGCTTTCGTCTCATTTGATATTTCTATCTTTTGTGGAATCCACAAACTATATTTTATATATATTTTTTTTTTGTTTGTTTAGAAGATACCAGATATATAATTTTTACCTCTCTGGCCGCTTTTCTTCCCACACACGTTAGAATTACCGATAAATTCATCCTTGACTGATGCCCACGTATTCAGTGGAGTTTGTTTACCAAAATTCATAAATATAGACTAATATGTTAAGAATTTCCAAAAGTTTCCCTTTCATCGGGTGTTTCTATCTCCAGCGGAATTCACGAACCTCATTCTGTATTCGATTGTTTAGAAGATACCAAATGTACACTTATTAGAATTACCAATTAATTCATCCCTGACTGATACCCATGTATTCGGTGGAGTCTGTATGACAAAATTCATGTATACAGATTAACATATTAAGAAGATACAAAAAGGTACCATTTCCTCTTTTTTCACCGTTTTTACCCCCTCCCCCCCCCCCTAAAATCCGAATTCCAAAAGTTTTCATCGCATCTGAAGTCTCTAGTGGAATCCACATACTGTATTTCATATTCCTAGATTCATTTGTTTGGAAGATACTAAATGTAAATTTGTTTCCCATTTATTTTCCCCTTTTTAGCTCCTTAAAATGCTAATTTCTAAGAATCCTTATTTCGGTTCGAATCTGCATCCCAAAAGGACCCCACATTCCTAATGTCATATTCCTGGGACCATTTTTAAAAATATTCCTTTTTGGGACGCTTTTACCCCTTTTTACCCCCTTAAAGTGCGAATTTCTAAAAATTTATATTTTGGTTTGAGAGTATGTCTTGAATGGAACCTACATTCCAAATTCAATATTCCTGGGACCATGTTTAAAAATGTCCCTTTTTGGACCGTTTTACCCAATTTTACCCCCTAAAAATGCGAATTTACAAAAATCCTTATTTTGGTTCGAATCTGCGTCCCAAAAGGAACCTACATTTTAAATGTCATACTCCTAGGACCTTTTTTAAAGATTTATTAAAAATGCTATTTTTTCGGCCGTTTTTACCCTTTTTTACCCCCTAAAAATTCGAATTTCCAAAAATGCCATCTTAGTGGATCTACACTCTGTAAAAGGAACTTACTCGCCAAATTTCAAGTTTCGAGGTTCAGCGGTTTGGGCTGGGCGATGATGAATGAGTCAGTCAGTCAGCCAGTCAGTCAGTCAGTCAGTCACTCACGCAACTATTTTATATATATAGATAGATAATAAATCAAAGAAAAAAACATTATAAGTAAACGAAGTTATAAAAGAAAAGTGAAAGAACAATCAAAATTGTACAAGAATCTCTGATTCCATTGTTTACACATGGTCCATGAGAACTACTATTCACTAATAAATCTCTGGTTCCAATGTCTATATATGGTCCCATGAGAACTACCTAGTCCCTACCTAATCAATAGTACCAATATCACTAGTGATTTGCAATGACACGTATATGTTAAATGTGTAAGAAAATTATATTGTCAGGGGTATAGTTGGTCAGTAGTAGTGGTGACAAAGTCAATAGTGAATCAGTACTGTTTCACTATTGACATTTCCTGCATGGCATATACAGATTTAAATATTTTCACACCCTATACCACTCAGTGGTATAATGAGTTTGTGCTGATATTTGTAACTGCCTAAAATATCTGACCTAGACCATTCTTTTATCATACCGAATGAATCACAATAACTTTATGGGCCGATTTAATGACGTAAATACATCTGTCTGTCTGTCTGTCTTGTTTTTATGTGGTCTAACGATATCTTCCCCTTACCAATCTGGTACCGTCTTCGCATTTCATCAGGACGGATGGTTGCCTAACAATTTTGTTACAAGCTTTGTATAAATCTTAGTCATCCATCCTACAAGTAGTGTTCTGTGACATCTGTACTTCATGATGCGATAAATATATGTGCCATAACACTTCTAAGTTACCTTCGACTTCCACGATGTTTACGGGTATTAATACAACTCCAAACTTGTTATTTTAAATTAAATCTCAGACCATGCCATTAAAAGGAATACTCGTATGTTATGCATGCCTGCTTCTTTAATTTTAAAGTAGCCATTTAGGCAACCATGTCCTATCATTAGCTATATCGTATAATCGTTCATATTACTGTTTCTTTTCTCAATCTATTTGGTAATGTTTGTATTAGCCTATGGGTCCATCTTCCCTTATCGTCTCTTTCCCAGCGTTCTAGCCATTGTCTCAATAATATTTGCTGTGCTTTTCTTCTAGCATAATTACGCACTGTAGTACCTCCTGGAACCATATGTAACTTGTGCCAGATTTCAACTTTTTATTAAATATTAGATCTACCAGCTAGTAAAAGGCGGCACTGTAGAAACCGTGCGATATGCTGATATAACACTAAAAGCACTTATTCCTTGAGGCCTTAAAAGTTGCTCAGTTGTATGTTTTCATTTTGTTGCTATTCTGAAGTTTGAACTTCTATAGGTACTAATATACATGCAATTTTTAGAGCCTTATCACAGATTAGGTCCACGTGCTCTTTAAATTTTAGTTTGTCATCCAGTTTTAGGTATCGTACACTACAGCCGAAATTGACGCTACTATTTCTTATTTTCAATTTGACATATCAAACACTCTGCGATCAGTTACCACTATTGCTTCTGTTTTATCAACAGCTAATATATCATACCGGCTGAGACTGTCGTTCGCCACGATTTGTATCATCTCCGCTAGAGGGAGTGGCACGACCAAAGCAATATCCTCAGCATAGCCGATTATTTCAGCTTTTCTACTGTTTTGGCTGCCTTACGTATTAGTTTCCTTGCACCTGTCTTCTTCATAATTATTTTATACGAATTTTCCCATGGATCTGAGTCATTCTCGTTTCAAAGTTCAATAAATTTTTTTTACGTTTGCTATGTTTTCTCGTCTCTCTATATTGTTCTGCGAGTAAAGTATCAGAGTGATTTCTTGTCGAAGTTTAGCATCTGTGGAAACAGCTTAACAAAAAAGTCAGACACAGGCCATCTCAAGCAAGGCAAACTTAAAGAAGGCTCTAAGGAAAGAATGCGTTGCTTAAGGCAGAAGGAAAATCAACCAAATATTAAATATATATTAACTTCAAGCCACTTCCCATCGAATTGGAAAATAGCTAAAATCATTCCAATACCCAAAGCTGGTTCCGATTATAGACCAATAGCTATTCTTCCCTTTCTCTCTAAAGTATTCGAGCGTATTATGCACAAACAAATGACTAGTTCCTTGGATGACAATAACTTGCTAACAGATCGACAATCTGGGTTCAGGAGGAAACACAGCTGCCTAACAGCCTTAGTTGATGTTACAGAGGAGATTAGTTAGAAACTTGATGATGGCAAGACTACATTTTTAATACTTTTAGATCATTCAAAAGCGTTTGATACCGTGGATCATAACATTCTTTGTTACAAACTTAAAAACTTTTTTAATTTTTCTTCGACCGCTACTCAGTTATTGTCAACATACTTACGTGGCAGATATCAGTATGTTGAAACTAGAATCCAAAATTCAATGACACTGCCTGTAGCAAGGGGCGTACCTCAGGGGTCCATTGTTGGGCCACTATTATTCTCATTGTACTCAAATGACCTCCCAGACATTTTAACAAATTGTAATGTAAGAATGTATGCGGATGACGTTCAGCTTTATACCAGCTGTAGTAATGCCCTAATCGACCAGTGTATTATCTCTATTAATCAGCAACTCCATCGTATTTATGCATGGGCAACGGCAAATGGATTAGAGATAAATCCGAAAAAATCAAAATGCATTGTAATTCAAAAGCGACTTTCCAAACTAAATATTACACCTAATATAATTATAAATAATCAGAAAATTGAAATCGTTAAATCTGCTAAGAATCTAGGTATTTTTTTTAATGACACTCTTACGTGGTCGAACCATATTAACTATGCCTGTGGTCGTACCTTCTCTATGACTAGAACTCTGTGGCAAACCCAGCATTGTACACCTATGAAAATAAGAATCCTACTTGCCAAAACTTATCTGATGCCTGTTTTACTGTATGGTTGTGAGCTATTTGCGAAATGTGATACAATTAGTAAAAGGAAATTGAACGTTGCATTTAACAACATAATCAGATATGTGTATGGACTTAATAGACGTTCTAGTGTATCTTTGTTTTCATCGCAGCTATATGGCGTTTCTTTAGATAATCTTTTAAATATAAGAGTTTTAGTTCTTTTACATAAAATAGTGTATAGCCACAAACCGGATCATCTGTACGACAAACTTTATATTTCAGATATAAGCAGGGGAAAAAGAATTAGATCAATTAGATATAAAAGTTTAATATCGGAGTGGCATTTCTACATATTCGCAGTATCTCTCTGGAATTCTATACCCCATAGCTCTCAACTTTTAAGTAACGCACGAAAATTTAAAGAAAATATATTTAAACTGTTTTCGGCATAACAATTTAAAACATTAAATATTATTTGATATTATAATACATTTGATTAAATTAAATTTCAAATATTTCAACTTTATTCTTTAATTTTAATCTTATTGTTCTTTGCATTTTATATAAAGAAAATTTGTAATTAGTTATTAATTTATTAACGATTTTATAATTTTAAATTCAATCAGTTCCATACTGCAAAATAAGACTTTTAATCTTGTGTATGGAGCAGTTCCAATAAATAAATAAATAAAAAATATAATAAAGTTTACTTTTCTGTTGCCTTTTGTTTGTTGTTTACATTTTTTGACGTATGAAATTTGGTAATTTTCTAAATAAACTGAATTTATTTATGTTTTGTATTACTTTTGTTTAAGGGGGGGTAAGGTTTTAAAACATTATTTTTACTGAATGTTCAACATGTCTAGAGCGTTGTGTCAAAATTTCAATAAAATTGGAGCAAAGCTAACGAGGATACAGCGCACAGTGCTTTGTCCCATAGACAAAAATCCAAAAAAAAAATTTTTTTCCAATTATGATGAGATATATCTTATTCTCAGTAAAAATTGATAGAATAATTTTTGTTAGACTAGATTTGTTGCCACCAGAGGTTTCTAAAGTCAGAGAATTTTAAGCCAAAATTACGGATCAAAAAAAATGGTTTTTTGTTGGTTGAAGGAAATAATTGTTAAAAATTGTTTTTTTTTTAAACCGCTTTGAAGTTTTGCTTTTTAATTGCTGTAATATATTTGTAATTAGATAAAAAAAAACATGTTTTTAAATATATAATTTCGAAAAAATTTTTTTTATTTAGCTTCAAAAAACTTTTTATTTTTGGTAGAAATTCAAAAATTCGATGGAGTATAAAAAATACATATAAAAGTTACCATTTTTTTCTCTGGTTTTTGTAAGTTTATACCATTTTGTAATAGACCATTAAAAAATTAGTGCCTATTTTTGCCACAAATTTAAAAAAAAAGGTTTTTAAAAATGTCTAAATTGATGATTTTACTTGAATTTAATCAATTTAAAAGAGTTTAATAAATTAAATTAAAAAAAAATTCTGAAAAATAAAATAAGATGATATTAGTGTAATGTACTAATCCTTTACAAGAGGGTGCTAGTATCTAGCTTTTATGTTCTACGACAAGCAATCAACGAATTACATCCAAATTATTTGCCATCTATCTCTGTATGCGTTGAGAACCGGAAAGCAAAAATTAATACCACCTGTTATAGCAAATGAAATTTCAGCAGAAGTAGACTTAAAAACTATATTGCGTAGAACCGCAGAAAGTGTTTTAAAAATTTGTGAAGTACAAGAAAAAACAAGCAACTTGTCGTTACTCGTAATTTGCAAATGGGGTATGGATGGAAGCTCCGGTCACCGTTATAAACAAATATTTGAAAATGAAAACCAAACGGATTATGTTTTTCATAGCATCTGTGCCACTCAAGTAATTTATAATGCGTTTTTTATATAATAAATATATATAGAAATAAAATTTTTTACTTGTATGATTTAGGATGGTAAATCAAACGAAGAAGTGTGGGTTAATAAAACACCATCTTCTACGTTACATTGTAGGCCTATTAAATTTGTTTTAGAAAAAGAGCATCCAGACTTAATAATGAACGTTTTTAATGAAATGGATGAGAATACGAGTATTAAAAATTTAGAGTGTGTTATTTTTGAAGTAAACGGTTGAATAGTACAAGTTTCGTATGATATGCATTGTACAATGATAGATGGTGCAGTAACAAATATTTTAAGCAATACAAATGCAACAAGCAGGTACATTATTTGCAATGCAAGACCGACGGAGATGAACAAAATAAACATATTGAGAACTGCAAATGTAGACAATTACAAATATAGACTTTCAACTCTTCATTGTTGGATTCAATTTTTCGAATGTTTGCTTCATATTTCTTATCGGCTTCCCTTCAAAATTTGGCGGGTATGTAAAGAAAAAAAAATTAGTTTTCAGTAAATAAAGCAAGAATTCAAAATGAGTTTAAAAAAAGAACAGGATTAATAATCGACCAAGTTAAGTCTGGATACGGCAATGCGAACGACGGATATACTGCTCGTCGATTTTTTTCAAGAGTGAAGAAGCGGAAAAAATAACTGGAATTGATAAAGAACAAATTGATAATTTTGCCATTATATTGAGGGTGTTATCTTATAGATCTTCAATTAATAGAAAAACCTTCAAGGAAATACTAATGATAACTAGAAATATGTACGTTATACATTATGGGTGGCATTATATGCCTAGCACTGTCCATAAAATTTTAGTTCATGGATGTGATGTTATTGAGTTTTTCAATTTTCCAATAGGTATTTATATATGTATGTCTATCGATAAAAACTTATGAATTTAAATATAATTATCTTCTTCATTCCAGGGTTTTTATCTGAAGAAGCATTGGAAGCTAGCCATAGAATTATAAGAAATGCACGATTTTCTCACACGAGGAAAACATCGCGAGAGGACACAAATAAAGATTTAATAACCCATTTGTTGTTGTCTTCCGATCAAGTGTTAACATCAGTGAAGAACATAAAGATTAAATATAAATTGGTAGATGAAGAAATTGAAAAATACATATATACTAAGAGCAAATGTCGATAGAGAAGATGAACAAATAGAAGAAAATGAAATAAGTTCTTTATTAAGTGAAAATTGGTTTTGGGAAGGATCAAGTAGCGATGATGCTTAGTTATAACTTATAAGTATTAATTTTTTGTTATTTAATGTTTAACTAATTGTTTTCTTCTGTTATAAGTTTATATAATTGTCTAATAAATTATTAAAAAATTATAAAAAGCATTTTGCCAAAGCAAAAGAAAAAAAAATTAATTTAAAAATTTTTATAATTCGAGATTTTTGTTCAAAGTTTACTAACATACAAGGGTTTAATACAACAGTGAATGTAAAAATAGAACGAGATATGTTCTTAATTATTGTATATAAAAAAAAGAAAGTGGTGAATTTGTCACTCCATTAATTCTTGCAAAGTTATTTTACACTCATTTTTAAAAAATATAAATTTTTATATATCCTACATTTTCAGTTCGATATTAATTTAATTTGGTAAAAATATGTGTTTAGTATTTTTACTGTTTCTGTGCGTTATAGCGTATTTCAAATAAAGGATATATGGTAGGACCTAGAGTCCTTGTCTCAATTACAATGAAGATTGACACACCATAACAAGGCTTATATGTATCAAATATACAGATTTTCATAATTTTTCGTTCATTAATGTAGCCAAAGTAACAATTTATAATTTTAAATAATATGGGAGGTGGGCGCGTCCTTGGTCCGATTTTTCCAGATTTTCAGATTTTTTCAGATTTTTCTTGATTAAAGCATTTTATGTTAGTGTACCAAATTTCGAAAATCTATGACAATTTTTTCCATTTTTGTCCCATCGGTTTATGGGGACAAAGCACTGTGCAGCATTTCAAACGACCGACCTCATACGGTATATCGTATATAAATCAGTTTTTAAGAAACTTTAAATCGATTTTCTCGCAAATAAATGTTGGAAGCCCGTGAACATCATAACTCAAAATCTACTTGTACGATTCTTTTGAAAATTTACACACTATTTTTGCATATAAATCACCAGGTAACCACGAATTGCTTTTTTTATCTTCCATTTTTCCCCCATTTTTTAACAACAAATTCGCGGAAATTTTATACAAAAATCGTGTTTTTCACTTCAAAATGCTGCCAAATTTAAAAAAAAAAAAAATTAAAAAATCTTCGTGATTACCTCGGGAAACATGTCACCTTTTAAACGCATTTTGATTATTTTATTTCACATGAGCCGGTAACGAGTTATTATGATGTTCACCGCAAAACAACAACGCCTCCGGAGACTCGCTGTCACGGACTTATTTATTAAAATTTTTAATTGAAAATTTTTCCAAGATTCTTCAAATGTAATGCTATATATAACGTGTATATAAAATAAGTGATCCAGCATTATTCCTGTCTTCAAAAAAAAAATATGAAAATACGCCTTTTTTTCGCTTTTAAAACATTACCCCCACCCTTAATGTTCATATTGACTCCGCTATAATTTAATAATACTTGAAAATGATCAGGCAGCAAATCGAAACACAGGAATTAACAATCAAATCGTTAAAAAGTATGGTATGTTTTAAACTGCAAAGAAAAAGTTAATACTACTAAATATGGAGAATGTGCTTCGAAAATTGCATTACTATTGACGGAAATGCATCTACTAAAAAAATTGAATCCGACAGTCCATAAAATATTGGCGCATTACAAAGATATAATTGAATATCAGTCTTTGCCAATTATAGAGCTTACTGCAGAAGCCCAAGAGTCCCTTTACAAATTTTATAAAAAAAATACAGAAGCTCGAACATGTTCAAAGCATCAAGAGTCAGGCAAAGTGAGGACCTCTTGAACATGTTGGCAGCATCTTCCGATCCACTTACTTCATCTCTGCTGCATGGGAAGTCACAAAAGGAGTTAGAGTCCAATAATTATAGTTCAGAAATGATTAGTCTATTAAATATACCTTCTGTTATGAATTGTGATAATTATTTTGAAGCTATTTGAAAACATAAATTAGAAAAATTTTAATTTTTTTTTATTTATGGAAAATAATTTTAAAACAGACACACCTTGAAAAAGGAACACAAAAAATATGAAATGGTTAAAAATCATGTTTTTTAATTAACATAAACATTACTTTTTTTGCTCGATGCACATGATATAGGATTTGAGATTCGTCCTAGCTCCACTATAATTTGCGCACTTGTTATTAATTTCAATTAATCCATTCGAAACACAATTAATAAAATTCAACTATTAGTTTTTAGATTTTTAACCTACTTCAACTTTTACAAAAATATACTGAGCCGCTGTAGAATCACTTGATTTTCTGTTTTTATGGGATTTTTCTGGAACAATTAGGAATGTTCCCGAAATGGACAACAAAATTTCTAATATTGATATTTTGCAAAAAAAAAAAAATGAATTAAAAGGAAGACCGTCTTCCTAAAAACTTGTATCAAAAGTCTAAAGTATATACTTTACTTATATACCGACGACATGACTTATGAAATTATTTATCTTAATTTCAGTGTGGAAATTTTTAAGTTCCACAGCGAGTTAAAAAAAAATATGGCATATAATGAACATAAAAACAATGAAAATGTAGTTCTATTTGATAATAGTTTTAAAAAAATTATGAAAAAATTTACTAATAAGAAAATTATACAAGAAAAAAGCCGATCCTGAGCATGGTTGGTAAAGTCTCTTGTATTTTGCAAAAACATATACAAACAAAATTTGAGATGAATCAGTGCAATATTTTTGTTTTTTTTTTATAGATTTAAGTGAAGATCGGGAAGCAGCTCTATATGGGGGCTATGACTAAGAGTTGTCTCATAGGGATAGTTTTTGGACTACTCATTAATGGATGTAATAAATACAAACAAACCCAATTTGACTAAGATCTATACGACAATTTGGATCTTATGGCAATTTATGTCGATTTCATAGGGGTCATTTGTATGGGGGCTAGGTCTGAACAATAGCGTTCATCCCATGGCCGACGATAGCTTATATACCAAAGTTCGTCAAAATATATTCATACTTGCGACCTGCAGTTTGATTACAAGGTTAACATGGACCGACGGACGGACGGACATCGTTAAATCGACTCAGAAAGTGATTCTGATTCGATCGGTATAATAAAATGTGGTTCTAGGTCAAATATTTTTGGTAGTTACAAACAGCAGCACAAAGTCATTATACCCAAACCACCATAGTGGTATAGGGTATAAAAACAGAAATCAGGCATGGACCGATTATAAAACGGCAAGAAATATATATAAAGTAAAAATCGAAAATGAGAAAAAATAAATACATAAATAGCACTATGCGACAGCTAAAATCGGGATGGGATGAAACCACCGGGGTAATATATATCGGTCAAAAAAAAGTTATACGCGTCCCGGTGTTTCGCTGGGTCTCGTCTAGGAATCGAGATATATCGATTTGAAATTAGTAAGTATCGTATAGGGGAATTTGTCACGTTTTGGGCTCTTTTGTTTGACGTAACTCGAGAACTACTAGTCCGATTGTCCGAAGTGTGATATGCGCAGACGATGAATTTCTTTTCATGATACCTACTCCGTGCACAGACAATTAAAGGGAAAAAAGGAAAGTGCACTTCTTTATTGATGTGGGGTTTTCCGTTCCCTACCTGTAAGGGATTATTTTTTTTACAGAAATTCCACCCACATTTATGAGTGTTCATTATATGGAAAGTTATAAAAAATTTGAAACGAATTCGGATGACATACCAATACCACCGCTTCCAAGTCCTGACAGAGAAACTTATTTTTCTATTGCAACAACGGATCAATCGGATTCCACGTATGAACCAATACCAGAAGCCGGCCCATCGAACAAAATAATTCCCATATCACAAGCAAGAATGGACAAGATTATTGCAGAATTAAACTTGTCTCAGCGTGAAGCAGAAAAACTTGCCCTGCTTTTGAAAGAAGGCAAAAATTTGGAGCCTAATGTCAAAGTCACCGGACATCGAAGACGACAATTGTCATTCCAACGGTACTTCACACTCAACGAAGGGAACACATTTGTTTACTGCCACGATATAAAGGGACTGATGGAGACGATGGCCATTAATTACGTCGCAGGTAATTGGCGCATGTTCATCGATTCTACGAAATCAAGCCTGAAAGTCGTTTTGCTCCATAAATATGATAAAAAACCAAGCACTCCAATTGGCTACAGCACAGATATGAGTGAAACATACGATTCAATGAAAATAATTTTGGATAAAGTTTGCTACACTGATCACATGTGGCGGATCTGAAAGTTGTGGCGATGCTAAGAGGTCTCCAAGGAGGCTATACGAAAAACATGTGTTTCTTGTGTCTGTGGGATACCCGATTTAAAGGAAACCAATACGAAACGCATGACTGGCTTGCTCGAGATCCAACAGAGAAAGGATACAACTGCATAAATGATCCACTCGTGCCAGTGGAGAACGTCTTCATGTCTCCTCTCCATGTCAAACTGGGAATCGTAAAAAAATTAATAAAGGCCATTGTGAAGAAACCGAAAATTCTTGATTTTTTTCTCCCACGAATCAGCGAAGGAAGGTGTTCTGAATGGGCCCGATATATGGAAGCTCATGAAATCAAAAGAATTTAAAGACGCTTTAGTCAGTAATGATTACCTTGCGTGGAGGGCATTGAAGAACGTCATACGATTCTTTTTGGGAAGTAAGCGAGCACACAATTACCGCGCTCTTGTGACCAAGATGTTGGAATACTTCCAAAAAATTGGACTGAACTTGTCACTCAAAATTCACTTCTTGACTCAGAGTCGGATGAGCATGGCGAGCGCTTCCATCAAGTGGCCATGCTCATGGAAACGCGACATAAAGGCGTAAGGCTCAACTCGCTGGTGGCTGAAATTTGTTGTTGGTCGCAAAAGACGCACGATCTCGACAATGAAGATGGAGAAGAAGAATATACAATGGAAGTTTCTTCCGAGGGTAAGTTACAAGATTGAAGTTATCTGACTGATTAAAAACAATTGATTTTTTTCCAGATTAAGACAGATCCTCATCCGATACAGACTCTGAACAAGTAGGCGAACCACCACGCAAGAAAGTAAAGGGAGCAAACAAAGGAAAATAAGTTTATGCGTTCATCGATTTTTTAAACTCTTTCTTTTAACTCTTACTCTCTGTCTGTCTGTCGTGAGTGAACCCCATTCCCCCTTATACAATTGATCTGAAACTTGGTCCATAGTCTTGTCGTGACTAAAGATTAATTTTGGGGTAGGACCTAAATGGGGAAATGATCTAAATGTCATTTCCCCTCATCCGATCGATCTCAAACTTGGTCCATACCCTTGCTGTAAAAAAAAAGTTTAACTTTGACTTAGTCACGTGCAGTCACGCATGGTCACGCACAGTCACGGAGAAGTTTAAGATTGATTTCCCCTCATCCTATCAATCTGAAACTTGGTCGATATACTTGCTGTAAAGAAAGATTAACTTCGACATAGCCACGCACAGTCACGCATAATCACGCACAGTCACAGTCCCCTCATCCGATCGATCTGAAATTTTGACTTATTGTGACCAAAGATTAATTTTAAAATAGTCACGCAAAGTCACGCGCAGTCACGGAGAGATTCAGAACTCATATGCATAAGGAAAGGAAGAGTTTTAATAAAAAGTTTGTTTTTATGGGTTAGATTATTATGATCTATGTATCTATGTAATAACCTGATATTTCTAATTTTACGTGTTTATAATAAATAATATTTAATAAATATTATCCAAATTCATTGAAACATAAAATCAATATTCTTGAAAAAATAAGATACCTTTACTTAATTGTGAATAAAAGCGAAACGCGTTAATCGATTTTCATGACCTATGTCTCATTTTGTATAAAGATTCTGTGACTTTACGTGAAAGTAATAGGACTTGACACTTTTTTCATTTTTAATTTTTTAGGCAAAAAATATTTTTTTTCTTCATACATTTATTTATAACTGCGAAACTGTTGCTTATGTAGCGATATGTTATATGAACAGATTAATGGAATTGTAATTTTTAATTTTTCTAAAATTGCATCAGCAAAATCGGACTAGCGGTTCTCGAGTTATGTCAAATAAAATAGCCCAAAACGTGACAAATTCCCCTATACGGTGCTAACTATTCAAATCGATATATCTCGATTCCTAGACGTGATCCCCGGTAGTTTCATTCCATTCCGATCACTGACCCCTACCATTTGTCGCACAGTGTAACAAAATTAACAATGCGATCAAAAGCAAATATGGAGTTTAAAAAAACATAGCGAGATAAAAAAGTAGAATATAAAGAATATTCAAAGTATTTTTAATACTAATAAAAAAAATTCAATTACTTTTAAAGAGCAACTAATATATTAAATTGTCTCAAGAATCCGACTTTATTTTGTATAAAATCATCTTAAAAATTAACTTCTTGAAACTTATATGCTAATTTTCATTTAATGAAAACTCTACACATTGTAAGCAAGAATTCAAAATAGTTTTTTAAATTATACCAAATAATATAGATATTACTTTAAATATGGTTAGTCATTAATTTGATTCGGATAAATATAAAATAAGCAATCAATTCTTTTACATCCCTTAATGCAACACACAGTGAGATAAAATAGCAGGACCAGAAAAATAACTCTCCTCAAGTTATATATGAAGACATATTCATTGAAGTGTGTTCATTTGATTAAGGTACCAACAACGACAGCAACAACATTGTAAAGAGCGAACAGAAAAAAAACAACAAAGGTTCCAATATTTGTTTATGACCCTTACAGAACTTAAAATGATGTGGTATTAAAGTGTTTTGGTTCACTGGTTGCATGGATATTTAAAGGTGTTCAATGGTCAATAAAATAAGAGTAACTGAAAAATGTTAATGAATCAAGTAAAACAAAATAAAATACAAGAGAAAAAGTTGTAAGCAGTCAAGGCCGACTATATGATACCCTATAGAGTTTTGGAAAAGGGTATTAAAACCACCAATGGCGTTCTTAACGGACATAAAAACTAAGTATTCATCAAAATTAAGCGAGATTATAATGTATTTTTGCTACCGAATTTTTTTTGTCTGATGTGATTACTATATGGCGGATATGTCTAGAAATGTTCCATTTATATGATTCATTATACATCTTGACACTGACTAATATAGGCTGTAAACAGCTTCTGAAATCCAGAAAACACAATTGTTATTTGCATTACAAATAAAAATGATCTCGTCGCAACAGTGCCCTTGTTGACATATTTTAAGTAAAAAAAATACCAGTAATGCTAATACACAGAATACAGATTCACTGTGACTACCGTTTGCGCACAATAGAATTCACAATACAATCGAAAATACAGTTAATTACATTTTGGAATTTGGTGAGTTTCTTTTCTCTGTAAAATTTTATATGACACATTTATGGCCGCCAATTATTCATACCCTCAAACATTTCGCTGTTACGCCTCCAAACTATCGACAACAGTTAAGATTGTATGTCAATTTTAGTTTTAAATTTCATTTTATATCATTTTTAAAACCTTATACCCACTGTGATTTTTACGTTATAGTAGAACAAGTAGATGATGACGATATTAAAATTGCTGACATCACGTGACAATGTCAGTCACTCATTCACTTACTCACTCATTTACAAAGTTTTAATTTTTTTTTTGTTGTTTTCCTCCACTTTGATTTCATGCTTTATGTGAAAAAAAAAACAAATATCTGCATAGTTTGGTGCATTGAAATCTACCAGCAACAACACCGCTACTACGATATCTCCCACAACTTCACTTTCTGCACCGAATCGTCACCAAAGTCAACAACACTAAAAAAATCATACAACAAAACTCTGCCAGTAAAATGTTATTATTTCATTTTTTGTTCTAACAAAAAAAGTAACGCGACAAGTTCATAATTTCAAGTTGATCAACACACTCACACACAACCATTCAAAAGTATCGTGGAAATTTGCATCAAAAAAAAATTGTGTCTCGTCGTCGAAAATATTTTAAGTCATAATTTCATACGTTTATTTTCCCAATATTTTATACGTTTTTCTTTTCTGCTTTGTTCTTTACAAGAAATGATTTATGAATTCGATTTTCAATCATAGTAACGAGTATAACATCGGCTCTCATACTTTGAAATCAACAACCACATCCCCACAAATACTATTATCGTAAAGTACTCGGTTACATTTTTAAGATTATGTTTATAACCAACTCGTATACCCCTCTGTGTGTGCAAACCTTGTGTGCAAACGACAGGTTGTATGTAGAAATATATTTTAATGAAATTTTGCGAAAGAAAAGCTCTTGGCCGTACGGCGCACAGTGGACCATATTTTGAGAAGGCGGCCAAAAATTATTTTTTTTGTTACCGATTTTAAAGTTATGTTATTCATTTGAAAGTAAATACTAGTAAACCTCGGTAGCCAAAAAATTGCGACTCTATCTCAACAATATCACAGCGACCAGGGTCTTCGAAAATGGGCTTTCTCAGTATTTTGCTAAAATTAAAAATTTCTTTGTAAATTTTTATTTTTGAATGACTGTAACTTTTTTGATTTAAAAGATTTTGAAGTGAAATAAATTTTGTATAATTTTGTGGCTTCCATACTATTAATATTAAAAAATTTTTAAAAAAGGTCCAAATTTTCCGAAAATCTACTACTTAATAGAGCATAACTCCTGCCAGTCAAAAGCAGTCAGAAAAAATCTTGCACTCTTCTATAGTCCGAACCCTCCCCTATACTCCTATACCCCATTATTTACCCGCCATTTTTCGCCCGTGTACACCAGAACAATTTTTCTGACCCAAGGTTAGATATTTTCTGCAAAAATTATGAATACAAAAGTTGTCCACGATGTGGTTAGGATATATTAAGTTTGAGGTGTGTTTGTAACTGCCAAAAATATTGGACCTTTATCCATCTTTTATTATATGGATCGACTCAAAAACACTTTCTGAGTCGATTAAACGATGTCCGTCCGTCCGTCTGAATGTTATGAATACAAAAGTTGGTCGTACCGGTGCATCGCGGTGTATTTTTTTGCATGTCGGCAGAGTTGTCAGGAGTTGTTATAGACTTATGAAAAAGGGTTGAGATATAATGCGCTTAATTGTTATAGGTACATTTACATAGGTATCTTTCAAAAACATTAATAGTCTGAATTAGAGTTATATAGTTTAAATACCTGACAAAATGGGAAACAATTTAAATAACAGGTAAATGGTAAAAAAAAAAACAATTGCGACATAGCCCTTTAAGATATGAGCAGGTATGCTTCACCTTTTAAAATGGGTTAGGGTGTGGGTTTTTTATGCTTCTAAAAGTGGTAATAAAAGATACAAATTTGTAAATGGTAAAAAAAAAAACTATTGCGACATAGCCCTTTAAGATATGAGCAGGTATGCTTCATCTTTTAAAAGGGTAGAGTGTGGGTTTTTATGCTTCTAAAAGTGGTAATAAAAGATAAAAATTTGTAAATGAAAAAAAAAACTATTGTGACATAGCACTTTAAGATATGAGCAGGTATGCTTCACCTTTTAAAATGGGTTAGGGTGTGGGTTTTTTTTGCTTCTAAAAGTGGTAATAAAAGATAAAAATTTGTAAATGAAAAAAAAAACTATTGCGACATAGCTCTTTAAGATATGAGCAGGTATGATTAACCTTTTAAAAGGTGTTAGGGTGTGGGTTTTTATGCTCCTAAAACTGGTAATAAAAGATAAAAATTTGTAAATGGTAAAAAAAAAAAACTATTGCGACATAGCCCTTTAAGATATGAGCAGGTATGCTTCACCTTTTAAAAGGGGTAGAGTGTGGGTTTTTATGCTTCTAAAAGTGGTAATAAAAGATAAAAATTTGTAAATGGTAAAAAAAAAAAACTATTGCGAAATAGCCCTTTAAGATATGAGCAGGTATGCTTCACCTTTTAAAAGGGGTTAATGTGTGGGTTTTTTATGCTTCTAAAAGCGGTAATAAAAGATAAAATTTTTTATTTTACATAATTGCAAGAAAGAGTATTTATAATAATGTTTCCGCAATTATTATTGATTACAATTTGTGCAATGGCTAAGTACAGTTACAGAGATCTGGCAGATATTTATTTTCAACGAAATGCACAAAGGAAAAATTACTAATTTTGCATCGAATTTGAAAAGACGGTACATTGAATGCTCTCTTAGCAAGGCAAAGATGTACAAACGTTACCAAGACTGGTTAATAAAGGAACTTATTTTTGAGAGTGCATATACAACTGCCAACGAAAGTGGAAAAAAGGGTCGACCAGCAAAACCAATTGACGGATGTAGTGAAAGATCTCGAAGGCGCAAGCTGGAGAATATCAATGAAGAAATTTCTCAAAGAATTATTAAGGATTCATTTTTGCACCAAATACAACCAACCCAAAATAAAAAAAAATAAAATTGAAATAATTGAAAAAATAGTAGAAGCGAGCCCAAGGCGCACAAAGAGGATTTTGAAAAGCATTCCTACACCAATTGAAGATAAGAAATTTACGCCGGAAGAAGCGTTCGCCCTATTTTTGGATTTGAAATTGACCAAAAATCAATATAAGGAATTGCGGAAGCGAACCAATGAAAAGAATTGTGGGATTTTTCCAGAGTATCGAGATTTAGTTTCTATCAAAAAAGAATGCTTACCTTCACAACCTGCTATTAGTGTCACTTCAACATCAGCAGAAATAAAATTGCAAGATCTCCTTGAACATACTGCAAAACGATTGTTAAATACGCTTGATACTGATCATTTAAAAAAAATTGGTAATGGCGGCATTACTTTAATTTCTAAATGGGGATGTGATGGATCCTCTGGTCAGAAGCAATACAAGCAATTTAATGTCGAAAATTCATCAGATGCTAATTTATTTATGGTATCTTTCGCTCCATTGCGCTTAACAAAAAGGCATAGCGTCTTAGAGCCGTCAACTAGTAGAGCAACAGAAATTGATATATGGAAAAATGAAATTCCTTCTTCAACAAAGTATTGCAGACCAATAAAATTTGCATTCAAAAAGGAAACCAAAGATGTCATAACTGAAGAAGTTCAAAAAATAAAAGATCAAATTAAGGAACTTCAACCAGTAATATTTAAATTTGATGACCAAGACATTAAGGTACATTTTAAAATGTGTCTCACAAAGATTGATGGAAAAGTCGCACAAGCTTTAACTGGAACAAAGTCAACGTAAAGCTGCATTATATGCCAAAAGACATCAAGTCAATTAAGCCAACCCCCACCAGAAGACGATAGTTTTTAGGAAGCCTACGAATTTGGAATGTCCCCTCTTCATGCTAGAATACGTTTCATGGAGCATATTCATAAATTAGGTTATGATTTGGAATTTGGTCCGTTAGGCGGAATTTGGTCCGATCCGGAAACTCCAGCATCTATCACAGGTGTAGATCATGAATTAATAAGACGATTCAAAATCATATTACAAGTTCTAGCATGCAGCAGAAAGATAAATGCAAAAAAATTTGGAGAGTACGCCAATAAAACAGCTATACTTTATAATGAAAAATACTCTTGGAGATATATGCCATCCACAGTTCATAAAATTTTGTACCATGGGGCACAAATAATTCAAAACAATATGCAACGAATAGGAGATCTATCTGAAGAAGCGCAAGAAAAAAGGAACAAGGACTACAGATTCTTTTGTGAGCACAACACAAGGAAAATGTCCAGATGTTGTACTAAAGAAGACCTTATCACTATTTTGTTGTGGACTTCAGATCCATATATGTCCAACATTCGTCAAAAATGGAAAACTACCTCTATTGAATTAGACGAAGAAGCTAAACAACTTCTAGAAGATGAAAATCAAGGCTATTTAGAAGAAATTTTTACTAAAATTGGTTGATTTAAAGTACTTTTTCATTACACTAACAATAAGTTACACTTTTTTTTATATAGTTAAAAAACTTTTTGATTTAAAAATTTATATATTTTGTAAATTTACAATAAAAAATGTTATATTTCATAAATTTACCATAAAAATTGATATAGAAATATTTAAAAAGACAATAAAAAAAAATTTAACTAAAGCAAAAACATACGAGTTTTTCATTGAAACTTCTCTATCTTGAACCAATATAAGGTAACTTTTACGTTCGCTGCTTAATAAATTATATTTTAACTCGGGATCTTTCAAAAAAAAACAACCTTTGGCCCTTGTGCACATTAGGAATAAAAAGTTTACGGGGGCGAATGTTTGGCATTTTCTGAAAAAATTAACTTAAAAAATTGTTAAAAAGTATTAGTTGTAAAATTAACTGAAAAAATAAGACATTATATTAAAAAAACCTTTTTTTTACCTTTTAACACTTCACTTTTGTACTAAAATTCAACTACAAATGAAAATGTAT
This sequence comes from Cordilura impudica, assembly GCA_963682025.1. Taxonomy (NCBI): domain Eukaryota; kingdom Metazoa; phylum Arthropoda; class Insecta; order Diptera; family Scathophagidae; genus Cordilura; species Cordilura impudica. The sequence continues at coordinate 263,349,378 of OY821517.1, read as the reverse complement.
TTAACTTTCCGTAACTAACGGTCGAGAATTACGTTTAATAGCAAAACTTAAAGGCTAAAGTCTCACCTACCAAACAAAAAAAACCGCATATCAAAATTGCAATCCAATCAAAAGTTATAGATTTTTGACCGCCTTCTCGTGAAATGGTCCACTGTGCGCCGCGGTCAAAAATCAATAACTTTTAATTGGATTGGAATTTTGATATGTGTTTTTTTTTTTTGGTAGGTGGGACTTTAGCCTTTAATTTTTGCTAAAAACCGTAATATCGAATGTTAATCAAAAAAGTTATGGGGGGTTTAAAATAAATTTTCAGTTTTAGTTGAAGTTTAGTACAAAAGTGAAGTGCTAAAAGGTTAAAAAAGGTTTTTTTTATAAAGTCTTATATTTTCAATTCATTTTACAACTAATAATTTTTAAAAATTTTCCCAGAAAATGCAAAACTTTGGCCCCCGTAAACTTTTTAGTCCTAATGTTCGCAAGGGCCAAGGGTTAGCTTTTTTTGAAAAAGCCCGAGTTGATATATAATTATTAAGCAGCGAACGTAAAAGTTACCTGATAATGGTTCACGATAGAGAAGTTTCAATGAAAAAGGCGTACTAGTATGATTTTACTTTAGTTAAATTTTTTTTATTGTCTTTTTAAATATTTCTATATCAATTTTTATTGTAAATTTATAAAATACATAAATTTTTGAATCAAAAGAAATTGCTAACTATATAAAAAACAGTATAGCTTATTGTTAGTGTACTGAAAAACTACTTTAAATCAAACAATTTAAGTAAAAATTTTTATATCCTATACAACTATGTGGTTTGGGTATAATGACTTTGTGGGTATAATGACTTTGACTACCAAAAATATTCGACCTAGACCCATCATTAATTATACCGATCGACTCTGAATCACTTTCTCCGTCCGCCCGTCCATCCGTCAGTGTGCATGTAAACTTTGTAATCAAACTGCAGATCGCAAATATGAATATATTTTGATTAAATTTATATATGAGCTTCTGTCGCCTGTGGGATGAACGCTATTGAAATTGGCGAAATTCTGTCCATGTTCAGACCTAGTCCCCATACAAATGACCGCTATGAAATCAACTTAAATTGCCATAAGATCCAAATTAACATATAGATCTAGGTCAAATTGAGTCTGTGTGTGTTTATTACATCCATTTATCAGTTGTCTAAAAATAAACCCAATATCGCAATTCTTTGTCATAGCCCCTATATAAAGCTGCTTCCCGATTTCCACTTAAATCTATCAAAAAACAAAAATATTGTTCAGATTGTTCTCAAATTTGGTTTGTATATATTTTTCCAAAGTGACTTTACCAAATATGGTCAGCACCCGATATGAACTTTTCATATCTTCAGCCAAAAAAATTAATAACAATGCCACTCAAATTTGGTTTATGCTTATTTTCTATATCGAATTAGTTGGACCGAAAGATAGGGTCTCCAAACCATGGTATAGGGTATCGTATAGTCGGTCTAGACCGACTATAATTTTCTTACTTGTTTTTGAATAGTCTTGATTTTCATCTTCTAGAAGTTGTTTAGCTTCTTCGTATAATTCAATAGAGGTAGTTTTCCATTTTTTGTTGGACATATCTGTGGTTTTCTGGAATAACCGCGTATGTCCATTTTTGTCAGTTTTGAGTTAACGGTGCTAAATATATTAATTTTTAACGTTCTTTACAAGGTGTTTAAATTTTTTTTTTTCAAAAAATATTGACCATTTCTGAGTTTTGTTTAATGTTTATTAAATTAATTTGCAGCACTAACGACGTATGTCAACCTACGTTTGATCGCCGAGAAATTATTTTTATTAATGAGAAAAAATGCAAAATAATTTTGGATTATTTTTCAGTTTATAACCACTTATAAAAACTTGTGTGTTTATTTCTGTTATTTTTTTTCACTATTATTCTTGATACGTTGTAATATTCTCACCCTAAGTTCCGTTAACTTTTTATTGACGAACAAAAAAATCAATTTTTCAAGCAACAACAACTTATGTATGTCTACATGGGTGGTTGCATTGGTAGTTTTCTTTTTCAAAGAAAACGACGTTTTTCGACATAAGTTGTTTTATCTGCACACACTTTAAGTGTTATATACATATTGTTTTTCGTCCTTCTCTAGGATCTATTCCTCTTAAGATTTTTGACTCAAAATTTTTTATAAAGTATTTATTGCCCATATCTACACGACTGTCAAATAAAAAGTTCTAAAAACTTTATATCGAGCCCATTATTTCAAATATAACGTTTTTTGGCTCTCTTGAACATTTTGATTTATGACATACGCGGTTATTCTAGAAAACCACAGATATATGAATCTGAAGTGCACAACAAAATAGTGATAAGGTCTTCATTAGTGCATCGTTAAATCAGCCCAGAAAGTCATTTTGAGTCGATCTGTAAAATAAAAATATTTTTGGTAGTTACAAACATCAGGGAAAATTATTAACCCTAACCACATAGTGAAAATTGTTTTGTATTCATAAATTTTGCACAAAATAGCTGACCTTAGGTCAGAAAAATTGTTCTGGTGCACACGGGCGGAAACTGGCGGGTATACAATAGGACACAGAAAATTGCAAGATTTTTTTTGTTGGCTTTTGATGGGCAGGAGTTATGCTCTATTAAGTAGCAGATTTTTGGAAATTTTTGACCTTTTTAGAAAAAAAAAATTTTTAATTTCTAAACGACTCGGTGACTATATTTCTAAGATTAATTGCTTATAAATTACAAAATTATATAAAATTCCTTTTACTTTAAAATCTTTTAAAACAAAAAAGTTACAGTCATTTAAAAATTAAAATTTACAAAGATATTTTTAATATTAGCAAAATACTGAGAAAGTCTATTTTCGAAGACCCTGTTCGCTGTGATATAGTTGAAATAGAGTCGCAATTTTTTATCTCCCGAGGTTCACTGGTATTTACCTTCAAATGAATAACATAACTTTAAAATTGGTAACCATAAAAAAATGATTTTGGCCGCCTTCTCAAAATATGGTCCACAATGTGGCGGTCTATATGGATTTCTGTGAAAATTGCGCATACTTAGATATAGCCACCATGCAAATGTCTGGTATAAGTTCGTTCTAAACTGCTCTAAGGTTCAGATAATTATATACGTTAGAGTGGGTCAGCAAAAAATGCGTTAAAAAGGCGCTAAATTTTAATGAAACTAAAAGTTCTAGATATAGTTATTTTATTAATTTTCAAAAAAAAAACATATATTATTTGTACATCTGATATTAGTAAGTATTCAATAAAACGTTTAAAGTGAATATCAATAATATAAAATACTAGCTGAGTCCGGTCCGCGTTGCTGGCCCGAAGAAAACATCTGGATTTTATATTGCATCTAAATTTTAATACCGAGTGTCGGGCAAAAGTAAAGCACGATTTAATAATATTATGAATATGACAGAAAAAAAATATACGTTTTCTTGAATATTTTAACACCAGCGCCACCTACAGGTGAAAAACTTTGTCAGCAACTTTAGTTTTATGTACATAATATATGTTGCGAATTTGAGCTAAATTGGACCGTAAATAAATTTTTTGGGAAAATCTCGACCCCAGCGCCACCTATCAGGTACAAAAAAAAGTTATGCAAATCGGAGAACCAAAGGAACATATGGTATGAATACGAAGTCGCTAGCATTAGTGGTTCAACAGTTATTAGAGTACCAACATACGCACCAACGTTTTTATATATTAAGATGTTAAAATCTTTTCTTATATCTGTTAATTTTAAAATAAAAACGTGTCAGGCCGTAGTATTGTTTTTATATAAAATTTTGATTTCTTAAATGTTTGAACTGAATTGAGTTTGTTAGAAACATTTACTGGAACCTTTTAATTATTACAACAGGATTTTTAAATTGTAGTCCATATTTCTGTGGTTTTCTAGAATAACTGCGTATGTCATAAAATCAAAATGTTCAGGGAGCCAAAAAACGTTATATTTGAAATTATGGGCTCGATATAAAGTTTTTAGAACATTTTATTTAACAGTCCTGCAGATATGGGCAATAAATACTTGATATAAAATTGTCAAAAATTTTCAGAGGAATAGATCCTAGAGAAGGACGAAAAAACAATATGTAAATTACACTAAAAGTTTGTGCAAATAAAACAACTTATGTCGACAAACGTCGTTTTCTTTGAAAAAAAGAACTACCAACGCAACCACCCATGTAGACATAAGTTGTTGTTGCTTGAAAAATGAATTTTTTTTTGTTCGTCAACAAAAAGTTAACGGGAGTTAGTATGAGAATATAACAATGTATCAAGAATAATAGTGACAAAAAATAACAGAAATAAACACACAAGTTTTTATAAGTGGTTATAAACTGAAAAATAATCCATCGCTATGGTTACGTTTTCTGAGAAAATAATTTGTCAGCGATCAATCGTAGGTTCACATACGTCATTTGTTTTGCAAATTAATTTAATAAACATTAAAGTTACGTCCTTATTTAAAGAAAAAACTCAGAAATAGTAAAATTTTTTTTTTTTAAATTTAACACATGTAAAGAGCGTTAAAAATTAATAATTTGGCATCATTAACTCAAAATGGACTAAAATGGACATACGCGGTTATTCCAGAAAACCACAGATTTAATATATATTAAAGAAGTTACAGTTGTTAATAACATTCTATTCCTTATTTTGTTTTTAAAAAACTCTTTGCACTGAACTCTTCTTATATGTAAACAGGGGAATGTATTGACTGATTTTTTTTTTCTTATTATATACTGCAATCCAAAATAAATCAGGTCGATCTCAATTTTTCCATTTAGATAGTTTTATATTAATGGGACAATTATCGTACTCGTACCTCGTATATAAGAGATTTTGTGAAATTAATTAACAATTGTTTGTCGATTCTTAAAAATCTTAAATAATTTTTTTTCTCATTATTTTATAAATTTTGTAACAACATAACGTATTCAGGGCGTATTAATTATTAGCAGAGTGGAAAACATGTACACTAGAGTGGTCCTTGAAAAAATTAAAATGCGATTTTGGGTATAGGCAGGATCCAGTTTGTTACCTTGCCATATAAAACTAATAAATGTGAAGTTTGGGGGGTAATCGGGTAAAGAAAAGTCGCGCCGGAAATCGATTGAAAATTTCAAGTGTGTTTATATGGAGAAAATATGACTTTTTTTGAGATTTTATGAAAATTTCATTCTATAGTTTAGTTTTTCCGACAATTTGTTGTAACATACAAAAAAAACAACATTCTTCCTGTAAAAAGTCAAGTTCAATTTAACAATGTTGAGTTATAGCTCAAAAATTTTCTTATTTTATTTGGAAATATAAAAATAATATAGTTCGCGAGCAATAAGCAGACTATTGCACCAGAGATATATCGAAATGGATAATTTTGAACCCAGGAGTACTGAAGCCTTAAATAAATAAAAAATAATCGTATTATTCTTCTTAAGTTCTAAATAGTGGTTTCATCGAGTTTAATGGAAGAATTCGTTTTCCGTAATTTTTATTTAAAAATATCTTAAAATCCAAAGCTGGCCTTGGCAAATAATGTGTTATCGTTCTCAGATTTATCCCAAATTTTAGAACCGGAAGTTCTACACATTTGGTTATAATATTTTAGGCGTCACATTTAAAAATTCAACAGCACTTACAAAATATTTGAATTTTTTGAATAAATTGTCTTTTATTAGTTTGGGGTCATATGTGACCCCAATTCCAAAAGGGTTAATGGGGTCACATTATCTTTTTCCGAAACCCTAGGCTATTAAGATGAAATATAACATTTAAAAGAAGAAAAGTGTTGAATTTTTGATTCAAAGTCTTTAGAAAGAGTACATTTACAGAATATTTTAAAAAAATCCCATTTTTCTCGAAATCCGCGAAATTAAAATCCTTGTCAAAAAAATTCTGTCATAGGGATTTACTTAAAAATTCACACAGTCAATCTGTAACACGCATTTAACAAGACCTTGAAGAGTTGGATCAATTTTTTAAATTTTGTTTAAGAAAAAGGAATTTTCAAAATTTTATCAAAAAAATTTTCCATTTTCGGTCTCAATGCTTAATAGGTTCACAAGATGGTACTAAAACAATACTTCACATCTAAGTACTTACAAGTATAGTAACTAAAACAAAATATTGGATTTAATTAATTTCTTAAAGTAGAAAAAGATGCCATCAAATTTCATGACCTAGTTTTTTTTTGGCACAAAAGTGGTCTGAGGCATTTGCTATTTCTTGGCGAGTTTTCATTCGATATTGAAGTTTTATAGCTTTTTGAAAAGATAATTTAATACTGATCCCGAATTATATAACAGTTTATCGGAAAAATTAAACTATAGAACAACATTTTCGTAAAATCTGAAAAAAGTCATATTTTCCCCATATAAACACACTTGAAATTTTCAATCGGGTTGAGCACCCTCTAAATGTTTTTTGATTGGCCCAAAACTTTATATTTCTCACTTTTTTTCTATTCGCATATTTCTAGGGGGCGGCCCAGTCAATAACTCACAAATTTTTTTTTTTAACCACCCTAATGTACAATTTTGTTTAACATAAGCTGTTGTATATAAAAGTCGCTGAAAGCACAAAGAAGGAGCTAAATGGCATAAATGCGTGTTTGGGGTAGAGCGAAAAGCGCTATGTTGACATCGTCGATTGAAATATTTTAATTTAATATATGAGATTTGAACGTTTTCCTACAAAATCAATAAAAATCTTAACGTTTTATTTAATACTAGATGTAACCCGGTATGTTTTGCCCTCCATATCCTCCGAACCACCCTCCCCCTGCATGACATTTATTATTTGTCCGATCCCGCCCATTTTTTGTGTGACTACTCACGTTAATAATAGATCACTTAAGAACAATTTTCAAAGCTGTCTCCGTAATAGTACTCGAGATATATGATATTGAGTCATTACTTTGTATGGAAGATACCACGCCCACTTATCCCATCCCGCAAAATTCCGGAATAGCTACAAACATTAATAGTAGGTGACCTTCCGCAAATTTGCAAAGCTCTCCCTATCATAGTACTCAATATATATGATATTAAAAATTTAGACTCTGTGAAGTATCAGATGAGTAGTTACGAAGATTACCACCTGCAAACAAATAAACAAACAGACAAACACACATAACCTTTTTATAATATTAGTATAGATATGTAACTAATACGCGGACAAGCTTGGATATGTAGAGCTTAACGCTTGTTGCGCCTGAAATGAAAAAATATTCACATGATAGGCATCCGTATATAATATCCTTGAAAAAAATTTGAAAAATTTACTGTCAGTTATCCATACAGTCGAAAAGTTTTTGGAATCATCATAAGATAAACCTAAATGCAATATTTTGTATTTTGCATTTTTTTTTTTCTTTTTTTGTATGAAGTCATTTTGAAAACAGGGTGAAATTTGGCTTATGCATATTTATCATATCTATAAATCATTTTTCTAAAAATAAAGAGCGTTGGAGCAGTTATAGTCACAATCCCCAATCTAAAGGCTTATAAGTTCACTTCTATCATTGATGTGTCAGATGGAAATAGATTGCGAAACGTATAAGAAATTTCCAGTTGAAAAAGTGCCACATTAACTGGCACTTATAAACAATTATGTCCTGTAATTGTGGCTTAAATATGGCCTTGATCGGTTCATTGTTCGCTCAATGTATTTTTGGACCTATTCTTCGTATAATAATCAAACTCGTTATAAGCGTTCATATCATTCCTACCAAAATATGACAATAATATATAACGATAACACTTTATCATAAAATGCATGATGTCGCCATTTGTCAACAAAATCTTTTTGAAATAAAAAACAAGTTAGAAAATTATGATCGGTATAGACTGTCCCTACGATAATCTATAGCGTGAGTTTCGCGAAAGCGTCTTAGATCATACTTTGCTGGGATAATAATTGGAGATAGAAAATACGCGTAAATTTGAGTAGCGTTGTTATTAATTTGCGATCTGGAGATATGAAAAAGTTCTTTATAATGGGAACTTGATCAAAAAATTGACCGATCATGACCATATTTAGTAAACCAAATATGAAGAAAATCTATCAATATTTGTGCTTTTTGATATGTCAAAGTGCAGATTGGGAAGCTGGTTTATATGGGGAGTTCAAATCGAAATTATCCTACATTAAAACTAATTAATGCATGTAATAAAACATACGTAAATCAAATTGGACTGATACAATAATCTGGATATTACGGCAATTTAAGACGATCTCATAGTAGTTATTTGTGTGGAGATTAGGTCTGACCGTGCACCGATTTCCAACTATTTCTGTAGCGATCGTCCTATGGCCGAAAAAAGATTATATACCTTATAGCAATTTAACAAAAAGCACTTTTTTAAAATGAGGAGTTATTGGCTATTTTTCTAGTGATCTACAAATCTTATGTACCAAAAACAAGTGAGAAAGTTACAGTCGACCGACTATACGAGAAAGGGCTTAGAGAAAGGTTCTTAGGTCCAACTAATTCGATATAGAGAATAAACTGAAAACAAATTTTAAAGACATATTATTACATTTTTTGCGTGCAAAGTTTGCCTGAGAAAGTTCATATCGGATGATGTATTTATGTGGGGACTAGGTCGAGAAATGGATCGATCCTGAGTATATTAGATAAAGACACTTATTTTTTGCAAAAAAAAAGTACAACCCAAATTTGGGAAAAACCGATGCAACATTTTTGTTTTTTGATAGATTAAAATAAAGATCGGGAACAGCTTTGTGTGACTAAGAATTGCCCTATGTTGAAATAATCAAAAATACTTTTAACATAATATACCGAAACTACTTTATATGTTATGATTTAGTGTGCTTTGAATTTAAAATTATTTATTTTCATTTGTTTCAAAATATTTTTTCACTTTTCAATAAAACTTTAAACTTAATACAACAACTTTTTGTTCGTCTTGAATTTATTTCTCAATAATTGGATAACTTCCAATAGCCTACAGGATCTATTTTGGACCACTGATTTATAAAGTGTAATAAACACAGACAAACCAAATTTTACCGGGATCTATATGATAATTTGGAGCTTGTGAAAATTTAAGTCGTTCTCATAAGGGTCATTAGGATGGGGACTCGATCTGAATATGCACCGATTTTCACTAATTTCAATAGTATTTGACCTATAGCCGATTAAAGCTTATATACCAAATTTCATCAAAATATATTCATTAGGGTGACGATGAAAAATAAACTTTTAATTTATAAAGATACGTGTGCAGATTATTGTGCCGCTTGGTATAAAACGCATATGCTGAAAATTTGAGCCGAATCGGATAACTCAATCACACGCACCTTTCAGGTCAAAGTTCAACTTTTGGGAAATTCTGTATATTTAACTACAATGGAGCTAAAATATTTGTTTTGGTTCTGAATTCAAACAAAATTTGAACGGATTATTGCGCCACATAGTGTAAAACATGCATGCTGAAAAAATTAACCAAGTCGACTAACTTTAAGCCTTGCACCTTTGAGGTTAAAGTTCAATTCGGGGGAATTTCTCCACATTTAACTATAATTGTTCTAAAATTATCGTTTTTCACGTATTTTAATTAAAATTGTTGACGAACTTATGTTGTGAGAATTATAAAAAGTAGTCTGAATTATTTTCAGTAAATTTAACCCCCTCTCTTAAATTAACTTCAAATTCAAAATTTTTATAAATGTAAAATAATGAATAAAAATGCTTGAGTTCGAGGTATAATTTTGTTATAAAAATTTATTTATTATCAAATATCTCGATATTCTTCGAATGTCGTCATCTGGGAATATATTGAATGTTAACATAAAATACAAAAAACTTTAAACTGTCGTTTACATAATAGAGGACGATATGTAAACATCTGTTTTAATAAACAGATTAACCCTATTGTTCTTTAGGTGACACAATGACACATTTAAAAAATGTAAATGTTTATTTATAGTTTTTAAGGAAAATCGCTTATTTTTTGTTTTTATTAAAATTACATTTTTAATATTTATCAAGTAGGCATGTTTATAGATGCTTAAAGTTGGATTAAGTGTATTCATTTCTTAAATTTTTTAAATAAGCATGCTTCGTTTATTGTTGTCGATAGTTTTGTACAACCTGAAAATAAACACAAAAGTTATTCATATTTAAATTAGTTAAGATTAAAAACTTCTTACATTAAATAGATATTGCCGCTGCACCCCATCTTTTGTGATCTTTTCATGATGATCTTCTACAAGGCAAACACCTCGCTCGGCGCTATCATTAACAATCTTTAATTTTTGAACAATATCTTCTCCTTTTCTATATTCTTCAAAATCTTTCCAGATAATTGGGTCACTTTGTAAAAAATCAAATCTCTTTAAAAGTTTTTTTCGTATTTTTAGCAACAAGTTCTATTAAAATTGATGAATTATCGTTAGAAAAAAGTTTTAAAATTTTCTTTTTTAATTAAAAACTTTTTCAAAATTTATTCTCCTTATTCGAGGTCTTCTTCAATAAACATCAACATTTTTTCGGTCATTTTGGTTTTAGTTTCTACGTCTACTCTGCCATCGAATAAACTGAATGCTACACATTCTTCATTGAGATAATATAGATGATTAATGAATTTAGAACTGGCTCTATCTGCAATTTGTAAATTTACTTTTTTTATAATTTTCCAAATTTCTCAAAAATAATAAATAGTTTAAGGGAGTTTGATCAGCTTTATCTACATTGAACCAGAAAAACGCATAACATTATTAAAAACAACTTCAACTAAACCACTAATTTCCAAGTCTGTGATTTCTGGGAATTGATTGCGAAATAGCAATATCTTAAGGCAGCATATTTCCTGAGCCATCCATCTGGCTAAATGAAGAGCACCAGGTTTAAAAAAATTTATGGAATAACCAATTCCAGGAACTCTTTGTCATAATATCGAGAAAAGTCGTCTTTAACTTTTTTATTCGCAAAGTCTGATATTATAGTACATTCGTCACCTAATATTTCTCTTATTTGAGGTATCGTTAACCTCGTCAAATAATCTTTTTTTGGTTCAGCCATTGCTTTTTGAATTTTTTAAATAAACTGTTTCTCGGCCACTTGAAGCACATATTTTTGTTTAATTGAAAACAGCTGCAAGAACTATTTTAAATATATGGTGTCTGCAACCTAGAAACAAAATGCCTTTTCTTTTCTTTTTATTTTAATATAGTGCAAGCCCCTTTGAATTTGCTGGTGTTTGAAGCAGTTGTGTCAAACAAAAATGCCTCGATTCTATCTAAAATTTGGTTCCCTTCTATAGAATCATAAACGGCAGGCTATTTCCAAGCCAGTTCCAGGTGGTTTTTTCCAGATATTCCAGATAAAAGTTTTGTATCCCAGCGAACTGTAAGTGGCTGAGCATTGGTTCTAAATTTTAAACCGATTCGATTACTATTTACTTTTCTAAAGGCATCTCGTTGTTGATGATGTTAGCCTATGAACAGTATCTCTTAAACTTAATTTTAATGTATCTAAAACTGCAGCAAGTCTAGGTGTTAAAATCTCTTTAGATGGTCTTTTTGTTTTTAAGGTATTCTCCTTCTCATTACTTCTATAATATGATCATTATCTTCCATAGATTCACCGTTTTCTGATTCGTCAGATCTTGCTACATTCGTAATAAATTCGTAAGAACAATAGGGGTAATCTGTCTTTTAAAATAGTTGTTTACATATCGTCCTCATACAACGACAGTTTAAAGTTTTATGTCTTTTATGTTAACACTCAATATATTCCCAACTGATGACATTCGAAGAATGTCGAAATATTGGATAATAAATAAATTTTTATAACAAATTATACCTCAAACTCACGCATTTTCTTCATTATTTCACATTTATAAAAATTTTGAATTTGAAGCTAATTTAAGAGAGAGGGTAATATTGGCCCACGTTGCATGACAGGGTTAAATTTACTGAAAATAATTCAGACTACTTTTTAAAATTCTCCGAACATAAGTTCGTCAACAATTTTTATGAAAATACTTGAAAACTATAATTTTAGAACAATTATAGTTAAATATGAAGAACTTCCCCCGAATTGAACTTTGACCTCAAAGATGCAAGGCTTAGAGTTAATCGACTTGGTTCATTTTTTCCAGCATGCATGTTCTATAATATGTAGCACAATAATCAGTATAAATTTTTGTTGAATTCAGAAACAAAACGAATATTTTAGCTACACTGTAGTTAAATATACAGAATTTCCTAAAAGTGGAAATTTAACCTCAAAGGCGCACGTGATCGAGTTATCCGATTTGGGTCAAATTTCCAGCATGTAAGTTTTAAACCAAGTGGCACAATAATATGCTCACGTATCTTGAAAAGTGCGGAAAGAAATTTATATTTCATTGTCGCCCTAATATTCATATTTGCGAGCTGTAGTCTGATAACAATGTTGATATATAGCCGGACAGATAGTCATCGGTAAAACGAAAAATGATTCTTCGTCAATCGGTATTGGTATTTGTTTATTGGTAGTTACAAACATCAGCACAAACTCATTGTAACCTGACCACATAGTGGTATAGGATATCTATAATATTAAAAGGTTAGGCGATTTCTTTTGACTGATATTTTGTTCTACCATTTTATTCCGATTTCGACCGAACGTATATTATTTGAAAGGTATTTCTTTTTAGCCAAAATGCAGACTTACAGATTTTTAAAGTTTTCCTTTATTTTGAGTAAATTGCATTTAAAGTTGCTACTGACACATACATAAAGCAATACAATGCTATGTGTGTGTTTATTAAATTTCTTAATGTGTTTGTAATAAAAATGAGTTTTTTTTTGTGTTGATTTGTGAATTGGCTATAATTGATTAGCATACTTTTTATTAATGAAAAAATAAAATTTCCCAGAATTTGCGCTCGAATTTCAAGGGCTGGAATCTGCTAGTAATGACTAATATACTACTTCTTCTTAAGGATTGTTGCCCAAAAAGTGTAAAGAAAATTTTAACAAAAAAAAGAAAAATTTAAGATATTTGTAATAATATACAATAACTTCGAAATATGATTTCCCTATAAAATTTATTTAATATAGTTTTGTAACCTACAACCTCCACCTGGTCACTTGATAAGTACGAAATGTTTTTTGTAGCATTATCAAGAAATTTTATTTTGACACTAGCTTAAAAATGTTGTTACGGCTTTGTGACTCAATGTAATATCCACTAGATCAGTTGATAAGTAGCTGACTGTAATGTAAAGATTCCAGACTATTTCTAATGCAAATATTGATTGCTAGATGCTTTTTGATAAAGGAAACTTTATAAAATTATAATTTGATAGTTCTGGAATTATTTTTTAAGTCAGCGATGGTTTAATGAGATTCTTAGATTAAAATATGACTGCTGACATTAAAATTTTTGATTGCTTAATTAAATTTCAAGTTTACAAAACTTCGAGTTTGAAAAAAGTCTAACGTTTGTAGCCATTCATTAATTTTGTAAGTTCATTAATTTTTAGAATATTTAGAAGTTATTTTTTTTTCTTCCCTTTCTATTAACTCGTAGTCTGCTTGTCTGCATATCGACAAAATTTTGGATCAACTTTTATCCCCCTTTCCCGTGTTCCAATCGAGCTAAAACTTTGCAGGCAGACTCTAACAAATTTTTTTTGCAAAAAATTTTTTTTCCATTTTTGACATAGATATTTTCAGTCAATCAATTATTTAAATACATGATGGTAAATTAATTTAAAAATAAAGGTTGTGTAATAAAAACTTGATTTTTATGGGTTGGTTTTTTTGTATTACTTATTATTTAAATCGATGGTTGTTTGATGTGATTTCAAGCTTTGCACATTAGAGTTTCCTAAATATTCCGTATTCTTTTTGATTTAAGTCCAAATGCTCATCACTTTACTTTTTCATAAGTATGAACACTACAAACATGTTTGTTCTACGGCCGAAAGTAGCACATACTCGTAGCAGCAGCAAACAGTATGAGGCGTTGAAACGACAATGTTGACATGTACTTCTCGTTTATAGAAGCATAACATCATAGACATTTGCCCTGTCAGCACAAGAATAATGCGCGAATATATATGTACTCGTAATATATAACTTTTTTTGTGAATTTATTTTCTTTAGTGTGTAAAAAGAATCATAATGGGTGGTAGTTTGTAATCTATACGAAAAAACAAACAGCAATTCGAATGAAAATAAAACACATTTCACAAGGCAAGGTTATGATGATAATGATGTTTGGACAATTATTGGTATGATATATGTATACCATCAAAAATTTGTTTTTTTTTTTTTGTAATTTTGGTGAGAGAACAAAAAAATCGAAAAATTAATTAGGTTTATGGCAGACGTTTATATTGTTAACAGGATAGATTTATTGCAAAAATGTTGGATGTAAACCAGATACCAACATTGATATTTTTCTCAGCATACAGAGAGACGTGACAATTTTGCTGAAACATTTTTAAAAATTTATTTTTAAAGCAAAACTTCGCAAAGTTCTGAAAAAAATTCAAAATAAAAGTTAAAATTCTTATAGTTCATCATTTTGAGTAGTAAAGCCAGCCAGATTAACCACTATTTTTAAGCTCTTTAAAAGGCTTTAGAAAACAGTAAGATAAGTAGCTTAAATGCCTAAGAAAGCATTTTATTTGTGTCTTTAATAAGGATAAATTATTTTCAATTTTCTTTTACGTCATTAAAAAAATTACTTATTTAGATTTAGGTTTGAAGTTCCACTTCTTTTATTAAAAATTTACACATATATATATAATAGGGCGGGTCGATTTAAAAATCACCCAAGTGACAAGGAAAATCGTATTCTTAGGATCAAAATAAGAAACTTTGCGCTAAGAACCATACCTCTAGAACGAATTCTGATGTCCCGAATTTTGACCTGTCTGTCTGTCTGTCTCACTTTGAGCCATTTAGACTGCCTCAATCGAGTCCAAATGTAGGAGCGAACCCCACTAACTTTGGAGGGCCAACCCACCCGTGCCAGTGGCACACTCCCTGTAACCCCCTGGGGGGTTCCCCATACAAACATTTCAAAAAACAATTTTTTGTTTAGAATTGGGCTGACTATGTTTGATTTAATATTAAAATTAACACTCATACGTATACGTATCTTCTACTTTGCTAATAAATAATAATCATACGCCTTGACTATGTTATGTTATTCAAAAAGATCGATTGGATGCGAGTAAATAACTTTCAGATCACTCCGTGACTATACGTGACTATGCGTGACTCTGCGTGACTACCCCAAAATTAATCTGTAGTCACAGCAAGACTATGGGCCAAGTTTCAGATCAATTGCATGAGGGGGAATGGGGTTGCCCCATGGCAGGCAGACAGACAGATAGACAGGTCAAAAGTCGGGACATCAGAATTCGTTTAAGAGGTATGGTTCCTTGGACAAAGTTTCTTATTTTGATCCCTAGAATATGATTTTCCTTGTCAGTTGAGCGATTTTTTTGCCTCCCTACAAATCGACCCGCCCAAATATGAAGCTTATGAAGAAAATATAAATATTTAGAACAATACTCGTAGTATAATATCGCTTATTTCATGGCCCATCTCAGGTTGTTGAGAAAGATGTTAGTTTGGTGCAGACTTCCAACACTTAAATCATTTTGAATCAAATTTTTCAAACAAAAATTGTGTTTAGACTTATTCAAAGTTTTTTTACAACAATTTTAACAAATGTGACGTTTCGAACGAAAGTAACAAAGATGAGCAAATAGTTGTAAAATAAACAAAAAATTTCAAATTATTAAAAAAAATCTACCTATGCATTGAAATCAATTCTATAATCACTGTTGGGTACGGTTACCATTAAAAAATATATATAAAAATGTTTTGCTAAAAGCGCAATGAAATAATTAATAAACTGAAAAAAATTAATTGATTAAAATAATAATTGTATTCACACAGTGTCAAGCCATAATGCTTTGCAGGTTCTAGCATTAAGAATAAAATGTTATTTGAATAAAAAATCGAATAATAATAAAAAATTCTAATACTTATTTGAGTTGTTAATTTTTTTTGATAAAAACAATTATGGTTTTTTTATAAAAAGAAATAACTTCTATCTGCAAAATTTCAATATAAAAATTTCTATTGCAAAAGGAGAAAAAAATCGGGATCCATTCATAAGAGACCAAAGTAAAAAATTTTTAACGCCAACGAAAGGTAACAACTTTGACTCCAAACCTTAGTAATTTTAGTGTTAAACACTCTATCTGAATTAGCTTATAATATGTTAATTTAAAAATAAAATGATAGACTGAGTACAAAAATACAATAAAAATAAATTAGTAGTATGTATACTAATAGTGTTGGGAAAATAAAACGCTTTCTTAAAAATAAAAATTCATCTTTGCTTTCTTATGTAAATATATGTACATATAGTTATGGACACCAAGCAGTTTTGTGCATTTATTTTATTTAAAAAAAAAATGAAAATAAAATTGTGTCACAAATAAATACCAATTAAGAGAAAATAGTGATGTATATAAATTTGAAACAACCACATGTTCGAATATTTTCCAAATTAGATTAGATTGGACTAGATTCATTGATTCTTGGTATATAAAATACTTATAATTCCAGTAACAAAAATAAAATCTTAGGAAGACATTACTTTAAATGTTGTGTGTCTTATTGGCATAATAATATATCTTAAATTATAATTGGAAAATTAGTTACAAAATTATTATTATCTAGTATTGAGATTCCTTTAGCTATCGAAATTCAGAACTATTTAATTTTCTATATTTTCAACAAGTTATATTGTCAGGATAAAAAGCATTGATCCATGTTAGTCACCAACTAGTCATAAATAGCTGATACTAATTGTTTTAAGTGTTGACCCATTTCAATTATCAGCACACAGAAATTCAAACACTAAGAATGCAAATAGTATCAAACGATAGGCGACCTTTGTTCTATTGCATATATCAAATATTCAATTGCTTTTCTATTTTTATATCAATGCAAGTGGATACATATAGAATGCATTTGACCCATTTCACTATACACTTACATGTGTCATAACTATAACTATGCTTTTATCATGATAGCTGCGCGAGCGTCCGCCCAAGCTCAAGTGACACAAAGAGTTGTATCACCCTGAGCTTGTGAAACCTTCGGTTAAAAATCTAAAAAGGTTCTTCTGTTTCAAAAACAACCGCGATTATCATAACAATATAACAACATGAAATTCTCACCGCTCCGTACATTCAAAACTTCATCATTCATAAGAAATATTCTTCCAAAAAAGTATAAACGGTACGTCGAAAAATTGGGCGTCAGCCTATTTGATGACTTGAGTTTTCCTCTTCATTATAATTGCAGAAGGTACATAAATTTCGATAAATAGGCCACCCTTAACTTTCGTAATTAAAGTCACGAGATAAGCAGAGTTTCCGTAGCGGAAATATGATGCGATGTCGTATTTCAACACTGGGTAAATATCATGTCAAAAGATTTTAATTTATCAGCTATAAGATCGCTATAATACCTTATGTTGTTACTCCAAATCTCCATGTCTACTGTAATCGAAATTTCGGTACATATGGTTCGCCAATGCGAAAACCAGTAAGTGTTCTGCAGAATGGTTTCCTTGGCCAATAAACAGGGTAGTAGGTAACAGGTAGTCTATTCAAGGAAAAATTCAGAACTTTCCTTATATAATTATAATGTAAATTTAAAGTTTCCAAATTTAATGAAGACAACCCAGTTTCGATATGTAGCATATATTCGGGATATTCATAGGAAGATATAACATTTTCTTTGAGAAATATCTTAACAATTTTCCAACCTCATCAAATCTAAGAAACCCCCATATCGGAGCACCATAAAACATTATGAACTTCGCAGCTGCTTGGAAAATTTAAAGTTTATTCGACAGGCTCATGGTGGTGGTGGTGATGGTGGATATAACTTAACCAAGCGGCATTAATTGCCACTTCTGTCGTGGTAATTTTTTGAAAAACAGTTTGTGTGTTAAAATTACACCAAGATACTTGTATTCGTTCACTATATCTGATTGCCGTCATATTTCCGAGAAAGTCTATGACTATATCTCGTATATGTCCTAAATATCAATATTTTGGACTTATCTAGATTTATTCTCAGGCCCCACATCCCACTGTATATGTATATCAAGTCAATCATGTTCTGTAATACCTCAGAAGAATCCAGCAACAGCAATACCACCAAGTTGATAACCAGGAAGGTCATTAAAGCGAAAACAAAACTGGATATAGTGTACATCCCTACTTAACACCTTGAGAGACCGTAAAAGATCAGAAAGCAAACTGCCATCCCAAACTTTGCTAGTCGTATTATCATACAATTTCCTCAATACGAACATCACTTTATAGAAAGTCCTAAAAAACTAAGTTTATAAAATAACGAATTTCGTGGGATAATACCACAGGCTGAAGAAAGATCCACGAAAATTCAAACGTTTTCCTTATACGATTAAAGCCCAAATTCACAATACTGGCTAAATTAAATAAATTATCAATTGTGGAATAATCTTTGCGGAACCCAGCTTGGTATTTATTTAGGATACCGTCATTTAGGATACCAAGACCAGACGGTCTTGGATCCAACTTTACTGAAGCAATAACTGGGCAAAGGAAATAATGATAACTCAAATTTTAGAGGCATTTTTATTAATTTGTGGTGTCCAAATATAACAACGTTGATATCTGATGATATTTTTGTAAAAGTATTCGGTCAAAAAATAGACCGATCATGAACATACGTAGTAAGGCCACTTACATCTATCATATTAATAGGCTGGCGATTTCTTGTGACCGATGTTTTTTCTACCGTTTCATTCCGATTTTGACCAAACGTATATTATTTGAAAGGTATTTCTTTTTAGCTGTTCACCATATATACAGATTTTTAAATTTTTTCATTTATTTTGAGTAAATTGCATTTAAAGTTGCTACTAACACATACATAAAATTATACATATGCTATGTGTGCGTTTATTAAATTTGTTTGTGTTTGTTAATGAGTTTTTTTTTTCTTCATTCACAATAATAATAAACCAAAAAGGTGTTGGTTTGTGAATTGACTAAGTTGAAAAATAAAGTTGCCTGCAAAGTGCACTCGAATTTCGAGCGCTGGAATCTGCTAGTTTTTAATAAATATATATAGACCATTTTTTTTTTATTTGATGGATTTAAGTGATCACTGGTAATCCTCTATATATGGTGACTATGACAAAAAATGGTCCTCTGTGATAATTTGGATCTTACTTTTATGGAGGGTAATTCTAAACATGCACCGATTTTCACCAATTTCAATAGCGATCGTTCTATGGCTTATATACCAAATTTCATCAATGAGATGGAGGTTTGCCCCTCGCTAAATCGATTCAGAAAGGGAGTCGGTCGGTATAATAAGTATTGGGTAAGAGCATATAGTTTTGCTAGTTACGTATATCAGCATAAACTCATAATACCCTGACTATGTGCCACTACTCGGGTATAAAAGGTTTGAGTTGTGAAAGGAATATATGCAGGGTAATAGCATGTTCAGACGGCAAAATGAACCACTTGATTCGCTCTCTGAATCATGATTGTGAACCTTGGTTAAGACGAGTGTTCTTGTTTCATTTTGATGTTTATATTTTTTGTGCAAATATTTGAAGACATCCTTCTATACTTTACGTTTCACTATTTCATTTTTTCCATTTTTATTTGAATATACATATATATGTAAATATATACCTTTTATTTGTTATATATTTTTATTTTATTTTTTATTTTATTGCACAAATTAATTTTTTGTTTTTTCTTTGTTTATATATTTCTGACAGCTAGTTCAGATAAACTAGCGATAATTTCTTATCAAACTTGGAGATGACACTCAATGTTTCTAGGTTCACAACTAAGTTCATTTTGAACCAAGTAGATTCGCTCTCAAAATTTTGTATGGCGAATCATGTAGATTCAATCATGATTCGGGCGCGAACCATCGTCCGGATATTTTTGCCTTATGTGAGACCCAGGTAAGTGAGGATGCTGATCCACAGGATTTTCACATACCTGGTTATCACCTTCTATCCCTTTTTACTTTTCATAGGGGCCTTGCAATGTACATGAGCGACAATGTTGTGTAGCAGTTCTAGCAACATTATAACTGTTATGATGCAGAATTTAACTCACTTTGTGTTAAGTTCAAAATCTGGTCACACATTGCGCATTTCGGAACATAGAAAGGGAGCAAACCTATAATGGCTTCGATGCCCTTTCTGGATCTATAACTAAAATATTAGAGAGTTGCCCGAATAGCGAAATCGTAGTTGCCGGCGATTTCAATATTCACAACTCTT
Source organism: Cordilura impudica (assembly GCA_963682025.1). NCBI lineage: Eukaryota > Metazoa > Arthropoda > Insecta > Diptera > Scathophagidae > Cordilura > Cordilura impudica. The sequence goes on along the minus strand of OY821517.1, from coordinate 263,328,980 downwards.
CTTGGCTTCACCATTCGAGACCAAACAACTCCCGAAGGCCGTTACGTTGAGCTTTTCGCCACTCATAACCATTTAGCGCAACTAGTGAATGAACCAACGCACATTCCATGCATTGAAGGGCAAAGACAAAATATTCTCGACCATTTTCTAACTTCAAACTCTGACAAGTATGAAGTGAAAATTCTTGCACCTCTGGGGAATTCGGATCATTGCACCATTTCTGCATCTTTTTCGTACTCTGTACTTCATAGTGTTTCTACAGCACCTATGAAACGCTCAGTTTTTATTTACGAAAAGGTCCGTTGTTCCGATCTCAACGATTTCTTCAAGCATTTGAAATGGAAAATTTGTGTCCTGGACAGTAATATTGACACTGCAGCGATAATGGTGGAAAAAATAATAGTGCTTGGTATGAGATTATTCATTCCATCAAAGTACATTTCGGCTAAACCTAATCATAAATCTTGGTTTAACCAGACTTGCGGAGATGCAGTCAGCTCCAGAGGGGAAGCATTCAGACATTCAGGCGTGCAAATAAAATGCCGTCACTGAACTACTACGCAAACAGGCGAGAAACGAATGTGCTAAAGTACTAAGGCGCAAAAAGTTTCTTCACGATCAGCGTCTTCATGCTAAAGTTCTTTCTGCTGCTCGCGACAGCTAGTTCTGCAATCCCAACTCTTATAATGAATAACCAAATCTTCACTGACCCGGTTGATAAGGCCAACCTTTAAGCTGAACTTTTTGCAAAAAATTCATTTATGCCGGATAGCGATCAACCACTACCTGAACTCGAAAGAGTATCTTGTACTATGCCTAAAATATTCTTCCGAGCACGTGCAGTTAAAAAGGTTCTTTCGGATCTCAACATTAATAAGTCTCCGGGACCGGATGGTATACCAGCACTGGTGATGAAACAGTGCTCTTCGACGCTAGCCAGTTCATTGGCCAACCTTTTTAGCCTTTCGTACCTTGCGGGAGTCTTTCCCACTTGCTGGAAGGTTCCTAATGTCCAACCAATCCCTAAAAAGGGTGCAGCTAATAACCCTGAAAATTACCGTACAATTACAATCTGCTCTGCACTCTCAAAGGTGATGGAGAGCATGATTATTTTCCATTCTGTGAACTGCCTAAAGGCCAACTCACTTCTTAATGATCATCAGTGTGGCTTCCGTAGAAATCGTTCTACGGAAGACCTGTTAGCTCTACTTTATGAGCGGTTGCTGAAGTGGTTGCTCTAGATATTTCCAAGGCAAAGCTTATTGCATTTGGGGTCGGTAATGACTTCTCCCGATTTATATCGAGTTTTCTCAGATATCGAATAATACGTGTTGTTTTTGATGGGGTCACCTCTAGTGAGTTTCAGCTTAATTCAGGGGTACCCCAAGGTTCCGTTCTTTCTCCTTCTCTTTTCCTTATCTTTTTGAATGACCTTCTTGGTCAAACTTTTAACTCTACATACTCTTTCGCAGATGGCAGCAGCATTTGTCATTCATTTTCCTCTAAATGTAGGCCAAGCCTGTTGGAGGTTGGGGGGCAAAAGCCGGACAATGAATGACACACTCAATCTCCGAGTGCCGTAAAGCGAATAGGGTTGATTTTAATGCGCTGCAGACTCAATGTTGTATGTTGACCCATAGGGCCATGGATTCAACAATGTCATCTGTATATAAAGGTGGTATATGTATTGAGGAGTCGGACACTCTTGATGTTCGAGGCATGATAATTCAATGTGATGTTCGTTGGAACGAGCATATCTTCCAAGTGTCGAAAGAAGCATTCATGTGCCTTGGTTTTCTAAAACGGTGCAAAAATTACTTCACTCCCTCTGATCTCCTTAAAATCTATTCCACTTACATCCGACCGAAAGTGGAATACAACTCCCATATATGGCCAGGAGCTTCAAAGTCTATTTTGGAGCTACTGGACCGTGTGCAAAGGAGGGCGTTGATGCTCATCAATGACTGTGTGGTATCCAGCTCTATTGACTCATTGGAACATCGTCGGTATGTGACACTACCATGGGAAATGTTCTTCTGAGATTGGCGAACTTATTACAAGTGCCCGAGTTTCGGTTCACTCTACCCGCTTCTCTAGTAGATCACATCCGTATGTAGTATATTGTCCAGTTGTCCGCACAACGCACTACAGAGAGAATTCGTTTTTCAGTCGAACTAGCCTTATGTGGAATAAACTCCCCGCAGAGGTCTTTCCTGACAGTAATAATCTAATAAAATTTAAGTCAAATATCCACAAACACTAGTCTCTCTTTCCTCCTTCACATAACCTATTTTCCTAAGATCAACAGAATGCACTGCATCTGAAGGGGGCATACCCTGAGTGTTGGTTAATAAATCAAATAAACAAACACTAATATAAACGCCAAATCCGAATATCCAAGACTTTAAATTGATGTCCTGTATTTAGTGAAGTCACGAGTTAATAATGTTAATTATTATGTTAATTATTATAATCGTCTGCCACATGTTGCATGACCAGTTAAAAACTATTTGGATAATAACGGATAGGTAGTTCTTACCCACACGCCTATAACCCTGTCCATAAACCATCTTACTTCCATTTTTTTTTTATTGATGCGGATTGCCTTACTATTCTCTTCACCACAATTGAAAGTATCAAATATTAGTTCTAGCTTTTCTTTTTGCAAGGAATCCTTATATCCTTAGCCTGCAAGGTGGGTGACTGTCATAGAGAATACTTTGAAAAATGTATTCACTCATAGAAATGAAGTTATAATTTTGCTAAAATATAAAACTTTAAAGTTAATACACACAATAAATAAATATTAATGTTTAAGTCTAACCTCTTTCATTTATTAAAAAAAAAAGTTTACAACTGTTTTTAAAAATTCATAAGAAATTAAAGTCATTAAGGAGTTAAGTAAAATCTGCAAAAAAAAATTCAAATTAAAATATTTTTTTTTTCAAAAATATTTCTGCGTTTATTTATGCTGCAATTCTCACTCACTTCCCCTACCCTCATTACGCTGTAACAAATTATCTACGGTAATTGTAAAATGTAACAAAGAGAAGAGGAAAAAAAAACTAACTTAACTTTAACTGTTGTTTTGCATGTTGTTACTACTGGCAAAATTGATGGTGATTGCGCTGATGTTGCTGCTGTTTTATACTCTTAAGCTGGTGATGAGGACGATGTTGATGACGATGATGTTACTTTTACTATTACGACTGTGTTGCAACATGCTAATTAAAATCATAATAAAATCACAATTATAGTTTAAGTATAAACGCCTCAAGTTACGAGCATAAAATGAAAGCAGTAAAATATTACCATCAAATACAAGTTGATAAAGCAAAGAGCAATATACACAGTAACTCATACAATTGCAACATAAATACACATACACATAGATATGTACATAGTTATGCGGAGAAAAAGTTTTTTTACTTAAAAATACATTTTGATGGAAAATTGCACCAAAAAAAAAAATAATTGCAATAAGTAAGCAAACAAGGAAGTAAACGAATAACATATACATACGATTTTAAATTCAGCAACTTAATTTTCTATAAATAACTACATTCCACATACACATAAGGATGATATTTATATATCAAGAAGTGTATAATGGCATTCAGCGATCATATTGTGAAAGTATATGTAGTTATCCCGTTACAAGGTTTGGTGGATACATGATGATTGTTAAGAATTTTTACATCAAATAGTATTTAAAATTATATGGTTTACAAAAACAAAGATCTCTTGTATCAAGAGCCTCCCTAATGAGTAGTGAAGCAAATTTCATATATGAAAGCTGTAAAAATAATTGCAATTTCACGAAAGCACATGCTATGATGTCGGTTGTGTTTTGTCATTGTGACAGTAGTTTGATAGTGTTGGCGATGTTTCTGTTTCTCTTGCTGTAACTGTATTTCATTTCTTAATTTATAACTATATTTGTTGTTGATGTTACTTACTATCCTGCTGCTTTTTGGTATTTCACAATTTTACAGCCTACAGATATGTTGCGAATGGTTGTTTTATTTTTTCACCAACTTATCTATAAGGACTACAATAAGTTTTAACATGTAGCAATTATTGTGTTTGTCAATTCCACTTCAAGAAAATTATTGTCTTCTCTCTATTCGCAAACATTATTTACTTAGACATTGACAATTAATGAAAATGATATAATATTCGTTGTTATGTTACCAACTAAATAGAACGAGAGATATTTGTTGTAATTAAAATTTAAGATTCTGCATTCCACTCCATGCAAAATTACCGAATGACTAATATGGAATTCATAGTACGTATACGCATACATTAGACTCTAATATACCTAACAAATGTAACACTAGCTCCCAAAAACAATCTGAAAATTGTTGTTCAGTGTAATGCATATTTCAGATAAAAGTTATTTTTTTCTAAAAAAAAATAACATCATTTCTATATAAAAAAAAACACAATAAATAAGAAATTGTAATAGGTACTGGTCCAAAAAGAAAAGTAATTATCTTATAATTTAAATGGTATTAGCATTTTTTTTTATATACCGTCCACATTACTATGCAGAGGGTAACATGTTTTAGTTTTTTATTATGTTTTGGATATTCATATGTGAGGTCGGAAAAATAAATTCACTTTTAGGTGAGGTATGAATTATGAAAGCTTAAGAATGTTAAAATTAAGTCCTACTTTAAAAATTATAGAAAATATAATCTAATTTTTATTGGCAAAATTGTTTGTAAATATTTTTATAAAAAATAAATTTTATTCTTTGCGTATTGAAATACCAACGGAAACGTATTGCCTTTACTTTTCAATAGGTTATGGGTCCTTCATTTAATTGCAAATAAGTTCAGTAAAATTTTGAACTCGGAATTATACGCGTATTCTGATAATTGGTCCACATGGTGTTTCGCGTTAAAAGCTCAGTGCAATGATACAGCAAAGGAAAAACAAGCGAGATGCCGTGTTATCCTTTCATTAAATAAGGATTTATAAATGTACGTGCGGGAGGCAACATCAACCAAAGAAATTTTTGGAATATTAACGAATTTATATCAAGATCTTGGTTTGGACAAGCGTATTAGTCTATTGAGAAAATTGTGTTTTATCCAGTCGGTAGATAGCAATTCAGTTAAGCAATATGTTTCTGAAAATATGTCCAAAACACATTAGCTCAACAGTGTTAGTTTCATGGTATCTGATGAATGGATTGCATCCATTTTGTTAAAATGTTTACCAGCTGAATATAATGATTATTAGTTTAGTGAGCAGATGTAACGTCAGATGTAGTTTAATCAAAAATATTGCAGGGTGTTAGGTGTGATCCCCAAGTATCCAAATTCTGCTCTTGCTACTCAAAAGTAAAGTAAGAGTAACCTGAATTTGAAGAACGTCATATGTTATTTATGTAAGAAGTCTGGTCATTATGCATCAAATAGAAGAGGGGCTTATGACAAAAACACAGCGATGTTTGCTGCATATGTTGTTCAAGAAGCCAAACATCATGAGTGGTTCATCGACAGTGGAGCATCTATACATTACGGTGACAGCCATTTTTTTTTTTTTTGGAATTTCAAGACGTGCGAGTCGGATTATTGTGACACTGGACCTAAAACCTTAGTGTGCAAAATTTGAGCCAAAATGGACAAAGCTTTCTGGACGCGCATTGTGTTCAAAGTTCAAATATGCATTTATATGTAAATATTATCAAAAAAAAAATTTTCTCAAAAATTTTGATACTAATTAAATCAATTAATAAACCATAATCTAGAGTAAATTATCTTTCTAATAAAATAACAAAATCTATTATCGGCTGAAAAACAGCCAACTTATATCAAGTTCCCCAGACAATAAAAAGCAGCGCAGACCACTTGATTAAGAAAACCGAGCTCACATGTTCATAGACATTGACGTAATTTACAACAATAACTTTTTTGCATTTTCCTGATCCCAAAATGATCTTATGTAAAGTATTTTACATCTCGTTTATTGTTATGGCGTTCTAAATTTATGTCAAAGCGGTACGCACTTTTTAGTACTATTTAAAAATCTCCAATTGTACTTTTTCAAAAATTTTGTTTAAGAAATTTACCGAATTCAACGACTGGACTTTATGGTCGTATTAAAAAAATATGTGTGATTAAAAATGCCAAATATTGCAGGTATCCTTTTCTTAATTTGGAGAGGGCAGCGTTTTTATTGTAGCGGATTTCAAGAAAAATGTGATTTTTCCTACTTTTTCAACCTTTAGGTTACATATTTTTGGTGTTTTCATATTTCAAATATCTTTTGTCAAAATATTATACTACTTGATATAAGTTCTCAATCCTGTAAACTAAAGTTAAATTGAGACACTATAAATTGTCCCCCTTTAAGGTCAAAAGTCAAATTTAAGGATATTAAAATTTTTTTAAAACAAAATATCGAAATAATATATATTTGTGGAAGCATTTCGATAAAACTTGTTGATAATAAATTAGTAATTCTAAAAAATAATATTCTGGACTTATTTTCTGAAATCAACCCGTGGGGTACTCTTGATATCTAATTGACTCTTTGTGAAAATCTATAAATACTCGTAGTTTCTTCATTAAAAATTTTTTTTTTAAATAAAATAAATTTAGTGTATTTATAAAATTCCTCAAATATATTCGTTATTTTATGAAAATGTGTAGATTAATTAGTTTTTATATTCAATTCAGTGTAAACAAATTTGTATATCGAGGGCTTATATTCAAAAAGTGCTATCTGCATTAATAATTATTTTAAAGAGAGCGTGTAAAACCAATTTATTAATAAGATCTGAAAGTATTTATCGATCGACTTGCTGCAATATCTATTAAGAAATAGCCGTACTAATCATGTATGATATCAAAATTAATATTATATGAGAGAACAGTTTGAAATCAAATATTAATATTGCTGTCAAATGTGGATAGCACTTTTTGCATATAAGCCCTCGGTATAACTTTATACGAATATAATAATTCTGAAAAAAAAAATTAAAACTAGGACACATTTTGGGACACGCGAATTGTATATGGAAAATTTGGAAACTTCTTTATTTCAGAAATAAATTAATTAATTTTTCAAAGCACGACTTAATTTTTCTATCATTTGACTTCAAAATGCAAGTGGTGGATGACGTTGTTACTTATTTATTATGATTTTAAACAAATGAATCGAAACGCGATGTTATTCGAATTATCTAAAATCGATTGGGACTCCATTTACTACATGCCTTCGGTTGACAATCAGGTCAGTTTTATAGAACAAAATTTGGCACATGTGTTCCACAAATCTGTACCTTTAAAAACAACAAAATACAATAACAAAAATAAACCTTGGTTCAATCAACAGATTAAGGATAAAATCTGTGGAAGGGATAAAGCTTTTAAAAGTTGGAAAATGTTTAAAACAGATAATTTATATGACGAATATTCCAAAGCTAGAAAACAAGTAAATAAAATGATAAAAACTGCTAAATCTGCATACTACTCTAGCCTATTTATTTCTGCTGCACACTCTAAAAAAACGTGGAAACTCACACGAGAAATTGGTGTCGGCAAATCTTAGGAAATTGTCAATTCTGACATAAATGTTGATTCGTTTAACGAATCTTTTACAAATATCCCTGACATCCCCATAAACGTGGATATTATACCCGCAATACTGATATTAGTTCAACTTTAGCGGAAAATGCTTTTTGTTTTCAATGCGTAAACGAACTGGAAGTACTTTCCACATGTCAAGCTGTGAAATCTAATGCTGTTGGTTCCAGATTCTTAAAGGAAATTATCCCTCAACTGCTACCTCAAATTACCCATATTTTTAACACTATTATCACAAAAAGTGTATTTCCTCAAAGTTGGAAAAATGCTAAAATTTTGCCTATTCCTAAATCAAATAAAGAATATCGTCCCATTGCTATCCTACCATACTTGTCTAAAGTGCTTGAAAGGTTATTGCATCAGCAAATTGGAAAACATGTCAAGAATATGGGCCTACTCTCAGATAGACAATCAGGCTTTCGTCCAAAACATAGCTGCATAACTGCACTCATTGATGTGTCTGAAGATATTCGTGGGTATATTGATAGTGGTAACATTGCATTTCTAGTGCTCTTAGATCATTCAAAGGCATTTGATACTGTGAATCATGAAATACTCTGCATGAAGCTAAGAACTTTTTTTGGTTTCTCTCCATCCGCAACTCGTCTTATATCGTCTTATTTAGAAAATCGACAACAATACGTTAACGCCAATAATAAAATATCAAATGTGCTTCCAGTAAAAAAGGCGTTCCGCAAGGTTCGATTCTAGGACCACTTATTTTCACTATATATATAAATGATTTGCCTAGGCAACTTTCGTATTGTAAAGTTCATATGTATGCTGATGATGTGCAACTTTATGTTTGTAGTCGTTTCGATGAACTAAATAACTGTGTTGCGGACCTAAATGTGGATCTTAATCGAATTCACTTATGGGCTCTGGCAAATGGGCTATGTCTCAATCCTTCAAAGTCTAAATGCATCGTTATTACTCGAAGATCAGTGCCTTCCCTTGCTATACCAGATATTATGCTTAACCGTCAAATTATTGAATTTACACAAAAAACCAAAAATCTTGGAATTATTTTCAATAAAACTCTCACCTGGTCTGATCATATAAATGTCGCTTCGGGAAAAACGTATTCAATGCTTCGATCACTGTGGAAAACTCAACATCTTACACCAACCAGTCCATGTACGAGTTCTACTTGCAAAAACCTATCTAATTCCAACTTTGTTGTACGGATGCGAACTATTAGCTAGCTGTGATTCTAGAGCTAACGTTTTATTCTATATTAAGATACGTCTACAATTTGAAAAGATCATCCCACATAACACCGTATGCACGAAAACTTTACGGTGTGAATTTTTGCGATCTCTTGAAGATATGATCATTGATACTGATGCATAAGATTATATTTACACGTGAGCCTACATATCTTTTTAATCGAATATCCTTTTCTAATTCAAGAAGAAATAATTCTATAATTCAAATAAGACATAAAAGTTTGGTCTCTGAATGGCAGTTCCATATACAATGCATATGTCTTTGGAACTTGCTACCGCCAACATTACAATATTTAAGCAACGCAGGACATTTTAGGAAACAAGTTTTCCAATTTTTCAATACCATTTAAATATTGTTTAAACTTTGCTTTGTGTTGAATATATGTATGTAAAATAATTTTTGTTATCTTAGTTTTATACAAATTATAAACTATGTTATATTTTCATTAAATACTGTATCACATTATACCGATCCTGTACTTTAATTATAGTCTTGTTGTGCAGGAAACCAAATAAATAAATAATTTTAAAAAAATGATTAATCTTATAAATCGTAAACTTTTGTAGGGATTGTAAATTTGCGTTTTTCGAATACTGTTGCCTATAATTAAAAAAAAAAAAATTAACCTCACGGCCGCCCTAAGTAGAAAAAATTTTCATATAGAAACAATCTATTCAATTAAAACATAACAATTATCACAATGTTCAATAAATCGCTGATGAAGGCTGAAATGCCAGAAACCGGTCCGATTAAGAATACAGTGCAGTTATGAATTTTTGAAATATATGCTTTCTTCTTCTTTACCACGCACCATTTAAACAAAATTAAAATTGCATATTAATTACAGTAGTAATTGCAATATGTCTGAAAAATGACGATAAATCTAACAAACAAAAAATTTCTTCGCTTCAAAGCGTCATCTCAAATATATGTAAAGTAAATATGTAGGTATGTACAAAAACCGTACATCACATATGACAACTCTTACGAAAACTGAGAATAGTGGAAATTAGAAGTAGAAATGGAAAAAAATATTCAAAATTCAAAAATAACGATTGTTTGTTTGGACAGAGTTGTATCTTCTGAAATTAATACAAAGTAAAGCTGTATGGTACGAAAACTGAATCTAACCACACTGCTCATAGGCCTGACTTTAGGTGAGTGTGTTAAAGCGCTGACCAAAAAGTGCAAGTACGAGTGTATGTGAAGGTTCATGGTTCAAAACCTCACGGCCGCCCTAAGTAGAAAAAATTTTCATATAGAAACAATCTATTCAATTAAAACATAACAATTATCACAATGTTCAATAAATCGCTGATGAAGGCTGAAATGCCAGAAACCGGTCCGATTAAGAATACAGTGCAGTTATGAATTTTTGAAATATATGCTTTCTTCTTCTTTACCATGCACCATTTAAACAAAATTAAAATTGCATATTAATTACAGTAGTAATTGCAATATGTCTGAAAAATTACGATAAATCTAACAAACAAAAAAAAAAAAAATTAAATTTAAAAATTTCAAATGGCACAAAAATACAAGTTTAGCATAATATTATTACGAACTAACCCTTTAGTACCCATGTATTTTAGTTAAGATATTTAGTTTTTTTATAATCGACTGATATTGACTCATAAGTACTTAAGTCTTAATTAAAAAAAAAAAGCGAGCCTCACTTGTGAATTTCAGAAAATAAGTCCAGAATATTATTTTTTTAAATTATTAAAATAATATCAACAACTTAAATCAAAATCCTTCCACAAATATATATTATTTCGATATTTTGTTTTAAAAAATGTAAATCTCCTTAAATTTTATTTTGACCTTCAAGAGGGACAGTTTATAGTGTTTCAATTTGACCTTAATTTACAAGATTGAGAACGTATATCAAGTAGTACAATATTTGAACAAAAGATATTTGAAGTATGAAAACACCAAAGAGATGTAGCCTAAAAGTTGAAAAAGTATGGCAAAGCACATTTTTCTTCAAATCCGCTGAAATAAAAACGTTGCCCACGCCAAATTAAGAACAGGATACCTACAATATTTTGCATTTTTAATCACATGTATCTTGTTAATAAGACCTTAAAGTCCACTCGTTGATTTCGGTACATGCCTTGAACAAAATTTTTGAAAAAGTAAAATTGGAGATTTTGAAATAGTGCTAAAAAATACGTACCGTTTTGACCTTAATTTAGAACGCCATAACAATAGACGAGATACAAAATACTTTACAGAAGATCAATATGGGATCAGGAGAATGCAAAAAGTTGTTGTTGCAAATTATGTCAATGTCTTTGAACATGTGAGCTCGACTTGTTAATCAAGTGGTCTGCGGCGCAGTTATTGCCTGGGGATCTTGATATAACTTAGATGTTTTTTAGCCGGTAATAGATTTTGTTATTTTATTAGAAAGAAAATTTACTCTAGATTATGGTTTATTAATTAGTTAATTGAAACACAATTTTTAATATCAAAACTTTTGTGAAAAACAATTTTTTTGATAATTTTTACATGGAAATGTATATTTGAACTTTGAACTCAGAAAGCATTGTCCGATTTGGCTCACATTTTGCGCACTAAAGTTTTCGGTCCAGTGTCACAATAATCCGACCCGCACACCTCAAAATACGACCAAAAATTTTTTTCATACAAACCGCTGTCACCCTACTATACATATACATATGTCATTCAAGATATGTTTTTAAAAAATTTTAAAAGCTGTGATAATGAAATTCGGGTCGCAAATAATAACATTTTGAAAGCTGCTGGTAGAGTTGAAATGTTTAAATTTTTAATAAATGCCAAAAAGTCACTTTCATGATGTATTATATGTACCTGAACATGGCGCAAATTTGTTATATATTAGTAAGATGATTTAACGCAACGCAATATAATAAATAATGATAAATCTATAGTGGCTCAAGCTAAACTGGTTAATGTTATGTATAAATTGAATATACATACATACTAATCAAAATACATATTTTGCCAAGGAAACTTCTTACTTTGAGATATGGGAACGGCGCTTAAGTCATGTTAATCAATAATCGATGGAAATCCGATGGCATCTTAAAGTACGATCATTCTACTACCATTAACTGTGTTGCATGTGCTCAGGGAAAGCATTCAAAACAAAAATTTCCAAAAGAGGGTTTAAGAGTAAGAGAAATTTTGGAAGTAGTTCACACTGAATTATGCGGGCCTATGGAAGTGAAATCCAATGGTGGTGGTGTTCATGTACATTTATATGTTCGTCCAATTTAAGACGTGTGTTTGTGTCAGACAATGGAGGAGAACTTGATAATAAACAAATGTCCAATTTCATGAAGATGCATGGCATACTACATCAGAAACCTGTAGCTTATAATCCGCAGCAAAATGGACTGAATAGGTCGTTAATTAGAAAAATCTCGTTGTATATTGTTTGAAAAAATAACTAAATCGTTTTGGGCTGTCAATACTGCTGGTCATCTGATTAATCCAATTCCACATAGAAATCTTGGAAAGTGTTCTAATGAAATATGGTATGGCAGAAAACCGAATCTTAATCATTTGAGAGTAATTGGCTGTATTGCAATGATGCGCATTCCACACCAAAAAAGAAGAAAAAGAAGAAGAAGTTTGATGCTAAGTCAAAGACATTGTTTCGAACCAAAAGGGTATCAGTTGTTTGATTCAATTAAAAAGCTAACAACAGTTAGTAGAGATGTAATATTTTTTGAAAAAGCATTCATGTCGTTGAATAAAGTTACTTCTGTCGAGGACTTGAATTGCCAGTATTAGTTCAAGATCAGCAAGTAGAGGTTCATCCTGTTACAATACCTAGACGTAGTGAAAGAATTGGAAAGATGACTCAGAATGGTCTTATGGTAAAAAGAGGCAATGAATCGTCCATATAAGGATAAATGGTTAATAGCAATCAACAGTGCAATTAACTCATTACAAGTTGTGAGAACTTGTTCTTATTCATTTTTGTTCTACTGTACTTAACTTTACTGTGTAAGTTTTATTTTCAAATATTCAAATTCAATCACTGTAGCTTGGAAATTTGCTGGCAGAAATTTCAGTGGAAATTTTTTTTTTTTTGTTTTGAATTTTGTTTTTTTTTTTTTTCATTGAAATTTTAAATTTTGAAGTGACTTTTTCAAATTCAGTCACTATAGCTTTGAAATTTGCTGGCAGAAATTTCTTTGGAATGTTTTATTTTTTTGGTATAAATTTTTGTTGTACTTCATTGTGAGTTGAATTTTTGAAGTGACTAGTTGGTGTGAAAGAAGAAAAACAGACACAGATTTAAATTGAAATTAAAAAGTTTTTTTGTTGAAATAGTCAAAGAGAAAAAGAAAAAAATAGGAAAGATTCAATAATAAAATAATAATAATTGGAAATATATAGTATTACGTGGGCTACATTCTGGTTGCGCTAGGTGAAATATTCGGAGAACTGAAGGAGCTTTATAATTTTCTTTTGGCTGCATTGATTCATATATATGATATCCGACTATTATTTCGTGAGGAATTAAATTTTTTTTGGCGAAAAAAAAAATAACATAAATCCAAATCAAGGAAGCCACGAAAAACATTGCCAGAATCAATTGTTGACGGATTTCACCATCATTTTGGTCCAGCGTTTATACGACACAAATTTGTTTCTTCAAACTGAAACCAATCGAAGTGTTACTCATTTTTGATTTAATTAATTTATATATTTCTTTTTCAACGTCTTTTAAAAATTAATTTTAAACTTAATTTCATATAATTTTTTTTTTTTTTTATTAATTAATTTTGTTTGTTTAGTTAATATTTTTTTATATGTGTTAAATTCGTACACTTACATAATATACATACCGACACATACAACAATAAAAAGATCTAATACATTCACACATAAATTCATACATACACTTATCTTAACTTGAAACATAAATATATAACAACAAACATATGACAAGAAAACATACATAATTGATCCAAAATTTTTATATACACGATATTGCGTGATATATATTTTTTTTAAATAATTAACCCAAAACACCCTTGGACTCTAGGCCTGCAGTCGGCATGGGTATTAAAGAAAATATAAAAGAAATTGTGAATCTATTTTAAAATTATTATTTGTAAAAGTATATATAAAACAATATCGTAGTGGTGTTTTAATTTCTGTTAATTTATTTTATTAACAGACAAAAATTAATTAAAACTTAATACAAAAATAAAATAAAAAAAAAAATGTTAATAACATATAAACATGTACACATAAATTTTACAAAATATTTCACATGCTAGTTTGTTTTTTCTTTCATAAAAAAAATTAAAATTTTATTATTCATTTTTTTGGGGTGACATTTAATTTTCAGATTCTTTATATGTCTATAAAACATTATAAATTAATTTTCGTTAAAAATCAGTTTTAATAAATTAATTATTAATATAGAATGTTAATTAATTTTCTAATTATTTCACGAAACATGTAGATACTTGCTGTTAGGCTCAGTAATGGGCTGTTCGGAAAAAAACAAATAAATTAAACGAATAGCATAGGTCATGGGCGGGTAAAGAATAAAGGGGTTTACTAACATCTTAACTTCTTCTCTAACTTCACATTAAATTCATTTTCATTTCCTTTCTTATACTTCATTCCTTTAGTTTTCTCTTTTTTCTTGGTCAGTTTTCGAGTTTTCTTATTTAGCTACCTTTTTTTTATTGTTTTCGACTCACAATCTACCTCGAAGGAGACAAGAACACCACCCCATTTACCCTGAGCATGGTCGGTAAAAGGTAGCATGGTTTCCTAAAAGGTAGGGCCTTTGGCTATAGGAGTCATCACAAAGTCAATAACACATGGGTTGGAGTTAGTGATTTTAATTCCAAAAACGTTATAAAATTTAAGTGGGTTTTTGAAATTAGAGATGAACCAGATGGATGAACACGGCATAAAGTTCGTCTTGTGGTGAAGGGATATACACAGAAAAAAGACATCGATTACGAAGAGACGTATTCTCCAGTTCATTGTTACACATCGCTGAGGTTACTAATGGCACTAGCAATTTGGAAATATAGCAGATGGATGTTATAACAGCATTTTTGCAGGACGAAAATCCAAACCCCATTCTAAAACTGAAAAAGGCTTTATATGGATTGAAGCAGTCAAGTTTAGTATGGATCGTGAAACTAGATTAAATTCTACAGAAAATTGGTTTCAAGAGACCAAAAGTAGATCCCTGCGTATACTACAATATAACAAAGTTGAGTCGAACATACTAAGCACAGTCTGCAAGTCATAATTCTACAAGTGGTTTGGGGTCGACGGACACCATCAAAAAAAATTTTTACAAGTTCAAGTGAATGATAAATTGAGTTAAAATTTGATTTTTAACTATTTTTTATTAAAAATTAGTTCGAATAAACACAAAATCAAACAATTTTAATATTAATTAGCATTTCTTTATTTTGTTTATGCTTAATTATTTTATATGATTAAGATTAATAAGATCTGCAATAAAAAAGTTGGCTCCTATTATGAAATATTATCAAAATGTGGTTTATTGCGTTTTTATAGGATATTTTAGCATTTTGAGTAATAATAAATAAGAATTGCAAAATTAATATCACAATATATACAAGAACTTGTAATTGTAGAAATTGTAGTTTAAAGTGCAAAGTTATAAGTTACAAATGAAACACAATTCATCAGCACTTGTAAGAATTATACTTGTGATTGTAACTTGTTAACTTCTAGAATTGTAGTTTAGTGAAATAGGCCCCTGATATAAGTTATGCTGTAAGTTTTTTGAATCGCTCTAACAACAATCCATATCAGGAACATTGGAATGCTGTCAAAAACGTGTTTAGATATTTGAAAGGAATAAAACTTTGCTATAACGAAAAATGGTAAGACTGAACTAATGGCGAATTCCGATGCAGATTAGGCAAATGATATCGATGAAAGAAAGTGAATGACAGGCTATGTTATTATGTTACAATCAGGTGCAATTTCGTGATGCAGCAAACGACAGCAAATAGTTGCGGTACCATCGACAGAAGCAGAATGCATGGCAATGTCTACAATAACCCAAGAGGTACTTTGGTTAAGGCGTCTTTATTATGAACTTGTTTCAGATGTTGCGAATGGACCAACTCCAATATTTTATGACAACAGAAGTGCAATAGCACTAGCTTCTAGTAACAGTTACTATCCACGATCAAAGCATATTAACGTGCGACGTCATTTTATAAGAGAATAGGAGAATGCAAAATTGATCGAATTTTACCCCATAAAGACAGATAAGATGATTGCAGATTTATTAGCAAAAGCGACGACTGTGCCGAAAGAAAATTTTTTTCTACAAAACTATGCTTAATTATGTATAGTAAATTTAAGTGGGGGTGCTAAAATTACTTGATCAAATTCTACTTTAAAAATTATAGCAAATGGAATCTAGTAGTGTTTCTTCTTTAATAATTTGCCGTTCTGTTCATTTTCTTAAGCGCTGTGTAGACACAACGATTTTGCTTCGATTTTCATATAAAACAGAATCCATCCAATATTGAATCAATATCCACAAATTGAATCAATTTACGTTTACACACACCAATTTCGTTTCGATATTGATGCAAATCGTAGTGTCTAAAAAGCGCTTTATTCTTCACTGTCATACAAGTTTTTTAAAAGCACCGTTATTTTTCTATTTTGTTATTCATAATTGTCTCAAACTTTAGTGGTTGTGGTTGTTTTATACTTAACAATTCGGGGAATTCCCGATCAGCAATTACTATAACTAATTGTGTTGTGAAAGATTTTTGTATGTAAAAATATTAAAAAAAAGGAAGTACCATATACGTAAGAAAAAAAATATATAATAAATTTAAGGTAAGAAGAATAATTTTAATTAAAAAATAGAAAGATTCGGCGACTATTGGTCTGCGTAGGCATCTTGTGTGAAAGTGTACATGAGTATAAAAGAGAAGAAAATAATGATGGTTAAAGCACCTCAAAAAAAGCAAAAAATACAGGTACGGAGATAATTCAGTAATTGAATCTTTCTTAAAACGAACAACTATGGGTGAATTAATTTCAAAGTTAGCAGCTGTTGATGGAATATCTTTTCACAGAATTACTAAAAGTGAATTCATTAGAACAAAGGCAAAGGATTTAATTTACCACGAAACCCTACCAAAATGATGCAATTAATGCTGAACTTTTAAGAAGATATAAAACAACAGCTGAATAAAAAATTAATTAAACACAAAGATAATGGTAAAAAATTCAGTATGTCCATTGATGAATGGACCAGCATGAAAAACAAAAGATATATGGATGTACACCTTTACTATAATAACAAAGATTCAGACAATTAAGGGATGGTTCCTGTCGTTGGTAGTTGCCCTGCTGAAAAAGCATTGGAATTAGTAAAAGAAAAATTAAAATCGTTTAATATCATATTTAATGACGATATAGTAGCTACAATGAGTGATGGTACTGCTGTAATGCAGAAATTTGGAAGATTATCTTCTCAATTTCACCAACTTTGTTACAATCACGGGTTGCATTTGGCTGTTCTGAAAGTATTTTATACCAAGAAGAGGCATCCTGATAACTTTGCTTGTATCGAGGAACTGGAGTCTGATAACTTGTCTGAAATACAAGAATTCGAAAATGAAAATAATAACTCTGATGATGATTCGGATATTGAAGTTGTGAAAGATGTTGATGTTTATTTGCAACCCCAAATCGAAAAAGCTATTAAATCCATTCGAAAAATCACAAAAATATTTAAAAGCTTCCCCGTTAAAAATGCTATATTACAAAACAAGTAAGAAATTTATAGTCGGTCTAGACCGACTATAGGATACCCTATACCATGCGTTTAGAAACCCTATCTCTAAAGCCCAACTAACTACATAGAAAACAAGTAAGAAAATTATAGTCGGTCTAGACCGACTATACGATACCCTATACCATGCGTTTAGAAACCCTATCTCTTAGGCCCAACTAACTGGACATTGAAAATAAGCAAAAACCAAATTTGAGTGGGATTTTTATTAATTTTTTTGGCTGCAGATATGAAAAAGTTCATATCGGATGCTATATCTATAAAGGGACTAGGCCCAAAAATGGACCGATCCTGACCATGTTTGGTAGAGTCTCTTGTATTTTGCAAAAATACATACAAACAAAATTTGAGAAGAATCAGTGCAATATTTTTGTTTTTTAATAGATTTAAGTGAAGATCGGGAAGCAGCTCTATATGGAGTCAAAGGGATCATTTATGGACTACTCATTAATGGATGTATTGAACTCATACAAACCCAATTTGAGTAAGATCTATATGACAATTTGGATCTTATGGCAATTTATGTCGATTTCATATGGGTAATTTGTATGGGGGCTAGGTCTGAACATGGACCGATTCTCACCAATTTCAATAGCGTTCATCCCATGGCCAATAAAAGCTTACATACCAAATTTCATCAAAATATATTCATATTTGCGACCTGCAGTTTGATTACAAGGTTTACATGGACACACAGACGGAAGGACGGACGGACATTGTTGAATCAACTCAGAAAGTGATTCTGATTCGATCGGTATAATTAAAGATGGGTCAAGGTCAAATATATTTGGTTGTTACAAACAGCAGTCATTATACCCAAACCACATAGTGGTATAGGGATAAATATGTAGTGGAAGAGGAGAAAAAAGAGCTAATGGTAATCTTAGATTGTTCTTCTAGATGGAATACAACGGAGTCTATGGTAGAAAGATTTGTAAGATTTAGCGGCCCAATCAAAAAAGCATTATTAATTGAATTAAAGTTGGGTAGTTTGTGGAATGACGACTATGTTGAGGTTGCTAAAATAATATTAGCAACATTAAAACCGCTCCGGATTACAATTGAAGCTCTTAACCGAGAAGATTCTACACTAGTATCTGCTGAAGAAGCTCTCAGGTTTTTGTTTACAACTTTGGAAAAATTAAACACTAATTTAAGTCGAGACCTCCTTAATGCAGTAAGTGAGGAAATATCTAAAAGGAGGGATTAAACTTTAGTATCTGTTATTAGGCTCTTACAGAATCCGGATTGTATGTCACATAAAGAAAATTATAGTTTTTTTGACATGGCACCAAGACAAGAGATATATAAATTGGCTAAATCTATATCATCTAGAATTTTTGAAACAGTGATAACGATAATACTGAAGGAACTGGTGAAACTGAAAATATCGAAAAGAAGAAGCAAGTCTACAGCAACAAATAAATTTTACAATTTACAAAAAGTTTAAAAGAATATGAAAGTCCGAATGCTGAGAAATTTCAATCATTAACAAAGGAATTTAAAATATTTGAAGCAAATTATAAGAGAATCTCAAATTTGCAGAATCTTTTGGATGCACCCCTGACCATTAAACCAACTTCTACGCAAAATGCTCCAAATTTTTCTATTGCAACAGATTATGTTACCAAAAAAAAGAACAAGGATGGGAGATACAACTTTGAATGCTCTGTGTTTCTTGAAACATTATTTTAAATCACTAAAATGATTAAATTTATTATATTTTTATACCCTCCAGTGTGCAGAGGGTATATATAAGTTTGTCATTCCGTTTATAATAATTAGAAAAAAAAATTTGGACCCCATAAAATATATATATTTGTGATCCTTATAACAACCGGAGTTGATATAGCGATGTCCGTCTGTCCGTCTGTGGAAATCACGATGATGGCATCAATCGGGCGGCTAGGGTGCTCGTTGACATAAAAAATGATTCACTAATATCCTGAGAAGTTTGCTGTTTGAAATCGTCCAAATCGGTCAATTAGGGCCCAAGATTTGAATAAAGAACTAAAAAAAGTCTTGAAAAAATATAATTTTCTATGTTGTTATTTTCACGACCACGCCCTCAATAGGATAGCTGAGGTGATCATTTTTAGTGGGAATGATTCAGCAAATTCATGGAAGATTCGTATTTCAAAAATCATTAAAATCGTTGGAACAGGTCCAGGGAAATCTCTGAAAAAGTAAAAAAAAAGAAAAATATGATGTTTCTATATTGTTCTTGTTGTTATGCTAAATGTTGTATTGTTGTCATAGCTGGACTTGTTATACCCTATACCACTATGTGGTTTGGGTATAATGACTTTGTGCTGCTGTTTGTAACAACCAAAAATATTTGACCTACACCCATCTTTGATTATAACGATCGAATCAGAATCACTATCTGATTCGATTTAACGATGTCCGTCCGTCCGTCCGTCCGTCTGTGTGTCCATGTAAAGCTTTTAATCAAACTGCAGGTCGCAAATATGAATATATTTTGACGAAATTTGGAATTTGATCTTTTATCGGCCATGGGATGAACGCTATTGAAATCGGTGAGAATCGGTCCATGTTCAGACCTAGCCCCCATACAAATGACCCCTATGAAATCAACATATATTGCCATAAGATCCAAATTATCATACAAATCTTAGTCAAATTGGGTTTGTATGTATATGTTACATCCATTAATCAGTAGTCCAAAAATGATCCCTATTGGACAACTCTTAGTCATAGGCCCCATATAGAGATGCTTCCCGATCTTCACTTAAATCTATCAAAAAACAAAAATATTGCACTGATTCTTCTCAAATTTTGTTTGCATATATTTTTGCAAAATACAAGAGACTTTACCAAACATGGTCAGGATCGGTCCATTTTTGGGCCTAGTCCCCATAGATATATAGCACCCGATATGAACTTTTTCATATCTGCAGCCGAAAAAATTAATAAAAATCCCAATCAAATTTGGTTTATGCTTATTTTCTATATCCAATTAGTTTGGCCTGAGAGATAGGGTCTCTAAACGCATGGTATAGGGTATCGTAAAGTCGGTCTAGACCGACTATAATTTTCTTACTTGTTGTTTTTGTGGTCGTTGTGGTAATAATGTAGTAAAAACTTACCCTTTGTACATTTTTTTATCAACTCTGGTAGAAAAATTTAAAAGTTTCCATTGTTTTGGGATCACTAAAAAAATTTACTATATCATTTCTGTCATTGCCACGAGCCTGCCTGCAAAGTTTCAGATCGATTGGGTCACGGGAAAGGGGTTAAAATCGATCCAAAATTTTTTCGACAAGCAGACACTACGAGTTAATATAAAGGGAGTAAAAATTCACCAGCATCTAAAGCAAATAATGGTAAAATATGTACCTAGTTGTTAATAAAAAAAAAACAATATAAATTTTGCAAAAAAAAAAATTTTATATATTAATTTATTTAAAGAGAAAAACACAAAAATAACGTTTGATGTTGTATTTTTTGTGTGTAATATTTACATATATGTACATAAATACACATATTAAATAATACAAATAATATACATATATTCTATATACGTATATCCATAATAACTGCATGTTACAAATAAATCGGTATATTATTTTATTTACATAAAATTCTGCAATATTTTGTTGTGGGGAAAATACATTTCTTTTGCATTAACAGAGTGTCACGTCATTTTGCTCAGCGTGACTATGCCACAGTAGATGGCGCCACAATTTTTGTTCTAATTAGCTTTGCAATAGTTATTTCTATTTTTACATGAATGTCAAAATTTTCAAATAGATATCATACAGCACAATGTTAAGAGTATATACGGGCTGGTCTTTTATTATTTCATACGTTTTGTTGTCTTCACAAAATAGAGTTACCGAGTTCATCAATGAGTTTTTTGCTTTCAAAACAGTTCTACATAGTTATATAGAATTATTATTCTGCTTTACCTACAAACTATCTGATTGCGATTACATCTAATTTTTAAAAATTGTTTCTAATTACTAAAGCAGTATTATTCACATAAATACAAAATTGCACTTTTTGAATTTTCCAATTCAATTCTAAAAACTGGAATTAAAATTTCCAATTATAAATTACAAAATATTAATCGAATTTCAGAAAATCATATCAAAATGTCGGAAATAATAATTTTAAATTTAGAAGACATCAATTGCACCAAATTCCAAAAAAAAACACCAAATATGTTTACATTTAATAAATGTTTACATTAAAAAAAATATTGGCATTCAGGAGAAATTAATAGCTTTTCTGTAACTTCTTTTAACGATAGTCGAATCGTTAAAAAAAGAAAAGCAAAATTATCGTAAAATTTTTAAACGATATTCGCTATTGTTAAAGTCAGCTGTTGTTGTTATCTAAACGACAACCATTTTTGTGTTGTTTATTCAATCGATAAAAACTTAAATTCTTAGGTTGAAATGTCGTCAAACATAAATAAAAATCATAAAATAGTGAAAATATTTTGCTTCTATTAAAAAACTTTTTTATATAAATAAAAAAATTAAATAGCATATTCAATTCATTATTTCATTTTCAAATAAATAAACAGAAATATTAGTAAAAAAAAATAGAGATATTAAACATAAACATAAAATCATCCTGTCAAACACGAAGTAATTTGTTTTTTCTATTCTTCTTTGTGTTTTTCGCTTATTTTGACAGAGGTGCTACTCGTTTACAATTTAAATAAATAGAAAAATAGATTTGTCGACCGTCGTTAAGATGTATGTAATCCTTAGTGCAAACAACAATAGCTGTCGATATATTTTGCCACTGTCGGATCGTTTAAATTTACAGAATCGGACTACAGAAAACATTAATTCAAATTCAATGAATTTTATAAAACCCCAAATGATATTTAAGAATTGCGAATATAAAAATTATTACATAAATAAACGCAATTTGATGAGAATGTTATTTATATATAAATTTTCACAATTTTTTTTTTGATGAATATTTGAAGTTCTTCAGAAAATAAAGATAACAAATTATTTTATTTAAATTTTTGTGATATTTGGTTTTTTGCGTTTGGCATCCCTAATTTAATTATTTATTATTATAAATTTAAACTCTGTTTTCCAAATATGGCAATATTTTTTTGAAAAAAAATTTGAGAGAGCTTTTTTCGGTTATTATTTTGTTACTCCATCCGACCTATATGGCCGCAATGAAGAAATATTTGGCCAGTTAAAAGAAACTATACAGCCATCTCCAATTAGCACGATTTAATGCATATAGCCACCCTACACAACCATTACCTTTGCAATGGAGGTTAGGGTGAGCTATTTAATTAGCAAAAACTAAATTAAACGAGAAGTTATGTCATATAACCGGAAACGCATGCATATATGAAATGCATTCATACTTTTCCAATATTTTGTTTACATTTATCATCAATACTCAAACCGAGGTGGAGGTTTTTTCAAAGATTCAGCACAACCGAATTTAACACTCTTACTTGTTATAAACCTTTTTATATATTTTTGTAAAACTTGAAGAATTTATTTTTACGTTACGTATTTTGTTGTCTAATAAAAATATGAATTTCAGTTTATATTATAGAGTGCATTAGATTTTTATTTTAATAAGTTATTTTCTCAAGAAATCTCGAGAAAAAAAAATGTGTGTTTCCTTTTCTCGAGAAATTGTAAAGGGTGAGAAATGTGAAACACTAGAATCTAGTTTTTAAGGACAAAATTGTTTGTATATATTTATATAAAAGATAAATTTTATTTTTTGCATATTGAGATTCCAATGAAAACATATTGCCTTTACCTATATCTATTGCCTATAGGGTATCGTATAGGCAACCCATATTGAATATAATACTCATCAGAATTCTTCGTTACAATTCGAAAGTTAAAACTATAATAATGAAAATTTAATAAATGTTTGTTTTTGTAATGATTGTCTGCTTACATAGTTGTTTTAAATCAAGTATATAAAAACTTTATTTACTCGCTAAAATGAACATAGGTCTTTCATTATTTTTTGCAAAAGATTTCCTTTAACTCATTTTCATTTTCATAAATTTATTTTACCCTTTTTACAAACAAAATATAAATTATATGCTCTCCTAGCAAGTAGAGTTTATATAAATGCCAACATTACTAATATACAAAGTATTAAGAAGTTAATATGTACTTTTACACAGTTATGAAGTCAAAACAACACAGAACAGCAACAAACAACATAATGTGTTTGTATGAATGTATGTATTTTCTTCTTGGGCATGTAGTTGATGATTGTTGTGAAATGCCTGACCCACATATAAACATCCAAATTATATAATGAACAAAATACGAAAAAAAAAACAACAACAACAGCAACAGCAACAACAACATACAAGACTCTCATACGATACATAAACATATAGGAAGGAGTCAAAGAAGAAGAAGAAATAAAATAAAATGATGCATAATATATTTAAGCCTTGTATGCCAAATGTTAGAACGAAATACATATACATATATGTACATTTGCATGTATGTGTGCTTCACAAGTTGTGTGGCATAGTTTTCTTTAGCCGGACACAAAAACATAAACTCGTACATACATATGTACATACATATGTGAGTACAACGAAAGTATACAATGTATTTAATTTATAAGCAAAACGCATAAATTTGACAGTAAATAGGCAAAAACAAAAAAAAAAAATAAGCTCGTACACTTCTGCAAAAAAAAACTAAAACGAATGAACGAACATTAAGTCAAAAGACGAGTAATATGTAAAGTAGTGGATGTTGTAGTGTTAGTGTATGTAGTATGTAACAGTTGAAGCGATAGTATGATTTAGAAAAATGAGAATATGTAAAAGAGAAGAAATAAGTTCAAGGATTCTTAGCACGTTCACATCTTTAACGCCATATGTTGGATTTTTAATACATTTTCTTCACACCCTAAGAATTTTTGAATGGTTTTTTTTTTTTTGCATGAAAAATGTGACCAAATAATTTGATATACTATATATTACTAGCATGCCCTATCGTGCCGGGCGACTTTCTGAGACTCATTGATCATGTATGTTTCATGATCAATTTTTTCTTCGAAGTTTTTATTCTGCAATGTGCTTCGCAACACTCCTCGTAATGAAATAAAAAGCAGGCAATACGTTTGTAGAAAACTATTGTTTTGTGCCACGCCGATTAGTCTGATTCCGCCCATTTTTTGGGCAAATACTCACATTAATAACTTATGAACTCAAACAAAGTCGCTAGACTTTCATTATTATAGTACTCCAGTTATGTTATATTAAATACTTACTTTGTACGGGGGGTACCACGCCCACTGTTTGAATCTCGCCCATTTTTTTATGGGACTACTCACCTTAATAACCCATGACCTCAGACAAAGTTTCAAGGCTTTCACTATTACAGTACTTCAGATATATGGCATTATATATTTACTTTGTATGGGAGGTACCACGCCCTTTCATCGGATTCCGCCCATTTTTTCGAGTACTAACGTTGATAAATTATGAACTCACACAAAGTCCCAACACTTTACCTATTACAGTACTCTAGATATATAACATTTAATATTTACTTTCTATGGAGGGTACCACGCCCATAGGTCCGATCCCGGCCATTTTTTCCACAACTCCTCGAATTATTTTAATATGTATATGTATATAGTTTCAGAACTCTTGTTGTCGTAGCACTCCAGATATTATATGTTAAAATTAGATGTTAAAAATTCACTTTGTATAGGAGGTGACACACCCACAAATCCGATCCCGCCCATTTTCTATGAGACTATTCACATTAATAACTCATGAACTCAGACAAGGCATTCACTATTACAGTACTTCGTATATATGACATTATATATTTACTTCGTATTTGAGGTACCACGCCCACTGATCCGATTCCGCCCATTTTTTTTTTCGAGTACTAATGGTGATAACTTATGAACTCACACATTTAATATTTATATTTACTTTGCAAGTCTTCGAATTGTTTAGTAAATATGTATAGTTTCAGAGCTCTTGCTATAGTAGTACTCCAGATATTATATGTTAAAGTCAGATGTCAAAAATTCACTTTTTATAGGACGTGCCACGCCCAGTTGAAAAATCAAAAATAATAGCCTATTTTTCCTTCCGGATAGGCAGTTACCTACTGTAAAAATTTCAAGACGATCGGTCCATTTTTTTTATATAAGATAATATTTTTTGTTTTTTCATTCGATGTAAAAATTAGCATTGATAAAATATGGATTTTCAAAATTAATTCCGACAACGATGGTCTTGAATTTAGAATATCATTTGGCAATTTTTTTTTATTTTAGCGATTTTTGATTTTGGCGATTTTTGAATTTGGCCCATATTTTCTACTCACATTGGTGATTAATATACTTTTCAAAAGTTTCAATACTGTCGCTTTCGTAATAGTTCATATTTTTTGTATAGGAGGTGCCACGACCACTAATCCCATCCCGCTTGATTTATATAGGACTACTCATATTAATATCTGATGGATTCGTGCAAAGTGTCGAGGCTTTCCCTTTTATAGTACATCAGTTATTTGATATTATATATTTAATTTGTATGGGTGGTGCTACGCACACTGCTCCGATCATGCCCATTTGTTTTTCGAGTAATCACATGAATATCTTATGGGCGCACGCAAAGTCCGAAGGCTCTCACTATTACAGTACTCCAGATATATCACATTTTATATTTACTACATATGGGAGGTACCACGCCCTCTGGTCCGATACCGCCCATTTTTGTCCGACTACTCACATTAACAATAGATGACCTAAGACAAATTTGCAAAGCTGTCTCTGTCATAGTACTCGAGATACATGATATGTAATTATTACTTTGTATCGTAGGTGCCACGCCCACTTATCCGCTCATGCCCATTTTCGATACGGCTACCAACATAGCCACAAATCTGCAAAGCTCTCTCTGTCATTGTGCTCAATATACATGATACTAAAAGTTAGCTTTATATGGGAGGTGTCATACCCACTAAAGATATTAAAAAAGTATATAGCCTACGTCCATCCTTAAGGACCATTCTAAATATTGGCACTCAGATTTTCAAAATCAGGTGAGGAGTTACGGAGGTTACCTCCTACAAACAAACAAATGCACATTACCTCTTTATTATATTAGTATAGACAATACAAAAATGGTTAATTGAAAATCTATAAGCATGCGAGAAATTACAAGGCTTCTGAAATAAACTAACTGAGGGCGATTTTGCTGAAAACTTCCTCAAACCAGTTACAATGATTAAATTTGACAAAAGTTTATGTGGAAATGGGGAATACAACTTTCCATAACTGATTTGTAATAAAACCAAAATAGAAGTTTCTGCATAATTTCACCAGCTGAAAGTTGGCAATCTTCATTTTATATATTTTTTTATAGCCTGACCACAGAGTGAATTTGTGAGTTTGTACTGATGTTTGTAACTCCTAAGAATACTTTACCTATACCTTTTCTCCCCAAGATTCAGATTATCAATCGATCATTATCAAATTTTTTATTTGTGTTCATTTATCCAATATTGAGCAATACAACACTAAATTGTGTAGCAAAGCCTACGGTCAAGTCGAGTAGTAAAAACTGATATTGTTCATGTTTGAATGCACCTAAAAAGATAACTGTAACTATTTAGTATAATATATAATAATTCGAATGGTACAAGTACCAGAAATATCATTCTTAAATCGGACTATTCTACTGGCTTGTGCAAACTACTTCTCAAAAAAACTCGACAAACTTCTATACAAACGTACCAAAATATGCACGTCATAGATGTTTGGGATCAATTTATAAAAAAAAATTAACAAACAGATAGTACAAATTTATATAGTTTCGACTCATCAATATCAACAGATTATGTTCCTCAAATATTAAAGCATTCTGATAAAATCTGTGGAGTGGATAAACTACTACTCAAAAAATATCAGCCACCTTCCACTCAAATTTATGAAAATATGTTTTCGTATATGTGAAATTTCTATTGTTATTAGTTTTTCAAGTTACATATATATGGAGATATTTCCTTAAAAATTTCAAACTATTCCATCAAAAATGACTAGAAATTTTCAGCAAGTGGCTGGATTGATCATTGAAAATATTTAACCGTTTCGTCCAAAAATTGCGACTCCGCTGCAGTACTACTCAATTGATATTGACGACTTTCTATACAACTGTGTGAAAATATGCTCTTGTTTGAAGTTTGATAGTATTTTCAGAAAATTTCCCAGAAAGGCTTAAGAAAAATTTGTAAAAAAAACATATACATACATACGAGGGCGGATCAATTAGTCCGTGACTTTTAAAATAAACAGAGTTTTTTTTTGCAGAAAAAAATGTTTTCAACATAATCTCCTTTTAGCTCAATACACTTAGTAAAACGTTTCTCCAATTTTGGTATCCCTTCCGAAAAAAAATAGGATTTTTCAAGATCCATAAAATAGGCATTTGTTTGATCAATAATTTCATCGTTGGAGCTTAATCCTCTTTCCACCGAGCTATTTCTTTAGGTTTGAAAAAAGAAAATAGTCACTGGGGACTAAATCCGGAGAATACGGCGGAGAGTTTCCAATTCGTAGCCCAATTCATGGAATTTTGATATTGAGACTGCACACGTGTTCCCCTCTGCATTACCTTGATGAAAAAGAACTTGGCCAAATGGGGTCCTTTTTTTAAATCCTCATTAAATCGATCCAATAATATTATTCGCATAATATTTGCCGTTTATTGTTTTTCCCTTTTGAAGGAAATCGATGTGGATTATCCCGTCTGCATCCCAAAAAACTGTTGCCATCATCTTATTGGCCGACAAACTTACCTTGGCCTTCTTCGGAGCCGTTTAACCCGAAGAAACCCATTGTTTAGACTGCTGCTTGGTCTCCTTAGTGTTGTAATGGATCCATGTTTCATCCACAGTTACAAAACGCCACAAAAATTCATTCGAATTGTGGTTAAACAATTCCAAACAATCCTTTGAAGTGGTCACACGATTGCGTTTATGGTCAATTGAGAGCAAACGCAGACAGCTTTCTTATACCCAACTGATCATTTAAAATCGAAACCACACTACCATATGAAATGCCTATGGCGGTTTTTTTTCTCAAAAAATAATGTTTAATGAGCACTCGAAATTCACTTTTTTTCATTTAAAAAAACCACGAGGTTGTATGTTTTGAACAGCTGTAAAACGCAAAGTAAATGACGGAACTTGCTCAAAATTTTACAGTAGTCTACTACCAGGTGGTACTTAATGGGAGCAGTGTTGCATTTCATATAACTTCGAGGGAAGTTCGAAAAGTCACGGACTTATTGTTCCGCCCTCGCATAAAGAGAATACTCACTTCAAGTTTCGAATCATTGGATTTGCAAATCCATTATTCGGATGCAAAATACAATTTTAACAATTTTGGATAACATGTATGTACACTTTTAAAAATTATGTAACTTAATAAATTTTGTATATATATACATAGGGCCTCAATTGAGGTTTCGGTAATCATTTGATTTGAGATGAGTAGCTGATTGAACTTCTGCATCCGATCCTGGAACTGGGGCTGCCAGTATGGCCTCCAGGCGGGCTGTTGGTGGCAATTGGTTACTTAAAGGCGCCAATATCCCGCCTTGACGTTCCGAGTATCATTGGCACTCATAACTTGTTAGGAGTCCGGCGCCACCCGGAAACCCTCTGAGACCCTCCTCGCGGAACCGCTGATTGTCCACGACTGCATTAGAAGCTGTTCCGTATATCTGCGGAACTTTCTGCTATCCGCAACCTGTGGACGCGCCCGGTAGTACTCAGCTGTGCTTGCACCAGAGATGGCGCGAAAAACAATTTGTAGCAGTTCAGAAATTAATCAGTTACCTGTTGTTGGCAGAATTAGGAGATTCAGTTCATCATGATAGCCTGTCCATTCATGCTACCAGGAAAATTCCCTTCTGCCTCTCGAGCGTCTTCCTTCAATTTTACCTTTGAGAATTAAAAAAAAAATGCATCGTTTCTCAATATACGTCCTAAATACGAGACTTCTCTATTTTTCACAGTGTTAATAAGTTGATGGACCAAGTTTATTCTATTTAGTACTCCACAGTTTGGGACGCGTACGTCCTAAATACGAGATTTCTCTATTTTTGACAGTGTTAATTAGTTGATGGACCAAGTTTATTCTATTTAGTACTCCACTATTTGGGACGCGTATAGTCCAAGGTATGTTTAAAAGCTTCTAATCGCTTCTCATCCATTTTCTCATAATTGTGCATATTTCCACCGCATATAATAAGACGGACCACACATATCACTTGATAAACCGTGATTTTGTTGTAAGATTAATATCAAGGCTGGTCAATATCATGCTGTATTTAAAAAATGCATCTCTCGAAATGAGAAGGAAGACCGATTTGTGCAATTCTGACAAGAATATAAAATGAAAATAAGAAATACCGTATTTCGTCTACACCCTAGAAGACTATATACATGGAAATCACCACAGGACAGTAGAGGAAACGTTATAAGGAACCATATCAACTTATATTAATAAACGATATTGCACCTATTTGACAAAATGCTCAACGTGCATGGGCGCAGACGTACCACCATCTGAGCACAATCTTCTGGTATCAAACTTCCGCATCAAATTTTCTATTTTTGGAAAATAGACATGACAACCCAGAACTAACATTGGAAAACTTAGCGATCCATCAGTAAAAGTAGTTAAGGAGCGTATAAATCATAAGCTCGGAGATGTCGATGGAGAGGATGTAGAAAATTTGTGGAACATATACATATATTAAATTATAAATGTAATGTGCGCATGGATTCATTTAATACGGAAAAAAAGAAACAACCACTAGTTAATTATAAGGTGACTTACTCTAGGAAGGCCTCACGGGGTTCACCCATGATAAAATTAATAAATAATAAACAACAGCCGTTTCTTCATCTTTTGCAGTTTTTTACATATGATCCTACAATTTTAGGGGGTTCCGTATGAATTTTAAATCAATATTCACCTATGGTACGCGTAGTTCTGTTTCAGTGAACTTTTTGCGATATAGCTGCTAGTTCGTGTTTCAGCCGATTTTCCTCGATGGCGGCAATAGAAAATAGAGGCAATATAATAATGTATAAAAAGTTTGAATTTCGAGAATTTAAGACAAACTCCCATAAAAAAAATTATCGAAAAATTAAGTGTTCTGATACATTTTGTAAGCTCTTTTCGAAGATATTCAACCTTGTAATTGTAATTGTATAAAGAGGTGTCGAAAGTACTGCGACCAAGTGATCTATTGTACTGCCCTCAACCTTATACAGAAATCATTTAATGTGTACAAAAAGTTTGAAGTTCGATGATTTTTTTAATGTCAGATATTTTTCGTATTTACCTATGCAACATACGCGGACATAGATCAATTTTTTTTCTCTGTTTGCGCCAATATAGGGACAGATGTTTTCGCCTAATAGTTGCCACCGAGTTTGATATCCACAACCATTCGAGGCATGTAACTCCTGAAGGTCGTTAGGTTAAGATTTTCACGACGCCTAACTACCCAACACATTCCTTGCGTTGAAAGGCAACGACAAATTATTCTCGACCTTTTCCTCACTTCACAACCTGACAAGTATGAAGCAGCAATTCCGCATTCTTTTCCTACATTGTACTTCACAGCGTTTCAGCACCAACTACGAGCGTTCAGTTTTTGTTTACGAAAAGAGTTGCTGAGATCAACAATTTCTTCTAGAATTTCAACTAGAAACCTTCGGATCTCAACTTAAATAAGCCTCCGGGCCGAATGCTCCATTGGCAAGCAGTCCCTAAAAAGGGTGAGGCATATAACCCTGGAAATTACCGTACAATTGCAATCTGATCTGCGCTCTCAAAGGTGATGGGAGCATGCTTGTCAAATATGTAGAGGCCAACTCACTTAATAATCGGCAGTATGGCTTCCGTAGAATATTATTTACGGGAGATCCGTTAACTTTTCTTTCTGAACATTGGAGTCGATCCATTCACAGATTTGGTGAAAGTAAAGTGGTTGCTAGATATCATTGGAATGCGTGTTGCGTAGCGCATTTATATCAAACCCCCTTGATTTATATGAATTTTCTCAGAGAGCGCGCAATACGTGCTGTTATTGATGGGGTCTCATCCAATGAGTTTCATTTTAATTCAGGGGTATCCCAAGGTAATGTTCTTTCTCCCTCTCTTTTCCTTATCCTTCTTAATGATCTTCTTAGTGAAATCATTAATCTTATGTACATACATACTCTTTCGCAGATGACAGCAACAATTGTCATTCCTTTTCCTTCAATTGGAACCCAAGCCTTTTTAAATGACATGTTAACAATAGTGAATAGGGTTGATTATAATGCGTGGAAGCCCTATCGTTATTTGTTGTCCCATAGGGCCTTCGAATCAACAATGTCATCTGTATATATGGTTGTTATAAGTATTGAGCAATCGAATACTCTTGATGTTCTGGGCATGAGAGTTCAATGCAATGTACGTTGAAACCAGAGTTGTGGAGTCGGCAAAAAATAGTTTCAACTGAGACTTTTAATTATACTGTGAGTAATTAATGCAGGTAAATCAATAAAACAATTGTTTTGGAAATATTTTATTTATTTTTATTAATTCTTTTAGTAATAAATAGAAACTCAGAAACTTAAAATAACAAAAATTTAAATAAAATAAAAAACTTTAAATGTTAAATCTAAGTCCCACGTTTACACTATTTAATTAAAGTACTTGAATAAACTTTCCCTCATAAAATGAATTAAAATATAAAATCTATTTATAGTGATTTGTAAAATATTATGTTTCCTATTTCGGTAGATATTTGAAAATTTATTGAATTTGTTATATAGATAAAAAATCTTATTTTCGATCTTTATCATTTTATTTATTAAGTTAGAAATTAATCAGGCTCGAGATCAAATGTATTACTTTAAAGAAGGCAAAAATCCTGGCACATTTGTTTCAAAAATGTACCTATATTTTCCATGAATTTTTCATGGACATGCAATACCTAGAAATTTTGCAATACCGACTCCGACTGCGGTAAAGACACCGCAGCTCAATCTCTGACTCCACAACTCCTACTCCGACTTCGACTCTACAGCCCTGGTTGGAACGAACATGTTTTTCATGTGTCTTTGTTTATTAAAATGGTGCAAAAATTGCTTCACTCCTTCTGACCACCTTAAACTCTATACTAACTATATTCGACCGAAAATGTAATACAACTCCCAAATGTGGGCAGGAGCTCCGTTGATGCATATTAACGACAGTAGGGCATCCAACTCTATTGGCTCGTTAGAACATCATCGGAATGTGGGTTGAATAACACTGCTCTATAGATACTACCATGTAAAATGTTCTTCTGAGATTAGCGAACTCATTCTGAATCCCCAATTTTCAGTACGTACTACCCGCTTCTTTAGTAGATCACATCCGTTTGTATTATGTTCTCCAATTGACCGTACAGCACATTACATAGAAAGTTCGTTCATTAGTTAAATTGATGTTACAATCTAATATAAAGTAAGTCAAATATCCACAATCACTTCCCATTAGCTATTTTACTGAGCCTTGGTTTATAATAATTAAAATCAATGTGAGTTCGATCACAGGGGAGATGTGTAGACATCTACACCTTTTCCAATTGTATTTCAGAAAGTATCAATAAATTTTCAGAAAATATCAATTGAATTTCAGAAAATATGTATAGAAATTCAGAATTAAAAAGTAGTTTACCCTACAATACCGAAAAGTAATTATTGTTTCTATTAGTGATTTGGAGTCGCAAAAAATATTTTGCAATATTTGGACTTATTTGTTATGCACTGGAAAATAAACTATCAAGGGCGGCCTTTTAATCGAAAGAAGATGAGGACTTTATTTGTTAATCAGCTACAATATAAACACCAGGATAGAATTTTGACCGATTTCGAAGTTATCATTTTGAAAAAAACACGTTTATATCGTCACCTAAAATGCAAAAGGCCGTAACTAACAAAAAGTTCAAAATTGATTTTTATACCCTATACCACTATGTGGTTTGGGTATAATGACTTTGTGCTGCTGTTTGTAACAACCAAAAATATTTGACCTAGACCCATCTTTAATTATACCGATCGAATCAGAATCACTTTTTGAGTCGAATTAACAATGTCCGTCCGTCCGTCTGTGTGTCCATGTAAAGATTGTAATCAAACTGCAGGTCGCAAATATGAATATATTTTGATGAAATTTGGTATTTAATCTTTTATCGGCCATGGGATGAACGCAATTGAAATTGGTGAGAATCGATCCATGTTCAGACCTAGCCCCCATACATATTACCCCTATAAAATCGACATATATTGACATAAGATCCAAATTGTCGTATAGATCTTAGTCAAATTGGGTTTATACGTGTTTCTTACACCCACTAATGAAAAGTTCAAAAACGATCCCTATGGAACAACTCTTAGTCATAGGCCCCAGATAGAGCTGCTTCCCGATCTGCACTTAAATCTATCAAAAAACAAAAATATTGCACTGGTTCATCTCAAATTTTGTTTGTATATATTTTCGCAAAATACAAGAGACTTTACCACCCATAGTCAGGATCGGTCCATTTTTGGACCTAGTCCCCATATAGACATAGCATCCGATATGAACTTTTTCATATTTTCTGAAATTCAATTGATACTTTCTGAAATACAATTGGAAAAGGTGTACTAATTTAAAAACACCTAAGTTTATTTTTGACTCCCTTCAAGTTTTCCTAGTATTTAGCTTTTTAGATAATGGCATTTCAACTCTGGTTGTGTTAGATGTCAAGTAAAGTGGAGACGACAATATATCGATGGAAATAGGCAAATAGAAAAGTAAAAATACGTGGAAAGAGGAAAAGTTTAAGAGAAATGTTTATTTTTCTTTTTTCTTCAAGAAATTTAAGCGCTTTTAATAAAATTATAAAGAAGATATGAAATTAAGAAGTTTTTGCATGTTTTAAGTGCAGATAATAAAGTGAAACACAAGTCAGAAATTAAGACAATATCATAATCGTTGCACTAATACACTCACACCTCACACCGTTTTTGTCTTACTCTGTTTTTCTGATTGTATTGTGAAATACATTTTACCCCCTTGAGCGTTAAGTTAAGCTTTTGGTTTGTTAATAAAAATTTAAATGTTCTTAAACTAGTTCTGTCAATAGCAAATATATACTTGAATATTTAAAAAAAAAAAAAGAACTCTGTAAGTTTGTGAACATGTTAAACTCACAACACACCTAGCGGTCAATAACAAATATACACTTGAATATTTAAAATTAACGAAAAAGATTTGTGATTTTGCTAAACATACAGAGAACTCGGCGGTTCTGCTTACTAAATACACCAATACACTTACATATACCTCACACCGATTTTCCCTTACGCTGTTTTTGTGATTGTATTGTGAAATTGTATTTTACCCCCCTGAGCGCATAGATGTTTACACATCAAAAATAAGACGTACTTCCATAAAATATTTGTCGAACCTTTAGTGACAACTACACATCGTGATGCAGGAAATACACTTTTCCCCATACAAATCGAGACATTTATTTTATTCAGTACAACAGTTATTTTTATGAGTATTTTTCTGAATACAAAAATGCAGATTTTCAGCGTTTTCGAAACCGTATAAGAAGCACTTTCATGAATTTCCAAACTCAGATATTTATTGCAAAACAGTACAACCAGAGCTGCAACGGGTTTTCGTTGTCGTGTATATGGGCATTAAGACTTGTTTTCCCCTAAGCAAACTGGTTGGTCACATTATTCAAGCATTTATTAAACAAGTGGCCTGACTATTTCGCCATAAGATATTCAACATTAGACTACATTTATATAACAAAGTGTATGTATGTATGTACGAATATGTACGTACGAATAAATGAATGCATGTTAAGTAAATATATGTATATTAGGGTGGGTCAACAGGTGTATAGCAAGAACGTAATCTGCGAAGAGTTTTAAGAAAATTTCCCCAAGGAACTATGGATCTAAAATCAAAACCTAGCTCCAGCCGATAGGCATCAAACTACGTATTTGAAAAATTTTTAAGAACAGCGTGATTTTATTAAGATATATTATTTTATGCAAAAAGTATACCACATATTTTCTTTATGTTGGTTTTATTTCTGCTTCATATTTTCAAGCCAAATTTTAGAAACCTTTATTTAGATAATGTATCTTAAATTTCAAGTTTGTAATGTCATTGAAAAATCAATCCTAAGTCTTTTTTGTAATCCATTCGAAGTGTTCCGGTACAACTTTCCAAAGCCACTGCTATAACATCGGGTACATTCGTAAATGCAGTAAATTTGGGTATCACTGCGGCAGTTATGCCAAGTTTTGTTGCTGATGCGTGATCAGTTGTTG
This sequence comes from Cordilura impudica, assembly GCA_963682025.1. Lineage (NCBI taxonomy): Eukaryota > Metazoa > Arthropoda > Insecta > Diptera > Scathophagidae > Cordilura > Cordilura impudica. The sequence continues at coordinate 263,292,894 of OY821517.1, read as the reverse complement.
CAGATGCTTTGTTACTGCTCAACAATTGCACAGAGTTTGCTTTTTAGAACGTTTTGCAAAAGATAAAAAACATGTTCACCACAATAACATTAACAAATAATATTGAAAATCTTGATTCTAAAAATGACAACTTTTTGTTAACTTATAATAAAAACAGAATTAAAAGAAAAATGAAACGACTTTTGGTTATTAGAAATCAATTAAAACGAAAAAGAAGGCGGATTCCTAAAATAAAAAAATACTTTGAAATAATAAAACGATATTATTTAAGTTTGTATTAACAATTTTTATATAATGCACTACTTACTCTTCCTTTCTGCACCAATGTTTAATTTTTTTTAAGCTTCGCGCTCTATTGCAGTAATTAATATGATGCCATAATTGCAAAAATTTGCGGCAGCACTTTCAATTGTTTGCATAAAAAACTTTTGACGGAAATCAGTGCTGCCAAGTGATGCTTTTTTGAACGTTTTACTTTTATTATGCTGCAGTGATGCATAACTACTGCATTTACGAATGTACCTATCGTCTAGATTTTTTGCAACTACTTGTCGTGAGACATGTGTTCACAACTGCACACATCGCTCGGTTCCTTACATGTGCGACGAAATTACTGGATCTGGCAGTGGTACTTCATCAGATTTTATGTACTCCAACAGGTGCCTGTGTGAGATGCTTGCAGTAAACGGAGGCTCAGATAATATGTTGTCATTGCCTTAGTCGACTAAATCCATATAATCTGTGCACTTGAAATTAATGTGATCATACAATTGGTCACGAATATGCAAAATTTTGTTAATGGCTCTTTCACGAACAGATTTCCTTTCTGGATACATTGTTTCGTATCATTTTGTTTTCAAGTTCTCGAATGTTTTGTGGTAAAAATTACACTGCCATATGTTACTGAATTAAAAATTTTTACATTAATATACATCGGTACATAAACTTTCAAAATAAAATTAGATAATAATTTGTTTAATTTGATAAAGGGAAACTAGTTGCAACATATAGGAGCGAGAGCCTTCTGGCTTTTGTTAACCAGCAAAAATGGACAATTTGTCACTGTTTCAGGCTGGCTATTAGAAAGAGATATACGAGTAGAACGTCAATAGAAAGACTTTTTTAACCTTTAGTGGCCATAGGTGGAGGCGTATTTCCTAATGAAATCAGTACAAGATCAGGTACAGCCTGCAACGAAATATGTGTTTTACTTTTAAGCGACCTACATTAACAGGGTGTCTCGACTAGCTATAATTCATGGCAATGTTCTAGTCAGTGGCTGGTGGAGACCGTTAATGTTCATGTCATGTCTTAAAAATCAAACTTTTTGCCATGACAGAAATTCTGGAACTTAAATTAAATAAAAGCGAAGTTTTTATGAAATGAAACTACAAAAGTGAAAACTACAAACGTGAAGGGATTTAAGGTATGTCCTACCTTTCAATCCCACAACAATAACGTTTTTTAAAAGTGCTGTAGCTCAGTCGTTTTTCAATTTATCAACTTTGGGTTTTTACGTAAAACTATACGTAATTTTCTAACTTATTCCGTACTTTTTTATGTTTCTATTTCTTTTTTTCCTCCCCTCCCAGAGCGATAAAAAAGGGTACGTAAAAATGAGAACGCAAACGGGGTGTCGTTTTCCTTGAGAAGCAGATGTCGTATCGAAATTCGGCGGAAAACATTTTGTTGGTAATCACGTTCGGCAGATCCTAGGATATTTCCAAAATATCAAAAATTGACAAAATGTCGCGATTTAAAAAAAAAAATTCAAAAATTAGTTGTTTTTTGGGGGGTTTTGCCCCACCCCTCCTCCGGTAGTAAAGTTAGTCCAATTATCCTAGTTCAGGAGCTGCCTGGCATTATTTCTGAAGAATTTTAGAAGACATTTATGAAAAAAAGAAAATTCGAAAAAAAATTATTTTAAAGAGAGGTCATACCTTAAAAAGAAAAGTATCTCTTTAAATGCATTGAGTACAATAGCACATTTTTGTTGTTTACGGTTTAAAGGCATGTTGGAAATGAATTTTCTAGACATAATTTGCACACTTTGCGTTTTGACGTTATGTTTCTCTGACTTGAACATGAACATTGACATGAATTATAGCTAGTCGAGACAAAATAAAAGCATGCTTACTGGCAGTTATTCACAGCTCTGAATTAAATTCGGGAAAGTCCCATTAGCAGTACGTGGTCCACTTGTAGTATATTTTTCAAAACATTGTACCAATTAAATGGTTTTTTCACTAAAACTTCAAACTTTCATATTATTCCATTTTCAGTTTCAGTATTGGTGAGTTCCCCATCGCAGCAAAGTTCTATCAAGCTGGTAAGCGATAACTTTTATCCTTAAAGAACTCGCATAATGGTAGTTGTTTAGTATTGGAGTCCTCAGCGTCAATGTTTATGTGACATAACAGCTTGCTGCCCGGCTCTTTAACAATCACTATACGAGACTCCTTTTTCACTCTCGGATGGTATTTTGCACTAATTTCTTCTCGTGTCAGTTCGTCATTTTTCTGCGATCACGTAAAAAGGCTTGTAAGGATCCCTGCTTTTAATTGTGTCACAACATACTTTGGCTTTAACCATAACTAGATGTTACCCGGTGTGCTTTGTTAACCCCCTCTCCCCTACCTACCCCCCCCCCCCAAGCCAGCATTGTAAGGAAAGGGATCACGCAAAGTCCCCAGGCTCTCACTATTACATTACTTCAGATATATGACATTCAATATTTACTTTGTATGGGGGTGCCAAAGCCCCTCATTCTATTCCGCCCATTTTTTGTCTGACTACTTACATTAATTGTAGATGATCTAAGACAAATTTGCAAATCTGTCTGTGTCATAGTACTCGAGACACATGATATTGAGTAATTACTTTGTATGGGAAGTACCACGCCCATTTATCCGATCCCGTCCATTTCAGGCATAGCTACTAACATTAATAATAGGTGACCTCACACAAATTTGCAAACCTTTCCCTATCATAGTACTCAATATATATGATATTAAACATTTTTTTTTGTATGGGAGGTGCCACGCCCACTAAAAATATTTTAAAAAAATTGTAGCCTATATCACTTCCCATATCCGCAGTAAGACTCTGTGATCAGGATAATCAGATGAGTAGTTACGGAGATTATCTCCTACAAACAAACAAACAAACAAACATTACCGCTTAATTATATTAGTATTTAGATAGATAATTGGTTCGCCATTTTCTTCAGTAAAGCCGAATTTAGCATACATCAAAGCAAAATTAATTGTGCCATATCCTTTAGCGTAAGATCCCCTTTTATACAAAATCGGCTGTCTTGCAGCTCTCATTGCAAACTCGACATTCATTTGTCAGGGCTGGCCCCAGGAGTTGCTCCGCCCCGAGCGGCATGTACGTGGGCCGCCCCACCCTCAGACAAGCATCACATAAATCTTCAAGTAAATTTGTAAAAGACAAAGATTAAAATTTTAAAATTTTTTAGGATGCTTATTATGTTTTATTACGTAATAAACAGAATTACAATTTAAGGGGGGTAAGGTTTTAAAAGCGAAAAAAATACGTATTTTCATAATTTTTTTTAAGATATGAATAACGTTGGATTACTTATTTCATATACACGTTATAGCATAACATTTGAAGAATCTTAGAAATAATTTTCAATTAAAAATTTTAATAAATAAGTCCGTGGCAGCGAATCTCAGGAGGCGTTGTTGTTTTGTAGTGAACATCATAACTCGTTACGGGATCATGTGAAATAAAAAAAAGTAAATGCGTTTAAAAGGTGATATGTTTCCCGAGGTAACGCAGAAGGGTTTTTTATTTTTTTTTTTTTTTTTTTGCAGCATTTTGAAGTGAAAAACACGATTTTTGCTATAAAATTTCGGGAATTTGTTGTTAAAAAATGGGGAAGAAAATGGAATATAAAAAAACTCTTCGGTGTTACCTGGTGATTTATGTGTAGAAATAGTGTGTAAAATTTCAAAAGAATCGGTCAAAAAATTTTATTTTTTCATTAAATAAAGTCCCTAAAGGTATGCTAATCAATTATAGCCAATTCACAAATCAACACAAAAAAAACAAACTCATTTTTATTACAAACACATTAAAAAATTTAATAAACACACATGTTTGGTCAAAATCGGGATAAAACGGTAGAACAAAACATCGGTCACAAGAAATCGCCTAGCCTATTAATATTATAGATATACCGTATGAGGCCCGTCGCTGGAAACGCTGTATCTTCTTTAGTTTTCCTTCGATTTGCTTGAAATTTTGACACAACACTTTCGACATGTCGTGCATTCAGAAAAAGAAATGCAAAAAAATGTTTTAAAACCTTACCCCCCTTAAATATTTATGAATCTAAAAAAAGCAAGTTTTTATTATACTCCCTCTCTTAGCAAATTAAGTTTACCGTATCGTTTCAGTCTTACTCAACAATTGTAAATTCTGCAGTCAAAAAAAATTTTTTTCAATATTTTTTTTTTCATCATCGCCACGGGTCTTCCTGCAAAGTTTCAGCTCGATTGCGTCACAGGAAAAGGGTTAAAAACGATCAAAATTTTTTTTCGATAGACAAGCAGACTCTACGAGTTAAAATAAAGGAAGTCATTGTTTTAGAATTACTGTTTACATACTTTACAGACTAAAAAGAGGCAAAATTTCAGAAAATGAGCCTCAAATGGTTAAAAATATGCTCTTCTTGCTTTTGCACTAGCAAACTACTTTATTTCATCGTAATCCACCTATTGAGCTATCTGATGCTAAACTGATATTGTTACCAGATCGCTTAGACGTGGTTCGGACATCGTTGATCTTATGAATTTAAGTTTCGAAAAACTTCTTTCCCCGCTGTCCACTGTGACAACAGTGCCTATTAGATGTACTCTTAGATGTCACAATAGTTGAAATAACTTTAAGTTCATCTTGTAATTCAACAAAACTGATACCTTTAGATTCGCCATAAGTTAAGGCATTACACACTTTAGAGCACTTGTCTGATAAAGATGACATGTCTTTTGATTTCAGTATGGCTTTTAATTTGTTTAAATCTTGCACTTAACACACTAATGGTGGTGTCTAAAACTCTGTAGTAAAAATCAACTTTGTACCGCATTTCTGGGTCGTCTATAGATTCATCTCTTCTGTCATAATCAAATTGGGCCTTAATTTTTCTCCTTCTAGACTGTTTTGTACAGCGGCACCAATGTTGGGGGCTTCCATTGGCGTCTACTAAATACCCTTGAAATTTTAAATCGTTTCTCACAGACATGAAAAAATCTTTTGTGTGAAGTAATATATCGTACCATATTACTACGGAGCACAGAAAGTCTCGTACGTGGTTTGCCAAGCAGATTGCCTCATTAATAACCATTTTATCTGCATTTTCGATTTCTCCAGCAGTTGTTCTTCTTACATGTTCTTGTAAAACTGAATCAAATATTCGAAACAGTTCAATAATCTTAAAAAAAAATTCCCATTATTATGTTAAAAGAGCTTCTCAGAGTGACTTCTTATGGTAAGGAGCAGTTCAACTACACTTATCCAATACAAGTTTTCTGCATTTAGTATCTTTAGAGTTCCTGCATCAAAATTTGCCGCCCTAGGCGGTGGCACCGTTCGCACACCGCTGGAGCCGTCCCTGCCATTTGTGAAGAGTCGAACCTATACGAAGGATATAAGCTAGCTGGGAGTTTGTTTGACAGTTGGTCTACGATATATAACACGCATTCGGGAATTGTATTCTTTCTGCTGGTTTGTTGATCAATCATGCATGCTTTAAGGCGATCAAGAATTAATCCACAGGAGCATGGCATTGTTTATACCCTATACCACTATGTGGTTTGGGTATAATGACTTTGTGCTGCTGTTTGTAACAACCAAAAATATTTGACCTAGACCCATCTTTAATTATACCGATCGAATCAGAATCACTTTCTGAGTTGATTTAACAATGTCCGTCCGTCCGTCCGTCCGTCCGTCCGTCCGTCCGTCCGTCTGTGTGTCCATGTAAAGCTTGTAATCAAACTGCAGGTCGCAAATATGAATGTATTTTGATGAAATTTGGTATATAAGCTTTTATCGGCCATGGGATGAACGCTATTGAAATTGGTGAGAATCGGTCCATGTTCAGACCTAGCCCCCATACAAATTACCCATATGAAATCGACATAAATTGCCATAAGATCCAAATTGTCATATAGATCTTACTCAAATTGGGTTTGTATGCGTTCATTACATCCACTAATGAGTAGTCCCAAAATGATCCCTTTGACCGCATATAGAGCTGCTTCCCGATCTTCAGTTAAATCTATTAAAAAACAAAAATATTGCACTGATTCTCCTCAAATTTTGTTTGTACATATTTTTGCAAAATACAAGAGACTTTACCAAACATGATCAGGATCGGTCCATTTTTGGACCTAGACCCTTTACAGATATAGCATCCGATATGAACTTTTTCATATCTGCAGCCAAAAAAATTAATAAAAATCGCACTCAAATTTGGTTTATGCTTATTTTCTATATCGAAGTAGTTGGACCGAAAGATAGGGTCTCTAAACCATGGTATAGGGTATCATATAGTCGGTCTAGACCGACTATAATTTTCTTACTTGTTTTTTTTTACAGAAATAAAATGCATCATTTAACATTGTCTTAAATTCTGAAAATTTATTACCTCTAGATATGTTTTTAATCTCTTTCTGGTATATGTTGAGAAATGCAATGAATGCAATCAATGCAATATTAAATTTCAATTATTTTGTTTGCAATTATCGGCAAATGGCTTGCAGGTGTTGTTTTTATACCCTATACCACTATGTGGTTTGGGTATAATGACTTTGTGCTGCTGTTTGTAACAACCAAAAATATTTAACCTACACCCATCTTTAATTATACCGATCCAATCAGAATCACTATCTGATTCGATTTAACGATGTCCGTCCGTCCGTCCGTCCGTCTGTGTGTCCATGTAAAGATTGTAATCAAACTGCAGGTCGCAAATATGAATATATTTTGCTGAAATTTGGTATATGAGCTTTCATCCGCCATGGGATAAACGCTATTGAAATTGGTGAGAATCGATCCATGTTCAGACCTAGCCCCCATACAAATGACCCCTATGAAATCAACATATATTGCCATAAGATCCAAATTATCATACAAATCTTAGTCAAATTGGGTTTGTATGTACATATTAAATCCATTAATTAGTAGTCCAAAAATGATCCCTATTGGACAACTCTTAGTCATAGGCCCCATATAGAGCTGCTTCCCGATCTTCACTTAAATCTATCAAAAAACAAAAATATTGCTCTGATTCTTCTCAAATTTTGTTTGTATAAATTTTTTCAAAATACAAGAGACTTTACCAAACATGGTCAGGATCGGTCCATTTTTGGGCCTAGTCCCCATATAGATATGAACTTTTTCATCCGATATGAACATCCGATATGAACTTTTTCATATCTGCAGCCGAAAAAATTAATAAAAATCCCACTCAAATTTGGTTTATGCTTATTTTCTATATCCAGTTAGTTGGGTCTATGAGATAGCTCTCTAAGCGCATGGTATAGGGTATCGTGTAGTCGGTCTAGACCGACTATAATTTTCTAACTTGTTTTTATTTTTAATTATCGTGATCACTTGACAAATTATCAGAAATCTTGACCCGGTAGAGTCAATTGACATCGCTTATGATTCCATAATTTTATAGAAAAAGTGTTTGTAAAAAACGTATGAATACACGCTCCCTTTTTGAAAGTTAACTATTGGGTACATAAATCAATCAAACTAAATGTTTAACACTTCGTTTTTAAAAAACATTAAGATTTTAAAACATTTTTTCCATTTTTTTTTATTCTTTTCCGAATGTACAACATATCGGAGGTGTTGTATCAAAATTTCAAGTAAATCGTGGAAAATATAACGAAGATACAGCGTTTCCAGCGACTGGCTCTCATACAGTATAACGTATATGTTAAACACTTTAAATCGATTTTCTAGCAAACCACATTTTTGAAGTCCGTGAACATCATAACTCGAAATATACTTGACTGAACCTATTGAAATTTTATACACTACTTCTACACAAAAATCACCAGGTATTTTTAACAAAATTTTATAGCAAAAATCGCCAATAATTTTTATCAATTGAGTTTTCTCAGTAAATTGTGAACAAAATCAAAAGTTGTGCACCGATTACAATGAAATAAAGCTCATTTTATTTGAAATAGGTTTAACTAAAAAAAAGTTTTTACACCAAACCTGTGATCTACATATGTCACATTTTAATTTTTTATGAATTTTTAAAGAACAAATTTTTTTTTAATCGTTGTTTTTTCAAATGTTCCACGATATCTCTGAAACTGCTAGGTAAATTTAAAACCAATGCAAGCACGGCTTAAAGACAATATTGTTGACGAGTTTTGGGTTTTCTTTTAACTGAATATGATGAACCGTTTTCAAGTTATTCCAATATATGTAGTGGAAGTGCCTTAAATTCGGACATAACGGTAGATCGCGAAAAGTCGAGCTCATAGAAAAAAAACAAGTAAAGATTTGGTTTCAGCGTACCAAATAACCTTAAAAACAACATTCAATTCCTTCTCAACAAAAACTTTGTTTCCTTGTGTAATCAAAGGATTCTCTTTCTAAAGCGTCTTAGTTCGTTTAAAAAAAAAATATATAATCTCGATGTAAAACCAACGTGCCATATTTCTAGAGCAATGCTAAGTGGAAACATAATAATTTATTTGTAATTAAGTTAGGTTTAAAAAATTGGGATAAATAGGTCCAAAAAGAGCAATTAAATTTGTGTTTTGTTATGATACGGCAATAGTTGCCAGTTTTTCATTGTTCAATCAAACCATTAATAAAACATGGGTTAGAAATAAAAATTTTAACAAAATGGAAGCAGATTATTTAAGCTAACATAGCTAAATAAGACCGAACTAATAAAATATTCAGCCTAATTATCAATAACAATTCCCTGGGAATTTTTTCCCCATTCCCTGTTCCCCTATTCTTAATAAAATCTCCCCGACAATTTTTTCTCTTTTCCCTTTACCCTTATTCTAAAAGAACTTCGAAAATGGGAAACTTACCCGGGAAAAAGTAGCTATTCTGAATGTCATTAAAAGGGAGAATAATTTGGGAATAATTCTTCGAAAAAATTTCGAGGGAGTGCTGCGAAAAATTTAAGTATTTAATATTTTTATGAAAAATAGTAATATATGTATATCATTTACAATTTTGTATAATAATATTATTATGGCATTACTGTTGCTTTCAGGTCAAAAGCAACAAATAAAAAACAATTTCATGTTCTTTTGAGCAAGCCAACCCTGATATAACCCTGAGCTAAGCCGGGTATGGCGTAATTTGGAGTGGAAATTGAACTCAGCAGGCAATTCAAGTGGGTTGCTGGCATCACGTAGCTTTCTCTTTGCCATGCTTTGCTCCGTCTTGCTCTTCTGCTTCAGCTACCATCAGAAACGCTACACTCAACATGTTTTGTATTTATTTTTAATTTATTAAAGAGTTTAAAAAAGTTTTACTTTTAATTTCCACAAAAAATTTTAAAATTTGTAAACAAAACAAACAACTGAAGCAAAACAACTGTCTTCGAATAATCGAAATTCTTTCTCCCATATTATTCTTCTCCCCGCCTGTTTAGAATAGGAGGATTTATTCTCGGGAAAAATGAATTCCCCGGGAACTCATTTCCCCGGGAATATTTAGAATTAGGCTGATTATGTTTGGTTTTAGTGTTAACATGTTGTTTCCCATCAAATCTGTGCAGTATTTTAAAATACCTTAAACTAAATCTTTACGGCTCTCGGCGGGACCTAGATTTTAATTTTCGACCCATACTTTCTTTTGGTAATTTTCACCCTTTTTTCACCCGAACATATTGACCCACCCTAATGTACATACAATGCCAATTATCCTTTTTCGATATGGTATGATATTTTTCTCATCTCTTTTTTTTCTACTCTTCACTATTTCATAAAATATTTTACTATAGATTTCTTCCAATTATATTTGGCATTAGGAAAATATTGATGAATTTTTGTGTTTTTATTTTTATTAAGTATCAGAAAAAGTTATGTAGGCCGCACATGTTGCTGAAAAGAATTATTATGAGAATAACAGTAAAAATCATGTTTTTATATGTATTTTAAAGATGTTCGGTTGTTGTCTTCACACATGACTACACGGCATACATCAGCATTTCATCAACAATTCAAATAAAACATTAAAAGACATTCACATACTCGTATGTATGATAATTAGATTTCATTGGCAATGTGATGGCAGTTCGAATGATATTTGATAGTTATTTCTAAATAGTTGCCCTACTTACTTGAAAAGATTTAAAGCAGTTTGAAATTGTATTTATTTTCTGTATCGTTTATTATTGTGTGATTTATTCAATAGAAATATAATAATAAATCTGCAGTCTTAGCGAATAATTCCATATCGAAGGAATTTATTAAACTTATAATTTAATATTATGATCAGAAACTTATTTTGGCAGTTCATAAGTTCATGAAATTTATTCCTAAGCAATATTTTTGCGCAATATTATTTCACAAAGAAATAAAGATAATGAAACAAGATATTTAATTAAATTTTTAAATATTCATGCAAAATATTCTCTTCTCTATATCAATTTTTGAATTAATTGAAATATTTAAATTGTGTGAAATTTTGTGTATTAATTAGTAAGTATACTATGTTGTAATGAAAAAAGGCATTAAAATATCTACATGATAACATTTACTACTTAGTATTTACTATATATATATATATATATATGATATATATATCAATAATAATTATTTTATAATGTTTTTTTTTCTTTTTCCTGTTAACTTTTCATATTGGGTTAACCATATTCTTGTGGCCAAATTTATTTTGTTTCTTGAAAAAATTTCAAAGAAATACCACACCTTTTTTGTTCATTAGTATGTTTTTCAACATGTGTTTGGTAACAGTTGCAGAAATCAATCAAAATCCTTAAGGATTTTAATAGAATTTTTAAAAGTTCTTATTGTAGCTTGAAGTTACTTTTTACATTTGAAAAAAAGTTTATAATAAGAAGGACTGTAAACTGGAACTAAGTATGTCTCATAGGGTGGAACGACATAGCCACCGCTCGAATTTCCCTTCGGCTCTATGACGGATTTGATTAATTATATACGTGAAATATTAGATTGAGAGGAGTTAATATTTAGGTTCGCCGTAGACTTTGACAACCAGGCGCATCTAGAAAATTTAAGGTATATTGATTGGTATGGATTGATTGAATTTAAATTTTCGTTAATTGTTTTTTAAAGAAAATTGAACTTTTTTTAAATTTCTGAAGTATATATATTTGTTTATTATGTCTTCAATTATTGCAAATATGATATTATACGAATATACAAAGCACATGGGTCCTCGTCGTCCTCAGATTAAAAGTGCTTTACCGATGTCCTGCTGAAATTGTTATTAATTTTTAACTATAATATTTATGGCTACTAGCAGAGCCCAGCCCCCGAAATTCGAATGCAAATTCTAGGAAAAATTTTTTTCTCATTTAATAAAAAATTTTATAATAGCCTAAAGGTATGCTAATCAAAATTAGCCAATTCACAAATCTGCACAGGGTTTTTGATATTTACAATAAACACACCACTGTATGTGATTTATGTATGTGTTAGTAGCAACTTTAAATGAGCATTACTCCAACAAATTGTTCCAGACGGTGCAAATCTGTAATCTGGTGGACAGCTAAAAACAAATACCTTTCTTCGGCCACAAGAAATCGCCTTGCCTATTAATATTATCGATTTTTCATGACTTTCCGAATTATTTATAATTAATAAAAAATTTATTAGTATATGAAAGATTTTTAAAATATATTTCATAGATTTTAATTATTCACTTATGTCAGAATCGCTTCTTCAGACTGATTTGAATTTTGCTTTAAAAAGTGTATGTTCCGGATCTATTTCGTCTGAGCAATAAGATCATAATAGCTCGTTTGATTTTGGTATATCTTTCTGTCGATATATAGAAAATTTAGTTCTGATTGTACGTCTTTATCGTCTCCGCTCGCCTAGTCTAGTATGTAAATTTGACCGAAACATTATCATTGGTAAATAAGTAAGAACAAGTAAGAAAATTATAGTCGGTCTAGACCGACCACATGATACCCTATACCATGGTTTAGAGACCCTACCTTTCGGTCCAACTAATTCGATATAGAAAATAAGCATAAACCAAATTTGAGTGGCATTGTTATCAATTTTTTTTGCTGCAAATGTGAAGAAGTTCATATCGGATGCTATATTTATATGGGGACTAGGTCGAAAAATGGACCGATCTCGACCATATTTGGTAAAGTCGCTTATATTTTGGGAAAATATATACAAACCAAATTTGAGAAAAACCTGTGCAACTTTTTTGGTTTTTGATAGATTTAAGTGAAGATCGGGAAGCAGCTTACATGGGACCTATGACTAAGAATTGTCCTATAGGGATTATTTTTGGACTACTGATTAGTGGATATAATAAATACATACAAACGCAATTTGACTGAGATATATATTATAATTTGGATCTTATGGCACTTCATGTCGGTTTCATAGGGGTCATTTTATGGGGGCTAGGTCTGAATTTCACAAATTTCAATAGCGTTCATTTTATAGCTGTTGGAAGCTTATATGCCAAATTTCATCAAAATATATTCATATTTGCGATTACATTCTTTACATGGACACACAGACAGACGGACGGACGGAGGAACGGACGAGACGGACGGACATTGCTAAAACGACTCAGAAAGTGATTCCGAGTCGATCGGTATAATAAAAGATGGGTTTAGGTCAAATATTTTTGATAGTTACAAACAGAAGCACAAAGTCATTATACCCAAACCACATAGTGGTATAGGGCATAAAAAAACATTCGATCTAGACCGAGTATACGATACCCTATACAATGCATTTCGAGAGAAGGTCTTAGATCAAACTTTTATGAAGAAATAACGGAATATAGAAAATAAGCATAAACCAAATTTTAGTAGTATTGTTAATAATTTGTGGCGTACAGATATAAAAAGATCCTATGGTGATTCTGAGTCGATCGGTATAATAGGTCAAAAAGTGTTGGTAATCACAAATATCTGCACAAACTTACATTCACCACATATTGGTATAGGATATAATAAGCGTCTCGCTTTATTACCGTCATTGATTGTTTCAATGGGTAATAAAGTAATACTAGAATTGCAATTGGTTTTTATATCCTCCACCTCACTAAATATAGGTTTGTCATGTCGTTTGTAACGCATCAAAAAATGCATTTGCAACCCCGTATATTCTTGATCCCTATAACAACTCGAGTCGATATAGCGATGTCCATCAGTCCGTCTGTCTCCTGAAATCACGCTCATTGACAAAATAACCAATTTTTCTGGGTAAGGTTACGATAATATTGTTTATCATTATTTCGAGCGGGCTGATATTGAAAATAGGGTAATCGGGCATCATTGTCCCGAGATATGTCCAATAAGATAAAGACACAAAAAAATTTTAAAAATTCAGTGTGTTTGCTTTACTTTTTGAAATTGTTTTCTTTACATTTGTTGTAAATAGTAAAATAAGTCCAGATATTAATGTAAACGTAAAACCAATATGGAGGGTACCAAAGATTCGCCACAGCCGAATTTAACGCTCTTATTTGTTTAAAATCGATTTCTATCTCTAAATTTTTTTTACTAACAGTTTTTTTTTTACCAAAAAGTCCTTTATGAAATATTAGATGTAACCCGGTGTGCTTCGCTACACCCTCCCCCTGCCCCCCACGAATCGTTATGAGAGGGCTCACGCAAAGTCCCAAGGCTCTCACTATTACAGTAATTCAGATATATCACATTTAATATTAAGTTTGTTGGGGGTGCTACGCGCGTTAATAATAGATGACCTGAGACAAATTTGCAAAGCTCTCTCTATCATAGTACTTAATATATATGATGTTAAAAATTTACTTTGTATGGGAGGTGTCACGCCCACTAAAAATATTTTTAAAAAAATACAGCCTGTAGCACTTTTCATATCTGCAGTAAGATTCTGCCAATCTTAGTTTTTAGCGATTTTTGATTTTGCCCATTTTTGATTTTGAAGTTTTTTGTATTTGGGCGATTTTTATTATTCGCGATTTTGGGTTTGACGATTTTTGGTTTTGTCGATATATTTTCCACAACAAATCACATTGATAACTAATGTACTTGTCGTAAGACTGCTGCTTTCGTAGTACTCCATATTATTCATATAGGAGGTGCTACGCCCACTAATCCCATCCCGCCCAATTTTTATTGGACTACTCACATTGATATCTGATGGTCTCGTGCAAAATATCGAGTCTTTCCCTTTTATAGTACACCAGTTATATGATATCATATATTTACTTTATAAGGGCGGTGCCACGCCCATTGCTCCGATCACGCCCATTTTTTCTCCAACTAATCACATGAATAACTTATGTGCTCACACAAAGTCCCAAGACTCTCACTATAACAGTACGCCAGATATATGACAATTTATATTTAATTTGTATGGCAGGTGCCACGCCTATTGGTCCGATACTGCCCATTTTGTATCCGACTGCTCACATTAATAATAGGTGACATCAGACAAAAGCTCTATCTATCATAATACCCAACATATGTATATGATTTTAAAAATTTACTTTGTGTGGGTGGTGCCACGCCTATTAAAAATATTTAAAAAATTATAGCCTATAGCACTTCCCATATCAGCAGTAAGACTCAGGAAGATCAGATGGGTAGTTACGGAGATTACCTCCTACAAACAAACAAACAAACACACATTACCTCTTTATAATATTAGTATAGATGAAAAGTACAGTAAACAAATTGAATCCCTGCATTGAAGTGTGCAATAACCATACTGGTAGAACTCTTTATTTTTTACGCTTCTCTCAATTACGTCAATTGAATTAATTTCTGTTGGTTTTGCGCCACAAAAAAAACTCGAAGAACTCCTTTTATTTTCCGCTAAAACAATAAGTACGGCTCCATATGTCATCGTAAATCGAAATCGAAAATACACAATAAGAATTTTATCACCTGAGAAGTAAGTACTATTATTATTATTATTTATTTTTTCTTCAATACTATTTTGTGTAGTTTTTATTATTGCTGAATTTTATTTTAGCAAATCAAAACATGTTGGAAGACTTTATTTGGTTGATAAGTGTTCCAAGTCATTCCATAAAACTTCTTCTGCTGCCCAATCTAAGAACTTTAATGGAACAAATGAGACGAAAAATAAGAAATAAGAATGAAAAATAAGAAATGAAAAATAAAAAACGAAAAATGAGAAATGAAAAATTGAAAATGAAAACTGAAAAATAAAAAATGAAAAGTGAAAAATTAAGAATATAAAATGAAAAATAAAAATGAAAAATGAAAAACTAAAAATTCAAAATAAAAAATTAAAAATTAAAATTAAAAATTAAAAATTAAAAATTAAAAATTAAAAATTAAAAATTAAAAATTAAAAATTAAAAATTAAAAATTAAAAATTAAAAATTAAAAACTAAAAATTAAAAATTATAAATTAAAAATTAAAAATTAAAAATTAAAAATTAAAAATTAAAAATTAAAAATTAAAAATTAAAAATTAAAAATTAAAAATTAAAAATTAAAAATTAAAATTTAAAAATTAAAAATTAAAAATTAAAAATTAAAAATTAAAAATTAAAAATTAAAAATTAAAAATTAAAAATTAAAAATTAAAAATTAAAAATTAAAAATTAAAAATTAAAAATTAAAAATTAAAAATTAAAAATTAAAAATTAAAAATTAAAAATTAAAAATTAAAAATTAAAAATTAAAAATTAAAAATTAAAAATTAAAAATTAAAAATTAAAAATTAAAAATTAAAAATTAAAAATTAAAAATTAAAAATTAAAAATTAAAAATTAAAAATTAAAAATTAAAAATTAAAAATTAAAAATTAAAAATTAAAAATTAAAAATTAAAAATTAAAAATTAAAAATTAAAAATTAAAAATTAAAAATTAAAAATTAAAAATTAAAAATTAAAAATTAAAAATTAAAAATTAAAAATTAAAAATTAAAAATTAAAAATTAAAAATTAAAAATTAAAATTTAAAATTTAAAATTTAAAAATTAAAAATTAAAAATTAAAAATTAAAAATTAAAAATTAAAAATTAAAAATTAAAAATTAAAAATTAAAAATTAAAAATTAAAAATTAAAAATTAAAAATTAAAAATTAAAAATTAAAAATTAAAAATTAAAAATTAAAAATTAAAAATTAAAAATTAAAAATTAAAAATTAAAAATTAAAAATTAAAAATTAAAAATTAAAAATTAAAAATTAAAAATTAAAAATTAAAAATTAAAAATTAAAAATTAAAAATTAAAAATTAAAAATTAAAAATTAAAAATTAAAAATTAAAAATTAAAAATTAAAAATTAAAAATTAAAATTAAAAATTAAAAATTAAAAATTAAAAATTAAAAATTAAAAATTAAAAATTAAAAATTAAAAATTAAAAATTAAAAATTAAAATTAAAAATTAAAAATTAAAAATTAAAAATTAAAAATTAAAAATTAAAAATTAAAAATTAAAAATTAAAAATTAAAAATTAAAAATTAAAAATTAAAAATTAAAAATTAAAAATTAAAAATTAAAAATTAAAAATTAAAAATTAAAAATTAAAAATTAAAAATTAAAAATTAAAAATTAAAAATTAAAAATTAAAAATTAAAAATTAAAAATTAAAAATTAAAAATTAAAAATTAAAAATTAAAAATTAAAAATTAAAAATTAAAAATTAAAAATTAAAAATTAAAAATTAAAAATTAAAAATTAAAAATTAAAAATTAAAAATTAAAAATTAAAAATTAAAAATTAAAAATTAAAAATTAAAAATTAAAAATTAAAATTTAAAATTTAAAATTTAAAATTTAAAATTTAAAATTCAAAATTAAAAATTAAAAATCAATACCTAGTCGACACCCTAGAAGATCGCTCAAAAGTCCACAAGTAAATTGAGCAAGCAAGTTTGGAACTCGCCATAAATTAAGTTGACATAGTTTTGGTAAGTTGAGGTTTTCGATGGTTTACATGAAGTATTATGTTACAAAACATTTGCAAAAACAAAAAAAAAGTGTCTAGAAGGCAACATTGATGAAGAAATACAAACAGCAACAATTACCACAATTTGAAAGATATTTTTTGTAAATCCGTGAAATGTAAGTTAACTAAAATATCAATATATAACATAAGATCAGTATGTATGTCAATTTTGTTTACCATGTTCTATATTTTTTATATTATTATAAATTCGAATTGAAAATAAATTACAAATAATATAATTTTTAGTGTCTTTATACTTATATGTGACCTTCTCCGAGAAAAGGGACCTAGTGTGTCAAAAAAAAGGTTGTGTCAAAAACTGTGGATTCTGGTACCTAAAAGGGTGTAGAAACTTTAAATGCGTTTTTTTCTCAAAACTTAATTTTCCCACAGTAGGTTCCTTTTCTCGGAGAAGGTCACATATATTGAATTTACTGCACTTTTTAAATAGGTTAGCATAATAAATGGTTGTGGCAATCAATGAATAAAATGTAGATTCCATAGCATCAACTAAATTATGCAATTTACACAACTGAATCTACCATGGTTTGGATAATACAATTCAGTAATCACCTACCAAAATTCGGTTGGCAACAACTTCGGTTGCTACAACGAATCTGTTTTCTGTGTATACATTTGCATATAATTCTACTTACAAAATATAATTAACAGAAATATTGGTTATGATTCTTATTCTGGTCAGATATTTCTGGTGTTTACAAACATCAGCACAAATTCATTATACCCTGGCCACGGATCGGTATAGAGCAGCCAATGGCCAACTGACGGGTCATTATCTAAGTAGAAAATTGCTTTTCTGAAAAGCAGAAATAAAGTTAATTTAAATTTTTAGCAATAAATAAGTCAAATATAATTAGAAAATCTTTATTTTAGTGGGATACATGTAGTTGTAGTTCAATATCTGGATAGAAATTACTTGTTGAAATTCTTAGTATTGCATACAAATCAGATTTCGTATATTAAAGTATTTTTCTTTATTCAGAAGACGATAAAAATTTGGTGAGTTGTCCATTTGATGATAAAATAAATCTTTGTAAATGAATGTCACTTGAAGCACTCTCGACATAAGTAGCAAATGGATTGCGAATAACTGACAAATCATTTTCAATTATACGAAAACAATCAAATCTTCGATTAAATTCATTTGCTAAAGCACGTACATTTTCAGCAAAATGCTTAACATTTTCTTGAGGGAAATCCTGGAGTGTTTTAACTGTAGGAAAATGATTAAAATTTTTGTCTAATAAATTTTGTTCAAAAAGTCTTAATTTTATCTTGAAAGAATTTAAACTTTATACCATAGTATGAGCATAAATATTTTTGCCTTGTAAAACTTTATTAAATTCATTAAAATGGTACAATATATCACCTGAAAAGACAAAATCGGAAAGCCATGACGCATCAATTAACTCAGGAAAGTCTTCTTTTTCGTGTAATATTAAAAAAGTCATAATTTCTTCTTTAAGATTCCATACCCGTCGCAGAACTTCACCTAAGCTTAACCATCGAACATGGTTGTGGTATAATACATCTGAGTATTCAGCGTCGAGCTCTTCAAGCAAAGATATAAATTGTCTGTGTCTTAAACCTTTTGGTCGAAGAAAGTTTACCAGTTTAATTATAACCTTAGTTACGTGTTCTATTTTCAATACATTTTTACACAATACGTACAGTGAATCATAATAAGCTGTTTATTTGGATCAATCGTGTGAACCTTGTCTTGAATTCTTTTCAGTAAGCCTATATTTGAACCCGTTAAGTTTGGGGATTCATCTATAGTCACATTAAAAAGATTTTCCCATTTAATATTATAAAGACATTTTTCAACTTCGTTAAAAAGTTCTGCCCGGTAGTTCTATTTTTCATTGAAGCCATGGATAACAGCTCTTGTGTAATTTCAAATTCTTCATTAATTGACCGAACAAAAATCAGTAGTTTTGTAGTATCTTTTATATCGCAGCTCTCGTCTAAAGCTATAGCACAGTATGGTCTATTTGTATTTTCTAATTTTTCTGGCAGCTGCTCATTTAAATTATCAATTCTTCGCGAAACAGTTTGTCTGGACAGGGACATACATTCAAATTTTGAACTTAGTTCTGGACACAGAAATTTAGAAATACCTACCAGATAATTTTTTATAAAATCACCATCTGCAAATGGTGATCTGAAAAAGAAAAGTGGGTAGTGAATTTTTAGTTGTTTTCTTTTAGTTCCTAATTTTTATACTCTTTTTGTTCCAAGTTCCAAATTTTAATATTCTCTTTTTCTAATTCCACTCAACCTCCAAGTACCGAAAGTTTAATTTCGTTTAGTCCCAATTTTTTTTTCTTTTAGTTCCAAGTTTTTATTTCTTTTTATTCCCCAAGTTTCAGTTTCAAGTTCAATTTTGATGCAATTCAAACAAGTAAGAAAATTATAGTCGGTCTAGACCGACCATATGATACCCTATACCATGGTTTAGAGACCCTACCTTTTGGTCCAACTAATTCGATATAGAAAATTAGCATTAACCAAATTTGAGTGGCATTGTTATTAATTTTTTTGCTGCAAATATGAAAAAGTTCATATCGGATGCTATATTTATATGGGGACTAAGTCGAAAAATGGACCGATCTCGACCATATTTGGTAAAGTCGCTTATATTTTGAGAAAATATATACAAACCAAATTTGAGGCAAATCTGTGCAACATTTTTGGTTTTTGATAGATTTAAGTGAAGATCGGGAAGCAGCTTATATGGGACCTATGACTAAGAATTGTCCTATAGGGATTATTTTTGGACTACTGATTAATGGATATAATAAATACATACAAACCTAATTTGACTGAGATCTATATTATAATTTGGATCTTATGGTACTTCATGTCGGTTTCATAGGAGTCATTTGTATGGGGGCTACGTCTGAACATGGACCGAATTTCACCAATTTCAATAGCATTCATCCTATGGCTGGAGGAAGCTTATATCCCAAATTTCATCAAAATATATTCATATTTGCGACCTGTAGTTTGATTACAAGGTTTACATGGACACACTGACGGACCAACGGACGGACGGACATTGATTCTGTGATTCTGAGTCGATCGGTATAATAAAAGATGGGTTTAGGTCAAATATTTTTGGCAGTTACAAACAGCAGCACAAAGTCATTATACCCAAACCACATAGTGGTATAGGGCATAAAAACACCTATTAATTGCTAACATTAAGGAGCTTTAATGTTTTTTTTTCTATAAATTGTACTTGAAGCTTTGAATAAAAACTTATTTTTTATACCCTATACCACTATGTGGTTTGGGTATAATGACTTTGTGCTGCTGTTTGTAACAACCAAAAATATTTGACCTAGACCCATCTTTAATTATACCGATCGAATCAGAATCACTTTCTGAGTTGATTTATCAATGTCCGTCCGTCCGTCCGTCTGTGTGTCCATGTAAAGCTTGTAATCAAACTGCAGGTCGCAAATATGAATATATTTTAATGAAATTTGGTATGTAAGCTTTTATCGGCCATGGGATGAACGCTATTGAAATTGGTGAGAATCGGTCCATGTTCAGACCTAGCCCACATACAAATTACCCATATGAAATCGACATAAATTGCCATAAGATCCAAATTGTCATATATATCTTACTCAAATTGGGTTTGTATGCGTTCATTACATCCACTAATGGGTAGTCCAAAAATGATCCCTTTGACCCCATATAGATCTGCTTCCCGATCTTCACTTAAATCTATTAAAAAACAAAAATATTGCACTGATTCTTCTCAAATTTTGTTTGTATATATTTTTGCAAAATACAAGAGACTTTACCAAACATGATCAGGATCGGTCCATTTTTGGACCTAGTCCCTTTATAGATATAGCATCCGATATGAACTTTTTCATATCTGCAGCCAAAAAAATTAATAAAAATCCCACTCAAATTTGGTTTTCTGCTTATTTTCAATGTCCAGTTAGTTGGGCCTAAGAGATAGGGTTTCTAAACGCATGGTATAGGGTATCGTATAGTCGGTCTAGACCGACTATAATTTTCTTACTTGTTTATTTTGTAAAATAAAAAACATCATATTTAGTATTTTTATTAACTAAGCGGCCAATATAAACTATGTCTTTTTATTATACACAGCGGGCCGTAGTTTGGCCATGGCTGGTATAGAGTATAAAACATTCATAAAAGACGCTTCTACCTAATGTTTAACCTTTTTACTAACAATAAAACTGTTCATATCCTATACCACTCTGTGGTCATACAATGAGCTTGTCCTGATGTTTGTAACTAACAAAAATATCTGACCAAACCCCACTTTTAATTATATCGTTCGACTCAGAATCATTTTTTGAGTATAATTAGCGATATCCATTCGTCCGTCCGTCTGCCTGTCTGTCTGTCTGTACATACCTACGTCCATGTAAAATTTGAAATCAAACTACTGATCGTATATTTTGATGGAATTTTTTATTTTAGCTTCTATCGGCCATAAATTAACGCTATAGAAACTGGTGCATGTTGAAACCTATTCCCCATACAATGACCGTTTAAATTGCCCATAGATCCAAATTAACTTTAGATCTCGCACAAATATTATTTGAGTGTATAAGTTTTTCGAAAAATAAGTGATTTGACCAAATATGACCGGTTAATTTTTCTGCCTAGTCCCCAGAAAAAATAGCATCCGATATGCATTTTTTCATAGCTGCAGGCCTCACATTAACAACAATGTCACTTAAATTTGGTTTATGTTTATTGTCTATATCCCATTAGTTGCGCCTATGACCGTAAACTCACCATGACTGTAGGGTGTCGTAATTTTCTTAATTGTCTGTATGTAACTTTAACAACTCATATTGAACATAACAAACTTTAGATTTTAAATTTTTTAACATCACACTGCGATACGACTTCACACGACGATAAAAATTCATTCTGGACAAAAAAAATTCAATTTAAACTGTGACAATGAAGTCAACAACGATTTGCTGATGAACTTCCTTCAAATTCTAAGGATGAGGCACCACACTAGGTTACCGTCATGACTTCAATCATCACCGTCCGTAGCTCAAGGACGAATTCTAAAATAGGTATATACAGGCATCTCCAGGCATTATTCGCACTAGCGTACATTCAATATGAACATTTGGCCCTTGACAATCGCTCGCAAAAGATGTCTCGTGTAGATTAGTGCAAGGAGATGTTGAAAAAATATTGTCACTGTGCTCAAAAGACGTAAGTATGTATACAAGATAATGGTATTTGGAAAAATCGTGCATGTGGCAAATGTAGGGTGGTCAATTCTGAATCGAAAACCAATGTAAGTCCAATCATATGTAACAATCTTATGTAAACGTTACAAACTAAATTTGAGTACCGACGTTATACACGTACTTGCGTATAAAAGAGGCATAAGCCTATTTTATATTCCCCGAAACTCATGGTGGAGGTTAATATGAAGTCAACAACGACCGGCTGTAACTTTCTTAATCTTCTTAGAATAGTTTGGATTTCTTATTTAAAAATTTGTTTTTATTTCATTTTTGTTAATCACCACATGTGTATGTTTTTTGTAAAAGATTAAAAATTATAAACGTTTTCCAGTCGACAGTTTGTACAATTTAAATGTTTTATAAATGATTTTAATTTACAATATTTATTTAGATCACTTTTGGATAAACCCTTCTTTAAAGCTTAAAAATTCAATTAAAACTTTTTTTCTAAATTCTTTCTTTTGTATGATTTTGCCAAAGGTTTTCATTAG
Source organism: Cordilura impudica (assembly GCA_963682025.1). Lineage (NCBI taxonomy): Eukaryota > Metazoa > Arthropoda > Insecta > Diptera > Scathophagidae > Cordilura > Cordilura impudica. The sequence continues at coordinate 263,269,928 of OY821517.1, read as the reverse complement.
TCATTTTAAAAAATAAAAGCTAATAAAAGAGTTTTTTTTTTTAAATACAAACCCAATATATAGATGTATTGATTAAGTATAAAGTAGTCAAGAGAACAACTATATTATAGCAACAATAACAACAACTTTATGAAGCAAACAACAAAAGTAAGGCCTGTCTAAATAATTTCTTCTACTTACTTACTTACTATAAATGAAATGCTTTCCTCCTATAGAACTGAACTTTACATTACAAAGTACTACGTTTGTTAATTCGTTTCTATTGTCTCAGAAAACTTATCAAGTACCCTTAAAATCAACTTAACTGATGTTAAGTCGTTGCCATGTTTGTGTAACTCAAAATATTGGCCACAGACTCCCCTCACCATTTTAAATTGTACTTAGTACAATTAAAATAATCAACCCAAAGCTTCAAAGGGATAAGGTCAGTAGAGGAGATTTCGAGTTATGTTAATTAAACAATTGGATCTACATTTACAATTTGTGATTAATAAGATTTTGTGTTTAACAATACAATAGGTAATTAAATGAACTACAAATGTAATCAAAGAATTTTAAATCAATTATTTCTTTTTTCATTTAATTTTTCATTTTTGTCTACATAAGAAATGACTTACTTTACTGAAAATCAATTAAATCAGCCGACTTGAATTCTAATCGAATCTGGTCGATTGTCACAACCATATTAGTTCGGTTAGGGCAACCGACAGATTTGTTTGTCACAAATAATTTATGGAATACGACTGATGCAATCGAACGAGTTAACAAACGAGGTTATCACAACCGAATTCTATTTTGATTCTAAAACATTTAATATTTTCGATTGTATCAACAGAAATTTAAAAGCAGCTTGCAGATATGAAACAACTCATATCGGATACAATTTTTATATGGGCACTAAGTCGAAAAACCATATCACCAATTCACTTAATTTTCTATTCTTAAATATCCAGCTCATCATATTTCGTATCTTTCAATCAGCTTTCAGATGATATATAACATCATACACTTTACACAGCGTGGCAACTCTATGTAAAAATCACAACAATTTTTGTTTGCTTCCAATATTCTCCAGAGAAAGAAAATCTCGATTTAGTGTTCACAATTGCAGTGTTCGATTTTATGATAGTCGAGAGTATTTGTATAAGATGCATCGCCTCCAACGTAAATTAGCCAACCTAAACGTGTTTTAAATACACCGGGCTCACTTGCAGTGCTTTCAATTGTCTTCGTAGTGTTGCAAACGTATCCGTTATTCAGACCGATAAGTATTTTCGGAATTGCGCCGTTATATGTCGAAAATGGTATCGCCTTTAAATGCTGATAAGGAGCTAATTTATGTCTTGTTGCGTTCTGTAATGGTAACGAAAGGTTATTAACTGTGCGGACATTTTAAAGTTCATACCTTTTTCCGTTTTTATTACAACTTGATATATGAACGCTAACTTGAATTGATTCTTCCTCTCTGCGAGATGTATCGGACGTCCACTCTAGACATAGCTGATTGATTTCCCCTTCTAGGCCAAGTTGATCGCAAATACATCGTGACATTTGATTCATCATCTAGGAAATCAAATGTGTCCATTGATTTATAATAATGAAGTAAGTTGTAACTCCGCATGTTGGACTCGAATGTGCAGTAATGGTCGGGTTTAACTGAAATCTGTGCCTGAATTTGCAACCTTGAACAGTGCACTTTGCATCAAAACAACGGAAGTTTGAGACACAAACGACAAAGTTGAAACTGGTGCACTTTATCCCACCGATAAGATAATTTCATCTTGGAGAATTTTTCACATGCATCAACTGAATGACAAAAGTTTTTAACTGCTCGATTTTTCATATCATGTGCGTGTAAATTACCACAAGTTTTATAACACATAATATAGGGATTTTCTTTGGTCACTGCTTCTGTAATATCAAACACCTATTTAGAACACGTTGATATATGGCTTATAGGAAATGTGCATAGCCCAATTCCGTTTTGTTTGAGCTGGTAGCTTGTCTACTAGTTCTTGGTGAAGGAATGGGTTATTTCTGTGCGCTTCCAACCTAGAAGCTTCTAGTGTTGGACAGAGATTTCGAACTGAAATAGCATAGCTTACAAGACTATCCAATTAATCTGATCTTGGTGGCGCTTCGGAACGAATTTTTTGCAGAAGAGTATTTTTAATTATCTCCTGTTGACCAAACATCATCTTAAGTGTACGAATTACTTCTGGAACATTTATTGGTAGCAGAAGATGACAGGTTACAGCACCAAAGGCCCTTACTTTTAAGCAGGGCTGGGAAAATCCCATCTGGTCCAGGTGATTTGTATGGTCTAAATGAGTTTATACTCCATTTTACACTTTCATATGTTATGATTCGTTAAAGTAGAGAATTGATCACGTTGTTCTCATTTGTAGTCTCAATATCTCCCATTGATTCATCCATTACAAAACTACATCCTGGAAAGTGAGTCCTAAGTAGAAGCACCAGAGTTTCCCCAAAGGATGTTGTTACCGCCACTGTCGCCCAATTATTTATCGATTAGATCAGTTAGCTTATTTTTCGATTATTTCTTATTTGTTATATCTAATTTTAAACGTCAAAAGTAATGAATATCCCAAGCTTATTACTGCGCGCATATTTTAGCAAATCGTAACATTAAATCATTCGGGAATTATTCTTAAAACGTTAAACACCGATCATTATTTTGCACACACGTCTTGTAGAAAATTTTGCACTTTGTTCTCACACTAAAAAAGTACGTAAGATTTAATAATTTTTCAATTTTTTTATTTTGTATTAATTTTGTAATCATTAAATATTTAGGAATTTTAATGCTTAAATATAAAACCTAAATGAACACCAAATTGAGTTTTGTATTTACCATTCAAGATCTAGTGGAAACTCTGCGCTTGGGCTGATTCCCGCAACAGATGTAGTTTGGTGTGAGTCATCTATACCTGTCCCAGTCTGTGGCCTTCGGGGATCTATACCAAATTTTTTTGTAATAACCTAGACTTTATCTCAAAGTGAATATGTTTATGGTCCGAAAACAAGGTTTCATTTGAAACTCTCCAGTTCGTGATCATGTCCTGTATATTGTACGAAGTCAGAGTTAGATCAATAACCTCCTGCCTGATCGCATTTTGGAAAGTGGGATCCATGACCCTGTTCGCTATCGTTATATTGTTTGTTAGGATAAAATCTAAAAGTGACTCACCTCTTTTGTTGGTGTCCGAGCTACCCCATACCTTGTTGTGGGCATTTGCATCGCAACCAATTATCAATCTCTTTTTGCTACTTCTGCAATACTTTACTAGCGCCTTAATTTTTACCGTTGGTGCTTCTGGCTGATCTCCCGGGAAGTAGGCAGAGGATAATACTACCTCCGTGCGTACTCCCATTTGTTCCGCCTCTATCAAGATGGTCACCATGTCACCATCCGTGAATTCTAAAATTAAGAGAGAGTTAATTTTCATGGTGATACAACATTAAATTAATGTTGATCAATGCTCAAATCAAAAACGCATTTTTGATTTTAAGTTGATAACTTTAATAAAATAATTTGCGACTGTAATTTAATTTGCGACTGTAATGTAAAACAAAGTGGAACATTTATGAATCAAGGTGGTAGCCTTGTCGTTACATGAAGAAAAGAAGAAAATATTAAAATATTATTATTGAAAATTAAAAGTGTTTTGTTTTCAAAAAAATTAATGTAATATCCGTAAGTTCAATGGAAAACTTTGAGCTTATAGATGAATTAATAGTTAGTGACAATGAAGTCACAATAGCTGCATTCAACTCAGAAGGAATTGAACAAATCTGTCTGAAAGACAATTTAGAAGAATATGAGGCCACTCCAAATTGTTCTGCCAAAGATGGCTTGGGAACTGCAATAAATTAAAATCGTTTAATAAAGATTTTAATTTATTGCAGTTATTGCCTGCATTACAAGGTACAACATATTTTGTAATATATGATGACACCGCTTGTTTAGAGTTACGTTATTGTATTCTTTGTAATTTATAGCGGCTAATACGACATACAGATGCTTGAAATATATTCAAAAACATGACCTTGTCGAAGCAATCCCTCACCTGGGACTTCGTGTGGAATTCAGGGAGAAATTATTTATGTGGCGTAAAAGAGAAGTACTAAATTTCAGATTTCGTTTTTCATGATATACAATACAGTTTTTTTCATTTCGTTGAGTTTTGGAATTGACGACGAAACAATATAGAGTCCAAAAAAAAGTTCAAGACTGGCTTAACAAAGATTTCCTAAATGTCCCTTTGCCATCTTCCTCAAATTCGTCGATGAAACGTGTTTTGAATAAAGTAGTATTATGTGATTTTATTTTTTATATTTTAGAGTTTTTTGCATTTAATTTCAAAGGATTTAGCAGATTTATTACAAAGCACGTCTAAAGGACAATCGTGTTTGGAAACATGAAAAGCTTTGAGACAAAAAGACTTAAAACGTCTAAGCAATTCCGATTTTTTAAAGGCTTGGTCCAAATATTCAGATTCTCGCGCTCCTGAACTTGTAAGTAAAATTTAAATTATTACTATAATTTTTTAACATTTTTATTTTTAATAAGTTAAAATCGATTTTAATATTATGTACCCAGATGAGAGATATATGTTATATACAAAATGGGACACGTTTAAGCAAAAAATAAAAATATACTTCGATGATAACATTCACAACATTTATTGCAAGCAACAGCTTTCCCTTGCAAAATCTACTGAATACAATGTATGAAAAGTAGTACATGAATTTAATCATCCGAAATAAATATGATATCTAGATGCCGAAGACTACATACTGGCATCACTAGTTACTGGAGTTGTACTGTCATCAACACGTTTTAAAGCTGAAGATGGTAAATTTAAAAAGAAAATAACAATTATCGATGCACAGGAAAGTTTTCTTCTTCGTCTTACATCACTCAACAATTACGAAGCTGAAATTGCAGAACGTACAAGCAAGTATTATTCTATTGGACTGACAATTCAATCATTTATAATTGTTGAGGGACCTTCTGATAATGCGGTTAAGTCATTTTACGTTTATTTCGATAAAACTCTTTACAAGTTTAGTTCGTTTATTGAAGTTTGGACATATACTTTAAAACTTTTCGCTGAAACATATGTTTTGTGTTATCCAATTGCTTTAAAACAGTTTTGTCATCATTTTCAATCATATGAACTAATTAAAGAAATTGATGAAATTTACATATGTATTAAATATAACGTCTTTTGATAGTGCTCCAATGCATTCGTATTCTATAAATTGGTTTTTAATAAAATGTAAAAAATGTATAAAAATATAACAATTGTGTTTTCAATTCAAAACGTAAGTATAAATTAAAACAAGTAAGAGTGTTAAATTCGGCTGTGCCGAATCTTTGATACCCTCCACCTCAGTTTGAGTATTGATAATAAATGTAATATTTGAAAAAGTAAACAATTTGTTAAACTTAATACCAAATTATTTCATTAAAATCTTTGGTTTGATCTGGATTTTTGTTTATTCCAAGAGTTGGTATATAGAGCGCTCTCACATTAGTAATCGAGCTCCAGCAAGGAAAGATCGTTTTCGTCTTTTCTATGATTTCGGATAAAAGAAAACACATTTCGGTGTTTGCTTTTTGGTCATCGTGGTTGCTGATCAGCATGCATTTAGGTTATATACCTATATGCATGCGTTTCCGGTTATATGACATAATTAGTTAATTAATTTAGTTTAAGTTTTTGCAAATTAAATAGCTCGCCCTAACCTCCATTGCAAAGGTAATGGTTGTGTAGGGTGGCTATACGCATTAAATTGTGCTAATTGGAGATGGCTGTATAGTTTCTTTTAACTGGCCAAATAATTCTTCATTGCGACCGTATATTTCGGATCGAGTAACAAAATAATAACCAAAAAAAAGCTCTTTAAATTTTTCGTTAAAATATTCCCATATTTGGAAAATAAAATTTTTTTTTTACATACTATTTACACAATACAATACAAAATCTAACCCAGTGATGCTAACTTTTGATTTTGAATTAAATTATGTTAATAAAATATGTTTTCATTTATTGACTACCTGGGAATTATTATCGAACTTCAATGTTTTGGGTTTTACCTTGCCTAACATGAAGTCAAATTTTGAAGTCATCATGAAGACTGGTTCAAATTAGGGATGCCAAACGCAAAAACCAAATGTCCGAAAAATATTAAATAAAATAAATTGTTCTCTTTATTTTTTGAAAAACTTAAAATTTTGATCCAAAAAAAAATTTGGAAAAAGAAAAAAATTTATATTTTAAAAATTCAATTGATGTCTTCTAAACTTCAAGTTATTTCCGACGTTTTAATATGATTCTCTGAAATTCAATTGATATTTTCTAATTTATAATTGGAAATCTGAATTCCAATTTTTAGAATTGATATTTTCTTAAATTTGAATGGAAAATTTAAAAGGTGCAATTTTGTATTTATGTCAATAGTAATGCTTTAGTAATTATAAACAATTTTTAAAAATTATATGTAATCGCAATCAGATATTTTGTAGGTAAAGCAGAATAATAATTTTATATATCTATGTAGAACTGTTTTGAAAGCAAAAAAAAACTCATTGATGAACTCGGTGACTCTATTTTTAAACACAACAAAAAGTTAATATGCCACACTTATGGTCATATTTGTAAAAGAATAATGGAAAAATGTATGAAATAAAAGACCAGCCCTGTGTGTACTCTTAACATTGTTGTGTTTAATATCGAATTGAAAATGTTGACATTTATGTTAAAAAAGAAATAACGATTACAAAGCTAATTAGAACAAAAATTGCGGCGCCATCTACTGTGGCATAGCAACACTGAGCGAAATGAAGTTTGATATCTAATCGAAAATGTTGACATTCATGTTAAAATAGAAATAACGATTGCAAAGCTAATTATAACAAAAATGAAGTGACACTCTGTTTGTTAATACAAAAGAAATGTATTTTCCCTAAAACAAAATACATATTGGAGAATTTTATATAAATAAAATAATATACCGATTTATTTCTAACATGCGGTTATTATGAATATACATGTAGGGAATATATGTATGTATATTATTTTGTTATTAAATATACACACAAAAAATACAACATCAAAAGTTATTTTCGTGTATTTCTTTAAATAAATTAATACATAAAAGTTTGTTTGTTAAATTTATATTGTTTTTTTTTATTAACATTATTTACTTTAGATGTTGGTGAATTTTTACTCCCTTTATATTAACTCGTAGTGTCTGATTGTCGAAAAAATTTTGGATTGATTTTTAACCCCTTTCCCGTGACCCAATCGATCTGAAACTTTGCAGGCAGGCTCGTGGTGATGACAAAAATGATCTAACAAATTTTTTTAGCGATGCTAAAACAATGGATACTTTAAAATTTTCTAACAGAGTTGATAAAAAATTACCACAAAAGCAACAAGTCCAGCTATGACAACAATACAACATTTAGAATAACAACAGGAACAATATAGAAACATCATATATTTAATTTTTTTTGCTTTTTCAGAGATTTCCTTGGACCTGTTCCACCCATTTTAATGATTTTTGAAACAGAAAACTTTCCATGAGCTGGGTGAATCATTCTCACTAAAAATTATCACCCTAGCTGTTCTATTGAGGCCATGATCGTGACAATAACAACATAGAAAATCATATTTTTTCAAGACTTTTTTAGTTCTTCACTCAGATCTCGGGCCCTATTCAACCGATTTGGACGATTTTAAACAGCAAACTTCTCAGAAAGTCAGTGAATCATTTTTTATGCAAACGAGCACCCTAGCTGCATCGTTGGCATCGTGAGCTGAAGTTGGCGTCGTGATATCCACAGACGGACAGACGGACATCGCTATATCAACTCCGCTTGTTATAAGAATTTTGATAAGATGGCGAAGTGTTTTTAAGAAGATTGTTAATATTTTGTAATTTTTATGTATTGGCAATAATAAAAAAAATCATGTGAGTCCGATCACAAGGGAGATGTGTAAACATATAATAATTAAAGAAAACATCAACATCACATTTTCCAGTGCATAAAAAATAAGTCGATTATGCTGTTTTCTGAAATTCAATTGATGTTTTCGGAAACACAGTTAATGTTTTCAGCAATTCAAATGATGCTTTTTGAAATTCTATTGATGTTTTCTGAAATACATTTAATGTTCTCAGCAATTCAAATAATGATTTTTGAAATGCAATTGATGTTTTCTGAAATTCTAATTATGTTTTCTGAAATTCAAATGATGTTTTCTGAAATACAATTGATGTTTTCTAAAATACAATTGATGTTTTCTGAAATTCTATTTATGTTTTCTGAAATTCAAATGATGTTTTCTGAAACTCGAATGATGTTTTCTGAAATTATATTGATGTTTTCTGAAATTCTATTTATGTTTTCTGAAATTCAAATGATGTTTTCTGAAATTATATTGATGGTTTCTGAAATACAATTGATGTTTTCTGAAATTCTATTTATGTTTTCTGAAATTCAAATGTTGTTTTCTGAAATACAATTGATGTTTTCTGAAATACAATTGATGTTTTCTGAAATTATATTAATGTTTTATGAAATTCAATTGATGTTTTCTGAAATTTTATTGATGTTTTCTGAAATACAGTTTATGTTTTCTGAAATTCTATTGATGTTTTCTGAAATACAATTGATGTTTTCTGAAATTATATTGATGGTTTCTGAAATACAATTGATGTTTTCTGAAATTATATTGATGTTTTCTAAAATTCTATTTATGTTTTCTGAAATTCAAATGATGTTTTCTGAAATTATATTGATGGTTTCTGAAATACAATTGATGTTTTCTGAAATTCTATTGATGCTTTCTGAAATTCAATTGATGTTTTCTGAAACTCGAATGATGTTTTCTGAAATTATATTAATGTTTTATGAAATTCAATTGATGTTTTCTGAAATTTTATTGATGTTTTCTGAAATACAGTTTATGTTTTCTGAAACTCTATTGATGTTTTCTGAAATACAATTGATGTTTTCTGAAATTATATTGATGGTTTCTGAAATACAATTGATGTTTTCTGAAATTATATTGATGTTTTCTAAAATTCTATTTATGTTTTCTGAAATTCAAATGATGTTTTCTGAAATTATATTGATGGTTTCTGAAATACAATTGATGTTTTCTGAAATTCTATTGATGCTTTCTGAAATTCAATTTATGTTTTCTGAAATACAATTGATGTTTTCTGAAATTCAAATGATGTTTTCTGAAATTATATTGATGGTTTCTGAAATACAATTGATGTTTTTTGAAAGACAATTGGAAAATGTTTAGAAAAGAACATATCATAATTTTTTCACCAATACAATCATAAGTCACACAGCGTTATCTGCTTCAGCTCACACCGATATGAGTTACGCTGTTTTTGTGATTGTATTGTGAAATAGAAATTTACCCCCCTGCGCATATAGAAAAATATGCAAGGGGCAAACCGTCGCATTCAATATCGAATAAAATCAGTCGAAATTGCATATTTTGGTTTATTATTTAAAGAAGACGGACAATCGTCAGACCTCGTTCCGCTTTTACTATTAACTATGGATAATAACTTGCTATCTGTGACAGAGTTAAATTACGCTTTGTATATTATTTGGGAAAATAAAAAAAATAATTTCGATTGAAAAATTTCGATAATGAATGCGACGATTCGACCCCAGATATTTGTAAAGTGTGAAATTGGTTTAAAGTCACGTGATTTTACTAAAAACCTTTTTAGCTCTACTACCGGTTACATGTGTTTATTATTTTATTTATTTATTAAAAATAATATTAAATGCAGTGATAATTGTTAAATATATATATAATAAGTTGTAGTGTTACGAATAACTTTAAATGATTGAGAAAATTAATTATAATTTTTTATAAAAATAAATGTTTAATAAAATAGCAACATTCTATATGGAATACCGAAATTAGGCCCGTTTTAGAAAAAAACGTTTTTATAACGCTATTTGCTCCCTGATTTAATCTCCTTACACTTCATTTTGTCTCCAAACACTTCCAATAAAGTGTGCCTTCATTTTATCTCCAAACACTTACTTTTGCCTAGGCTATTAATATTATTATAGATTTATTGTATTATTGTATTATTTAAAAAAATTTTGTTTTATTATGAAAAATAGTAATAACTACTAAAAATGTTTATTAATGAAAGTTGTCAACATATAACTGTGTAAAGACGCGATTTTCTTTAGAACTCAAATAAAACTAAACAAAATACCGAAATATTTTGGTGCAATTCTGGAAATCATTGTGGTTTGTGAATAAAAACATCTATTCAAGCAGTAAGCGCTATCTACATGCGTATAGCAAGCAACTGCTATGTTTGTCATACTTGATGGTTGCAGTTGTATGCTATACATTCATGGCGCTATCTGTTGGTTGATGAATCAGCTAAATAATTGTAGGTTCCATTTCCGTAAATAGTTCCGCTTCCGTAAGGGAAGTTTCTGATTTTTACCCCCCTGATCGCATAGATGTTTACACATCAAAAGCTACAAATTCTGGAAGGCAATGTTCATCAACATTTTGTTAATGAATTCAGCCTAATAAAAAATCCGCTTGCTTTGATGGCAAAGTCTTAAATGTAATAACAGATACCCCGTTAAGTCACAGAAAGACTTTCAAAATTGTGATGATTCAAGTGATGAGCAAAACCATGAACATGGAATTTCTTCGTTACATGCCAGAATTAGGTGCATAGAGTTTATTTTAAAACTAGCGTATACAATTTCGCGAGAAGAATGTTTTGATAAGAACGCAACACCAAAAGAGAAACTATCTGCTCGAAATAAAATTATACAAAATGAATTTCTTAAGAAGCTTGGACTGAAAGTAGACTGCCCAAAGCAGGGCTATGGAAATGTTAACGATGGTTATATGTCCAGAGCATTTTTTGAGAACGATGAGGTAACAGCCCGAATTACTGGGGTCGACAATTACATATATTATAAAAAGGTTGGCAGTTATTCTAAATGTTATAAACTATAGAGAAATAGTAAATGGCCCAAAGTTTGATGATTATGCATCAAAAACTGCACTTTTGGCTCGAATGTAACCTGAGCAGAAACTTATTCCTACGGTACATAAGATTTTTGCTCATGGTAAAAATGTAATTGAATAGCAATGCTTACCAATTGGAGAATTGTCAGAAGAAGCCCAGGGATGCAAAAACAAAGACTACAAAAAATTTAGATACGCGAATACTTGCAAGATTTCACTTATTAGACAGAATGAGGACATTTTCAATATGTTGGCGGCCTCTTCAGATCAAAAACAAATACCTTTCAAATAATCTACGTTTAGTCAAAATCGGTATAAAACGGTAGAAAAAACATCGGTCACAAGAAATCGCCTAGCCTATTAATATTATAGATTTAATATTAGTTTAACATGTTATATTAGAGTGGTATTTTTTCGAGACTTTCAGATTTAAGCAATATGTATTTTGAAATTATAGGTCCTTTGAGTGGTGAACTAATAATATTTCATTGCGAAATTTGGAATTTTGAGAATTCTGGGTGTTTTTCTTTGTGAAAAAAATCGGGAAAATAGGTCCAAAAGTGGTCCGATTTCATTAAAACTTTACAGTATTTTTTGCACTATTTTTGTAAATTTTTTAAATATAATACAGAAATTAGCAAATTTGGCATCTTTTGTGGCATTTTAACCAAATTTTGAAGAAAGTTTGTACGGGGACTAGGTCCGAACGTGGACCGATTTCAAAGAGTTTTTATAGATTTTGACACTGGCCTAATAAACCCTTATGATTCAAATTTCATCGTAATAGAATAATATTTGCCACATTCAGTAGCATTAAAACCAATTTTTAAGGAAAATTTGTATGGGGACTAGGACCAAACATGGGCCGATTCCAACAAATTTATCTAGGTTTCGTCTTTGGGTCAAAAACAGTTTAAGTTCAAAATTTAAACACATAATCTTTATATTTGCAACATGTAATATTAGCACCAAAATAATATTGAACTTTGAAAGGATATATTGAAGACCCTTGTGGACCTAGCACCCTCCGCTAGCACTCATTTTAAAGGTAAAGAAGTCAGAATCATTTTTAATTTTTAAAATATCTTAATTAGTTTAAAAGTTATAATTTTTACAACGAAAACAGTCAAAAGGCCCCACTGTGCGACCTAGCGAGACTTATTGTCATGTTTTATTTCATAATCAATTTTTCCTTCGAAGTTTGCATTGTGCAATTAAAATATTTTATTTCATTTATTTTATATTTTTCTTATTTCAATACTTGCTTATATACATATAATATTTTTTTGTTTTTTCATTCGGTGCAACAATTATCAAACTCCTACTCTGTAGCAAGGTACATATGGCTGCCCATGAGAAGAACATGTATTTTCCAAATTGAAATTGGCAACATTTAACTATTGGCCTTGAATTTATAAAATCATTTGGCAATATTTCATTTTAGCGGTTTTTGATTTGTCGATTTTTGATTTTAGCGATTTTTGATTTTGGCGATTTTTATTTTTCGCGATTTTTGGTTTGCGCGATTTTTGATTTTGGTATTTTTGCTTTCCGTTTTATAGTATAGCAGTTATATGATATATAGTTACTTTGTATGGGCGGTGCAACGCCCACTGCTCCGATCGCGTCCATTTTTTGTTCGACTAATCATGAATGAACAACTTATGGGTTCACGGAAAGTCCCAAGGCTCTCACTATTACAGTACCCCAAATATATGACATATTATATTTACTTTGTATGAGAAGTGCCACGCCCATTGTTCCGATACCGCCCATTGTTTGTCCGACTACTCACATTAATATTAGATGACCTCAGACAAATTTCCAAAGCTGTCTCTGCCATAGTACTCGATATATATAATATTGAATTATTACTTTGTATGGGAGGTGCCACGCCCACTCATCTGATTCCGCCCATTTTCGGCATGGCTACTAACATAATTAATAGGTGACGTCACATAAATTTGCCAAGCTCTCTCTGTCATAGTACTCAATATATATTATATTAAAAGTTCACTATATATCGGAGGTGCCACGCCCACTAAAAAATATCAAAAAAATTATAGTCTATGTCCATCCTTAAGGAACATTCTAAATATTGGAACCAACATTTTTTAAATCAGATAAGCAGTTACGGAGATTACCTCTTACAAACAAACAAACAAACAAACACACATTTTCGCTTTATTATATTAGTATAAATTATTATTAGTATTTTGTTTATCTCTTATTGTTTTCTTGGTTTTTCTTTAACATTTTTCTTTAATATTTTTCATTATTTTTGTAATTAAATATGTATGCACTGTATAAAGCCAAATTGTAGCTAACAATTTTCATGCCTAATTATTAATGTACTATTAGATTTTTTCTTGTTGTATAGGAAATCAAATAAATAAAATATAAAAATAAATCTATAATATTAATAGGCAAGGGTATTTTTTTGTGACCGATGTAAGTTTCACAGTTTTACCCCGATTTTAACAAAAAATTTATCATTTGAAAAGTATTTCTTTTCAGCTGTTACCCAGATTTACAGATTTTCATCGTCTGGAATATTTTTTGGAGTTATTATCGTTTAAAGTTGCTACTAATACATACATAAAATTATGCAATCCTATGTGTGTGTTTATTAAATTTGTTAATGTGTTTGTGTTAATATGTTGAGTTTGATTTCTTCATTTAAAATGAGTTGAATTGTGAACCATACCTTTAGGGTCTTTATTAAATGAAAAAATAAAACTTCCTAGAATTTGCACTCGAATTTGCTGGAATCTGCTAGTAATTATAATTTCACTATTCGAATTATTATGAAACAGGAAGTTTTAAAAGGAAAAAAGATCATATATTTTTTACGCATTTTTTTTTCTTTTAATGTCCTTTTTTCTAATATTGCCGAGATAAATAGTACTCTGGTGTATGAATTGAGAGTATAAATGAATTGAATTGAAAAAAATAGCTCAAACAATGTAACTTATAACATTGTTTGATCTATTTATTATATCGAGTATTAATTATGTTTACATGTTCAATGGAACGAAATGAACTGTTCATTAAATCTCACATTCGTTAAACCGTGTATCTTTTAAACCAGGAAACCACTTTATATCATGGGAGCTCTAGTAGTCATTCTATTTTGATTTTGTTTGTAACAAATATTTCAAGCCATTCGCAAAGTTATACCTGGTAATTTTTTGTTTTTTTTTCAATAGGAAACAAGAATTCTGAAAGTACTGCCTCGATACATATAACTGATTACATTTATAAATTTTGGAAATTGTTGAAACAGACCAAAAAAAAAATTAAACGACAATTTAAAAAAGTTTAAAAAAATTGTATAAAATGTAAAACTTTTCGATTTTTTTCATATTTATGTACATAGTAATTATGTTGTTGGCACGTCTGACCATAGAAATACCTACAAAAACACATCGAGTAGTATCTACTTGACTTAATAACCTAAACAATGCCGTGCTATAAAACTACAAATCCTTTTTTATGCAACGTTGATATTTCCTACTTGATATTCTTTGTGTTTTGTTTATATATTGTTCAATACTCTATTGTTTAGAAGAAAGATAAAAAGTTTGAGTTTTCTTTCACAAAGATGGCAATTTTTCTTCTTACATGCATAGTCGTGCAGAAATACATTATATGTATATAGGTGTGTATAGAAAAACAACATACTCTAAACTTTGTTGCTTTTAACTTTTAATAAATAAAGAATAGAAACAATACCGGAAGTTAAATACGAAAAAAAAAAATAGACAACGAACAAAGAATATTTAAACTTCCTCCTTTTAATTTATAAACTCTTCAACATGGGGCGGTAAAATGTTTATTTTTTCATATCGTTTGAAACACAATTAAATTTTATAAATATTTATATACAATATTGAAGACTAACTGACTTTCAATTAGTCTGCTCCCCCTCTAAATATGTTGGGATCTCAAAATATACATATAATTTAATTTTTCTTGTATTGTTTTGGGATTATCATGTTATACAGGGTGGACCATATAAGTTTTCCATTTTGTTTATAATTTATAATTTTTTTTTATTCGGGTTTTTTATTCGAAAGTACAATCCTTGAGGCTAATTATGAAACACTACTTCATTCAAATGAATTCCCCAACTAGCCCATGCGATCAATTAAATTTTTCAGTACATTTTCGACATTATGGAGTTGTATTTTACGGATGACTGCACTAATTTCTTTTGTCGGTGCCCCAATCGACGCTGCGTTATTTGCGTAACACTCATCCTTAACGGGGCTAAATCATTGTCAAAACGGTTAATAACGCGATGTTAACATTTGCCACGCAAAAGATCGAGTGTTTCACGGCTTTTGTGGCACGGCTGGCTCGGCAATCCTGCTGAAACCAAAAGTTATCCAATATCGTTGCACAGTAGCACTCACCGTTCACTGTAATAATGCACTCAGTGCATTATTCAGGAAGCATTGGCTTTTCAGCAGTCATATGTGAATTTTCTATGCCCCAGATATGACAACTTTGTTTGTTGAAATAACCACCGAGATGTTTTTTAAACGTCGCATAGCCCAGTTAGAGGACCGAAAATATTGTGCTGCTTCAAGTTCTGCACTAATTGAACTTCGTGTTGAGTCATACTGAGATCTTTATGCAAAATTCTCTTCAAAGAACTCCATTAAATGTTTAATTCCTAAGAACGATGGCGTGTTGAGTTGCTTGGTTGCTCTTGCAGATTCTGGGCAATAGCAGCAATATTTTTATTTGTACGCACTGTATGAATACAAGAACATGTTGTTTTATCCAATAACGATACAGTCTGCGTGTTCACATATTGCCTGGAAAGCACTTATTTTTTTATCAAATTTGTAAAGAAAATTTTCTTGTACTTTCGGTAGATCACCACTTTGGAAACAAAAGTTTTTAATATTGCTCAATGTTGTTCGAGCATAAAGGCCTAGTTACCTAGTTACGTTGGCATTTAGTCCAATTATAGAACGTAAAAAACGTACCAGCATGTTGCTGTGTAAAACTAACAAAACTATCAGCTGTTCACAAGTGTCACGTACAAACGTAGCAAAAATCTAAAATCAACAGAAGCTAACGATACGATACATTTAGCTTAAGTTGAGTAAGCACTTGTATGTGTTTTTAATAAGACAGGTTGAATCAGCTGATTCGCGCCGATACCGTTACGCGTGAGTAACAAGGCCTTAAGTCAACTTATTTCGTAAACCGCATGTATTATACTTCTTGTCATAAAACAGCTGACTTTGGTCTTGCCATACTTAAAATAACCACTAGTTTAAAATGCAAACACTAGAGGGATCACCTACAGCGTATAATATTTTATATTTTTTTAAGATTTTAAAAATGTTGTTGAACTTTACAGCCTTTTAACGTAATTAAGGATACGTGCAAATTGGATAAAAATCATTCCCATCGCATTGAAATTCTCAAAATTTATTTTGTAAAAAATTGTATGTTTATGGAATTCTTAACTTTTTCCAATATTTGTTAGTATTCTAAAAACTAGAATGGAGTGTACATTAAATTCGGCACTAGCAAATATCTACTTTTTAGGTATGAGTTTTTTGCCCTTTTTTGCTTTCAGACAATAAAAACAATTTTAATTAGTAGTCTAAATGAGTAGAGTGCGGATGTGGCATATTACTGTTGTTGTTATTGTGATGTTGCCTTTACTGTTACTTGAAACTGTCGTTGTTTTGCTGATATTAAGCCTTTTGTTAAGTTCTTAATGTACTTAAAGATATGATGGGCTTTTGCTATTGAAATGTGTAGTACGATAAAATATCCTATGAAATGGTCGCTAGCAAAAAAAAATTAACTTTTGTATAGTGTACAACTATAAGCGAAATAAAAAGAACGACAAAAACAAGGCAATGCAACAGTTTGTTCGTTAAGTAACAATAACAAAAAAAAAACAATACAAAGTAGGGGTTTAATGAGAAAATAAAGAAAAGTAAATTAAATAAAAGTGGTTTCAACTTTAAAGCAGATTTTTAGGAATCAATACATATTCTTAAGATATAATTAAAATTCTTTAAACTCTTAAGCATATTAACTCAGCATATTAACAGTTTTAAATAATAATAGATAAACGCGATACTGTCGTATAAGGAATTATATAAAATACAGTTTGACCAAAACAACTTCTGATTGAGTTTGAAATTATTCAGGCTCCAGATCAAACTTCTTATTTATAATATTTTGTTCTCATTTACGAACAAACTAAACTAAGATGGAATACAGTTATAAAAATATCCCATTTCTGAATGTGCAACTGGAGTCATTTACGAAGCTATGAACCTTACCACTTTGGCCAATAAATGGCTAGTGGCACGGTTAGCCATAAAAATTGGCATTTAGCTATCAGCCTCTTGTTAGTCATTTCTACTATTTTAATAATTTTGGTAATTTTTGGATATTTTTCCCTAATAAAATTTTCTATTTTGGCAATTTTTGCATATTTTTCCTTTAGAGATTTTGTTAGCGGTATTTTTTTTTCGAGAAATATATCGCATCTGAATGAACACAAAATGAATTTTAAAAAAAAGCTTACAATGGTGAAAAATGTCACAAATACTAGCAGACCCCAGCACTCGAAATTCGAGTGCAAATTCTTATTTTTTCAATAAATTTTTTTCTTTCTTTTTTATTCTATATATATTTTACAAATATATATATAAAATTTATGAATATTTAAACTATACTCATTAAATTGTAAATTTTTAAATAAAATTCATTAAATTTCCATATAAATATTTGTTGAACACACAGAATATATATAAATGGGTTTGTTAATAAATATTTTTGCAGAAGCCTAAAGGTATGCTTATCAATTTTAGCCAAATCACAATTCAATACAGGGCTTTCGATATTTAATAAACACATACACAGCATTGTATAGTTTTTCATTCTAAACTTAAATATCTGTGGTTTTCTAGAATAACCGCGTATGTCATAAAATCATAATGTTCAGTGGACCCAAAAAACGTTATATTTGAAATTATGAGCTCGATATAAAGTGTTTAGAGCTTTTTATTTAACAGTTCTGTAGATATGGGCAATAAATACTTTATATAAAATTTTGAGTCCAAAATCTTCAGAGGAATAGATCCTAGAGAAGGACGAAAAAAACAATATGTAAATTACACTTAAAGTGTGTGCAGATAAAACAACTTATGTCGACAAAGTCGTTTTCTTTGAAAAAGAAAACCACCAGTGCAACTACCCATTTAGACATAAGTTATTGTTGCTTGAAAAATGGATTTTTTTTGTTCGTCAACAAAAAGTTAACGGGACTTAGGATGATAATATAACAACGTGTCAAGAATAATAGTGACAAAAAATAACAGAAATAAACACTCAAGTTTTTATAAGTGGTTACAAACTGAAAAATAATCCAAAATTATTTTGCATTTTTTTTCATTAATAACAACGTATGTCGCTATGTATCGTTTTCTGAGGAAATAATTAGTCAGCGATCAAACGTAGGTTGACATACGTCGTTAGTGCTGCAAATTAATTTAATTAACATTTAAGTTAACATTTAAAGAAAAAACTCAGAAATGGTCAATATTTTTTTTTTAAATTTAACACATGTAAAGAGCGTTAAAAATTAATATATTTGGCATCGTTAACTCAAAACTGACAAAAATGGACATACGCGATTATTCCAGAAAACCACAGATATGTGTTGTATGTACGTGTTAGTAGCAACTTTAAATGATTATTACTCCAAAAAAAAATGTACCAGATGGTGCACATCTGGAAAGAAAGACCTTTCAAATGGTATTATTTTGTCAAAATCGGTTGATAACTAAAAGCGTAGAAGGGGTCATTAGAAATCGCCTTGCCTATTAATATTATTCATAGATTTATTATTTTTGAAACAACTACACACAATTTGAATTTCATGTTAATTCAAATTGTAAACAAAGTTTTTCAAAGCAACGAAAACGATCTCTATCACCAATTACAGAAAATTACTTCACATTCCTAAGAGAAAAGTTTTACTTTATTATTACTTATATTTTTTTACTTTCTTTATATTTCTAGCTTTATTCTAGAGAACATCTGTATTCCAAATATTTCCACAACAGTTTTTGAGGAAATGAGGCCGAAGATCACAAAAAGGTTGTTGCTGGTTATTTTTCGAGAATTCATACTCATTTTATCCAAAATCTGACGACATGACGAGTTATTTGTTCTAGAAAATTCGTTTTATTTGTTCTGAAAGCATAATTTTTTTCATTTCTTTTTGTTAGATGAATTGTTGTTTTCTGTTTTTAATTATAGTTCAAACTAGTTGATTGTGTGGCGCCTAGGCGCCCGTTTAAAAATTATGAATAAAACAGTTTAAATTTAAATACACGAAAAATTTATAATAAATTAAATTCCTTTTAATATAGTAGTAAATTGAAAATTATATTGTTACATATGTACATATGAAAAAAGATACATAAGTATCAAAACAGATAAGAAATATTTGCAAAAAAGTTTTTCAATTTAGAATCTCTTGAAAAACTATATTTCGTGTGAAATATCGTTGGTCATTTAATAATTTTCCTTTCTGTGGGTTCGATTGAATACGTATCTTAATTTGGCTTGCAACTTTTGATCGTGACAAAGCCAAATACAGTTGGCCGTGTGAAAATACCGCGGTCTCCAAATTAATGCCACTGTAATAAAATGATTGGCCTTGAGCCTTGTTTATGGTAATTGAGTATGCAGGTATTACTGGAAACTGGCGGCGTTTTAATATGAAAGGTAATGTGGTATCGGTTGGAGCGAGATCAATCCTAGGAATTAGAACCGTATCATTTTGGTCAGCGATACAGAATCAGTCAGTCTCTCAGTCAGTGAGTCAGAAATCAGCTTAAATATATTTAAGATATTACCGGGCCTTCACACTTTATATTTTTGGCTTTCAGGTTGTAATGCACTCACACTTTTTTACTCTTTTTTACTAAACAATCATACGTTTCAATTCTCTCTTTCAACTTTTCAATGGGACTGTTACTTAACAATTTTTTGACTATTGGATGTGTGATCAATTTGACTTGAACATGGGAAGGCCGGGTAAAGTGAGGAGATTGGAGATTCCCAAAATTATTAAAATTTAATACAATGGAGTTCGCTTATAACGAACCCTGGTTGTAATAAATTTTTGTTTATGCGAAGAATTTCTTCGGTCCCAAGAGTTTTAATCACATTTTTCATACAAATTGCTTCTCTTATAGCGAACAGTGGTTATATCAAACTTTTAACTTTAACAAATAAATTTTTTTTTCATTTGAGAAATTTCGTATATTTCATATATTTAAAAAAATTAATTTCAATTTAATTTAATTTTATTTTCATTTAATTTTAATACAAAACAAAAACTTCGATTTTCAAATGAAGTTTTGTAAAAGGTCCTTTTATGTATATATTCGTAAAAGTTTGCCAGTAGCCAACCTTTGCTTTGAACTTTCTGCTTCTATACATAAGGAGTTTTTCATATTATATGATTTTAAATATTTTATTTTGATAGAAACTCGGTAATTTTAGTCTCATTAAAACAAATAATTAATATGTATCTTTTTAGCAATTTAATTTATGTGTTATAAAAATTTTTTAAATGCCCCAAAATAAATAAACTTATTCAACTAAAAACAAGTAAGAAAATTATAGTCGGTCTAGACCGACTATACGATACCCTATACCATGCGTTTAGAAACCCTATCTCTTAGGCCCAACTAACTGGACATTGAAAATAAGCAAAAACCAAATTTGAGTGGGATTTTTATTAATTTTTTTGGCTGCAGATATGAAAAAGTTCATATCGGATGCTATATCTATAAAGGGACTAGGTCCAAAAATGGACCGATCCTGATCATGTTTGGTAAAGTCTCTTGTATTTTGCAAAAATATATACAAACAAAATTTGAGAAGAATCAGTGCAATATTTTTGTTTTTTAATAGATTTAACTGAAGATCGGGAAGCAGCTCTATATGGGGACAAAGGGATCATTTTTGGACTACTCATTAGTGGATGTAATGAACGCATACAAACCCAATTTGAGTAAGATCTATATGACAATTTGGATCTTATGGAAATTTATGTCGATTTCATATGGGTAATTTGTATGGGGGCTAGCTCTGAACATGGACCGATTCTCACCAATTTCTATAGCGTTCATCCCATGGCCGATAAAAGCTTATATACCAAATTTCATCAAAATATATTCATATTTGCGACCTGCAGTTTGATTACAAGCTTTACATGGACACACAGACGGACGGACGGACGGACGGACATTGTTAAATCAACTCAGAAAGTCATTCTGATTCGATCGGTATAATTAAAGATGGGTCTAGGTCAAATATTTTTGGTTGTTACAAACAGCAGCACAAAGTCATTATACCCAAACCACATAGTGGTATAGGGTATAAAAACTTTTTAAACCTTTCGGACAAATCAAAAAATACTACGGTTATAACGAACTTAGTCTATAAGGAATTTGGCCGGTCCCGCCGAGTTCGTTATGAACTAACTCCATTTTATTGTAGAAAAATAGAATAGCATAGAAAAAAAAAACGTTTTAGAGCAAGGTTCTTAATAGTTTCTTAAGGGGGGTAAGGTTATATTCATAATTCTTTTTTGAAGATATGAATAACGTTGGATTATTTATTTCATATACACATTATAGCATAATATTTGAAGAATCTTTGAAAAAAAATTCAATTAAAAATTTTAGTAAATAAGTCCGTGACAGCGAATCTCCGGAGGCGTTGTTGTTTTGCGGCGAACATCATAACTCGTTACCGGATCATGTGAAATAAAAAAAGCGGAACGCGTTTCAAAGGTGACATGTTTCCTGTGGCAGTGACGAATAGTTTTTTCAACTTTTTTTTTTTGCCAGCATTTTGAAGTGAAAAACGATTTTTGCTATACAATTTCGGTAATTTGTTTTTAAAAAATGGGGAAGAAAATGGAATTAAAAAAAAAAAACTCTTCGTGGTAACCTGATGATTTATATTTACATAGTGTCTAAAATTGCAAAAGAATCGGTCAAGTAGATTTTGAGTTATGATGTTGACGGACTTCGAATTTATATACTATGATTTATATACTATATACCGTATGAGGCCGGTCGCTGGAAACGCTGTATCTTCTTAAGTTTCGCTCTGATTTACTTAAAATTTTGACACAACACGCTCGACATGTTGTGCATTCAGAAAGAGAAATGCAAAAAAGGTTTTGTAACCTACCACTCCTAAAGGAAGTGCAAACACCAATACACCTACACAAAAGAGAAAAAAATATTTCATATTTCACCATACATGTATGAAAAAAGAGAACTACATTTTTTGCAAAGTTATCTATAAATCTAAAAAATAATAAATAAGGGCGTATTAGTTTTACTTTAAAAAGAACTTATTATTCCAAATCGCCTTTAATTCTTCCATGATAATTTCAATAAATTATCCAAATTAAAATCTTTAATATACCTATTTACGTAATTTGTGTTTGTCTAAATTTTTGAAAGCAATCTATGAAAAATTAATATGAGAGAAAAAAAATTATTTTCCCACCTATCTTCTGAAATGACAATGTAATTTAATTATGCAAAGTTAGAATAATTTAAATTTTAAACTTAATATTGCACTATCTTTCAAGTGCTTTTCAATATAGAGCTTTAAACGAAATCACACGTTGAACAACAACAAAATCCACATTGAAGATCTCTTTTTTCTCAAATATTTATCAAAAAAAGCATACTCTTTGGTAAGTGCTGGCCATCAGAGAACCTGAGCGAAAGCACTCCTAACAATACAAAACAATTTTGAGATGAAAAACAAAACAGACAAACGCAAAAGTTTAGTTCGATAAAAGAAGTATGTATTCATATCGGACGACGTTATATGAGAAAAATGAAAATGGTTAAAATTTCCTTCATTACTTTTTTTGCAGAATTTTTTCATTGACCTACAAAGGGAATTTAAAGAAGAATTTGAATAGATATTAGTTTTTTGATGCATTTTTTGCGTTCATCTTATTCCATATGTAACACGAAATCTGCATATGTAGTGCTATTGTCGTTAGCAGTGCTGCTAATTTTGACAACTTATTTTAATTTCGATGATTTTTCAATTTGTTAAAATGATTTGTTAAATTTGTTCAAATGATGATTGAAGATTTAAAATTTTCAGTAGTATAAAAATTACGATTTCAAGGGTTGACAATTAATGGGTTGTTTATCGAAAATTGATAGTTTTTGTTCAGTGTAAATGGAAATTACAAAATATGTACATATTTCATTCTGGGTCAAGTCGTTTCAAAACGGAAATACCTTGAATAGCATCTCTATTTAAGATTTAAGTTTTAATTACGCCGATACTTTAAACCTATATTATTGTTTCAGCTATAGATACATATCAATAAAATTATTTAGTTGATTGCTGTGTTAAATTTTTTTCGTTGAAATTTCATCACTAATACATTTTTATATATAGAAATAACCAATGCTGTAATAATATTCGTAATATGAATGATATAAATAAATTTTATTGCTTCCTTTTGTAATATTTTTTAGAGTTTTATAAGCGGTAAAATTTTCTTGACAATTTCTTGTTTTAAAAATGACAATTTTGGCGATTTAGTTTCCAAGATTGTAGATTTTCAGAAGATTTTATTAGCAGCACTGGTCGGTAACAAAGAAGAGAGAAAATTGTGTATGTGTTTGTATAAAATGAGAAAGATTAAATTTTGTTTGTGTATTTCGCATAGCTTTGTATGGAGTGTTATGTGTGTATTATTTTAGCGTTACAGAATCAGTCAGTCAGTCAGTGAGTCAGGGATCAGCGTAAATATATATAAGATAAAATAATTTTTCGTTGTTCAGTCGCTTGTTCTAAACCTGATCTGAAACATACTACAAGTTCACAAGAAAATTAAAGAATTTACATTTTAAAGTACTTTTCTTAAAAATTTACATTCCGATAAATCAAAATAAAGATAGTCTAGAGATCATCCTCCTTAATTTGATACCCATATTGACATCTGGATAGAAATATTTAAATTAATTTTTTAAAATGAGTATATCCTTAAAAAGGAGAAAAGATCAGAAAATGAAAAACTGAGTAAACAATTTTTCTATATACGATTTCCAGTTTCAGGTGTATATGGTCTTGTTCAAGTCCAAAAGGTACTTTTTTAAAAAAGGAAAATTTTTAAGAAAGGCCATTTTTTAACAAATTGAATTTTAAGAAAAGGTATTTTCCGAAATAAGTACATTTTAAGAAATGCCCCTTTTTTAAAAAATCCACGCGTCTAAAAAATACTCTCTTTTTAAATGTACCTGATATACTTCTTTTAAAAAGTATCTTTTCTTAAAAAATACATTTTCTTAAAAAAATACTTTTTTAAAGTACCTTTTTTAAAAAATATATATAGTTTTTTTTTACTTTAAAAAATATGTGGATTAAAAATTACATTTTTCTTAAATTGGCAACACTATTTTCGTGCACTCTCATGTTATTGTTAGTGAGATCTATAATATTAATAGGCTAGGCGATTTCTTGTGACCGATGTTTTGTTCTACCGTTTTATCCCGATTTTGACCAAACGTATATTATTTGAAAGGTGTTTCTTTTTAGCCATTTTGCAGTAAATTGCATTTAAAGTTGCTACTAACACATACATAAAATTATACAATGCTATGTGTGTGTTTATTATATTTGTTAATATGTTTGTAATAAAAATGAGTTTGTTTTTTGTGTTGATTTGTGATTTGGCTATAATTGATTAGCATACCTTTATGGTCTTTATTTAATGAAAAAATAAAATTTCCTGGAATTTGCACTCGAATTTCGAGGGCTGGAATCTGCTAGTATTCGTTAATACGTATAACTTGTGAATCTGAAAAATTTCAATTGATTTTCAATTTTGATTTTAGAAAATGGTTTTTAAACATGATGCACATTTTCACCGAAATGTTTATTAAACTTAAAAAGGCTTGAAATGACAATTAAATGGAAATACAAATTTTTTGGTTTGCTTTAGTAATTTTTGATTTTCAAAATAATTGAACAGCCGCTTAGTTGCAATTTTAGATACATCACTATTTTCTTTTAATTGTTTTGATATTTGTTAATTTTGATGTTTTTTTTTATAAAGTAGTTGAGTTAGAAAAATTTTTAAATATAGATTTATTTTAGCATTTTAGACGAGATTTTTTAATAAAAAATTAATAAGTTTGTGGTGATGTTTGTAACCATCAATAATAGTTTACACAGGCACACCCCTTATACCGATCGACTGTAAATCACTTTTTCGTCGAATTAACGACGTTCGACCAGCCGTTTGTCAGTATACGTAAACCTGCTACACAAACCAAAGATCGCAATTATACAACTCTAAATGAAATTTGGTATCGGATATATTTTTTTAATTTAGTACCTGTTTTTTATACCCTCCGCACCACTGTGCGGAAAAATATGCAATTGTGACCACATAAAGTATATATATTCTTGATCCTTATTACAATTCGAGTCGATATAGCGATGTCCGTCTGTCGGTCTGTCCGTCCGTCCGTCTGTCTGTTGAAATCACGCTCATTCACAAAATAAACCATTTACCTGAATAAAGTTGCTATTGAAAATGTAGTAAATTGGGCGCCATTGTGCCAAGAAGTATCCAAAAATATGAAAATAGCTCTAAGGAACGTTAAAAATTCATATTTTCAAATAGTAATTAATTCTTTCTATAGCAAGAAATTACAATTTTATAGCAAGAAATTACAATAGATACTGGCCAACACGAAAAGCAATTAAAGTAAAATGTAATTGGTATTTGAATTAAAAGTTTCTGTATTGGAAAAATTGGTTGTAATATTGAGCTTAAGACGCTGGTGGAGGGTATCAAAGATTCGGCTTAGCCACCAGGATGTGTCAAATCCTGGTTATATCTATCCCGTCGGTAGTAAAGGGCTCTGCTACTCATGCGTTCTTATTTTATACCTTGTTTTTATATATTTGCAGATTTAGGAAACAAAAATTCAAAAGACATGGTCAATATGGACCATTCGTTTGGTGCCTATAAGACGCAAGGTCTCGATCGAAATTATGGATGTGGAAGAGCTCATAGCGAGCAAAGGTCCAAATGTTGCTGATACCAACATCCTGATGGATGAAGGGGAGGAACTACTGAAATCCCATATGATGACATCGACATCGTAGTGGATCGCAGGCGTGTAAATTGCTTATGTGCGAAGTCCGAAAACAGATGCGCGAGCTTAAATCGAAGCGTAAAAGGTCGCGATCGGATGGACCTACCACACCTGACACCAAACACACACCAAAAAACATCGCTGAATTGGCAAAGAATGGCAACACACGCACACCTGGAAGTGGCGCTTCGGGAGAACCAAACCCAACGTTGCCAATAGTTCTGCATCAACAAGTAGCTGCATCTTTTAAGAATGTAGTCAAATCGGTGAAAATTGGCATAATTCCGACCGACTTCCCGAATACCAGATGGTTTAATGAACAGCTCACGACCCTACAAAGAGCAGTCCTCAATAAGATGGTGGAATTAAAAAAGGGTTCTGTTAAGCCCAGTTTTTCTGACTGCACCTTCAACCAGAATGGCTTACCTTCATCTGTCGGCGCAGCGGCTTAGGACTCATGTCCCGAATTTAAGGCCATGGATCAATGCCGTACTCAAATGGGTAGCAGAAGGTGATGTCCCCAAAACACAAATTTTTGTCTGATATTTCCCCGAAAAGGCGGACACGACCATTCGGTTCAGTACTGGAAAATGCTAAAAAAAAAAAAAAGTGCAATAAAATCACCCTATCTATGGACCCTAGCTCTCAAACGAAAGGACCAATTAGTGAACTATGGTATGAATCAGTGCTAATAAGACCCACTCGTCCGCAAAATGAGGCAAAGCATATCATACAGAATGAAACAAATATAACCATTTCAACAACTGCTACCAAAACCCAAACGGGAGCATCCCAGAACTCCACCAATTTGAATATAACGCACAGCTGTTCGAAAGTCGTTATCAAGTCACGTTCTTATAGGCCCCCGCTCAACAAGAAAGCTAACTTCAAATCCCATGATAGGCCATCATAGAGTAGACCTCGTACATGCGAGAGATCAGTTTTGCTCAACTATAACCATAGCAGGAAAGTGGCAAAATGTGCCTTAAAACCATCACGTTCATAGTACCTACCTCTAGAGGTAGTCAAGAAAGGTATCTCAAGTGCCTAGATGTGAACTTTCACCACACAAACGCTGCATCTCAATTGATCAACCAAAGATTCACCACTGATGTCCTGTATATCATATTCATCTAGGAACTATGGGTAAACACCAGAGTCCTTAAAGGGCATAACGGCAACCAAGGTAAGCTTATGTACAATTCTCGACTACCAAAACCCAGAGCGGCCCTATTTCTAAGAAGTCAAATAACATTTCTTCGAATTTTACCATTCGTTTATAGTTGCTGGCATTGTCAGTTCTCTAGACACTGATTACTATTATCCTAATCCCAAAAAGACTAACTGGGATAGTTTTCGATACCATTTGGTTAACAATGCCAATCATTCGGAAGGGCTACTAGGAAGCACTAGGGAATTTAATTTTGAGGCATCTTAACTACAATCGAAAATATCATTAGCATACACAGAGAGCTATCCTTTAAAGACAAGAAAGGCAAAGAGTGATGTTCAATGGTGGTCTGGAAAGGTTTAAACGTGATGCTAGGAGATTATTCAACAAGGCTAAGATTACTGATGACAGGATCACCTACAAAATAGCCCTCACTGAATATAACAAAGAACTACTTAAATCGAAAATGATCACGTGGGAGCTGTATGACTTTAAAAGCCCTCTCTCAGGATCATACAAATGGTCTATGTACTTTAAAGAGACCAAATGGTCTCCGGATGAAACCTGGGAACTTCTACTGGAAACACACTTTCCAGAATTTGTTCCCACTAACAGGTCCCTAACAGTCGTCGGGAACCCTTCACTGACTAAAACGAACATACGTTTAGCGGACAACATATTTCAGAGGAATCTTAAGAAAATTAATATAGTATTTATACCCAAGGTAGGCAGGAAATCTGAACAGTTACCTAAATTGTATAGACCAATAAGTCTAAGTTCTTTTTCCTCGAAGACAATGGAAAAATGGGCACTTACGTG
Source organism: Cordilura impudica (assembly GCA_963682025.1). NCBI lineage: Eukaryota > Metazoa > Arthropoda > Insecta > Diptera > Scathophagidae > Cordilura > Cordilura impudica. The sequence continues at coordinate 263,241,630 of OY821517.1, read as the reverse complement.
GTACGCAAACCTATTCATGAACTTCACTTTACGTACCAACAGGAATCATCTGTCTATAATGTTGTCACAATTATAGAAAAGGTACTCGATGCCAAACAGATATCTCTTCGTGATTTCATTGATATATGGGGCGCCTTCGATAATACATCATATGGGGCAATTGAAGGAGCCATGTTGAGAAGGAATATTTCTCCAATTATAATAAATTGGACCATTAGATGCTTAACTCTAGGGTCATTACAATAAACATAGGCAGTACGTCTATGATCTTGGTCATAGATGGATTCAGAACTTTTGGCTACGCAGACGATCTTTTTATTTCTGTCACCGGCTTTGACTACAGTATAATATCGGCTCTGAACTATACCCTCAATTGGTGTCAGAATAAAGGGTTATCTATGAACCAATCTAAGACTATACTAATACCCCTTACTAGATGAAGAAAACTTAACCTTGTAAAAAAAGTTTCAACGGCTTGATAATAGGGTTCCCAATTATCTTGGACAAATCCCTCACATGGAATAACCAAAAAAGTCATTAGGGCATCATATGCCTGTCAAAGGCTATTTGGTAGAACGTTGGGTTTAAAACCTCACATGATCTATTAGTAGTTTTGGACTGTAGTGAAACTAATGGTTTTGAGTTAACGATGCCAAATATAATCATTTTTAACGCGCTTTACATGTGTTTAATTTTTTTTTTTAAATTATTGACCATTTCTGAGTTTTTTTTTTAAATAACGACGTAACTTAAATGTTTATTAAATTGATTTCCAGCACTAACGACGTATGTCAACCTACGTCTGATCGCTGACAAATTATTTTCTCAGAAAACTACACATATCGACATACGTTGTTATTAATGAAAAAAAATCAAGATAATTTTGGATTATTTTTCAGCTTATAACCACTTATAAAAACTGTTGTGTTTATTTCTTTTATTTGTTGTCACTATTATTCCTGATACGTTGTTATATTCTCACCTTAAGTCCCGTTAACTTTCTGTTGACGAAAAAAAATAAATTTTTCAAGCAACAACAACTTATGTCTAAATGTGTAGTTGCACTGGTAGTTTTCTTTTTCAAAGAAAACGACATTTGTCGACATAACTTGTTTTTCTGCACACACTTTGGGTGTAATTTACATATCGTTTTTTCGTCCTTCTCTAGGATCTTTCCTCTTAAGATTTTTGACTCAAAATTTTTTATAAAGTATTTATTGCCCATATCTACAGGACTGTTAAATAAAAAGTCCTAAAAACTTTATATCGAGACCATAATTTCAAATATAACGTTTTTTGGCTCTCCTGAACATTTTGATTTTATGACATACGCGGTTATTCTAGAAAACCACAGACTTATGCTGCTCTTTCATGGTGGTAAATGGTTGATCAAGCGAATGCTAAGACAATCCTGAACAATATGTACCGCATCACCGGGGCGAACATAACGTGCCCAACCGATGCCTTCGGCGACTACTGAACATCACACCACTGCACATTTCGGTCATTGAAGATGCGTGCATGAGTGCTGTACGACTTCAAGATTTTGGTAGTGTTGAAATTTAAATGAAACGCTGGAGTTTATTTCAATTCACTTTATTACAAAGAAAAGGAATTTTAAAAATCCTGCAAATACAAAATTCATTTACTTAAGCTAAGTTTTAATTTTCAATTTATATTTAATTTTATTTACTTCAGTATAGTTCCACAATAACAAATAATTCTTTATTAACAAATTTATGTTTTATAACAATTTAAGATTTTAAGCAACGTGGTTTTTCAATAAAGTTACAATCTCAATTCTGCTTCTTCTATCAGTTTACATTCGAATTCTGAGAGCTGAAAGGATGATAGGCAAAGCAAATCAGAAGTTGACAAGTGCTAGAGTTGCCGGGTTTTTCAACACTCCCCCCCGGTATGTCCTTCTGTGGACCTACCGAAATACCAATAGGAAGTACGGCAATTTTAGTAGCTGGTCGTTCATATGTTCCAGTTGTAGTTTTGATGTATGCACTTCGGACTTATCCATCTGCTCCCTTTTTCACGTTGACTACTACGCCCTTTGGCCAACAGTTCCTAGGGTTATTTGGGTCCGCAATATAAGCCACATCCCCGATTTCTATGGGTTTTACGGCTTCAAACCATTTTGAGCGCCGGGTAACAATGGGCAAGTATTCGCGAAGCCAGCGGGTCCAAAATGAGTCAGCTATCTGCTGGGCAACTTTCCATCCCCGTCGGAGAGACATTTTACCGTCACTGTCCGGTGGAGCTAAAGGTTTCATTCCGTTGGAACTTCCATGTAAAAAATGGTTAGGTGTTAAGGACTCATCTTCGTCGTGTTCAAGAGGTATGTAAGTGAGTGGACGCGAGTTTATTATATTCTCTACTTCAGCAAAGGCTCCGCGAAGTAGTTCATCTGTAAGTCTATATCAGGGCAGAATTGACGATAGCGAAGATTTAACCGATCTTACTAGCCTTTCCCAAGCCCCTCCCATATGTGGTGAAGACGGTGGGATAAAATTCCAAGTTGTTGACGAAGATGTAAAGGCTTTTATAATATCATTTTTATTCATTAAGTTGACAGCGTCAATCAGTTCACGTTCAGCTCCGCGAAAATTGGTGCCGTTGTCACTCCACCATTCCCGTGGCGTTCCGCGTCGGGCGATAAAACATCTTATGGCTACAATACACGAGTCTGTAGAAAGTGAACTTGCTATTTCCAGGTGTACATCGCGTGTGGTTAGACAGGTAAATAACACTCCGTAACGTTTTTCAGAACTGCGCCTTATTACAACCGATATTGGCCAAAGTAATCGACGCCAACATGAGTAAATGGCCGACAGAATGAGGCTAACCGTGGTGCTGGTAATATAGACATTCTTGGAGGGATGGGCTTTGCACATTGAATAAGACATGTTTGACATGATTTTCGTATCTTCTTTAGTACGCACCTGAGTCTAGGTATCCAGAAAGTCTGGCGTAGCTCGTTTACTACTGTTTCGTGGTTACCGTGTAAGTATTTGGCATGATAATTCATCACAAGAAGATAAGTGATCCGGTGATCCTTAGGTAAAATTATTGGATCAACTCGACCTTCAATCTGCACTCTACTACCCATTTTTATAACGCCGTTCTTATCAAGGTAAGCAGAAAGTTTGTGTAGGGAGCTAGATGGCTGTATTATTCGTTTTTTGCTTAACAGTATTAACTCTTCACCAAAGGCTTCGCTCTGAGTACTCCTCCAAATCATGGTTTCAGCGGATGCGATATCTTCTTGTGTTTTGGAGAAGCATATAGACTTATCGCCCTTAATTTTGCTTTTTAAAATACGTACTACTTGTAAAAATGTTGAAGTTGCTCCAACGAAACGCGACCATTTGGAAAACCGTGCAGGTAGTACATAAAACTTGGAATGTACGTTTTCGTGGTAACCCATGTACTGGGGTCTCAACTCTTGGACTGTACCACCTTGTTCCGTTTCTGTAGGCCAGTACTTTTTATCGGTTAAAAGAAACCCAGGACCCTTAAACCAGCGGCTGTTGTGAGAGAAATTTGGAGTTCTTTGCCACTTGGTAGCGTCATCAGCCACATTATCGGCGGATGGAACCCACTTCCACTCATCAATTTCGGTAGTTTCTAGTATTTCGCTAACTCTAAATGCTACAAATTGTGAGTACTTACGGTGACCGGACCGAATCCACGATAAAACTGTCTTAAAATCAGTCCAAAATACTTTGCGGTTAAACTTGATGTCAAGAGATGAGAGAACGCTTTTTACTAAACGGGAACCTAACAGGGCAGATTGTAGCTCTAGCCGAGGGACCGACAACATCTTAAGTGGAGACACTTTTTTTTTTACTTCCGAATAGGCTATACTTAATGGAGTCACCAATGTGGCAACGCACGTACACAGCTGCTGCAAAACCGCATTCGGAGGCGTCCACAAATGTATGCAACTCCGAATCCTTTATCTGATCGTGGCTTCCGTAAAAGTGATGCCTTGGAATTTTCAATTCTTCAACATCGGGCAAATGTTGGATCCAACGCAGCCATCCTGTGTAATTTGTGTCGTCTATGCATTCGTCCCAAGCACAACCGCTGCGCCATATTTCTTGCAGGACTATTTTCGCGTACATTACGTAAAAACTGACGAGCCCAAGAGGATCAAAAATGCTCATAACAATACTAAGCACCTGTCGCTTCGTAGGCCGGCATTTACCATTAAGATACTCACAATGTTTGTATTTTTGCGAAACCTTGTAAGAGAAACAGTCTTCCGATGTTAACCACCACATCCCCAGAACCTTTTCAGGCCCCATTACTTGATCGACGTCTAAATCTAAATCCTCTGAATCCGAAGCATTTAAGGCACGCAAGGTGTGCTTAGAGTTTGATCTCCAGTTTCTGATGGTAAACCCACCTCTCGAATGTATGAGGCGAACATCTTTTGCTAATTGTAAGATTTCAGCTTCTGTGTCCTTGCTATCCAGCAGGTCATCAACATAATGGTTATTGACGATGGCTTCCACGGCTCTTGGATGCGTGTGACGAAATTCTTCTGCGTTGAGATTCTTTACATATTGAGCGGCGCAAGGTGAACATGTGGCTCCAAATGTCATAACGGTCAGCGCATACATAGTTGGTTCACTATTTCCCTCTTCATACCATAGAAACCGCTGATAATTTTGGTCTTCCTGATGTATTTTAATTTGGTGGTACATCTCTTTAATATCGCCACTGATAGCATAACGCCTTTGACGAAAACGCCTTAAAACATTAACCAAGGGAGCTGTTAGATCCGGTCCTTTCAATAACATAGAATTGAGCGAAATCCCCTTAACTTTTGCGGCTGCATCCCACACTATACGTAGTTTGTTTGGTTTATTGGGATTGATGACTGGGAAAATAGGGAGATACCAACAATGAGACGACCCTTTCTCTCTTTCAGATAAACGAATAGCGTAGCCCTTGGTTACATAATCTCTAATCATGGTATTCATCGAGGCATATAACCCAGGGTCCTTTGATAGTTTTTGCAAAAGACATTCAGCCCTACGCTTAGCCATCGGAAAACTGTCGGGATGATGTATTTTGGGCAACTTCCACAACAACCGGGTCTCATATTGGTGACCCTGCTTACGCGTGTTTTCTTTAAGCTGGCTTAGACCCTGCATGTCTTCTATGGATGACAGTTTCGAGTGGTCTTGACTGACTTCCAAATTGTCGAGTAAAATATAGCGCTTTACTATTTGCACTAAATCACATTCACTCGCTTCCCCACACATATGAAAGGCATTGAGTCCAAAATTGTGGGATTCCGAAAAACACTGGCCCTTTACGGTCCAGCCAAGCCTTGTTTTTTCAGAGACCGGATCTGATATTGTGCGCTCTCTTGATTTTAGGCTTGGCCCAAGCCAGCCATTGTTTAGGCCAATCAGAAGTTTTGGTTGGGCGTCAGTATACGATGATATAGGAATTTCTTTCAAGTAGTTGTATTTCGATTTCAGAAGATGAACGTCTAAGCTTTGCTTGGGAAGATTTAAACTTTTAACAGTATGTACATTATTTAAATCGAAACATTTTATATTAAGATCACCTGATATTTGGAGGTTAAGTACCACGGAGTCGTCTTCGTAACGATGAGTGTCGGCAGTCCATTTTAAACATAAGGGGCTAGGCGTACCTTCTAAATGCAGGTCTCGAAGCAGACTGCCTTCCATCAACGTAAGTGAAGATCCATCGTCAAAAAATGCATACGTTTTTATTTGCGTTCCGTTGCCGTATAAGACAACTGGTAGGATTCGAAACAATACGGAGTTTTCCAATTTTCTTACGACGTTACAAATTCCATGTGTCTCCTTATGGAGTAAGGGATGATGTATAAATTGACAGTTGTCGATTCCACACAATGCATTTGATTGACATTGTGCTATAGGATGGGGTTTTAAGCACTTTCGGCACAAACCGTCTGTTCGCACTAACCCCCATTTATTCGACCGATTCAATTTTTTAAAATTTTCGCTTTCCGAAAGTTGTTCGCATTTTGAGCCACAAGCTATGCAATCGTAGCGGTGTAACTCAGAGTGAGTGATTACATTTCCACGCTTAGATGACTTCCCCCCAAAACTATGATCTGGCATCAACACACTATTCGCACCCTGGGCAAACTGAAAAAGCCAGGAACCAAAGTGCTCTAAGTTACATGCAATTAGACTCCTTTTGTACATTCCCCAAAAGGCTGCTATAATTCAGGGAAGTTTACACACAAGCTCTTGCTCAAGTTCTGGGTTGTTTAAATAATTTCCCAGATCGGCGGCCTTTATGATAGCAATAATGTTTTGAATCTCTAATGCAAAATCTACCATTGATTCTAGCTTGTTCTCCTTAATAGGGCTTAGCTCTCTTACACGTTTTAAAAGGATGCTTAGCACTATTTCTGGCCTACCATATTTGATTCGCAAAGTCTCTATGATCTGCGGAACACAGCCAGCATGGAACAGTAAATTTTTTACTGCCTTTAAAGCGTCACCCTCTAATGAAATTCTAAGACGAAGTAAGTTTTCGTTTTCGTTAAAACCGCATATCTCAGTGGTTTGCTGGTAAGTAGCAATAAATAATGGCCAGTCTTCAGGATTGCCAGAAAATTTTTTAAAGTCTTTCGCAAAGCTGCTTCTAGCTGCGATTTGTTCCCACGTAAGCCGTGTAACCACATTTTTAGGGGCTGTGGGCAAATTTGCCTTCACAGATACATCGGTGAAAACACCGGGTAACCATTGCGAAGTCGAACTTTTTTCTTGTGTAGCATTACCTTTTAACTCTAATTCTGCCATTTTGCCCATGATTGCATTTATTGTATTTCGCATTTGAGACAGACCAGCATCATCATTTAATGCCCATGAGTTGTCATGTTCACCACTTTCGCGCGCTTTTATGCTTTCGGCATTGGGTCGGCACACCTTCGGCATCGGATCGGAACTTTCTTCGTTATCGCTGTCAGTTTCCAGTTGTTTTAGCAGTTCTTTATTTTTCTTTAAAAGCTCCTCCTTTCTACGCAAAATCTGTTCTTCCTCTTCCAGAATTTTCATTTGTTCTAAATGACGTTTGGAAACGCCTTTAGAAGATGTTGTCTGGGCTGAAGTTTTTTTTGCAACCCCCAAGTCAGAAGTGGGGTTATGTTGAATATACTCGCCGGCTGGAGAAACTGCAGACAAATTAGAGTGGTTACCTAACGAAGCCCCTGCCACTGGGTCTGTCAGACTGGAGCAGGAACTACACACCCACTCAACATCAGCAATTGATTCCGTGACTCCAACGCAAGAAAAATGATACCAGCCATCGCATTTGTCGCAACACACCATTTCCACACTGTCCTCTTCAACGCACATGATACAGCTTTTAGTGTTGTTTTTAGTTGTGGACATCTTGATATTTATATTATTATAAAGTATGAAGATTTTTAAAAGATGTTGAAATTTAAATGAAACGCTGGAGTTTATTTCAATTCACTTTATTACAAAGAAAAGGAATTTTAAAAATCCTGCAAATAAAAAATTCATTTACTTAAGCTAAGTTTTAATTTTCAATTTATATTTAATTTTATTTACTTCAGTATAGTTCCACAATAACAAATAATTCTTTATTAACAAATTTATGTTTTATAACAATTTAAGATTTTAAGCAACGTGGTTTTTCAATAAAGTTACAATCTCAATTCTGCTTCTTCTATCAGTTTACATTCGAATTCTGAGAGCTGAAAGGATGATAGGCAAAGCAAATCAGAAGTTAACAAGTGGTAGAGTTGCCGGGTTTTTCAACAGGTAGTATGAAGGACGGTGTCTTAAAGGGTCACATGAGAATCGCAAAACTCTTCATCAATGACCGAGTAAAGAGAGTCACCGATAGAATGCTATCCAGTAGGACTTGATAACCGGAGCAGGGCTCTCACGTGTAATTCACAGATGACTCAAAACATTCTAATGGAGACACGGGCGCCGGAATATTCGGTCCCAATTTTCAACGTGCCTTACCCATGGACAAATACCCATCCATATTTCAAGCGGTCTTCGCCATTTATGTATGCGTCACTGAATGTCTTAGAGAAGGGACAAAAATGGCACTTATTTATATACTAACCAGTAGCCAGGAAATTATGTCCTACAACGTGACGCATAGTGGACTTTTTCATACAATGTTTGGCAAACAATATAAGGAGTGCTCGTAGAATGTTGAAATTTTGCTCTGAGCTTTTGGTTAGCTCAATTAAGAAAAATATAAAGTTTCATCAAAATTGGCCACGCCCACTACCCACCGCCCATAGAACCCAAAATTTTTTTTTGGCCCAAAGTTTTTGAAATTTGGCACAGAGCTTTTATTACCTCAATTAACACCCACCTCTCACCGCCCATATAACCCATATTATATTTTTTCCCACAACTTTTTGTTTATTTACCAAAACTAATTATTTTATAAATAAATTTCAATACATACATTTAAAGATAGACTTTTATTCATCATCTATCATTTCTGTAACTATATCATCAAGTTCCAGAACCTGTTTAATGGATTGACATCTAATTCTACTTACGAAAGGATCTGACGATACTAGAAGTCGATGAAAAACATCTGTATTTTTTGCAACTCTATCACACTTTCTGGAGAACCTTAATCAATAATTTCTATAATCTTTATTTCTGGCTTCTTCGGCTTCTTCAGAAAGCATGTCAATAGAAAGTATTGCCACATCCATGATATCCTTTCCGTGTATCAGTATTTTATGTACTGTTACTGGCATATAATATCAACTTTATTTTTCAACAAAAATTTTGCTGTATCTTGAGCAAAATTCTTGAACTTCAAGGAATTTACGTTTTTGTCACTAGTTATTATTTGTAGTATAATGCGAAATCGATCAATTAGTTGCTCCTCTACACCAGTCACATCGGCAACAAGTGCGGGGTTAGAAAATAAACGCCTGGACGTATTTCCATCGTTAGTAGACCCAGTTCCTTGTTGAACTGCATCCACTCGTATACCCATCAGTTCCTTTAAGGCGTTCGGAATTCGGACACTTTTGTGTTCGTCCTTGAGCGACGACCAACTTTCAAATGGTTTGTTGTAGGCAATATGAAGTATGCACTCCATAAATGTTATGCGAGCATGTAAGGAGGAAGCGCCCATTTTGATTGCTTCACCATCAATAGCTTTGCTTGAAACTAATTTAAGATTATTCATTTCAGTAGGTTTCGCTTTGCAAATGTAACAAACAGCTGCTGAAGATAATCCTGTAACAGTTTGAGCTGTCTTACCATCTAACATTGTAAACACGAAATTATGCTTGATCGCAAATTGCTTCTCGCACGCTACAACTTCGGTATTTTTCAAAGCAGCAATATCTAAATTAATTTTTTCAACAAGGCTTAGCACTTTTTCTTTTGTTTCTTTGGTAAATTCAAAGGAGATAGGACGGCAGGATCTTGTTGATGACGGACTCTTATTTCGCCAATATTCTTCTTTAGAAAACGTCTGTAGACTTAACGGAACCATACATGCCAGTAACAAAGTATTATCGCTTACATCAGCTGCTAAACTCTGATTGTACTCAACATGTACAGAGGATCCAACGCAACTCCACTTACATGTAAACTCTAATTAATCCGTCATACCATTTAATTCTTCATCCGTAAAAGTTTTAAATAATCGGCTTAACGTATGATCCATTAAACTTTGCAAGGAAACAGACGTAGCTTTTCAAATATTTGGTAGTTACAAACTGCAGCACAAAGTCATTATACCCAAACCGCATAGTGGTAGAGGGTATAAAAATGAGGAAGCATCAGTCTTTCGTGAAGTATAATTGGTGTTGCCCGCTAAAAATCTATGGTTCACTCTATTATTTTCTACTTGTTATTGCCAGACTTAGAGTATAATAACCTATGAAAATGGCAATGCCTGACATTACCATTTAAAATTTTTTTTAGCGAAGGAAAAGTTTTAATATCGTTAGGATAGGTGATACGAAGTACAGCGGGTCATCCAGTATATAATAAATATATAATAAATATAAGTAAATGTAATAAATATATGCAATAAATATAAAAATAAAAATCGCCCAAGTGACAAGGACAATCGTATTCTAGGGATCAAAATAAGAAACTTTTCCCGAGGAACCATACCTCTAAAACGAAGTCTGATGTCCCGTACATTGTTCTTCAAAATTTTTTAGCTTCTCACAGATTTCTTTACAGTTTGGAATGGAGATGGCAATGTTATTCACTGCTGTGAAATACGCATCCATATCGTAATATGCCACAAGACTCCAAGACGATGTAATACGATTTATCGTACCAATCTTATCGGCATATATTATGGTTCCATTACCCAGGAGACCGTCTGGAACCAAATAACATGCATAAGAGTAATGCCCATAATATCGAGACTTTTGGATGCACAGATTCATGACGAATTTTGTTAAATGACAACTTGTTGCTTGGCTGCTTCTATCTTCTCTCTGGTCTTCTTTATTTCTATTACCTCTAACGGACATAATTTATGGATAGGACGCTTAAGAACTCCATTTTTTATTTTTAACGTGGCAACTCGAACTTTGCCCTCATGTGTTTGGATAATTCTACCTAATGGCCACTTTACTGGGTGAGTAGATTCGTCTTTGATGATACAAATTTGGTTCTCTTTTAAATTCGATTTGTCTTGGCGCCACTTATTTCTTTGTTGGCATAGCAGCCTAGAGTTTAACACTACTTCAATCTGAGCTAATAATTTTGCCATTTCCTCGTATGTCAATGTGTTATCTCCGATGGGTCTTCGCAAATGATGCTTGACAGATTTTTCACCAGCCTCGCAAATTCCACCAAAGTGGGGGCTTGCCGGGGAAATAAAATGCCACTGAATCTTTTCTGATTCCAGCGCCTCACCAACTAAGTGAGTATTTTTTATAGCATGTTCAAAATCTTCATATAGCTTGCCAACAAATTGTGTACCGTTATCGGAGTATACGCATTTTGCCTTGCCTCTTCTTGCAAAGAATCTTCTCAATGCTGCTAGAAACGCCTCTGTTGTTGAATCACTCACTGCTTCCAGATGAAGTGCTTTTGTTGCCATACATACGAACACTGCGATGTAACCCTTGTAAGATTTTTGTCCTCTACCTCGTGAAAACCTCATTTGTATTGGACCAGCATACTCTACACCTGAGTGCGTAAATGGATGAGATATTACAACACGGCTAGGAAGTTTCTATCCAATTATCATGAGTTTGCACAGTTGCTGCGAGACTTGTTGCTTGATTGTTCGGAGTATGCCAGTATTCTTATCTCTTCTACCTTGGATCGAATAAAATGATCTTTGCTTTTGTTATTACTTTTCCAAGCCAAAGTAATTGTAGAATCGCTCCAGGGGACGAAAAGGACATTAAGCTGTATTGTTTCTAATATTCGTTTCATCAACCAAATGATAGCAAATGAGCTGCACATAGTTCTAACTTCGGCAGTGTCTTTTTGTTTTTCACCGGATTGACCTTACTCTTTCCTGCTACCAGATTAATTGTTGAACTTTTAAATAAACTGCCGCTGCACACGCTTTCTAGGATGCATCAGCAAAAACATGTATTTCTATTGTTGATGAATTAGTGCTATACCAACGAGGTATACTTATTATATTCAAACTAGTTGATTGTGTGGCGCCTAGGCGCTCGTTTAAAAATTATGAATAAAACAGTTTAAATTTAAATACACGAAAAATTTATAATAAATTAAATTCCTTTTAATATAGTAGTAAATTGAAAATTATACTGTTACAAATGTACATATGAAAAAAGATTGTGTTTGTAGAAATTGTATACATAAGTATCAAAACAGATAAGAAATATTTGGCAAAAAAGTTTTTCAATTTAGAATCTCTTGAAAAACTATATTTCGTGTGAAATATCGTTGGTCATTTAATAGTTTTCCTTGCTGTGGGTTCGATTGAATACGTATCTTAACATGGCTTGCAACTTTTGATCGTGACAAAGCCACATACAGTTAGCCGTGTGAAAATACCAAATTAATGCCAACGTAATCAAATGACTTGCCTTGATCCTTGTTTATGGTAATTGCGTATGCAGGAATTACTGGAAACTGGCGGCGTTTTAATATGAAAGGTAATGTGGTGTCGGTTGGGGCGAGATCAATCCTAGGAATTAGAACCGTATCATTTTATTCAGCGTTACAGAATCAGTCAGTCATTCAGTCAGTCAGTGAGTCAGGTATCAGCGTAAATATATTTAAGATATTACCCGGCCTTCACACGTTAAGTGTTTGGCTTTCAGGTTGTAATGCACTCATACTTTTTTACTCTTTTTTACCAAACTATCATACGTTTCAATTCTCTCTTTGAATTTTTCAATGGGACAGTTCCTTAACAATTTTTTGACTATCGTATATGTGATCAATTTGACTTGAACGTGGGAAGGCCGGGTAAAGTGAGGAGATTGGAGATTCCCAAAATTATTAAAATTTAATACAATGGAGTTCGCTTATAACGTACCCTGGTTGTAATAAATTTTTGTTTATAGCGAAGAATTTCTTCGTTTCCAACAGTTTTAATCACATTTTTCATACAAATTGCTTCTCTTATAGCGAACAGTGGTTATATCAAACTTTTGACATTAACACACAATTTTTTTCCCCATTTCAGAATTTTCCTATATTATATGTATATATTTAAAAAAAATTAATTTTAATTTAATTTAATTTTATTTTAATTTAATTTTAAAAAAGGTCCTTTTATGTATATTTTCGTAAAAGTTTGCCAGTAGCCAACCTTTGCTTTGTACTTTCTGCTTCTATACATAAGGAGTTTTTAATATTATGTGATTTTAAAAAAATATTTTATTTTGAAAGAAACTCGGTAATTTTAATCTTATTAAGGCAAACTATTAATGTGCATCTTTTTAATAATTTAATTTATGTTTTATAACTTTTTAAAATGCATCAAAATAAATAAACTTATTCAGCTAAAAAAAGTTTTTAAACCTTTCGGACAAAACAAAAAAATACTACGGTTATAAACAACTTAGTCTAACTAATTTGGCCAGTCCCGCCGAGTTCGTTATAACCGAACTCCATTTTACTGTAGAAAAAATAGAATAACATAGAAAAAAAAAACGTTTTAGAGCAAGGTTCCTAAAAGTTTCTTAAGGGGGGTAAGGTTTTAAAATTTAAAAAAAGTCGCATTTTCATAATTATTTTCTGAAGATATGAATAATGTCGGATTATTTATTTCATATATACGTTATAGCATAATATTTGCAAATCTTTCAAAAAAATTTAAATTAAAAATTTTGATAAATAAGTCCGTGACAGGGAATCTCTGGAGGCGTTGTTGTTTTGCGGTGAACATCATAACTCGTTACCGGATCATGTGAAATAAAAAAATCGAAATGCGTTTCAAAGGTGACATGTTTCCTGAGGTAGTGACGAAGAGTTTTTTACAATTTTTTTTGCAGCATTTTGAAGTGAAAAACGATTTTTGCTATACAATTTCGGGAATTTGTTGTTAAAAAATGGGGAAGAAAATGGAATTAAAAAAAAAAATCTTCGTGGTTACTAATGATTTATATTTATATAGTGTCTAAAATTTCAAAAGAAGCGGTCAAGTAGATTTTGAGTTATGATATTCACGGACTTCGAACATTTTTTTGCGAGAAAATCGGTTTAAAGTTTTTTAAAAACTGATTTATATACCGTATGAGGCCGGTCGCTGGAAACGCTGTATCTTCTTAAGTTTCGCTCTGATTTACTTAAAACTTTGACACAACACGCTCGACATATTGTGTGTGCATTCAGAAAGAGAAATGCAAAAAAGGTTTTATAACCTACCACCCCTTAAGGAAGTGCAAACACCAATACACCTACACAAAAGAGAAAAAAATATTTCATATTTCATCATACATGTAAACTGAAAAAAGAGAACTACATTTTTTGCAAAGGTATCTATAAATCCAAAAAAATAAAATATAAGGGCGTATTAGTTTTACTTAAAAAAAAACTTATTATTCCAAATCGCCTTTAATTCTTCCATGATAATTTCAATAAATTATTTAAATTAAAATCTTAAAGATACTTATTTACGTAATTTATGTTTGTCTAAATTTTTGAAAGCAAATTGTGCAAAAATTAATATTATGAGTGAAAAAAAAATTATTTTCCCACCTCTCTTCTGAAATTACAATGTAATTTAATTATGCAAAGTTACAATAATTTAAATTTTAAACTTAATATTGCACTGTTTTTTCAAGTGCTTTTCAATACAGAGCTTTAAACGAAATCATACGTTGGACAACAACAAAATCTACATTGAGGATCTCTTTTTTCTCAAATATTTATCAAAAAAGCATACTCTTTGATAAGTGCTGGCCATCAGAGAACCTGAGCGAAAGCACTCCTAACAATACAAAACAATTTTGAGATGAAAAACAAAACAGACAAACGGAAAAGTTTAGTTTAATAAAAGAAGTATGTATTCATATCTGACGACGTTAAATGAGAAAAATAAAAATGAATAAAATTTCATTCATTACTTTTTTTGCAGAATTTTTTTATTGACCGTCACAGGGAATTTAAAGAAGAATTTGAGTAGATATTAGTTTTTTTTGGATGCATTTCTTGAGTTCAAAATGATTTTTTAAAATGATTTTTTAAATTTGTTTAAATGATGATTGAAGATTTAAAATTTTCAGTAGTATAAAAATAACGATTTCAAGGGTTAACAATTAATGGGTTGTTTATCGAAAATTGATAGTTTTAGTTCAGTGTAAATGTGAATTACAAAATATGTATATATTTAATTCTGGGTCAAGTCGTTTCAAAACGGGAACACCTTGAATAGCATCTCCATTTAAGATTTTAGTTTTATTTACGGCGATACTTTAAACCTATATTATATGTTTCAATTATAGATACATATCAATAAAATTATTTAGTTGATTGCTGTGTTAAATTTATTTCGTTGAAACTTCACCACTAATACATTTTTATATATAAAAATAACCAATGCTATAATAATATTCGTAATATGAATGATATAAATAAATTTTATTGTTTCCTTTTGTAGTATTTTTTCGAGTTTTATAATCGGTAAAATTTTCTTGACAATTTCTTGACGATTTTGGCGATTGTCAATTTTCAGAAGATTTTATTAGCAGCACTGGTCGGTAACAAAGAAGAGAGAAAATTGTGTGTGGGTTTTTATAAAATGAGAAAGATTAAATTTTGTTTGTGTATTTCGCATAGCTTTGTATGGAGTGCTATGTGTGTGTATTATTTCAGCGTTACAGAATCAGTCAGTCAGTCAGTGAGTCAGGGATCAGTGTAAATATATTTAAGATGGTATAAACTGTTAGTGATGACATCCCATTCTTTTTGTAAATTATCTTCCAGCTACTTATCCCAGTCTGTTTGCGTGAGCCACAATTTTTGAATAAACAACTTAATCCAGGTCATTAATGGTGTAAGCCACCCAAGTGGATCAAATATTTTGGCCAACGTCGATAAAGCTTTTCTTTTGGTTACTCTTTCTTCATTTATAGCTTTGAGTAAAAAAACGAATACATCTTTTCTTGGATGCCACTGCAGCCCAAACGTCTTCACTGTTTCGTTGTCACAGTAATCGGCACCAAATCTAAATTTCCTTCATTTCGAATTGTAGATAATATGTCTCAAGCTGTTTTGATAATATTATTTGGAGATCCTTACATTCGTCTATTGTATTTGCCCCTCTCATAAGATCATCCATTAGAAATCATCAATGATTATACGTTTTAATTCATCATTGTCACAATAGGCTCCAATCTGTGCCAAAGCCTGCTTTGCTAAAAATGGTGCTGATATTGTTCCGTACGTCACGGTAGTTAATATAAATTCTTTAATTGGTTGACTTTTTTCTTCTCGCCAAAGAATATGTTGCTGATCATCTTTTTGTACTATGATCTGACGGTAGATTTTCTGAATATCAGCTGAGAGGAGGTAACGCCATAGTCTCCATTTGACTATTACGTCAAAAATGTGTTTCTGTAGTTTCGGACCGACTTTTAGAACATAATTCAAGCTGCTACCGTTGGAAGACTTGGCCGATGCATCAAACACCACTCGTACCTTCTTTGTAATACTATCTTCCCGAACAAGTGCTTGATGTGGAAGATAATAACTTCCGGTATCATTTTTAGTCTGTTGCATGTGACCCATATTCTCATATTCACACATAAATGTGTGTTTCAGCTTTTCATCCTTTATCAACCGTTTTTCTAGGCTTAAAAATCTTGCCATAGCTTGTTTTCTGCTTTTGCCAAGGGCAAATCTATTAAAAGGAAGTTTTACCACAAATTTATTTTCATTTAACGTATCCGTCTTATCAAAGAAACTGATGCATTCATCTAGATCATTATATATAGAAAATAAGCATAAACCAAATTTGAGTGGGATTTTTAGGAATTTTTTCGCCTGCATATATGAAAAAGTTCATATCGGATGCTATATCTATACGGGGACTAGGCCCAAAAATGGACCGATCATGACCATGTTTGGTAAAGTCTCTTGTATTTTGCAAAAATATATACAAACAAAATTTGAGAAGAATCAGTGCAATATTTTTGTTTTTTGATAGATTTAAGTGAAGATCGGGAAGCAGCTCTATATGGGGCCTATGACTAAGAGTTGTCCAATAGGGATCATTTTTGGACTACTGATTAATGGATGTAATATATACATACAAACCCAATTTAACTAAGATTTGTGTGATAATTTGGATCTTATGGCAATATATGTTGATTTCATAGGGGTCATTTGTATGGCGGCTAGGTCTGAACATGGACCGATTCTCGCCAATTTCAATAGCGTTCATCCCATGGCCGATAAAAGATCAAATACCAAATTTCGTCAAAATATATTCATATTTGCGACCTGCAGTTTGATTACAAGCTTTACATGGACACACAGACGGACGGACATCGTTAAATCGAATCAGATAGTGATTCTGATTCGATCGGTATAATTAAAGATGGGTGTAGGTCAAATATTTTTGGTTGTTACAAACAGCAGCACAAAGTCATTATACCCAAACCACATAGTGGTATAGGGTATAAAAATAACTCAATAGTTTCTTTCATAAAAAATTAAAAAGATATGAATGAAAGTAATTTTGAAGTGTTGGCATAAGTATTTTGACAAGTTATTATTATTAGAAAAAGAAGCTTAATATTTAACAAATGTATAGAAATTTGATTATGAGTTAATAAAAGGTATAGCCCCCTTTGGCTTCAATAACTTTTTAAAGGCGTCTTGGAGTTGAGTCCAGTAAATTTTTAAGGACCCCTGAGGATATCTCATTCCAAAGGGAAGTGACTTCGGAAATTGTCTCTTCTTTGATTTTATGTAAAGAACCAATTCTGTTACGTTTGATAATAGACGTTTTCAATGGTATTCAAGTCCGGACTTTGGGGTGGCCAGTCCAGAGTAGTAGCACCAACATCCTCCAAACATTTGGACATCATCCTACTTTTGTGGCATGGGGCATTGTCCTGTTGCAGGATAAATGATTCTCCGATCAACCTGTCACCGGAAGGGAAAACGTTATCAATTATTGGCCTTGGTTCATCGAGCCGGCGATGGGAACGTATTCACCCAACCCATTGTTCGCAATATACCCCCAGAACATGACAGAGTCTCTACCATGGCTCACTTTTTGGCCTTCGTACCTGTGGCAGATTTACAAAAATCTTTTGTTTTGACGAGATGGACTCAAAGGAGCTTTGATCTGTCCATAGAACGCTTCCTCAAAATTCCTTTGGCTTCTGAAGATGCTCCTTTGGAAAGGCCAATCTTTTTAGCTTGTTCACTTCTGATATGGAGGTATATTTTTGCTTTTTATACCCTATACCACTATGTGGTTTGGGTATAATGACTTTGTGCTGCTGTTTGTAACAACCAAAAATATTTGACATAGACCCATCTTTAATTATACCGATCGAATCAGAATCACTTTTTGAGTTGATTTAACAATGTCCGTCCGTCCGTCCGTCCGTCTGTCTGTGTGTCTATGTAAACCTTGTAATCAAACTGCAGGTCGCAAATATGAATATATTTTGATGAAATTTGGTACATAAGCTTTTATCGGCCATGGGATGAACGGTATTGAAATTGGTGAGAATCGGTCCATTATCAGACCTAGCCCCCATACAAATTACCCCTATGAAATCGACATAAATTGCCATAAGATCCAAATTGTCATATAGATCTTACTCAAATTGGGTTTGTATGCGTTCATTACATCCATTAATGAGTAGTCCAAAAATGATCCCTTTGGCCCCATATAGACTGCTTCCCGATCTTCACTTAAATCTATTAAAAACAAACTTTTTCATATCTGCAGCCAAAAAATTTAATAAAAATCCCACTCAAATTTGGTTTTTGCTTATTTTCTATGTCCAGTTAGTTGGGCCTAAGAGATAGGGTTTCTAAACGCATGGTATAGGGTATCGTATAGTCGGTCTAGACCGACTATAATTTTCTTACTTGTTATGTTTTAAAATCTCCGCCTTTTAAACGTTGCCGAACACTACGCTCACTGAATGGATTCTTGGCCGACTGATTCCATTGATTTGCAGCAGATTGAGGCTTTAGTTGAATATTTTGTGAAATTCCCGCAGAAGGATTCGGTCTTCAATTAGCGTTGTTTAACGTTTAGCACCTGATCTAGGTAAGTTTCTGATGCCGTTATGTTTCTTAATTTGTAAGTTTGATATTGCACTATTTGGCGCGACAAATTAAATTCAAGTACAATGTCTTTTACTGCTACACCAAAATTAAAATTGTCAATATTGAAGCTCTAGCAACACAGCTTAACTCACCCGTTTTTCCCATTATCTCCAATAACGTTTATTCAATATTTTATTTGAATATTATAAAACAATGTCAATAAAATTTAAATACCAAAGTTATTTGATTGTCACTTGCTAAAACATGCGCGAACAGTGTCACAACGATTTTGTCAAAATACTTTTGCCACGAATAAATTCGCTGTCGGCTTGCTTTCTTATCAGCAGAAAGGGAATACAAAGCGTAAACGACAAAATATTGGGCATGCGTATAGCTATAAATATGGATTTTATTTTGAACATAACCCGTGTACCGTTAGTCCGTGCAATCAGACGAACTGGACAAAAAAAACATCACAGTTGCGTATTTAAAAATATTATGCCGACTAGTGTAGTTTAATAAAAATTCATCAGATTTTCATAATTTCTTTTTCTTTGAAAGCAGAAAGCAGATTAAATATTTTCCCTATTGAACACGTTCAAAAGTTATTCTTCAATATTTGTCACATCCTAATATTTTTCCTATAAAATCAAAGGTCAAGAAAAGTTAATAAAAAACTATTTCCCGTAGATTTAAATAAAATAATTGACGAGTTATGGCAAACTTTGCTTTAAAACAATATCCACATATCTGTGGTCACATAAATTAGCCGCCTAAGTCGAAAAGCATGCTTTCGAGACAAATAACTTGTCATATAAATGTAATGGGGCTTCATTACGACTTACGTCAGTATGTTTCTATTAATTAAAAAACATTGCTAGCTAAATGGGGATTTCGCGTAAATGTAAAGTTTTGTTAGTAGAATATGATAGTATACATAACTCAAATCGTTCTCAATTCGACTTAGGCGATTATCGATTGTGACCACAGGTTGTTTCAATTTTATATAAATCACTATTTTCCTTTAATCGATTTGATATTTATTTTTGCAACAAATTATTTATTTTTTTTTTTAATTTGATATAATATTCATATAAACGCTTAAAATTGTTTAGAGTCCGGAAATATATATTCGTCTCAGCATCAGAAGATTAATTTTTATATTTAAAAAAAACTATTAGTATAGGGTATATTTGTGATTCCGCATATACCGATATTTAAATCTTACTTATTTTTATTGTTATTAAATCTTAATTTTTATCTTTAAATTAATTCTGATAAAAATATTAAACAATTTGTCTATTTAAAGGTAATATCTAGTCATTTTACTGATATAAAGCAAAACTAAAATTGAAACTTTTCTAAAATATCGCATAAATTTCAAGCTCTCAAAACATTGCAAGGTATGATTTCTTACTTTGATTTTTGACATTCTAACACCGGCTGTGTTTAAAAAGTATTGTTCCTTGGTCTCTTATGTGGGTATCTTATAGTTTTTCTACTTCAATAACAGCAAAATAATGCAATTTTTTAGATAGAAGTTAATTATTTCTATAAAAAAAAAATCATTGTTTATATGTAAAAGAACAATAAATTAGAAATTATAATAAATTTAAATCTTATTTGAATTTAAAAGTTAAGTATAGGCATAGGTTATAATATTGAGTTTAAGACACAGGTAGAGGGTATCAAAAATTCGGCACAGCCGACTTTAATACTCTTACTTATTTGCAATCTAAACAGGGACAAAGTATATTCTCAATTTAAAAAAAGGTATTTAAGATATATCGCAAATTTTATTACACTTGGACATTTTATCATATTTTTATTAGCAGAATGATTAAATACATTACGTGGGAACTCAGCATTAACGTAAAAATGTACAAAAATTTAGGCGTAAACGAAACTGGAACACTTTAAAAAAAAATCATACTTCATTTTCGTAGTCTAAGATAAATTTTAATCAAAAATAATTTTATGAGCTAGTTTAACAATATATACAAACTGAATTAAGCCGTGATTTAAATTTTTAAAATGGGTCGGCTATATGAACAAATCGACCTCAAGTACAAACCTTACAGTGTACATGCGTGGCTTTTTTACATTTATCCACACGTTATGGGACAACGGCTCAAAAATCTCACAATTTCCACAAAAAAAAACTGCTTTATTTGAAGAATGCCAGAATATGAGTCCTGAATATTACAAAAACTAGTACAATCAATTCAAATACTTCTTAAGATGGCCATCTTAAATAAAGGAATGCCCACAAAGTACTGAAATTTGCTGGAAGTGTGGTACTCGAAATCCTAAAATATGTTATACCAGTTTGGTTTGCTCAAGTTTCTTTTTGTATTATTCTTAATTAATAATTTTTTAATGTTTCTACTGTATGGATATGTGTCTATATTAATAAGGTAATAAATAAACAATAAAAAATGGTCGTTTCCAATTGTTTTATACCTTATTTTCTTAGTTAAAATAATACTTATACCTTATTCCATTCGAATTGCACTTAGTGTATGTATATTTAGAGATCCAATAAATTCTTAGGATCGCTCGAGGTAGTAATATTAATTTTAAAACATTTATGACCTGTGATAAAAACTAAAGTGATGCCGTAGCTGATACCCACATTATTTTAAGAATTTCTATTACATTAAGATCCATACAAATAAAAACAATTTTATTAATACTTTAAAAATACACAAATGATTGCATAATCAATCTTTCGCTGTTAAAAAACAGTGCAAAAAAAATAAATCAAACACATAAAATGTTCTAGATTGCAAAAAACTTTCTAACTTAGTTTATTTCGTAATGAGGGCCCAATGATATAGTAATTGGAATTGTAACTTCCCTAGAAAATTTAGAGAAATTGTCCTTACAACATAGCCAATACAGCAGCCAAAATGAAAGATACACCAAGCATTACGTAACCAGATGAATAAACCTCTTTGATTTTCAGAAAACGACCTGTATCCCACAATAAATGGCGTACACCATTGGCAGTGTGGTAGGCCAGAGGATAGGCAATTATAAATTTTAAGGCAGTCAATGTGCCAGCACTTAATTGCAAACCTTCAATTACCGAAGCATAATTGGCAATGTCTTGTGGCGAGGTAAGAGCGGCCAAACCTAAGCCCCACACAGCAACACTAAGAGCCATGCCAGTACCGCGATGGGTGAGGGACAACAAAGATGTCAACTGTGGTTTGTAAATGGTCAAATGCGGTGACATTTCACGTCCCAAGCGAACATTTTTATCCGTAAATGATTCTTCACTGATTGTACTGGCAGATGATACAACTTTCATTGTAACTTGTCTGGTATTTTGCATTTGAGCCATTTGTAAACCCTGGCGCAGAGCATGTGAACGCACTAAAGAACGAGTTACGGCATACCTAGAACAAATATTTAGTTTTAAATTTATTTTTCACTATTAATTAATTATATAAAAACTTACATTTTTCTTATTCCACAAAAAATCAGTTGCACGCAAAATACTTCTTGTTCTTTCCTATTGTCAAATCATGTATTAAACTTGGCAGCACTTGATTTTTTTATATGGCACTACCCAGTATGCATTGAAAAAATGTCCAATGTAATTCCCAAATTGAGTCGAACAATTTTTCTCCTTGTTTGCTTTCAATTTCACATCAAGTTGAGACTTAAAATTTTTTTCCAATCTTTGAGAAATATTTTAACTCTCAATTGGATATCCAACACTTTTCTTCACTTGAGACCAAACATTTTTTGGCTTAAGTCTCGTTTAGGTGCACCTCTCCGATCCGTTCCAAATTTTCACCACTCGGTCCACTTCTTAATGCGATTCCAGCAAAATATTTTTTTTTTGGCGGAACCCCATATTTCCCGAGTTATAGACCTCCAAAGTTTTGACATTGATTTCGATATAACTTGAACAATTCCAATCGGACTTTAGCAATATATATATCATATGAAAGCTTATTGAAGTACCTTTAATTTGATATCAAAAAGTTCGAAATCCATTAACCCATTATGGACCAAAATAATTTTCTTTCTTTTTAGGATGCAGTTTTTTGAAAATAATTCATTTTATTTCAATAAAACGCTATTACAACAACAAAATATATGTTAATTAGTACATTCATAGGATTAACAGCTTTTATTTAAGATATTGTTTGACCCTTTAACCCTTTGTGATCCGGAGATATTAGGGGTACAACTTTGTATTTTTTATTGCACAAATAACAAAAAACCATAACACTAAAAACAACACTTTCTTACAAAATTCGATTTTACAATTCTAACTAGAAATTGAAATTTTTTTTGCTACATACATATTTTGTCCTCTTAACCCCTCCAGGACCGAAGATATTATTGACTTTTAATGAGACTATTATGAAAATTTTGTTGGAAAATTCCCTTGTGACGTACGCAGAAAAACTTTATTCAGCGAAGCCACCTGCCGTGTCCTACTGGAGGAGAAAACCCTTAAGCGCGGCCGCAGGCCGCCACGCAGAAAAACTTTTGTATGCAAAGCCAGATTTCAATACTTAACTTTAGTGTCTCCGGGAAGACATAAGACAAGATAAAGCTATCATGGCCTTATCTCACATGGTATTAAAGCATCCCCTCATTTCTTCTCCGCCCTATTATGAAAATTTTGTTGGGAAATTCCCTTGTGACGTACGCAGAAAAACTTTATTCAGCGAAGCCACCTGCCGTGTCCTACTGGAGGAGAAAACTCTTAAGCTCGGCCGCAGGCCGCCACGCAAAAAAACTTTAGTATGCGAAGCCAGATTTCAATACTTAACTTTAGTGTCTCCGGGAAGACATAAGACAAGATAAAGCCATCATGGCCTTATCTCACATGCTATTAAAGCATACCCTCATTTCTTCTCCGTCCTATTATGAAAATTTTGTTTTAAAAATCACGCGATTTTCATAACCCCCAAATCAATATTAACACTTCAAAAAAACAACAACAATTAAGAGTCAAAAAGTCATAATAGACACCAAAAAATAGCTTGTGATCCCTACTTTTATTGTAAATGTGCAAATAAATACCTTATATACGTAATTTCGTCTGATAATTACAGCTTTTCACAAAAAACTCTTTACCAAAAATGCACAATCTTGAATAGGTTCACAATGGGTTAAAGGATTTCGAACTTTTTTACTTTGAAATAAAGGCAATTTAATAAGCTTTCAAATGATACATATATTGCTCAAATCCGATAAGAATTATTCAAGTTATATCGAAATCAATGTCAAAACTTTGGAGGTCCATAACTCGGAAAATATGGGTTTCCGCCAAAAAAAAAATTTTTTTTCTAAATCACCTCAAATACCCCTATTTCCAAAAAAAAAAAAAAAAAAAAAAATCGGGGTGGTGCACCTAAACGAGACTTGTTCCCATTTTTTCAACTTGAATACGATTTATGTTAAGTTTGAGATATTATTTAAATATGTCATAAATAATAAATTAAAAAAATGTCAAAAATGTACAAATAATTAATTGATATATTTTTAATTATATCTACTATTTTCGAATTTTTTAATTTAGATTCTTATTTATGACATATTTTTTAATATTAATATTCATTTTAAACAAGCAGATTCCAGCCCTTGAAATTCGAGTGCAAATTCTAGGAAATTTTATTTTTTTATAAATTAAAGACCCTAAAGATATGCTAATCAATTATAGCCAATTCACATATCAACAAAAAAAAATCATTTATATTACAAACACATTAACAAATTTAAAAAACACACACATCGCATTGTATAATTTTATGTATGTGTTAGTAGCAAGTTTAAACGCAATTTACTCAAAATAAAGGAAAAAATTTAAAAATCTATAAATCTGCAAATAATATATGTTTGGTCAAAATCGGGATAAAACGGTAGAACAAAACATCGGTCACAAGAAATCGCCTAGCCTATTAATATTATAGATATGTAATGGAATTAAATTGAAACATCCAAAAAAAAAAGTATTTTATAGTGCGTTTAAATCTAACTAAATCTAGTATATGCGAGATTTCAAGCGAAATCTAGCTAATTTTTACTAGATTTCCCATACAAAAAAAAATCGAGCTCGTTACTAGATTTGTGCAAAATCTCACAAAATCTTGTCAAACTTGGGCACTACCAAATCATACTACTGTGTTTCTTTAATATTGTAGTAAAAAATTACAGCGCAGTGACTGAAAAATTTATATTTAAAAACAAAAACAAAAGCAAACAAGTTGAATAAAAATGAAAAATGAAATTATTAATACAAATGACGATTCTATAATAAAAAATATTTAGTAATTGAAAAGTTATAATTTTTTATACTTATATGTGCCTATTCCCATCTGCTATATAATAATTGTGCAAAATACATTTGTTTTTGTTGTTCAAACAATACATTTAACAAATGCTGATGTGTTTTTTTTCCGCAAAATTTATATTTCAACTTGTGCTTTTTTCATTCTTGATGCATAATATAATAATAAAATCCATATTTCCATTTTCCTATTGTTTTGAATATTTTTGGTATTTTTAGTTCACATGATTTATTTTAATCAGCTGTTAATTGTTGTGGAAACAAAATCTCACAAAATGTGAAAAAAGTTAGATGTAAACGATATAGATTTTGAAATAGATTTCAACTAAAATCTACTAGCTTTTCCTTAGTTGTAAACGCACTATTAATTTCTAAAATTAGTATAATTTTTTTTAATATGACTATACCGTATCTTCCATTTGATACCGATTGAAGAAATTTCTTTGCTAACAAGTTGAGAATCACAAATTTCTCAGTTTGATAACTAAGAAAATCACCATATAAAAAATGTGCCCTTTAAGTTGAGAAGACTATAATCTGACTATTGAGGTGCATTTGAGAATTAACGTTGTAATAATTAGAAAAACAATTTTGGACCCCATAAAATATATATATTTGTGATCCTTATGTGTCCGATGTCCGTCTGTCCGTCTGTGGAAATCACGATGACGGCATCAATCGGCCAGCTAGGGTGTTCGTTGATATAAAAAATGATTCATTGATATCCTGGGAAGTTTGCTATTTAAAATCGTCCAAATCGGTCGATTAGGGCCCGAGATTTGAATGAAGAACTAAAAAAAAACTTGAAAAAATATGCTTTTCTATGTTGTTCTTGTCACGATCACGCCCTCACTCCTAATGAGAGTGATTCACCAAACTCGTGTGAAGATTTCTATTTCCAAAATCAATTAAATCGGTGGAACATGTCCAGGGAAATCTCTGAAGAAGTAAAAAAAATGAAAAATATGATATTTCTATATTGTTCTTGTTGTTATTCTAAATGTATTGTTGTCGTAGCTGGACTTGTTGTTTTTGTGGTCGTTGTGGTAATAATATATATAAAATTAACCCTTTGTACATTTTTTTTTATCAACTCTGGTAGAAAAATTTTTTGGCATCACTAAAAAAATTTATTAAATCATTTCTGTCATTGCCACGAGCCTGCCTGCAAAGTTTCAGATCGATTGGGTCACGTGAAAGGGGTTAAAATCGATCCAAAATTTTTTCTACAAGCAGACACTACGAGTTAATATAAAGGGAGTAAAAATTCACCAGCATCCAAAGCAAATAATGCTAAAATACCTAGTTGTCAATAAAAAAAAACAATGTATGAATTTTTATTTACTAATTTATTTAAAGAGAAAAACTCAAAAATAACGTTTGATGTTGTATTTTTTGTGTGTAATATTTACATATACATACATACATACATACATACACATATTAAATAATACAAATAATATACATATATTCTATATATGTATATCCATAATAACTGCATGTTAGAAATAAATCGATATATTATTTTATTTACATAAATTTCTGCAATATTTTGTTGTGGGGAAAATACATTTCTTTTGCATTAACAGAGTGTCACTTCATTTTGCTCAGCGTGACTATGCCACAGTAGATGGCGCCACAATTTTTGTTCTAATTAGCTTTGCAATACATAGTTATTTCTATTTTAACATGAATGTCAATATTTTCAAATAGATATCATACAGCACAATGTTAAGAGTATACACGGACTGGTCTTTTATTTCATACGTTTTTTCATTATTCTTTTACAAATATGAACATAAGTTTGGCATTTTAAATTTTTTGTTGTCTTTACAAAATAGAGTTACCTAGTTATCAATGAGTTTTTTTCTTTCAAAAAAGTTTTACATAGTTATATAGAATTATTATTCTGCTTTACCTACAAAATATCAGATTGCGATTACATCTAATTTTTAAAAATTGTTTATAATTACTAAAGCATTATTATTCACATAAATACAAAATTGCACTTTTTAAATTTTCCATTCAAATTTTAGAAAATATCAATTCTAAAAACTGGAATTAAAATTTCCAATTATAAATTAGAAAATATTAACTGAATTTCAGAAAATCATATCAAAACGTCGGAAATAATAATTTTAAATTTAGAAGACATCAATTGCATCTTTAATATATAAATTTTATTCGTTAAACACAAATTGAAATTCCAAAGAAAACACCAAACATGTTTACATTTAAAAAATGTAGCTTTTCAGTAATTTCTTTTAACGATAGTCGAATCGTTAAAAAAAGGAAATAGCAAAATTATCAGTAAAATTTTTAAAAGATATTCGCTATTGTTAAAGTCAGCTGTTGTTGTTATCTAAACGACAACCATTTTTGTGTTGTTTATTCAATCGATAAAAACTTAAATTTTTAGGTTGAAATGTCGTCATGCATAATTAAAAATCATAAAATTGTGAAAATATTTTGCTAAAATTAAAAAACTTTTTTATATAAATAAAAAAAATTAAATAGCATATTCAATTCGTTATTTCATTTTCAAATAAATAAACAGAAATATTAGTAAACAAAATAAAGATATTAGACATAAACATAAAATCATCCTGTCAAACACGAAGTAATTTTTTTTTCTATTCTTTGTGTTTTTCGCTTATTTTGATAGAGATGTCACTCGTTTACAATTTAATTAAATTGAAAAATAGATTTGTCGACTGTCGTTAAGAGAATCACTTAATCCTTAGTGAAAACAACAATAGCTGTCGATATATTTTGCGATTGTCGGATCGTTGAAATTTACAGAATCGCACTACAGAAAACATTAATTTAAATTCAATGAATTTTAGAAAAGCTCAAATGATATTTAAGAATTGCGAACATAAAAACTGTTACATAAATAAACGCAATTTGATGAGAATGTTATTTTTTATATATAAATTTTCACAATTTTTTTTGGATGAATATTTGAAGTTTTTCAGAAAATAAAGAGAACAAATTATTTTATTTAAAATGTTTGGGACATTTGGTTTTTTGCGTTTGGCATCCCTAATTTGATTATTTATTATTATAAATTTATTCTCTATGTTTTCCAAATATGACAATATTTTAATAAAAAATTTGAGAGAGCTTTTTTTGGTTATTATTTTGTTACTCCATCCGACCTATATGGCCGCAATGAAAAAATATTTCGCCAGTTAAAAGAAACTATACAGCCATCTCCAATTAACACGATTTAATGCATATAGCCACCCTATACAACCATTACCTTTGCAATAGAGGTTAGGGCGAGCTATTTAATTAGCAAAAACTAAATTAAACGAGAAGTTATATCATATAACCGGAAACGCATGCATATAGGTATATAACCTAAATGCATGCCGATCAGCAACCACGATGACCAAAAAGCAAACACCGAAATAAATCCGAAATAATAGAAAAGACTAAAACCAACCCCAAGAATTTGCGAAAATAATTTGGTATTAAGTTTAACAAATTGTTTACTTTTTCCAATATTTTGTTTACATTTATTATCAATACTCAAACCGAGGTGGAGGGTATCAAAGATTCGGTACAGCCGAATTTAACACTCTTACTTGTTAACACTAACGCTACTAAATAGCGAAGCGCAAACCTGAAGCTGCGCCAGAATGGACCCGAATCTTTGTTTCAGGCATTAAATCTACGAAGCTTCGAGCATCCCTTTGGGATGCCATATTTCTTAGATATTCCTAAACATGTGTTCAAATTACGAACTGCCGATGTTCATGATTTTTCTTTTAAGAACAATCATTTAATTTAGCGCAATTGTATTAAATATGTATTTATTTTTCAGAAGATTGTATGTAGATATGCGCATATATACTAGACCACTTTAATTATTTTTTCGATGATTATTTGCGGCGGCATATTCATTAACTGGTAGAACATAGTTTAGTAAAACAGAATTCATGAGATTTTTATTAAATTTAAAGAGAGTGCATTTTAATATTTAATTTTATTTACTATATAAATTTATTTATTTTTTTAATTTAATCTGTACTGCGAATTGTTGTGTTTCTGATCGTGTGTTTGATTATTAAATACATGTCGCACCTGTACCTCAAAATTTAAAAATTTTCAGTACTGACAAAAAACGGTTTTTTTTTTAAATTTACAATAAAATTTAAAAACAGTTGTTTAATTGCAATGAATTGCGAATAATAAGTATACAACAGTAGTTGTTTTTGCGATTTTTTCAGTGATCATCAAAAATAACAAGTTTTTTGGGTGGAACTAAAAATATGTTTTTGTAGTGGATTCTAAAGAAGCAACTCTTATAACACAAAGAGGGTTACAACAGTATTTTTTTTTTTGTTTCGAAAGACTAGAAAAATCGATGTAAGATTTTTACAGTGGATAGATATAACCACTGTGTATCGTTTTCTTGCAAACAGTGAAAATTGAAAAATTTTGAGTTGATTCACTTTAGAGGTACAGGTGCGATATATGAATGATTTCAAAATTTGATCAATACCTATATATTTTGCTCACAATCTTTTAAAACCGTTTTTTACTTTTTCTTGGCATATTTAAGATTTGCACGAAAGTCGGTCTGGCTACCTTGATTTCATATAAAAGTGGAGTCTTTTTATTCTATTACAATTGCTTGACAAACCCTAAAAAGTTTACTGCATAGTTGTATAATGATGTTTAAACATGTTATTTTACAAGGATTACACTACATAATAAAAAAAAAGTAGTCCTCAATTTTGTATTTCCATGATTGGCATAATTATTTAAAAATATTTCTCTATAACTAAAACAGTTTTTTACATATTTTATCAAAAATTCTACTTTTTTTTTGCTACTATGTTTTAGTGACAATAAGAGCAACCCTGTTAAAATTTCGCCATTATATTTTCTTCTTCGTACGTTGTTTTTCTTTCTTTTCGTTGTTGAATTGAGCGCGTGGCAGTTTGTCGTGTGTCCGGATTCCCGCATTTTGTGCCCTTTCGGTGTGTGAAATTTATTTTTAATTTTCTACATATAAAATAAAGAAAACCTCTACAATCATGAAAATTTACAAAGATATCATTACTGGCGATGAAATGTTCGCTGATACCTATAAAATGAAATTGATTGATGATGTAATTTA
This sequence comes from Cordilura impudica, assembly GCA_963682025.1. Taxonomy (NCBI): domain Eukaryota; kingdom Metazoa; phylum Arthropoda; class Insecta; order Diptera; family Scathophagidae; genus Cordilura; species Cordilura impudica. The sequence continues at coordinate 263,211,428 of OY821517.1, read as the reverse complement.
CGAGGTTTACGGCAAAGTAGTTAGCCGTTCCGAAGGTGACATCAAAATAGAAGGATTCAATCCCTCAGCCGAGGAAGCTGATGAAGGCACTGAGACCTGCGTGGAGACTGGTGTCGATGTTGTCATGAATCACCGTTTGCAAGAATGCTTCGCCTTCGGTGATAAAAAGGGATTTACTTTGTACTTGAAGGATTACATGAAGAAGGTGTTGGAAAAATTGCAAACATCTGCACCCGATCAAATTGATGTATTTAAGACAAACATGAACAAGGTAATGAAAGACATTTTGGGTCGCTTCAAGGACTTGCAATTCTTCACTGGTGAATCCATGGACTGCGATGGTATGGTTGCTATGTGCGAATACCGTGAAATTGGTGGTCAAAGTGTACCCGTGTTGATGTTCTTCAAACATGGTTTGGAAGAAGAAAAGTGCTAATTTTACCTAACATCATCAAGCTCTTTTTATACGGTCGCATTAAATATTTTAGTTTCAATTTTATTTTTTTTTTTAATATTAATTTAAGTATTCAAACACGACGACGGACTATGTTTTGGACGAAATTCTGCAATTTTTTTTTGTTTCCTAACTTAAAAATTATATTTGGTTCAAATTTTGTTTTCGTACAGAAAGAAGACTCAAATTTATAAAAAATATGGTAACTTATAATTAAATAAAAGAAACAATAGAAATTATGTATTTAAAAATATATTTCGAATTTTTCAATGTACGTAGATGCTGCAGTCTAACATTCTAATTCCTTTTAATCATCTTTCGAAAACAATTTATAAAAGATTTCATCTTTCCTTTGTTGTCAGGAAATGTTGGCTTAGTATTATTTAAAACAAAATGTAATTGAACTTTAAACATATGGATAAAAGCAAACATCACGTTGCGAACAAAATAAAGGAAATCGTACATACATACATAAAAGATGAATTTTTCTCACTTTTTAAAAAGCGTCAATAGTTGATGAGTCATATTTTAATCTTGTTAGTTTTTCGATGCTTCGTGTAAGATATATTTATAGTTCTTTGTACTTTTCACCCTAATTTTTTTTTTCTTCAAATAGGTTAAGGCTGGGTTGTGCTTTAACCTATTTTCCTTTATTTGCTGTTCTATGCATTTTCTTTATGACGTTTTTGCAACTTCTATGGAACATAACCTGCAATTTTTTTTTTTTGTTTTTTAATTTGGTATACTTTTGTTTATGTTTAAAATTATTGTTTATATTATGTAAATTATGTTATTAAATTTTTAAGTTTGTCTAAAAAAAAGTGCATTCGTTTTCATGCGATTTGTTGCAAGTATAAAAAATGTACAACAATCTATAAATTTAAGTTCGTATAACAATTTGTTGTGTATGGCAATGTGTGTGTATAACAATGCAATCTGTCAGAGTTGTGTAAAACTAGTAGTGTAAATAGCGTCGCTAGTAGCAAGCAATGTTTTATTTCTAGCGCCCAAAGAAAAAAAACACGGTTTTCAATTTATGCGAGAAATTCTAATGTGTTGTAAAAATCGGCTTTCATGCTATATCATGCTACATATTATATTTGTAGTCAAATTTTTGTTTACTAAATCACAGTGGGTATAACTCAAAAATATTTAGTTATAATAACATGAGTTTATTTGTCAGGCGTTCTCATATTATATTGTTAAGGAATGTTCTTTATTTTATGTTCGGGCCTTATAGTTGCGGTTTTTGGTCACCTGATTTTTTTTTTTTTCAATTATATATTCTTCCTTTATTTACATATTTTAACAAATTTGATATTCACATATGAGACCATATCTTTATATATAGATATTGCAACAAGTAATATATAGGATCTAAAGATATTAAATAGTTTTTATTTTTTTAATAATTTTTATAGGAAAATGGGAGGCAAAAAACCTTTATATGATTTAATAAATTCAAATACTAACTGAAAATATTTATGTGCTAATTAGAAATAATAGACCTCTATAAGCACATAATTTTCAATTTGGTGATTTCTTTTTAATTCTACGTTAAGAATGTAGAGAACATTCTCTTATCAGTGGGTAAGAGGAATTTTCAATTTTTGGCAAAGTAATTGTTATTAATCCTTGTTATGAAATGGATAATTTTTTCATAACCTGTTTCTTCATGAAGAAGATTTGTAGGATACCTCCAGGGCTTTTTATTTATCATTTAAAGACATTTGTTTTTTATAAATTTGTAAGCGTTTTAGGTGGCAGTTGGCAGCGTCACTCCAAATAGGACACGCGTATGTTAATATTGGCCTTATAACACTTTTGAAGAGTAGGTTTTTGTTTTTGGGGTTTATAAATGACCTATTTAGTAGTGGCCATAATGCTTTAAATGAATTTATAGCTTTTTGGCACGTAGCCATAATATGTTGTTTAAAAGTAAGCTTTTTGTCCAAGACAACTCCGAGATATTTGACATGATTAAGTACATTTATGATATTATTTCCAATAAGGTGACGTCTTGGCAGTCTTTTGGGAGATTTGTTGAATGGAAAAATTATTGCTTGGGTCTTGTTTGGATTAATTTTGATTTTCCATTTGTGAAAATATTCACTGCATTTTACAAGTCCCTTTTCCATTTTCTTCAGGAGTTCACCTTCTGATATATTTTTACGTTTGCAAATAAAACTAAGAATAGAAAAATATAAGTTCGGTAAAAATTTTTAAATAAAATAAATCTGATTTTGAATCCTTTTAATAAAATATTTGAAAAATACTCAAACATGAAAGCTATTCCAATATACCATCGTTACTACCGATGTTTTTCTTTGAAATTATCACCAACAAGACTACTTACTATTCAACGGATCTTAATGGAATTCTTTAATCCGTTCGTAAAAAAACATTGGTGGTTTAATGTCAAAATCAACTTAGTATTTCTTTTTTTATAGCAGTAAAGCTTAAATTTTCGTAGTCGATATAGAAATTTCATTTTTTTTTTGGCAAGGAACAAAGTTTACTTGGATTATGTAAAGAACTTTATAAGAGTTTGAAAGCAGCTTTTGAATAAAAATAATTTTTAATTTTATTGAAAAAAAATGGAAAAACATTTAGTTTTATATTAATTTTGGCTATAGATAGGCGTTCGACAAGGATGCATACTTTCTCCATTACTATTAAATATAGTCCCCGATGTGATAATGTCAGAAGCCATGAACGCAGACTATGGCATCTCATTTGGCCTCCATAACAAACTCAGCGACCTCGATTACGCCGACGACATCTGCCTCATGTCGCATAGCTATTCTCAGATGCAAACGCTAAAAGTAGAAAACAAGCACGTGCAGCTGGTCTGTCCATAAACATTAACAAGACAAAATATCTGCGCTTAAATACCAATCATACAATGAACTTCCAGCTAGATGGTACATCCATTGAAGCTTTACAAACCTTTTGTTGTCTTGGAAGCTACATCTCGAACAGCGGTGGCGGCCAACAAGACATCCAATACAGGCTATCAAAAGCCAAACAAGCATTCGGCACCTGAACAAAATATGGAGATCATCAAACATCTCATTAAAGACGAAAATTCGCCTATTCAACTCTAATGTAAAATCAACGTTGTTATAGGGGTGCGAAAGTTGAAACATATCGGCTGGCGATGCACAACGCCTTCAAGCATTCGTGAATCGCTGTCTTCGTCGCATCTTGCGCATTTTTTGGCCTGAAGTTATTACCAACAATGAGCTGTGGTTTAGAACAAACCAATCACTTATAACAGAGAACATTAAGAGGCGTAAATATAGATGGCTCGGACACACGTTAAGAAAACCTGCAGATGATGTGCAAGAAAAGTCCTTGATTTCAACCCTCAAGGGAGTAGTACCTGGAAGAGGCAAATCGGAATGGAAACTAAAATTATTCTTAGTACTTTATTTTGGAAAATAGAAAAATAATTTCGATCGAAAAGTTACGTTAAAGAATGCGTTGATTTGGTCCCTGATCTCATATATCAACTGAATATTACCAAAGCTAGCGTTTCATCATCATTGTCTGAAGATAGCCATCAAGTGGAGAGGCATGTATCTCAAAACAAAAATGGTAAACAAAATATCAATATTTTGGTAAAAAAAAGAACTGCATTCAGATTCTTCAATGGAGTACAAAGATCAAAATGAAAGGAAACGTTTTGTAATCTTTTCCAATTAGTTCTGTCAAACTTTAAATTTAGTAACAATAACCGATTTGCTATTTTGGGAGAGGTAGAAATGAGAACAGATGATTCTGGTAATAACAGAATCAAAGAAAAGGTAAAAAAAATTATAATCGGTCTAGACCGACTACACGATACCCTATACTATTTAGAGACCCTACCTGTTAGGTCCAACTAATTAGATACAGAAAATAAGCACAAATCATATCTGAGAGGCATTGTTATAGTGTTTTGCCTTCGGATATGAAAAACTTTATATCGGATGCTATATTTATATGGGGACTAGGTCCAAAAATGTACCGATCCTGGCCATATTTGGTAAGGTCACTTACTTTTTGCAAAAACATATACAAACCAAATTTGAGAAAAATCTGTGCAATATTTTTGTTTTTTTTGATAGATTTAAATGAAGATCGGGAAGCGCTTTGACTAAGAATAGTCCTATAGGATTTATTTTTCGACTACTGATAAATGGATTAAAAAAACATACACGAACCGAGATCTACATAATTACGATATTATAGAGATTTAACTCGATCTCAAAGGGGTCATTTGTATGTGGACTAGTTCTGAACGTTAACCGATTGTCACCAATTTCAATAGCGTTCATCTTATGGCCGATAGAAGCTTATATACTAAATTTCATCAAAATATATTCATGTTTGCGACCTGTAGTTTGATTACAAGGTTTACATGGATACACAAACGGACGCACGGACGAACATCGCTAAATCGACTCAGAAAGTTATTCTGATCGGTTTAATAAAAGATGGGTCTAGGTCAAATATTTCTGGTAGTTGAAACCATTAGCACAGTCATTATACCCTGACCACATACTGGTATAGGGTATAAAAACATAATCGGGCCTATTCCCGTTGGCGTTATCGTTTTCATTGTAGTTTCTATGTCGTTTTTATCGTCGCTTCGTTCCTAAATTGGCATTCTTGAAATATATTGAAACGAAAATTTTTCAAATTGCTGTACTGTCGTTATTTTCATTTCTAATTTAATTTTTTGTAGTCGTTTAGATACTAACAATGGCGACGACAAAAAATAACGTTTCAGTTATGTGATGGAAATCGATTTAGACACTAAAACGTTTTAAATTCAATTAAAGTTGTGATGCGTTTATATTTTTCATTTTATAGTGTCGATTTCAAATTCCATTTTGTTCTGTGGATCCGAGTTGTTACGTAAACGTTTCCTCTTTATGGTTTCTTTTTTATTATCCTCTTCTAATCACAAATAGAATGCTGCCAAAATAATCGACATTTAATGATTTTGCAAATATTTACTTATAAATTTCATAAATGTTTATTTTACAATTTTCACTACAACTTGTCAATAAATTATTGTATTTTTCAAAAGAAATGATAGGGAATGATATAAAAGTGGAAAATGAAATCGATCGAAATTCATCACACCGTTGTCGATTTTAAAATCGTTTTCACTTTTGAAATCGATCGATTTCCATCACATACCTGATTATCTTCGTTTCAAAATGGAGAATAACAATATATTTTTGATACATGTCGATAACGCCAACAGTGATGCCCAACTGTCGTTTTTATTTTGCTTTCAAACGACAACGCCAATGGGAATAGGCCCGAATATTTAGGTTCTCTAATTTGTAAGAGAATATGTAACATAGTTGGTGTTGGTGAAATAGCTTCGACCTACTCTAAAAGTAATTTTGATATGGGGTATGTATACTTTTCTATGCCACTGTACATGAGGACTCTGTTTGGCAGTCACTTATTTTTTGCAAAAACATATAAAACCAAATTTGAGAAAAATATGTATTTGTAATTTTTTTTTTTTTTATAGATTTAAGTGAAGTTTGGAAACTTTGTATGTGGACTAGGTCTAAACATTGACCGATTTTCACAAATTTCAATAGCGTTAATCCTATGGCCAATAAAAGGTTATATATTCCAAATTTCATTAAAATATATTCACATATGCGACCTGTAATTTTATTACATGGTTTAAATGCACACGCAGACGGTCATCGGAAAATCGACTGAGAGTGATTCTGAGTCGATTGGTGCAATAATATTCTTGGTAGTTTACAAACATCAGCACAAACTCATTACACCCCAACCACATATAAATATAAGATTTTTAAACCTGTTTGAATTGATTTTATAGTAAAAAATTTTCGAAATCTAAATTTTACCTATGGAAGAAATGCAAAACATGTTATGTCTATCCTAAATTCCATGGTTTTGCGTGTCCTGAAAATCTTTGCTCTTTTCTTAGAAAAAGTACACAATGAAAAAAAAACAAACTTACACTTATGAGAAACAAAATTGTTTGAAACAAGAACCGGAACGCTCAAGCTATCTTTGGATTATTGGTTGGTGCTCCATCAAGCAGTTCAAATTATTTTTGTCTGTATTCTTGTTCTGAAAAAAAAAAAAAAAATTAACAAATATTTATTTTAAAATTAATTTAAAATTTATTTTACTTAACTTTTTATCAACCAAACTGACAATAAAATTCATGTAAATATGCCATGGAGAATTTAATTCTTCGTCATTTACATTTTTTTTTTCTGTTAAATAACATTTGCATTTATGGAATACAAAAAGTAGAAATGTTATTTAAGACGTACGAACGATATAGTTATGGAATTTGGGGATATTTTAATTAAAAAAATTTTTTTCTTTATGCTTACTAACATGATTTTAAAGTTTACAAATGTGAACAAATCATGTTATTAACGTTAACTTTCCGTAAAGATCTGCTAAAGTAACATTTGATATTAATCAGTATAAATAGACTTTGAACGCTTTATAAAAAAAAAAAAAATTTTATATATAAAAACTTTTACTAAAGAAAAATATTTATTTTGTTTTTCGATAAACGCTATTACATTTTTAATATGCTAAAGGTGTAATAATAACTTAAGATACCTTAACAGGAAGTGACAAAAGTTATAGATCATCAATTTTGTATAAAATATAAAATATTTTATTTTGTAGTATTATATGGTTTTTGGTTTTTCAATGTCAGGTTTCTTTTATATGTATTTAATATATAAAAATTTAATTTTTATCTTAGGTAAATGTTTTAAAATTCACGAATTTTCAATGTTTTGTTCAGCCCTAAAAGTTTGTTTAGTTTTTTAATCTGCTTAAATTCAAATGTTCACTTAACCGACCTTAACAGAAAGTGTCAAAAGTTATAGAATGACCATATTAATTTTCATAGGTAATATATTGTTTTACAATAAAAAAAAACTCGTTTATTTACATTTTAATTTTTCTTTCTTAGAAAATATTTAGACAACTGCTGCACAAGTATATTTGTATTTATTATTTTGTTTAAACTACATTTTTTTATATGACAGTCCATAAAATTGATATTTTTTAGATCGTTTAATTTTGTTCTTATTTAGCACAAAAATTTTACTACAAAATCAGTATGAAATTTATGTTTTAAAACATTTTTGTTTAATGTTTATAATAGTTTAAGGTGGAATGATTTTAAATAATTGTTTAAAGATAAATAAATATTGACTTAAAAAATTTGCCTACTCATTAACATCATTTTTAACATTTATAATGGCAATATAACAAAAAAAAAAAAAACTGTAATACAATTTTGTTTGCACATTTAACGGAATAGATTTCAGAATACCTAAATAAATTGATGCTGTATATAACACTAGTTATTAAATAAAAGTGGCTGAAAAAAAAAAGATGAAACGCTTTTAATATTCTATTCTTGTTTTAACAAATTATCACACATAATCTAATTGTATATAGATTTGCTTAACTCCTATTGATTCGAAAATCATACGCGTGTGAGAGACCACATATTTTGGATCAATATTACGGGATACTTCTAGCTTTATAGCACCCACATAAGCGTTCGAACATAATGTCCAAAAGTGGGGCTCTTGCACTGCATAAACACCAGCCAATCCTGTGACTTTTTGATAACACTGAGGTAATAAACGATCTAAATCAATGGGTTGTCTTTGCATCAACACATAAATAGATTCTTTGATTAGACCCATAACGGATATAACAATTAGCAGAGAGATGAAAATGGAGCATATAGGATCAGCTATCATCCAACCGAATAAATGCATTAAAACTGCAGATATTATAACACCTACGGATCCCAAAGTATCGGCTAAAATGTGAAGGAAGACACCGCGCATAATTTGTGAGTTATTGCCACCCAAATCATCACCACCATGCGAATGACCATGATTGTGAGAATGACCATGACCTAAAAAAGAGAAAAACGTTAATAATTTAAAAATATTTAAAAAAGAAAACCCCTTGTAAATAACTCTTGAGAAATATTTTTGATATCATTTCTTAAAAAATATAGAAATAACTACACACTTTTATTGTACTTTCATATTATGATTATAAATAAGTTACAAAAGCATTGAATGGCTCAATGACGATCGTTATTGAAACCGGTGAATATGCAGACTTAGGTAAATTTGTATAGTGGCTAGGTACCCTCGATCCTAAGAATTTCTTTAGGGGTCAAATTTGTTCGATGTGTTTAACAAGCTGCCTAAAAATAAACATTGCAGTATTATTTTTAGTCATAGTGCTCACATAAATCAGCATCCTGAAATCCTCTTAAATCAAAAATGTTTTTTTCATATTTATTTAGAAGCTATAGATATGGACATGGTCGGATAATTTTTGAACCTAGTCCCCATTTAAAAATTAGATCTGATATCTATATTATTAATAGGCTAGGCGATTTGTTTGTGACCGATGTAAGTTTCACAGTTTTACCCCGATTTTGACAAAAAAAATTTATCATTGGAAAGGTATTTCTTTTTAACTGTGAACCAGATTTACAGATTTTCATCGTCTGAAACATTTTTTTGGGGTTATGACCGTTTAAAGTTGCTACTAACACATGCATAAAATTATACAATGCTGTGTGTGTTCTGTTGAGTTTGTTTTCTTCATTTAAAATGAGATGAATTGTGAAGCATACCTTTAGGGTCTTTATTAAATGAAAAAATAAAATTTCCTAGAATTTGCACTCGAATTTCGAGGGCTGGAATCTGCTAGTAAACTTTAATGTTTCTAAAGGCAACAAATATATGAGAGTCTTACTCGAGTGTATGTTTGTTATGGCAACTCAGAAGGGTTGAGACCTGCGAGGGCAAGCGGCAATCTTATTAAACATATGTTTTAAATTTGAAGCGCCATATTGTTTAATATTTTTTTGGAACCATCAAATTGGTCACCATTAGTAATTTGCTCTTCAACGAATAAACATCGTTTTCGTCGGAAAAACGTTTCCGGTTTTTTGTTTTGTGAGCCTCATGGTTACTGCTTGGCATAAAGTTGGGTTATGTACCTAAGTTCATGCTTTCTGCAGTAATCCATGTTTTATCGAATAAATGTCGTTTAACCTGGCATTATGACTAGCTGGAGCTATCGCCAACCTAAATTTTAAGGATTAAAATCAAATGGGATGCGAAGGAATGAGTTGTGTTGGGATCCATACGTCGTATAACCTGGCAGTATGACTAGCTGGAGCTAGCGCCAAACCTATTTTTTACAGAGTTCAAAAAAAAAAAATCAAATTGGTCACCGTTATGTAATTCAATACTTTCATTTGAAAGGTCTCAGTCCAACCAATATGAAATTGGAGCTAGATTCTGCTCTTGGGTAGTCTGCTTTTTCGTTACCGAAAGATTAAGAAAATCCACAAAATAGTATTGGATGGTCGTCGTCTAAAGGTGCGTGAGCTAGCTGAAATGATAGGCATACATCACATTTATTTATTTACAGTAATATTTTACAAAAATAAATTTACAAAATATTGATATTAAGCGCAAGGTATCAGGACCACAATGCGCGGATATTGGTTTAAATTTCGCTAGTTTTTTTTAACACAATGTTTTATTATTTTTATATTGATACGGTTTGAACAGTATAGTATTTCCACAATAGTGTTATCTGCTTTTGAGATGGGACATTGTGTTAATATGTTAGGTATATCTAATTCTGTGTTACACAAGCTGCACCTTGGTGATTCTGTACGTTCGTAGTAGTGTTTTACGTTAACTAAAGCTTTTCCAACTCTCATTCGTGCCATTGTTCTGCACTCCTCTTTACTAAGATCGGAGTGGTATTTGGGCCTTTTAATGGTATGATTGTGAATTCTTAAGACGCAATTTGAGTTTTGCCATTGTTGTACTAAATTTTGAAAGTTTTGGGTTTTGTACGTGTTTACAATTAGTTTTGGAAAGCATGGAGATTAGTATCTTAAAGGTAAGAAGGGTGCTTGCTTGGCAGCAATATGGGCGTGTTCATTGCCTTGAATACCTACATATATGGGATGGAGTATACGTCACATATTGGCTGAAAATTTGGAGGTGAGAAAACTGTCCGCAAGATCGGTGCCGCGTTTGATCACAATAGAAAAAAACAGCACCGTGAAGATTTTTCAATTGAGGTTTTGGTGAAGTTTCACCGCAATAAAGCTGAGTTTTTGCGGCAATTCGTAACCATGGATAAGATATGGCTCAACCATTTCAGCCCCGAACAGTCAAAACAGTGGACTGAAATGGGAGTATCGTCTCCAAAAAAGGCGAAGACAGTTCCATATGCATGGGATTTTTTTTATTGATTATCTTAAAAAGAAAATCAATCAACGGCGAGTATTATGCTAACTTATTGCAGCGTTTAAGTGATGAAATTAAGTGATGTAATCAAGATAATGCACAAGTACACACATCAACTATTGCTATAGCCAAAATCCAAATCCACTCACATTATTCGCCAAGGTTATCTCGCTCGTATTATTTGAAATTTCCAAACTTTAAAAATGGCTCGGTGTTAAAAGATTTGCCAACAATGAAGACGTGGAGTCTTCTGTTGATGGCTATTTTAAGGAGCTAGACAGTTCTTACTATGAGCAGAGTATCGAAGCTATTGAATATCGCTGGAAAGTTTATCGAGTTAAAAGGAGATTATGTTGAGAAATAAAGAAATCTTTTCGCAAATTTTTTGTATTCTTTGTCAATTCGAGTTGTTCTAGGACAGACCTGAAAACTATTTTAATTTCTGAAAAAATTAAATTGTTACGAGAAAATTTTACTAATTCATACTGTTTAAAGCTTCATAAACTATTTTATACATATAACACGTATTCCTGACATCAAATTCAGGAATATAAAAATTTAATTTACAACGTTCATTTTGATTGAAAAGGTTTCGTTTTTCAGAAACTACACAATTGAAAGGAGTTTCATTTTGAGAAAACATCAATTGACCTTTTCTAATGAATATGTTTTAATTCCACTTTGTGACGGATTTGAATATTTTCATAACCGTACTATTTAAATAAAAATACTTAAATTTCGAAAAAAAAGTTTTTACAAGAATAAATATTTATACTCACCATCATCCAATAAAATTGTTTGATGATTGTTCATATCCTGTTGGTTATTCGAGTGTGAGTGGTTATTTGATTCGCCATGAGAGTGACCATGACTGCCACCACCACCTCCATGGGAATGACCATGTCCACCGCCGCCATGTGAATGGCCATGACCACCATGATTGAATGCATAAATACCAACAAGATTTACTAGTAAACCCAATACAGACACAACAAACAATCTTTCATGTTTAACTTCTGGAGGTTCTATTAAACGCTCAACACCTTCGGACAATATAAAGAATGCCACAAATATCAAAAAAAGACTGTTAACAAAACCAGCCAATACTTCAGCTCTCACATAACCATAAGAGAAACGTTCGTTGGCTTTCCATTTAGTAATTACTGAAGCGGCGAGACCAGCTAAGAGACCCGTACAATCAAAAAACATGTGAAAAGAGTCTGATATAAGACCTAAAAAATTATAAAAAAAAAATCTCTTTACTGTTATTCATTCTGAAATCAGTGCTTAATTTCATGTTCAACAATATATATTATGGTCTACAAATAACTGTTTTCTTATCTTCTTTACGCACTTACCCAAACTATTGGTCCATATGCCATAAAACAGTTCCACAAAAGCAAAACTTAAATTTAGTAGTAAAAATAGAAAAAGATTTCTTGAATTCTTATCTGAAAATATTAATCTTTTCCAACTATTTAAGGTGTCTTTGATGCGGTACATGCAATTACTACGATCTCGATGTGTTAACGGCAACATTCTTAATTATAACTACATTTATAAATAAAAATTAAGAAAAATTTTTAATTTCATTTGCCTACGTGGTGTTTATATTTTTCTTACAGTTTTGTTGTCGTCGTCTTTCCAGTACTTGAGTATGAAGAATCTTAATGTTTCTTGCAGTTTTGGCTATATTTTTTGGATAAATTTGACTTGCCAAGGTTAATTTAGCCTTGCTGTGGTAGTTCTTACTTAAAAAATTAACATTTTTTGAATTTAAGAGAACATTAGTATTTTTACAAAAAATATATATTTTTTTCTTTTCTTTTTTTGACGTTTAAAAATGTTGATGACAACACAGAGTGGATTATGAAAAGGTAGCCAGATTATCCAGCGCCATTTATGATGCCAGATTTTAAGAAGCGGATTATAAAATTACGAACTTAAAATATTTTATTTCACTGAATTAGAAGCAATGGAATGAACTCCCTATTTGAAAATTATCTAGAGATATATTTTGTTTAAGAGAATCAAAACAATTTGTTTTCAATACTCTTAATAATTAGAGAACATCGAATTAGGTACATGAAACAGTCTATGTATGCCGAAAAAAAGTTAACCAATTTTCAACTTCTTCAAGCGTTGAAATAGAAAATATTGTAGAAAGAGAAAAAAGGCCGAGAAAGAAAAATAAAAAGAGAAAAAAATACCGAGAAAGAAACGCGTGATAAGTAATTTGCCTTGTATAATGCCCAAAAAGTGTTGTCGTTGAAGCGCATTCTATGTACTTTCACCTTAAGAACTTTTCGGTATTGTGCTGTAAATAGCTTGTTGATTCTGATATATAATTGATTATATCTAAAAATCAATTAATGTTTTCTGAAATACAACTGATACTTTCAGAATATCAGTCAATGTTTTCTGAATTACGATTGGAAAAAGTGTAGATTTGTAAGTATGCAAGTATTGTAAGAATTTGTATATCCTAACCACTATATGGTCTATACTATTAAAAATATTTGACCTATCTTTTATTATACCGATCGACTTAGAATCAATTTCTCAGTCGATTCAGCGATGTCCGTCGACCCGTCCGTCCGTCTGTCTGTGTGTCCATGGATATATTTTGATGATATTTGTTTACTTGATTTTGTTGTTTTTTGTAATTACTATGTAAATATTACAATATCTCAATCATAAATGTATATTTTCCTATTTTTGCATATTTTTCGATGTCTTAAGTATATATAAGCAGGGACAGAAAATATCCAAAGAAAAACATATAGAAGTAATTATCAGACATCTTATTCATGGATATAAATACTGTTCTTTCTGAATATGTTTTGCTTTTAAAATTTGTTCCGTTTTTTATTTTTTCGAGCAAAAATAAGTTAATTTTAGACTTCTGTTGTTTTGAACAAATACAAATCTGTGGTCAAAGGCTTTAACCGCCTAAGTCGAAAATCAGGCTTTCGAGAAAAATCACTTTTTATATAAATGTAATGAGGCTTCATTACGACTTAGGTCAGTATATTTTTATTAATAACTTTTTAAAAAACAGTTTTAGAGAAATGGGGATTAGAATATGCTAGCATACATAACTCAAATCGTTCTCAAGTCGACTTAGGGGGTTATCGCTTGTGACGACAGAAATATCAAACACAAGCAAAAAAGTTTTTTTTTTTTTTTCAATTCAATTATATATTCTTCCTTTATTTACATATTTTAACAAATTTGATATTTACATATGAGATCTTATCTTTACATAGATATTTCAACAAATAATATATAGGATCTAAAGACATTGAATAGTTTTTATTTTATTTTTTAATGATTTTTAAAGGAAAATGGGAGGGAAAAAACCTTTATATGATTTAATAAATTCAAATACTATCTGAAAATATTTATATGCTTATAGAAGGTTTATTAGAAATAATAGACCTCTATAAGCATATAATTTTCAATTTGGTGATTTCTTTTTAATTTTACGTTACTTCTCTACATTCTCTTATCAGTGGGTAAGAGGAATTTTCAATTTTGCCAAAATAATTGTTGTTAATCCTTGTTATGAAATCGATAATTTTTTCATAACCTGTTTCTTCATGAAGAAGATTTGTAGGATACCTCCAGGGCTTTTTATTTATCATTTTAAGACATTTGTTTTGTATAATTTGTAAGCGTTTTAGGTGGCAGTTGGCAGCGTCACTCCAAATAGGACACGCGTATGTTAATATTGGCCTTATAACACTTTTGAATAGGAGATTTTTGTTTTTGGGGTTTAGAAATGACCTTCTATTTAGAAGTGGCCATAATGCTTTAAATGATTTTATAGCTTTTTGGCACGTAGCCACAATATGTTGTTTAAAAGTAAGCTTTTTGTCCAAGACAACTCCGAGATATTTGACATGATTAACTACATTTATGGTATTATTTCCAATATGAAGATGACGTCTTGGCAATCTTTTGGGAGATTTGTTGAACGGAAAAATAATTGCTTGGGTCTTGTTAGGATTAATTTTGATTTTCCATTTGTGAAAATATTTACTGCAATTTACAAGTCCCTTTTCCATTTTCTTCAGGAGTGCACTTGTAAGTTTGTTTGAAGAAATTAACGCAGTATCATCTGCGTAGTAAGCAATTTTCATATATTTCGGGACTTTGAAATCGGATGTATATATCGAGTAAAGCAATGGCGACAAGACTGATCCTTGAGGTAACCCTGTGGTAATGGTTTTTGGAGATGATGTTTCATTATTAATCGCAACTTTAAAGCTTCTGCCGTGAATGAAATCTGAAATAAGTTTGCATAAATATTTTGGTACATTTGCATCAAGAAGTTTAAATACTAGGCCATTATGCCAAACGGTGTCAAACGCTTTTTCGATATCCAACAATATTAGACCCGTTGAACGTTTATTGTTTTTATTGCTGATTATTTGATTTTTAATTCTGTTTATTTGGTGAGTAGTGCTATGCCCTTTTTTAAATCAAAATTGTTCTTTAGCAACAATAGAATTGGTCGTTACAAATTCACTAAGACGAGAATGTAGAATTTTTTCAAATATTTTACCAAAGTTACTTAATAGACTAATAGGTCTATAGCTATTTGGGTTATTTTTGGGCTTGCTAGGTTTGTTGACAGCTATAACCTTAGCATTTTTGAAATGGTTTGGGAAATAGTTGAGTTTGATGCAGCTGTTAAATATTATAACCAGTAATTTTAGTGCTTTGAGTGGTAGTTTCTTTAAGAGCAGGTTGGGAACATTGTCAAAACCAGGAGATTTTGAGGGTTTTATTAATGAGACAATATTCATTACTTCTTCTAGAGATGTATAAATTGCTGACTCAGAAGTGGGATTTTCCTTCTTAAAATTATTTACTGTTGAATTTATTACTATATCCGCTGAGTGGTTGTAATTCGAAGTGAGGTTACTTGCTTTGACAAATGTATTTGCCAGGAATTCAGCCTTGTCCTTATCAGATGTTATCCTTGTATTTCCAACCTCAAGGTGAGAGATTTGATTTTTTCCTTTTCCTCGCAAGTTCCTGCTTATTCTCCAAAATGATTTATCACCTGGTTTTAAATTGGATAATAATTGACACAATTTCTTATTGCGTTCCGAATTAATTCTTTTATCAATCATGTTACTTAGAAACTTAGTACATTGATTATAAAAAGTTTGCTCGGCTATATTTGAAGATCGTTGGCTTTTTCTTTTAAAGCTTCTTCTTAGTTTAATATATTTCACAGTACTTTCTGGTAATGTGTAATTATTTTGTTGGGTTATTTTAGGTGTAGACGCATCCCTTGCTTCGAAGACTACATTTATAAATTTTTGTATTTCCTGATCAATTACTACCTTGGTATTGTATATATCCGAATTTAACGTGATTTTATTTTCTAAAAAATTCATATAAATTTTCCAGTTGGTTGCACTATAATCATAATAGTTGAGGTCAACCTGCGAGGCCACCGATCTTTTAAGTGTACACATAATGGGGCGATGGTCTGATGGTATTTCGTAATCCATTGTCTTTACGTTTATATTTAAAGCGGTATTGCTTAAAATAATATCGACTGTGGATGCTTCGCGATTGTGTTGATGGGGGAATAGGGTTGGACTATTAGGATAGTGTATAAAAAAATTGCTTGATTGCTGTATATTGTTAAGTGCTATTCCTGCAGTATTATTTGAACGGCAATTCCAAGAGCAATGTTTGGCATTTAGGTCACCAAAAACTATGTATTCTTTGGTGGAAGGTGTTAGGTTCAAGATATCAGCACAGAAGTTATGGGTATATCTTGGTGAATATAACGAAGATACAACAATAGGTCTATTATTTATAATAACTTCAATTGATATGTTTTCGATTGATGAAGTGTTTGATATAAAGAGGTTTTTATGAGCGACAGATTTATGAATTAACAGAGCTACTCCTCCTCCTCTAGCATCTGTTCTGTCACTTCTATATAAATAATAATTTTTAAAAAAGGGTCTATGATTTTCTGAAAAAAATGTTTCATTCAAAGACGCTATTTTAATATTTTCTCTTTCAATTAGTATTTCAAATTGTTTTAATTTAGAAAAGTTTGAAATGCCATTAGCATTCAAGTGAATCATTTTGAATTCGTTTAAATTATTAGTATAATCCATGGGCGTATTTTACCATTGACATTACAACTTTGATTTGTTGTACTTTTGAAGTGCACCTATGCAAATCATCCATAGCTGTAGTGAAAATATCAAAAAGCTCATCAATGCTAAATAAATCGTTGTTTGTTTTCAGCTGATTAGCATATGTAGCTTTGCTGTTATTATTGATGTTATTGTTACAATTTGTGTTGTTGTTTCTTAAATTAAGGAAATCTCCCACATTAAATTGAAATGAGTTATTTTGTTGTTGTCTGCTTTTATTCGGACTTTTAGAAGTAACTCTTGTTCTAGTTTCCAAATAGAGAGAACGTAACGGACAGTTGATATCGTTTGCAGAGTGATCAGTTCTCTCTTTTCCTTGTTTTTTGCAATTAAAGCAAGTAAAAACAGCTGGCCTTTTTTAATTTGTGTTAAACGGACACACACTTGTATGATGTTGTTCTGCACATATCATACATGCAGCACTTCGATGGCAATGTTCACCGCCATGGCCATACATCAAGCAGTTCCAGCATTGAGTTGGCTTGTTCTTGGATTTCGTTTTGTATTTTTTCCAAGAAATTATAATGTTAGAAATTGTTCGTACATTTTTTAAAGCAGTTGGATTAAAATTTTTACGAACAAATTGAACTTTATAAACTGCATTATTGTTTGAACTGAATTTGGTGACTATTTCAGTTACGGAAGAGGGGGATAGGTTGTAGTTTTTTAGCTCCTTGGAGATTTCCTCAGAGCTTATGCGGGGTAAACCGTGTAAAAAGGTGGTGTATAACCTATTTTCTTTGGAGCCATAAGAATGAAACTCCATCTTATTCTCTTTAAGTATTTGTTTGTAGCATTCGTACATTTTATTACTAGGAGCAAAAATTTTGGTACCAATTGAAGTACGTTTGAAAATGCAATCCTTACCAAGCAGCTTTTGTATTTCTGTAAATGAAGCATTAGCTTCTACAACAATCGGTGGAGGTTTGTGTTCCTTAACATCGTTAATATTTGATACGGGAGTTACGTCCATATCATTGAGGCCAGCAAGCAGGCTAAATCTGTTGCTTGAAGTTGACGCCATGTTCGGGTTAACAAAACCCGGAGGAAGTTTTGTCATCTTCTTATTCACAAGCTTTCTTTTTGATGAAGACTTGGCCCCTCGGGCCATCGCAAAATTTATATTCCTGTTTTAAGCTGGATTGTCTACCACGTGAGTTCAAATGAGATCAAGAATAGGCAATTGCAAAAACAAAAATATACACTTGTTTTTAATTTTAAATAGTTGTACTCTAAGCGCTTTGATTTTTTACACAACCGTTCGTAAAGAGAGTTAGATTCGAACTGACAAGCAAAAAAGTGGGATAATATGAAATACTAGAAAAAGATATAAAAAATATTTCTTATTTTGGCCCGAAAAACAAAATTCCAAAAATTATATTTTATTTTACTTCTATGATCATTGGTGTAATTAAGTAAAAAATACTGAAGAACGTAATTTTTAATAATAGTTTTTTTTTTCTTTCAAAGTGTATGTCCACACATGAAAGTTTTCTTGCTGAAAGTTTTGAGTTTATAGGTGATACGGGAGAAAAGAATGACAGGGGGTACATACTTTCATGTACTCTGAAATTCTCTTTTGTTTCTTGCTTCATAATTTTCAAAGTGAAGTAATTTTACGTTTTCTTTCATTTTTATGTTCGTTTGTGTTAAGAAAGATAATAAATTAAAATAAAGTACATTTTAATGAAATAAAATGATAAAACAAACAGATAAAATGATAAAATGACATGAACAAATCTTGAATTTCAATACAAAAATTTCAGTGTGACACGGATGAAAGTTTAAAAGAGAACTTCAAACAGTTTCAGAAAGAAAAATTTCATGTGTAAGCCGGGGCTAAGGCCAGTATACACTTTCAAAATGCTTGACGTCAAATTCATGTATGTGTGCATGAAGCTTTTCTCTAACACGATACTACATAGCTCTTCAATCATTCAGTTGGTATTTGATTTTGTGCTGTAAACACCATGTCTTCTATCAATTCTAACACGTTTTTCTTTTCTTCCGACATTTTTACATCCATTCGCTTCGAAGTCACATCAAAAATGAGACCATGCAGGACGATCAACGATATACACACATCAAAATCGCACGTCAAGCGAGCAAAAAATCTAAAATTTTGGATTTTGCTTCAATTAACAACTCTGTCCCACACTGTCTCGAATACGACTAAATGAAAATCTTAGGCTTAAGGCTTAATTAGGCACACGTAGCCTTAATCAAACTTGTCAGCTGATTTTTTCTGTTACATGAAAAGCATTTCGTGCAGTTACAGAACTCAACTGTCACGTAACCAGAACGTCCCAATCTGTTCAAAATAGATTTTTGCTACGTTTGTACGTGACATTTGTGAACAGCTGATAAAGTTTGGTTAATTTTACACAGCAACATGCTGGTTCGTTTGTTACGTTCTATAATTGCACTAAATACCAACGTTACATTTACGGTACGATACATTTTAACAACGTGTGGCTAACTTGGCTTTTAGAAATTAACAATTTTTGAAGCGCCCTGTTAAAATGTCAATTTGTTTTGAAAACAAAGAATGCTATAATCAAAACAAAACAAAAAAACAACAGTTTATTCACATTTAATTGTTTAAAAATAGATTACATTCATGAGTTTTCACCGCTACATACAATTTTTAAACACATTGCAGAATAAACTTAAAGAGTAGTGCAAGAAAATTACGGAAAATTAATTTTCATTTCATATATACACAAAAAAAAGTTCTACACTGATCGTGGGGGATCGAGAAAATTCGGCTGTATAAAGAATAAATATCGAGCGAACAGACAAAATTTGGTAATATTAAATGAAAACGTGACTCATAAAGACCTATTTTTTTAAAAAGAATAATTGTTTATTTTTACAATTTGTTAATTAAAGTTTAGTTAAAAAATTTTTCGGTATACTTATATAAATATAAATTGAAAATGACGAGAACAACAGCAACAGATGATGCAGGGACGGAGGCTCTAACCTACAAAGATAAAGGCAATGAAGCTTTTAAAGAAGGAAAATGGGAAGAAGCCATTACTTTGTATACTATGGCCATTAAAAAAGGTGAAAAGAATAAGGAATTACCAGTTTTTTATAAAAATCGAGCAGCTGCCTATTTAAAATTAAACGATTTCAATGCGGCCTTGAATGATTGTACGGAATCATTGAAATTGACACCAAAAGATCCCAAGGCCTTGTTTCGTAGAGCTCAAGCATATGATGGTTTAGCGAAGTACGAAGAAGCATATAAAGATGCTACTGATTTATTTAAAGAAGATCCTAGTAATCCAGCGATACAACCAATGTTAAAACGTCTCCATTTGATTGTGCAGGAAAGGGCCGCTAAAAATTCGCAGACATCTACTAAGGTGCAACAAATGATGGAGATATGCTTTGATTTAGCTGCATCAGTTGAAAAAAGACGTTCCGCAGCCAATAATCTTTTGGTTTTAGCTAAAGAGGAAGTGGGAGCAGATTTGTTGTTCAAATCTGGTTGTATAACAAAAATTGCTTCCATTACTAAAGTAGAAAAGGACACCGAAATTTATATAAACATAGTGAGAGTTGTAGCAGAATTGTGTAATCGTTCTGTAAAGCGCACCAAGGTTGTGCTTACCGAATTAGGAGTACCATGGTTCATGCGTGTTCTTGATCATAAACATGAAGAACGAGTAACGGCTGCTCAATTTTGTCTACAAACTATAATCAATGCACTATCGGGTATGGAACATAAACCAGATAGTAAACCCAACAAGGATTTATGCAAGGATAATCATAAAGAAATTGATACCTTACTCACCTGCCTTTTGTATAGCGTTACAGATCGTACAATTTCCGGTCCGGCACGTGATGCTGTTATTGAATTGCTGACCAAAAATATCCACTATACTGCTCTTGAATGGGCCGAACGTTTAGTTGAGTTAAGGGGTGTGTGCCGTCTCTTGGATGTTTGTTCAGAACTTGAAGAATATAAATATGAGAGTGCTATGGATATAACGCCTTCCTCGCGTACCATTGCTTCTGTTTGTTTAGCTCGTATTTATGAAAATATGTACTACGATCAGGCTAAGGAACGTTTCCAAGAACAAATTGATGAATATATCAAGGACAAGCTGTTGACTCCTGATTTGGAATCAAAAGTAAGAGTAACCGTTGCGATAACATCTTTGCTGTTGGGTCCTTTGGATGTTGGCAATCAAATTATTGCTAGAGAAGGTAAGTTGTACCTAAATGGAATTAAAAATTGTTTAAAACTAATCTTACATTTATTTAATAAACATGCAATTCATACGTGTTTTTAAAATTAGTTAATATTAATATTGTTTTTAATACATTTTACAAATCTTTCAGGCATTTTACAAATGATTTTAGCTATGGCTACCACTGATGATGTGCTTCAACAAAAAGTGGCATGTGAATGTATTTATGCAGCATCGTCAAAAAAAGACAAAGCTAAGGCATTATGTGCTGGTGGTGTCGATATACTTAAAAAACTCTATCACTCTAAGGATGACGGCATACGCGTAAGAGCCTTGGTAGGACTATGCAAATTGGGTAGTTATGGCGGTCAAGATGCAGCCATACGGCCATTTGCGGATGGCGCCAATTTAAAATTAGCTGAGGCTTGTCGCCGTTTCTTAATCAAACCAGGCAAAGATAAAGATATACGTAAATGGGCAGCTGATGGTTTGGCTTATCTAACCTTAGATGCCGAAGTAAAAGAAAAATTGATAGATGATAAGTCGGCTATACATGCTCTTATTGATTTGGCACGCAGTGGTGACCAATCATGCTTGTATGGTGTGGTTACGACATTTGTGAATTTGTGCAATGCCTATGAAAAGCAAGAGATCTTACCTGAAATGATAGAATTGGCAAAATTTTCAAAGCAGCATATTCCCGAAGAACATGAATTAGATGATCCTGACTTTGTAGAGAAACGTGTAGTAGTATTAGCAAATGAGGGTATTACCACGGCCTTGGTAGCCCTATCGAAAACCGAAAGCCATAATTCAAAAGAATTGATTGCTAGAGTTCTAAATGCTGTTTGTGGTCTCCAAGAACTGCGTGGTAAAGTGGTACAGGATGGTGGTGTTAAATGTCTGTTGAAACTGGCTTTGGAGGGTACAGAAAAAGGTAAAAGACACGCATGTCAGGCATTGGCTCGTATAGGCATAACCATTAATCCCGAAGTAGCTTTTGCTGGTCAGAGAAGTCTCGATGTAATACGGCCGCTTTTGAACTTGTTAGCTCAAGATTGTACCGCCTTAGAAAATTTCGAAGCCCTTATGGCTCTAACCAATCTAGCAGCCATGAATGAAAGCGTGCGTCAACGTATTATTAAGGAGCAAGGTATAACAAAAATTGAATTCTATCTTATGGAAGATCATCAACTATTAACTCGTGCTGCTGCCGAATGTCTTTGTAATTTAATAATGTCGGATGATGTGGTTAAAATGTTTGAGGGCGATAATGATCGTGTGAAATTCTTAGCTCTGCTCTGCGAAGAAGAAGATGAAGATACCGCCAAAGCTTGTGCCGGTGCTTTAGCTATGTTAACATCTGTGTCAAAAAAATGTTGTGCTAAAATCTTTGATGTTAACGCTTGGCTAGAAATTCTACATGTGCTCATAGCTAATCCCAGTGCTGAAGTACAACATCGTGGTGTAGTGTTGCTATTGAATATGATAAATGCGGGTGAGGACATCGCAAAACGTCTATTTGAAACAGATATTATGGAGTTGTTAAGTGGTCTATCACAATTACCTGATGATACTCGTGCCAAAGCTAGAGAAGTGGCGATGGAATGTCTTAAAGCTGCAGAACGTCAAAAACTAATAGCAAAATCCGAGACTTCGGATATCGAAGAACTTTCGGAGAATGTTGGTAGTGTTGAGAATGACGTTGACAAACTTGAAGTTCTGGAATAATATTACATGTTTTTAAAAAGTTTTTGCTGTTAGCTTTCGAGATTTTATTTTTGTTATTTGCCTAATTCATATTATTCAATCGTACTTTATGATAAAGTTTTTTTTTCTAGAGTTTTTCGTTTTACGAAAATTTTTCTTGATAAACATACATATTAAGATACATAAACATATAATCAAGTGTACTTAATTTTAAAATGTTTTTATCTTTGTTCGTTTTTATAAAAATAAATTATTAAAAAAATCAGTTTATATACTTCGAAAAATTTGTAACCTTTTTTTCTTAGAACTTTCTCAAATCGGTGTTAATTCGGACAAATCCTATCTTTATCTGTAATATGACCAAAAATGTATTCAAAATACAAACAATTGTTAAATTCGGTTGTGCCGAATCTTTGATACCCTCCACCTCGGTTTGAGTATTGATAATAAATGTAAACAAATTATTGGAAAAATATGCATGCGTTTCCTATATGCATGCGTTTCCTATATGCATGCGTTTCCAGTTATATGACATTACTTCTCGTTTAATTTAGTAGGGTGGCTATATGTGTTAAATCGTACTAATTGGAGATGGCTGTATAGTTTATTTTATCTGGCGAAATATTTTTTCATTGAGGCCATATAGGTCGGATGGAGTAACAAAATAATAAACAAAAAAGCTGTCTCAATTTTTTTTATTAAAATATTGCCATATTTGGAAAACATAGAGAATAAATTTATAATAATAAATAATTAAATTAGGGATGCCAAACGCAAAAAACCAAATGTCCCAAACATTTTAAATAATATAATTTATCTTTATTTTTTGAAAAACTTCAAATATTCATCCAAAAAAAAATTGTGAAAAATAATATATGTATAAATAACATTCTCATCAAATTGCGTTTATTTATGTTCGCAATTCTTAAATATCATTTGAGGTTTTCTAAAATTCATTGAATTTAAATTAATGTTTTCTGTAGTGTGATTCTGTAAATTTCAACGATCCGACAATCACAAAATATATCGACAGCTATTGTTGTTTGCACTAAGGATTAAGTGATTCACTAAGTACACACATCTTAACGACAGTCGACAAATCTATTTTTCTATTTATGTAAATTGTAAACGAGTGGCATCTCTGTTAAAATAAGCGAAAAACACAAAGAAGAATAGAAAAAATCAAATTACTTCGTGTTTGACAGGATGATTTTATGTTTATGTTTAATACCTCTATTTTTTTTTTACTAATATTTCTGTTTATTTATTTGAAAATGAAATAATGAATTGAATATGCTATTTAATTTTTTTATTTATATAAAAAAGTTTTTTAATAGAAGCAAAATATTTTCACTATTTTATGATTTTTATTTATGTATGACGACATTTCAACCTAAAAATTTAAGTTTTTATTGATTGAATAAACAACACAAAAATGTTTGTCGTTTAGATAACAACAACAGCTGACTTTATCAATAGCGAATATCGTTTAAAAATTTTACTGATAATTTTGCAATTTTCTTTTTTTTAACGATTCGACTGAAATGCTATTAATTTCTTCTGAATGTCAATATTTTTTTTAAATGTAAAATTTTTTTAAATGTAAACATATTTGGTGTTTGTTTTGGAATTTCAATTTGTGTTTAACGAATTAAATTTATATGTATATTAAAGATGCAATTGATGTCTTCTAAATTTAAAATTATTATTTCCGACGTTTTGATATGATTTTCTGAAATTCAGTTAATATTTTCTAATTTATAATTGGAAATTTTAATTCCAGTTTTTAGAAATGATATTTTCTTAAATTTGAATGGAAAATTTAAAAAGTGCAATTTTGTATTTATGTGAATAATAATGCTTTAGTAATTATAAACAATTTTTAAAAATTAGATGTAATCGCAATCAGATATTTTATAGGTAAATCAGAATAATAATTCTATATAACTATGTAGAACTTTTTTGAAAGCAAAAAACTCATTGATAACTCGGTAACTCTATTTGGTGAAGACAACAAAAAGTTAATATGCCAAACTTATGTTCATATTTGTAAAAGAATAATGAAAAAACGTATGAAATAAAAGACTAGCCCGTGTATACTCTTAACATTGTTCTGTATAATATCTATTTGAAAATATTGACATTCATGTTAAAATAGAAATAACTATTGCAAAGCTAATTAGAATATAGGATATGGCCTATAATGTTTAAAATAAAAACAAACGTTTTTTTGTAGATTAATTATTCTTTTATTTCTATAGCGTTCTAGCAAAGCCCTTTTTTTCTTAACCAAACTAAAAGAATGAAAATATGAGAGAGACGTTGAATTCAAAAGTGACACAAAACATGGTTTGCTGTGAAACGAATTTTACAAGGCAGTGCTGTATTATTCCGTATCAACGGTGTTGTGTTGCCACAGCTACTCCTCCCCCAAAAAACGCTAGATGGTTGAATTTAACTTTCGGCAAATGAAACTGTTTTCTTTCTGCTGTATGTTTTTAGAAGTCTTGGGGGAGTGTCCGGATCCTTTGGCATAAAAGCTGGTTTCAATCGGTCAAGAGAAATGTTATGCGGTTTGTTCTTTATTTTTATTGAAAACACACGATCGGAAATTCTTTCCAAGACTTCAAAAGGTCCTGTGTACGGAGCCTCCAATGGTTTCTTAACATGATCTGATCTTATAAAAACATGCGTACATGTCATAAGATCTTTATGAACAAAAAGTCTGTTGTTGCTAATATGGTGCTTAACCGGTGCTGCACGAATCTGACGCATGTATTCACGGAATTTGTCCAAGAAAAAAGGTTGATTTGATATTTCGTCAACATTGGAAAAATATTCCCCTGGAACACGAAGTGTGGTTCCATATAACATTTCAGCCGCAGAACATCCTATATCCTCTTTAAAACACGTTCTAAGACCAAGTAATACTGTAGGTAAAATTTCCAACCATGCTGTTTCATGGTTGCACATAAGAGCAGCCTTTAATGTTCGGTGCCAACGTTCGATCATGCCATTTGATGCTGGATGGTAAGGCGTTGTCCGAATTCTTTGAGCCCCAATTAAACGTGTAAGGGATGAAAAAAGTGCGGACTCGAATTGAGACCCTTGGTCGGTAGTTATGGTCTTAGGAGAACCAAATCGAGAAATCCAAAAACTGTAAAACTTTTCTGCTACTGTTCCCGCTGACATCTCTTTCAATGGCACGATTTCCGGCCAACGAGAGAAGCGGTCTATCATTGTTAGACAGTATCTGTAACCCATATACTCCGGCAGAACTATAATGTCTATATGGACATGCTCGAAGCGGTTGTCAACTTCTTGGAACTGTTTTGGCTCCAAATGTGTATGTTTACCAACTTTTGATCTTTGACAGTCTAAACATTCCCGTACCCAATTGCTTACGTCTCGATTCATTGATGGCCAAATGTACTTTTGTCGCATTTGCTTTAATGTTGATCTTTTACCAGGATGAGACAAGCCATGAATTAAGTTGAAAGTTTTTCGTCTCAAAGGATGGGGTATGTATGGACATATTTTTGAATTTGTTGACGTATCACAATATATTTCGATGTTCGGCTCTAACGGAATTTTTTGTAGGCGTAAAGATGTATGCTCATCTACAATATCTTGTAATTCTGTGTCACTTGCCTGATGGAGTTGAATTTCATGTAAGGAAACCGTTTCAGGCATACTGATTTCATTGACTCTTGAGAGAGCATCAGCCACTGTATTTTCAGAACCGGAAACATGTATTATATCCGTCGTGTACTGACCAATCAAATTTAAGTGGCGTACCTGACGAGGTGATGCTTTATCCAATTTTTGTTGAAAGGCGTATATCAATGGCTTGTGGTCTGTACGGACAACAAAATTACGACCATCAAGGAGATGTCTAAAATGTTTGATAGCCAAATATACCGCTAGTAGCTCCCGATCATACGTACTGTAGTTTCGCTGTGATGGTTTGAGTTTACAAGAAAAGAATGCCATTGGCTTCCATTGATCATGCACTTGTTGTTCTAAATGAGCTCCTACTGCTGAATCTGAAGCGTCTGTAACTAGAGTCAGTGGTGCTCCAGGTTTCAGAAAATTTAGCAATGTCTCATTCGCCAAACTTGTTTTGCATAATTCGAACGATTTATCCAGATCTGAATTCCAGTAAATTTTTCGTTTATCGTCATTCTTTGATTCCTTGAATAAACTATTTAGCGGTGCCTGAATCGTGGCCGCATTAGGAATAAATTTCCTATAAAAATTCAAAATTCCCAAAAATCGGCGAAGTTCCAAAATATTTTCTGGCTTAGGGTAATCTTTAATGGCGTTTACTCTGTCTGGTGGTGGTTTAAGGCCTTGTGCCGACAAATGGTATCCTAGAAATTCCAAATCTGCAACACCAAACTCACATTTTGATGCATTAATTGATAAGCCAGAATCTTTTAATTTTTGTAAAACGTTCTCTAGGTGTTTGTGATGCTGTTCTTCACTTTCAGAAAATATAAGGATATCATCTAAATAGCAATAAACGTAGTCCAAATTACGAAATATTGAGTCCATGTATCTTTGAAATGTTTGAGTTGCATTTCTAAGGCCAAAAGGCATAACTACAAACTCAAACAGCCCAATCGGTGTATTGACAGCCGTTTTTTGAATATCATCTGTATGCATTGGTATATTATAATATGCTTTATTGATGTCAACTTTCGAAAATACTTTTCTGCCATATAATTTTTCTGCTAAATCGTCAAGTCGAGGAATTGGGTATCGATCAGGTTGTGTATTTGCATTCAACTTACGGTAGTCACCGCATGCTCTCCATCCACCTGTTTTCTTCCTTACAAGATGGATGGGACTAGACCATGGGCTACTAGATGGTCGAACAACTCCAAGTTCCAACAGACTGGCAAACTCCTCTTTGATAACGTTTAGCTTCTCCCCTGAATAGCGCCTCTGACTTTCAGCAATTGGTTGACAATTTGTTATTATTCTGTGTTGTACCTTTGCTGATGTTGGCAATCGATAAGAATTTGGGTTTGTAATCTCGACGTATTTAATTACGAGGTCGTATAGCCTAGATGAACAATTGACTGTTGATACACTCTGTTGATCCGAATAATTTACGAGACATAAAGATTTTAGTGATGTTAGCGAATCAACCAATTGTTTCTGTTTCAGATCTAAAATTAACCCATAGTGAGATAAAAAATCAGCTCCGATTATTGGAGATTTTACATCGGCAATAATGAACGTCCAACTAAAACGTCGCCTAAGTCCAATTTCTATTTCAAGATATTTGGTACCATAGGTTGATATAGTGGTGTTGTTGACCGCAAACAACCTGAGGTCATCCGATGCTACAGCTGGTTTAGTTAAACACGAATTTGGTATTACAGATACGACGGAGCCAGAATCAACAAGAAATTTTAAATTATGTTTTTTATCAAGAATGTGTAATCTTTTCTCTAATGTGCGACTTGTATCAATGATGCTGCCGTGTGTCGCACTTATTGCAGGCAGCGATTCTAGTTTTCCTGAGTAGCATGGTTGCCATTGAACTCGCATGGCTGCTTGCACTTTCTTGAGGCGGCACCAAATTGAATATGATAATCGCAGACTCTTTGCTGGCGTCGAGATTGTGATCTGCCTCTTCCGTAGTCGCTCTCTTTGTTAGTACTGCTATGTTGCACCTGTGTATTACTAGTTGCAACATCCACAGACAGTTGGCTGAGTTTTTTGATGATTTGGTTTAAAGATGTTTCGAGTGCTAAAACACGAGCCTCAAGAGCAGAAGTATTGGAATGTGAGGTTAGTGCATCACAATGAGCAACAACGTCTCTTGATGTTGTAGACATTACAAAAGGCGGTGGAGGTGAATTATCGAAAATGCGATCAGCAACTTCGGCCAAGTTTTCAATTTCGTCGGATTTGCAAGCAGATAAAATACATCTAATATTACTGGGCATATGATGCAGCCAAAGTGCTGTGAGGGCTTCGTTGGAGATGCTCGTACCAGCTAATTCTTTCATTTGCCGTAGTAAATGACTGGGTTTTTTGTTATCAAGTTCTAAACCAGTCAAAAGTTTTAACAGCTGGTTTTCCTTTGAAGTACCAAAACGAGTAATCAATTCTTTTTTTAACTTTTCATACTTGCCTGTTGCTGGAGGATTTTTGGCGACATCAGCAATTTGCACTAAGGTTTCAGGATCCAACGCGGTTATCACAGTGTAATATTTGGATAAATCTGCTGTGATTCTATTCACATGCAGTAGCCCATCCACCTGTGTAAACCATAGTTCTGGGTCTGATGGTAAAAACTTTGGAAATTGGCGTATACCAATAGCCCCCACTGCAATTTCGTTTTTATTAACCTCCTCCATTGGTCTGTTGCAAACATTTAAGTTGGGAGGATTTGGTAGGTCCAACAAATTATCCTTGCTTCGGGGTGGACTGTGGTCAACACTCATTTTCTCGAGTATTGTCGAATGTCTGTATTATTTTAAAAAGTTCTTTAATAAAAAGTTTCCTTTATTCTATTATTTTCGGGGTCACCAATTATAATGTTTAAAATAAAAACAAACGTTTTTTTGTAGATTAATTATTCTTTTATTTCTATAGCGTTCTAGCAAAGCCCTTTTTTTCTTAACCAAACTAAAAGAATGAAAATATGAGAGAGACGTTGAATTCAAAAGTGACACAAAACATGGTTTGCTGTGAAACGAATTTTACAAGGCAGTGCTGTATTATTCCGTATCAACGGTGTTGTGTTGCCACAAGAACAAAAATTGTGGCGCCATCTATTGTGGCATAGTCACGCTGAGCAAAATGAAGTGACACTCTGTTAATGCAAAATAAATGTGTTTTCCCCACAACAAAATATTGCAGAATTTTATGTAAATAAAATAATATATCGACTTATTTCTAACATGCAGTTGTTATGGATATACATATATAATATATGTATATTATTTTTATTATTATTTAATATGTTTATATAAATTTATAAATAAATTTATACATAAAATTTTTTTTTGCTATATTTAAATTGTTTTTTTTTTATTAACAACTAGGTATTTTTGCATTATTTGCTTTAGATGTTGGTGAATTTTTACTCCATTTATATTAACTCGTAGTGTCTGCTTGTCGAAAAAATTTTGGATCGATTTTAACCAATTTCCCGTGACCCAATCGATCTGAAACTTTGCAGGCAGGCTCGTGGCAGTGACAGAAATGATCTAGTAAATTTTTTTTAGTGATGACAAAACAATGGAAACTAAAATTTTTCTACCAGAGTTGATAAAAAAAATGTACAAAGGGTTAGTTTTTATTATATTATTACCACAACGACCACAAAAACAACAAGTCCAGCTATGACAACAATATAACATTTAGAATAACAACAAGAACACTATAGAAACATCATATTTTTCATTTTTTTTTTTACTTTTTCAGAAATTTCCCTGGACCTGTTCCACCGATTTTAATGATTTTTGAAATAGAAATCGTCCCATGAATTTGGAGAATCATTCTCACTAAAAATGATCACCTTAGCTATCCTATTGAGGGCGTGATCGTGACAAGAACAACATAGAAAATTATATTGTTTCAAGACTTTTTTAGTTCTTCATTCAAATCTCGGGCCCTATTCGACCGATTTGGGCGATTTTAAATAGCAAACTTTTCAGGATGTTAATGAATCATTTTTTATGAACACCCTAGCTGCCCGATTGATGCCGCCATCATGATTTCCACAGACGGACAGACGGCCAGACGGACAGACGGACATCGCTATATCAACTCCGGTTGTTTAAGGATCACAAATATATATATTTTATGGGGTCCAAAAATTTTTTTCTAATTATTACATACGGAATGACAAACTTATATATACCCTCTGCACACTGGAGTGGAGGGTATAAAAACAACTAATAGAACAGCTAAAATAAGTCAGCGTATAATGAGTTTGTGCTGATGTTTGTAACTACTAAAATAACTTCAGCTAAACTCACATTTTATCGTACCAATTGACTTTCTGAGTCACTTTAACGATGTCCGTCTATCTGTGTCTCCATATAAAACTTGTACAGGTCGTAAATGGAAATATATTTGAATACATTTTTGTATAAGATTCGGGTTGCAGTCTTTAGTGAAAGTGAAGTAAAATCATCTGTGGATACAGTAAAATTACGATAGCGGAAAGCTGGAAGAATTTCTCGAAAGAAGCCACTTTGTCTGGTCGTTAGTTTAGTTTATTAGTAGTATTTAAATACTTTTAAATGACATTTCATATTAATTTAACAAACTATTATATACTCTGATTAAATGTTAACATTTTTAATAAAAGTTACAGTTTTCTTTCTAATAAGATTTATATTCATTTCGTTCTTGACATCTTTCGGCTTCATATTGTAAAGTTTTAAACCTTTGTAAAATAAGGTTTTTTGTTTTGCTGTTGTGTCAGTCTAAGGCTTTCCTGAGTTTATGAGGTTGAACCTCTCCAACATATCTTATTTGTTCGATCAAGTAATCTGGTGTTCTTACCATTTTTATGCCCTATACCACTATGTGGTTTGGTATAATGACTTTGTGCTGCTGTTTGTAACAACCAAAAATATTTGACCTACACCCATCTTTAATTATACCGATCGAATCAGAATCACTATCTGATTCGATTTAACGATGTCCGTCCGTCTGTGTGTCCATGTAAAGCTTGTAATCAAACTGCAGGTCGCAAATATGAATATATTTTGACGAAATTTGGTATTTGATCTTTTATCGGCCATGGAATGAACGCTATTGAAATTGGTGAGAATCGGTCGATGTTCAGACCTAGCCCCCATACAAATGACCCCTATGAAATCAACATATATTGCCATAAGATCCAAATTATCATGAAAATCTTAGTCAAATTGGGTTTATATGTATATATTACATCCATTAATCAGTAGTCCAAAAATGATCCCTATTAGACAACTCTTAGTCATAGGCCCGATATAGAGCTGCTTCCCGATCTTCACTTAAATCTATCAAAAAACAAAAATATTGCACTGATTCTTCTCAAATTTTGTTTGTATATATTTTTCCAAAATACAAGAGACTGTACCAAACATGGTCAGGATCGGTCAATTTTTGGGCCTAGTCCCCATATAGATATAGCATCCGATATGAACTTTTTCATATCTGCAGCCAAAAAAATTAATAAAAATCCCACTCAAATTTGGTTTATGCTTATTTTCTATATGCAGTTAGTTGGGCCTGAGAGATAGGGTATATAAACGCGGTATAGGGTATCGTATAGTCGGTCTAGACCGACTATAATTTTCTTACTTGTTTTTTTTTATAAAAGTTATGATATGTCCTTAATTATGTGCACGACTGATATCAATCATATTAAAAAACATAGATCGCAACTATCTTACATACATACAAAATATTTTGTATTTGTGTTCTGGAGATTACCGTGTAATTCGAGTCGAAAAATTGTTCAGTATGAACAGAAAATAGGAAAACAGGTCGGCAGAAACTTCCACTACAAATTAATATTACGTATAATACAAATTATAAGCTCTTCACTACATACCAGTTTGTCATTCCCTTACGCATCAAAAAATGCTTTTGTGACCCCATAAAGTATATATATATTCTTGATCCTTAAAACAATTCGAGTCGATATAGCGATGTTCGTCTGTCTGTCTATCTGTTGAAATCACGCTCATTCAGAAAATAAACCATTTACCTGGTTAAACTTAGAACAATATTGTTTATCATTATCTGGATCATGTTATATTTAAAATGGGGTAAATCGGTAATCACTGTGCCGAGATATCTCCAAAAAGATGAAGACACCTTTAAGTATGTTAAAAATTCAGTGTGCTTATTCCAGAGTTCAGAAAAAAACAAACATAACTTAGACCAACACACACATATTTTTATTTTCATATCAATTATGTGTGTTTTTAAATTTTGTACGGTGCCGAACACATCATGACTGTGTTTCGTTTTAATATTTCGTTATCTACACGAACATTTTTCTATCACGTATTTTTTGTTTCGATCACACATAAACCACACAGATTCGAGTGTTGCTTTATTTGAAGTTCGTGTTCTGGTACGTGTACTGAAAAAAAAAAACAGAATATGTACAATAAACAGGTTTGAGTTCAGTTATATTTTAAGTCGTGTACTGGCTCGTGTACTAAGAAAAACAGAACATGTACAATAAACAGGTTCGAGTTCAGTTATATTTTAAGTCGTGTTCTGGCTCGTGTACTAAAAAAAAATAGTACATGTACAATAAACAGGTTCGAGTTCAGTTATATTTTAAATTCGTGCTCTGGCTCGTGTACTGCGAAAAATTGAAACATCAATTCGCGATCTGATACACTGATAAAAACGACGACAATTGTTTCAACCAAATTTATTAAAATTTTATTGACCCTTTTTTATGACTTACGTTGCAAATTGTTTACAATTGTCAAATATTTTAAAATTTTATTGGCCATTTTTTGTGATTTACGTTGAAATTATTTACAATTGTTTTTATTGACGGGTTTTTATTTTAATAAAATATGGTAATAAAATACTGAAGACACAAAAACTATTTAGCATCATAAAAGTTACACTTGTTGGTTGTTAGGTTTTTTTTGCATTACCCATCCCTATTTTCGCAACCAATTAGTGTCATAGACGAAAACCCAGTTTTGCGGCATAAAAGACACACTTGTTGGTTGTTAGGATCTTTTGCAAACATTTTTTTTTTGGTAACAAATAACTTTAAACACAAACAAATTTTGCATCATAAAAAACACAATCACCCACCCTTAATTTGCGAACCAATTAGTGTCAATGCACAATCCTTTTCTCAATGATTTTCGTAAACACGGCCAATAAAATTTTAAAATATTTGACAATTGTAAACAATTTGCAACGTAAGTCATAAAAAAGGGTCAATAAAATTTTAATAAATTTGGTTGAAACAATTGTCGTCGTTTTTATCGGGGTGTATCAGATCGCGAATCGATGTTTCAATTTAAATATAACACGAATTTAAAATATAACTGAACTCGAACCTGTTTATTGTACATGTTCTATTTTTTCTTAGTACACTAGCCAGAACACGACTTAAAATAAAACTGAACTCGAACCTGTTTATTGTACATGTTCTGTTTTTTCTTAGTACACGAGCCAGAACACGACTTAAAATATAACTGAACACGAACCTAATTATTGTACATGTTCTGTTTTTTCATAGTACACGAGCCAGAACACGACTTAAAATATAACTGAACTCGAACCTGTTTATTATACATGATCTGTTTTTTCTCAGTACATGTACCAGAACACGAACTTCAAATAAAGCAACACTCGAATCTGTGTGGTTACGTGTGTTCGAAACAAAAAATACGTGATAGAAAAATGTTCGTGTAAATAACGAAATATTAAAACGAACACAGTCATGACTGTGTTGGGCACCGTAGAAAATTTAGAAACGCACATAATTGATATGAAAATAAAGATATGTGTTGGCTGCTTTTGAACAGAACATTGTATGTTTCATGTGTGTATTTTCTGAACATTGGCTTATTGTAACAATTTTTTTTTAGAAATAAGTTTATCAAATTGTCAAATTGTTTACTTTTTCAAATATTTTGTTTACATTTGTTAAAAATAGTGAAATAAGTCCAGATATTAATGTAAACGTAAAGCCGATGTGGAGGGTACGAAGATTCAGCACCAAGAATACAATTAAAAAACAAGTAAGAAAGTTATAGTCAGTCTAAACCGACTATACGATACCCTAAACCATGCGTTTAGAAACCCTATCTCTTAGGTCCAACAAATTAGATATAGAAAATAAACATAAACGAAATTTGAATGGCATTGTTATTAATATTTTTGCCTTCTGATATGGAAAAGTTCATATCGGATGCTATATTTATATGGGAACTTGGTCTAAAAATGGACCGATCCTGACCATATTTGCAAAAACATATAAAAACCAAATTAGAGAAATATCTGTGCAATATTTTTGTTTTTTGATAGATTTAAGTGAAGATCGGGAAGCAGCTCTATATGGGGCCTATGACCGAAAGTTGTCCATTTTGGACATTTTTTGGACTATTCATTAATGGATGTAATAAACACATACAAACCCAATTTGACTAAGATCTATACGACAATTTGGATCTTATGGCAATTTAGGTCGATTTTATAGGGGTCATTTGTATGGGGGCTAGGTCTGAACATGCACCGAATTCCACTAATTTCAATAGCGTTCATCCTATGGCCGATAGAAGCTTATATACAAAAGTTCATCAAAATATATTCATAATTGCGACCTGTAGTTTGATTACAAGGTTTACATGAACGCACAGACGGGCGAACAGACAGACAGACGGACGGACGGACGGACGGACGGACATCGCTTAATAAAATATGGGTCAAATACTTTTTATAGTTACAAAAACCAGCACAAAGTGATTATACCCTGACCACATAGTAGTATAAGGTATAAAAAATAGATAACCAAAAAAAAGTATTTTTTTTAGTATCCACAACAACGGAAACTTTTAAACTTCTGTGCCAGAGTGTATTAATAACGTAAAAATAGAAGATGGTATGAAAGAATATGTATAAAATCTTGAGCATTGTTTTTCAAACACACTTGTATTTTTCAATGTTTTAATCTTATAAGACATATTATAAAATAATGGCAACAATAAATTTTCGTGACGAGTTAAAAACCAAAATAACAGAAGGTCTTAAGCAAAATAAAATTTGTGAGAAATATTTTATGAATAAATCCATAATCCCAGTAAAACGAGTCAGAGACAGGATAAGTTACTAGCAAGAGTTACTACCTAAGGTGGTCATTAACAATCTGAAACTAAAAAAAAAGTATGTGCTCGAACTGTTTCCCTACGAGCAACTGAAGCTGATCTTGGTTGTAATACAAGAGACCATGATGGAAGAACGTTTGAACGATGACCAAAGGGAGAAAGACTAGTCCCAAAATATACAAATAAAATGTTAAATTTGGCGGTTGTAATATGGTAAGGGGTTTTTTCGTTTCTGTATTTATGCGCGAAGGAAAATATACCCCTGGTTTGGAAGTTTAAAAATGATAATGACCCCAAATACATATCGAAAGTTGTAACCGAATAGCTACAATCTAATGCAGTGCGTATTTTGGAATGGCCATGGAAATTCTATGCGAAATTGTAAATCGAAAAATACGGACACAAACAAGAGAGATCTCATAGAGGCAGTCAATTCAGAGCAAAAATTTCAAAGGATATCATCAAAAATTTATTCGACTCCATGTTTAGGCGCTGTAAAGTAGTACTAAAAATAATGGATACCCAACAAAATATTGAATCGAAAAATAGAGGGAAAGTTTCAATTATTTTATAGTAAAGATTTCCAATGTTTTGTCAACAGCATAAAAATGAATACTTTTAAGTTTTGTTATTTGTATGAAGTTAAGTTATTTTATGTTAATAATATTTTTTCTTTTTTAAATAAATAAAATATACAAATTTTTAAATTAATAAGAGTCTTTAATTTTATGATATAATTTGTTTGGTATTGAGCGT
Source organism: Cordilura impudica (assembly GCA_963682025.1). Classification (NCBI taxonomy): domain Eukaryota; kingdom Metazoa; phylum Arthropoda; class Insecta; order Diptera; family Scathophagidae; genus Cordilura; species Cordilura impudica. The sequence continues at coordinate 263,174,933 of OY821517.1, read as the reverse complement.
TCAAGTCGTCAGAAACATATATTGTTAAAAGTTTCTATTGTATTGTCACTCACTGTATATGCTTATAAAAATCTTTAAACTTCAGTATCGTTCGCAAAGTTATGTTAAGACCGAAAACATAACACATATTGCCATATTTGGAAAACATAGAGAATAAATTTATAATAATAAATAATTAAATTTGGGATGCCAAACGCAAAAACCAAATGTCCCAAACATTTTAAATAAAATAATTTGTTATCTTTATTTTCTGAAAAACTTCAAATATTCCTCCAAAAAAAAAATGTGAAAAATAATATATGTATAAATAACATTCTCATCAAATTGCGTTTATTTATGTAACAATTTTTATGTTCGCAATTCTTAAATATCATTTGAGGTTTTCTAAAATTCATTGAATTTAAATTAATGTTTTCTGTAGTGCGAATTCAACGATCCGACAGAATTTCAACGATCCGACAATCGCAAAATATATCGACACCTATTGTTGTTTGCACTGAGGATTAAGTGTTCACTAAGTACACACATCTTAACGACAGTCGACAAATCTATTTTTCTATTTATTTAAATTGTAAACGAGTGGCATCTCTGTTAAAATAAGCGAAAAACACAAAGAAGAATAGAAAAAATCAAATTACTTCGTGTTTGACAGGATGATTTTATGTTTATGTTTAATACGTCTATTTTTTTTTTACTAATATTTCTGTTTATTTATTTGAAAATGAAATAATGAATTGAATATGCTATTTAATTTTTTTATTTATATAAAAAAGTTTTTTAATAGAAGCAAAATATTTTCACTATTTTATGATTTTTATTTATGTATGACGACATTTCAACCTAAAAATTTAAGTTTTTATCGATTGAATAAACAACACAAAAATGGTTGTCGTTTAGATAACAACAACAGCTGACTTTAACAATAGCGAATATCGTTTAAAAATTTTACTGATAATTTTGCTTTTCTTTTTTAATGATTCGACAATCGTTAAAAGAAGTTACTGAAAAGCTATTAATTTCTCCTGAATGCAAATATTTTTTTTATTGTAAACATTTTTTAAATGTAAACATATTTGGTGTTTTTTGGAATTTCAATTTGTGTTTAACGAATAAAATTTATATGTATATTAAAGATGCAATTGATGTCTTCTAAGTTTAAAATTATTATTTCCGACGTTTTGATATGATTTTCTGAAATTCAATAATATTTTCTAACTTATAATTTTAATTCCAGTTTTGAATGGAAAATTTAAAAAGTGCAATTTTGTTTTTATGTGAATAATAATGCTTTAGTAATTATAAACAATTTTTAAACATTAGATGTAATCGCAATCAGATATTTTGTAGGTAAAGCAGAATAATAATTCTATATAACTATGTAGAACTTTTTTGAAAGCAAAAAACTCATTGATAACTCGCTAACTCTATTTTGTAAATACAACAAAGAGTTAATATGCCAAACTTATGTTCATATTTGTAAAAGAATAATGAAAAAACGTTTGAAATAAAAGACCAGCCCAGCCCGTGTATACTCTTAACATTGTTATGAAAATATTGACATTCATGTTAAAATAGAAATAACTATTGCAAAGCTAATTAGAACAAAAATTGTGGCGCCATCTACTGTGGCGTAGTCACGCTGAGCAAAATGAAGTGACACTCTGTTAATGCAAAATAAATGTATTTTCCCCACAACAAAATATTGCAGAATTTTATGTAAATAAAATAATATACCGATTTATTTCTAACATGCAGTTATTATGGATATACATATATAGAATATATGTATATTATTTGTATTATTTAATATGTGTATGTATGTATATGTAAATATTACACACAAAAAATACAACATCAAACGTTATTTTTGTGTTTTTCTCTTTAAATAAATTATTACATAAACTTTTTTTTTTTTGCTAAATTTACATTGTTTTCTTTTTATTAACAACTAGGTATTTTAGCATTATTTGCTTTAGATGCTGGTGAATTTTTACTCCCTTTATATTAACTCGTAGTGTCTGCTTGTCGAAAAAATTTTGGATCGATTTTAACCCCTTTCCCGTGACCCAATCGATCTGAAACTTTGCAGGCAGGCTCGTGGCAATGACAGAAATGATCTAGTAAATTTTTTTAGTGATGCCAAAACAATGGAAACTTTTAAATTTTTCTACCAGAGTTGATAAAAAAATGTGCAAAGGGTTAGTTTTTATTATATTATTACCACAACGACCACAAAAACAACAAGTCCAGCTATGACAACAGTATAATATTTAGAATAACAACAAGAACACTATAGAAACATCATATTTTTCATTTTTTTTTTACTTTTTCAGAGATTTCCCTGGACCTGTTCCACCAATTTTAATGATTTTTGAAATAGAAATCTTCCCATGAATTTGGAGAATCATTCTCACTAAAAATGATCACCTTAGCTATCCTATTGAGGGCGTGATCGTAACAAAAACAACATAGAAAATTATATTGTTTCAAGACTTTTTTTAGTTCTTCATTCAAATCTCGGGTCCTAATCAACCGATTTGGACGATTTTAAATAGAAAACTTTTCAGGATGTTAATGAATCATTTTTTATGTCAGCGACCACCCTAGCTGCCCGATTGATGCCGCCATCGTGATTTCCACAGACGGACAGACGGACAGACGGACATCGCTATATCAACTCCGGTTGTTATAAGCATCACAAATATATATATTTTATGGGGTCCAAAATTTTTTTTTCTAATTATTACAAACGGAATGACAAACTTATATATACCCTCTGCACACTGGAGTGGAGGGTATAAAAATTATTTCAGACTGAGGATTTATTAGTATATTTACGTTGAAATGTAGAATTTGTCGTGTTGGGTCAATTTAATTCAACTAATATTATCTCAACGATAAATTCAATGAATTTTCTCAGATAAAAGGTGCTTACCTCAAGGACAAACCCTGGTGAACCCTTATGCCCAGCTGCCAAACATATGTTATCTTAAATTGGTCTTAAATAACCCCGAGACTCAGAGTACCTCGATTTGCATGGGATAATAAAATGTACGATGTACTCTTGTATCTACTTCAACTTAACTTAGTCTAAGATGTATTTAGTTTACTGAATAATATAAAACCATATATCAAATCAATATTTTTTGCTACTTTATTAACATACGTTTCGAGAAAAGGTTCAACTGTGCTGAGGTTTGAATACAATCATACAATTATTACGTTAATAGTTTGTTGTATCAAAAGTCATTGGAACCATCGTTTTAAAATCTTTATTATAACTCTTGGCTAATCAGTTGTCGTCTTAAATTAGCATGGAACAAAATTTTTTTTAAATAATTACAAATTAACTTAAGTTAAACTTGAAAAAAATATAAACAAACAATATAAATTGGCGCTGTCTATTTCTCTCTTCCTCTCAAATGTAAATATTTTTAAATTATTAATAATTGAATTCAACTCACAATGTTATCAATAACTAGAAATTGTAAAGCTTAGTGCACAATTTAAATTCATTGTTGTTGTTATTAGTTATACTCTTCAAAGTTATACAATAAATTCTCTTAGATAGTTGATGACATACAGAACAGGTATGGAAGTACTTTTTCACTATCAAAAGTACCACAGTACCCCGTCGACAGATTTAGAACTCTTTCGTAATTCCAGATCTTTATTAGTAAATTAGTTCGCTACTTCACAACATGATTTTAAAACAATTGCAAAAAGAAATTGCCTAAAAAAAACTTTCAGAACAAACAAGAGTGTTAAATTCGGCTGGAATCTTTGATGCCCTCCACCTGCATTTTAAACTCAATATTACAGCCAATATTGGGTACAGCTACCACTTTAAAACTGTTGTCGGTACTGAAATTTAAATTTCGAATATCATTTAAATTTTAAGTTACATAATTGCTTTTCTTGTTTGCCAGCTTCTATGTTATAAAAAACAATGATCGTGTCTTCTATAGAAAGAATTCGTTACTATTTGAAAAATGGCATTATTTTTCTTTTACTAGATTAGAAAATCCCTAATGAACTTCATTATATAACGCAGCCAGCGTTATAACACCCAAAGTTTGATCCCTATAAGAAAGTTTTGAGATAATTCATGATAATTGAAAAAAAAAAGTCAACTGATTCTTGGCTAAAAATTTCCAGATATTAATATTAAACAAGTAAGAAAATTATAGTCGGTCTAGACCGACTATACGATACCCTATACCATGCGTTTAGAAACCCTATCTCTTAGGCCCAACTAACTGGACATAGAAAATAAGCAAAAACCAAATTTGAGTGGGATTTTTATTAATTTTTTTGGCTGCAGATATGAAAAAGTTCATATCGGATGCTATATCTATATGGGGATTAGGTCCAAAAATGGACCGATCCTGATCATGTTTGGAAAAGTCTCTTGTATTTTGCAAAAATATATACACACCAAATCTGAGAAGAATCAGTGCAATATTTTTGTTTTTTAATAGTTTTAATTGAAGATCGGGAAGCAGCCCTATATGGGGCCAAAGGGTTCATTTTTGGATTACTCATTAATGGACGTAATAAACGCATACAAAACCCAATTTGAGTAAGATCTATATGACAATTTGGATCTTATGGCAATTTATGTCGATTTCATAGGGGTAATTTGTATGGGGGCTAGGTCTGAACATGGACCGATTCTCACCAATTTCAATAGCGTTCATCCCATGGCCGATAAGGCTTATATACGAAATTTCATCAAAATATATTCATATTTGCGACCTGCAGTTTGATTAAAAGGTTTACATGGACACAGACGGACGGACGGACGGACGGACGGACATTGTTAAATCAACTCAAAAAGTGATTCTGATTCGATCGGTATAATTAAAGATGGGTGTAGGTCAAATATTTTTGGTTGTTACAAACAGCAGCACAAAGTCATTATACCCAAACCACATAGTGGTATAGGGTATAAAAAGGAAATTTTAAAATATTTCTATCTGAATTAGCAGTAATTTTTAATTTTTAATATTTACCTTTTAATTTTTTATTTTTAATTTTTAATTTTTAATTTTTAATTTTTAATTTTTAATTTTTAATTTTTTATTTTTATTTTTTAATTTTTAATTTTTAATTTTTCATTTTTAATTTTTAATTTCTAATTTTCAATTTTTAATTTTTAATTTTTAATTTTTAATTTTTAATTTTTAATTTTTAATTTTTAATTTTTAATTTTTAATTTTTAATTTTTAATTTTTAATTTTTAATTTTTAATTTTTAATTTTTAATTTTTAATTTTTAATTTTTAATTTTTAATTTTTAATTTTTAATTTTTAATTTTTAATTTTTAATTTTTAATTTTTAATTTTTAATTTTTAATTTTTAATTTTTAATTTTTAATTTTTAATTTTTAATTTTTAATTTTTAATTTTTAATTTTTAATTTTTAATTTTTAATTTTTAATTTTTAATTTTTAATTTTTAATTTTTAATTTTTAATTTTTAATTTTTAATTTTTAATTTTTAATTTTTAATTTTTAATTTTTAATTTTTAATTTTTAATTTTTAATTTTTAATTTTTAATTTTTAATTTTTAATTTTTAATTTTTAATTTTTAATTTTTAATTTTTAATTTTTAATTTTTAATTTTTAATTTTTAATTTTTAATTTTTAATTTTTAATTTTTAATTTTTAATTTTTAATTTTTAATTTTTAATTTTTAATTTTTAATTTTTAATTTTTAATTTTTAATTTTTAATTTTTAATTTTTAATTTTTAATTTTTAATTTTTAATTTTTAATTTTTAATTTTTAATTTTTAATTTTTAATTTTTAATTTTTAATTTTTAATTTTTAATTTTTAATTTTTAATTTTTAATTTTTAATTTTTAATTTTTAATTTTTAATTTTTAATTTTTAATTTTTAATTTTTAATTTTTAATTTTTAATTTTTAATTTTTAATTTTTAATTTTTAATTTTTAATTTTTAATTTTTAATTTTTAATTTTTAATTTTTAATTTTTAATTTTTAATTTTTAATTTTTAATTTTTAATTTTTAATTTTTAATTTTTAATTTTTAATTTTTAATTTTTAATTTTTAATTTTTAATTTTTAAGTTTTAATTTTTAATTTTTAATTATTAATTATTAATTTTTAATTTTTAATTTTTAATTTTTAATTTTTAATTTTTAATTTTTAATTTTTAATTTTTAATTTTTAATTTTTAATTTTTAATTTTTAATTTTTAATTTTTAATTTTTAATTTTTAATTTTTAATTTTTAATTTTTAATTTTTAATTTTTAATTTTTAATTTTTAATTTTTAATTTTTAATTTTTAATTTTTAATTTTTAATTTTTAATTTTTAATTTTTAATTTTTAATTTTTAATTTTTAATTTTTAATTTTTAATTTTTAATTTTTAATTTTTAATTTTTAATTTTTAATTTTTAATTTTTAATTTTTAATTTTTAATTTTTAATTTTTAATTTTTAATTTTTAATTTTTAATTTTTAATTTTTAATTTTTAATTTTTAATTTTTAATTTTTAATTTTTAATTTTTAATTTTTAATTTTTAATTTTTAATTTTTAATTTTTAATTTTTAATTTTTAATTTTTAATTTTTAATTTTTAATTTTAAAATTTTAATTTTTAATTTTTAATTTTTAATTTTTAATTTTTAATTTTTAATTTTTAATTTTTAATTTTTAATTTTTAATTTTTAATTTTTAATTTTTAATTTTTAATTTTTAATTTTTAATTTTTAATTTTTAATTTTTAATTTTTAATTTTTAATTTTTAATTTTTAATTTTTAATTTTTAATTTTTAATTTTTAATTTTTAATTTTTAATTTTTAATTTTTAATTTTTAATTTTTAATTTTTAATTTTTTATTTTTAATTTTTAATTTTTAATTTTTACTTTTTAATTTTTAATTTTGTAATTTTTAATTTTTAATTTTTAATTTTTAATTTTTAATTTTTAATTTTTAATTTTTAATTTTTAATTTTTAATTTTTAATTTTTAATTTTTAATTTTTAATTTTTAATTTTTAATTTTTAATTTTTAATTTTTAATTTTTAATTTTAAATTTTAAATTTTAAATTTAAAATTTTTAATTTTAAATTCTTAATTTTTAATTTTTAATTTTTATTAATTTTAATTTTAACGATAAAAAAGATGTGGTAATACTTGCTTAGGCCAATGAACACGTGGACACGCAACTGCAATGACTACAACAATAAGAAGAATTACAACATATACAACATATCTTAAGAAAAACAACAAACACACTGAAAAATTTTATTTTGTCAAGAGTTTTTCAAAATTTCATTCATAACTCGACCTTTGACCGATTTTGACGTTTTAAATAGCAACTCTTATGGGATGTTAATAAACGATTTTATTTAAAAACGAAAGGTCTAGCTTAGATATTGACGGCCTGATCGTGATTTCCACAGACAGACGGACAGACGGTCATCGGTAAATCAACTTCCATTATTATAATGATCAAGAAAATATATGGTTTTGGAGTCTCCGGAATTTATTTCGATGCGTTACAAACCCTCTACACTATACCCTCTGCCGTTGAGGTATGGATGGTATAAAAATTTTAAAATCAATCGAGACCAAACAGTTACCAAATTTCAAATAAACTTTTAAAAAACTAACAAAGTTCCTTAAAATTTTGCATTGTTATTAACATAACTATAAAGAAAATAACTTAACTAAAAGCACATGAATATCAAAAAAAAAACATTTTTCCTTCTCTTCAAAAAAAAATTAAAATGTTAGCTGCGTCGTTTTGCACTGCCGCTATCGATATAAACACAGGAAAATTTTTAAGAAATAAAATTTAAAAAAACAAACTTATGGCTCAGGTAATGCTCAGTTAATAATAATCGGGTATATGGAAACATTTAAGGTGAATTTATGAATATTTGAATACAAATTTAAAAATAACACTAACGTAAATTTTATTAATGTTTATTACATCCATTAATCAGTGGTCCAAAAATAAACCCTATGGGACAATGCTTAGTCACAGCCCTCATATAAAGCTGCTTCCCGATCTTCCTTTAAAACTATCAAAAAACAAAAGCATTTCACAGACTTTTCTCAAATTTCGTTTGTATATGTTCTTGCAAAAAAGAAGTGACTCTACCAAATATGGTCAGGATCGGTCCATTTTTCGACCTAGTCCCCGTGTAAATATAGCATTTGATATGAACTTTTTCAAATCTGCAGGCCAAAAAATTAATAAAATCTCGATTCGCATTTGGGTTATGCTTATTTTTTATACCCAATTGGTTGGACCTAAGGCCAATTCTCTAAACGCATGGTATAAGTATCGCATAGTCGGTCTAAACGGACTGGTCAGATTAAGTATTATGAGTTTTTGCTGATCTCCATAAAACCCTGTACGTAGAGTACAGGTCGCAATTGTTTATGTGTTGCATTTTGTTATATAAGCTTTGATCGGCTCTAAGGCAATCGTTTTAAAATTTGGTAAATGTTTAAACCTACACCCTACACAAATGTCACTCAAGCGTTTGACAAATATTAGACATAAATCAGTCCAAAACTAAACTGCGTAAGACAATTTTTATTCATAGTCCCCATATAAAACTACTTACCAATATTTACTTTAATTACTTTTTCAATAAATACAAAATATCGAATTAGTACTCTTTTAGTTAAAAAAGTACTCTTTAATTTTACATTTTTACATATTACATTTTAATTTTCCATCCCTAGTGCGGAAGTATTTTTATACTCTATACTACTCTGTGGGCAGGGTACAATGAGTTTCTGCTGATGTTTGTCACTACCAAAAATATTTGACCTAGACAACTTTTATTGTAACGATGGACTCAGAATCACTTTCTTAGTGGATTTAACAATGTCCGTCCGTGCGTCCGTCCGTATGAATGAATATTAAACTTTGTAATCAATATACAGCTCTCAAATAAAAATATATTTTGATGAACTTCGGCAATAGGACGATCGTTATTGAAATCGATAAAAAAACCTCCTATGACATCGATTATTGTATGTGTGTTTATTACACAAATTAAATAGTTGTTCGTAAATAATCCCTGTAGGATAATTCTAAGTCATATTCATGGGGGAGGTAGATGCCCATCTTCACTTTAATCTATAACAAAACAAAAATATTGCAAAGATATTTCTCAAATTTGGTTTCAAATTATGTTTTTGAGAAATAAAGTGACTTTACTTAACATGGTCATGATAGTTCCATTTTTGACCCAGTCCTCATAAAATACCATTTAAATTTCGTTTATACTAATTTTTTATATCCAATTATGACCTCACCAAAGTTGGTTCGAATCTCATGGCATAGGGTATTGTATAGCCGGTCTACGACGACTATAATTTTCTTACTGGTTTTTTATATATGTCTATACTCTTCATGTAAGTATATAAGTACTCTTCAAACTTATGAAATAAATTCTCATACATAATTAGTTGATTACGAACAGAACTAGTTGTTTTTGCCTAAACAAAATTTTATTACATGTTTTACATTTAAACTAAACGGTCGAACCGAAACTGCTTGAAAACAATATGAGTATATATAACGACGATGAATTGGTAGCTCCTACATGGATTAATGAAGAATTTTTGGAAAACGTTCTAACTCAATACGAGAATAAAGACCAAGTAGAGGTATGCTTTGATATAAAACAATTAATAAATAGTTTTGTTTTGCGATATAAATCTGTTTACTTTAGATCATCAAATTCGATTTGAGCCCTGCCAGTATGAGAGGTGATCATTATGCCAGTATTATGTTTAGGTGTAAAGTGGAATATAGATTTGCTTGTCGTGCCAATCAAACCAAATCAATAATTATTAAAACTTTACCCATGGAGGATGGTATGAAACGTGAAATGCTAACGCAATCGAAATTATTTGAAACTGAAATTGCAATGTATAGTCAAACATTGCCAATAATTGAGAAAGTTTTAGCCGAATGTGGAGAGCCAACGAAATTGTCAGCAGAGTAAGTTCGAGAGAATTAGTATTTATTTGAAAACCTCGAATTGTATGGCATCACTATATTTTGATACAGAGTTAAAAAATTATTGCACCTCTTAAAATTTTTAAAATATACCATTTATAGAATTTTTTCAAAACGATTTATCTCACGGGCGATTATCGTTATAGCCGAAATACATCATAAATTATCTGAAGATATCATTTTTTTGGAGAGCGGATTTTGGGACACATCACAACATTTTGTTTGAGCACTGTAGTATGATATTACATATCAGAGATGGAAACAAATATTTAACATTTTTACCAATTTCTACAGTTAAAATTTTTACCCCACACGTTTGGGAAAAATTTTCTTTATTTCTCCATATAATCTCCTATTAGCTCGATACACTTTTTCCAGCGATATTCAATAGATTCGATACCCTGTTTATAGTAAGAGTTGTCTAGCTCCTTAAACTAACCATCATCCGCAGACTCCACTCTACATTATTGATAAATCTTTTACCACCGAGCCATATTTTCAAGTTTAGAAATAGAAACTAATCCGAATAAGATGCATGATGAAGCCATTCGAACTTTAATTCATGGATTTTGGCCATCACAATAGTGAATTTGAAAACTGGTGCATTGTGGCCTTTTTCTTCAATTTCATCACTTAAACGCTACAATAAGTTATCATAATAGGTTTTGAATCGACACAAAATTCATCTTTATTGCACTGAAACATTGCCAAACACTCTATTGAAACATCTTCACGACGCTGTTTTTGTTCTATTGTGAGCAAACATGGCATCTATCTTGCGGACAGCTTTCTCATCGCCAAATTTTCGGCCAAAATGCGATGCATAGCAATTTTGGAAATGCCTGACATTTCAGCTAGCTCACGCACCTTCAGCATATACGATTTTGTGGATTTTCATAAACGTTTCTAGTGTGGCCAGTTCAATTGGTTGACCAATACGGTGGTCGTCTTGGTAGCTTGTACTGCCTCATTTAAACTCTGTCATACAATATTTTATAGTCGTAATCGAAAGTGCAGACTCCCTCAGAGCAGAATCTACCTCGGCTTTAATATTGGTTGTACTGAGAACTTTCAAATGAAATTATTGAATTACATAGCGGTGACCAATTTTTCTTAAATAACGTTGCGCTTTGAATCTTAAAATATATGTTTTTTAAGGTTGCCACTTTTCGCAAATTATATATATTTATTTTGTCTATTGAATTGAAAAATAAGGATCTCAGTTGGATTAGCGGTATTTTTTTGACGGAGAATTTTCTTATGAAAAACTTTTTAAATAAAATTTTTTACAACATATTTTTTGTACAACTTGCGTTGAGTGAAAGGCTCCAATGGAGGCGGATGATGAAGTTTCGACAATCAACCGGCCAACGGATCTGATTGACACTTATATTCTATATGGCGATACAAAATGTAAAAATGGTGATAAATGTACAGGGAAAATATGAAGATGTGACAATGCAACCTCTCCATCTACGATTGATGTCACCAATTTGTATGGAAATGACAATGCTACATCCTCAACATTTTATAACCGAGTTGCTTTACTTGGACAATTGGAAATTGAAGACGAAAGTTATAGCATCTCTCGCAACAACAATGATATTCGCAACAATGCTAAAAAGAAAAACGCTGTAACTTAAATCAGAAAACCGTTAGACCAATAATTCTGTATAACGTCAACATAAAGACCCTCGTAGTCGAAGCAAAGCAAAGACCCAAAAAATTACATTTAAAATTATGACCTTCCTTAGAGATAAGAAAATTAATTCGTACCACTGCACTCCAAAAGAATTACAGCAATTGGCACTTGTGGTTTGTGGTCTATATTATAAATCAGATACAGAGGAAATTAAACAGGCTCTCGATGCATCGATTCCCACCGTGGTTTCAGAAATCACATAACACTGTACAACATAAAAAAAAAATTACAAAGTCCAGCCTGTAAATTTTGATAGAGGAGACAAAAAAAAAGACACGGGTATCGGCATTTTGAAAGTTTACATCTGAATTTCATTTGAGGTCTGGGTTAAAACCTTAAAATGATCAAATTAGTTATTTCATAACAATATTGACATAGCATTCATACAGGAATGTCACCTGCGTGGTACCACAAATATCGGCTATCAAAGACTCAATAGCCTACAGTCGGATTAACATAGATATACCCGAGTTCAATAGTGTCTTTGTTCAAATGGAGTTAAACATCTAGAACGAACGGCTCAATTTACATTCCATGCAACCTTAATAGGAACAAGATTTATAAAGGTTTGAGTAAAATCGTCAATTTTTCATTGCGTTATGTTAATTTCTTAGTCGGAGGTGAACTCAACTCCAAAAATACTGCACGGGAGATCAAGCAGAAAATGACAATGGGAGAGCATTATGTAAGTGGCTTGAGGACAACTTTTTAGACGCTTTTCAACTAGCAGATACCACACCATCATTTCCAAATAGATCTTCCTATCTGGATCATTTCTAAGTAAGCCTCAAGCTTTTCAATCCTGATTCTTCAACTTTTAATATATCGTCTTTGTGAACATTTTCGGACCACTTCCCAATCAAAATGGAATTAATTTTATTTCATTTGATTTTATTATGAGATCTTGTAGGTTTTTTACATCGTACAAGAATACGAACTGGAGAAATTTTCAAAGGGACATGGAAATTGACACCTGTTCTATAATGCCCCTTAAGCCGTGTGTCCACTAGCAAGTCACTTGCGGAAGAACTTCTGCAAGTATTTACTGAAGTGTGTCCACTCAAACCGAAATTTGCGGAAGTCTGCTTCCAGAAGTAGTTTGTAGAAGTTATTACAACGAACTTGCTGCAAGAAATTGCAGATGTGTTTCCACACAATGTGAGCACAGCTTGCAGTAGTTAGCTTTTTTTACGAATGACAGCATAAAAATATCTTGTGGTAAAATAAGATTGGCAGCTGCCATCGCAGCATATTTAATTAAAAAGAAAAAACAAATTAAAAAAAAATAAACAAAAAGAAGTGTTTGAGTGAGAAATTGGGTGCTGCGGCGCGTAGTTTTAAGTTTCCAAAATACATTACTTAAAGAATTGCAGACCGAAGAGTCCATGCAGTTGAAAAATTTCCTGAGAATGTCTTCAAAGCGTTTTGTTTTTTAATTTTATTCTTATAGTCTTTTGAGGACGAGTCCCATAATTCAGGATAACTTTCTTGATTTTCAATTACCAAATGTATTTTTTCACTACTATAAACGAATTTATTTTTGTCCATTTTTATAAATTTGAAAAAGAATGAAAAAAAAAACACAAAACAAAACTGAAAACAGAAGAGAATACCACAAACCGTTTACCCGACGTATACCAGACTTCTTCTGCAAGTCTTCAAAACACTTGCAGTTCAAGTTACTTCCAGCAAACAACAAATACGTGTTTCCACATAATTGCTGGAAGTAACTTCTGCAAGCCGTGACTTCTGGAAGTCGACTTCTAACACGTGTTTGCACGACAAAAACTTCTGGAAATCACTTCTGGAAGCAACTTCCGCAAGAAAACTTGGTAGTGGACACACGGCTTTACAAACGTAAAATTAGATAACGAGGCAATAAACCTTCTGATTGATGAATTCATATCGGTTTGCACTACAATTCTCACTCTGAAAAAATCGCGATTAAAAATCATAAAATTCTTATAACGGTAAAAATTAAAAAGTTCTTCAATATTGAACATAAGTGGCAAAAGGATCTTCGGAAAATATACCACAGTGCTGATAACAGACTTGGTCATGATTATTTATTTCTTTCAAAACTATTAAAGAAGAACTTGTAACATGTAGCAGGCCGAAAAGATTAGCCAACGCCTCATGAAATTTAGAATCGCCCGAACCTTTGAAACAGCCTTACAATCGACAACAAAATTGTTATAGATCCCAAAAAAGAGTGTGAGCTATTTAAAGAATTTTATTCGAACATTTACAAAGAACTATTACCTGAAAGTCCTCCAAATGATCTTGAATTCTGTCTTGCATTATATCTTTACAATGAACTACCCTCAATTTATTCTTTTGATGGCTCTTACAGTGCTCTAGATAATGAAAACTCTCTACATTTTGTAAATTTGGATATAGTAAAACACATTGTAAAGAACATTAAGAACAAAGTAGCAGATTCTAGCGCTCGAAATTCGAGTGCAATTTCTAGGCAACCTTATTTCTCAACTTAGCCAATTCACAAACCAACACTTTTTTTTTGGTGTATTATTATTGTGAATGAAGATAACAAACTCATTAACAAACACATTAACAAATTTAATAAACACACACATAGCATTGTATAATTTTATGTATGTGATAGTAGCAACTTTAAATGCAATTTACTCAAAATAAAGGAAAAAGTTTAAAAATCTGTAAATTTTGTGAATAGCTAAAAAGAAATACCTTTCAAATAATATACGTTTGGTCAAAATCGGGATAAAACGGTAGAACAAAACATCGGTCACAAGAAATCGCCTAGCCTATTAATATTATAGATACTTATCTGGTCTGGATGGCATCTCCAATTTCCAAATAAGATAATTCCCCAACAAATCTTTGGAATTTTTAATAATTTTATTCATAACTGTCTAAATAATGGCTATTAGGAAAATGCTACCATTGGAAAAAAAGAAAAATAGCCAGAGTCTTGATGATTTCAGACCTATTTCTCTGCTTTCTAATATAGGAAAACCTAACCTAATATAGAAAAAATATTTGAACACATCCTGAAACAAAAAGTTGAAGATCAGCTGATAATTTACTCCATTCCTTGTTTTAACTTCGGTTTTAGAAAGTCTCATACAACGCAGCATGCAATTTTGAAATTTCAAACAGATGTAAGAAAACAGCCTGACGAACAAAAAGTGTACAGTAGCGGTATCGTTAGCCATCCAGAAGGAATTCGACACTGCATGTCATAAAGGCATTTGTATAAGTTTGTAGGTCTGGGCGTTGATCCCTATCTCGCAAAATTTTTATTCTGATTCCAGATAAACAAAGCCTGCTCAGGTATGGCGGCCCCAAGGGAGTGTACTGGCTCCTTTTCTCTTCAATCTGTATTTTCATGATTTTCCACATGAGGTTCAGGATTCTAGCAGTGCTCTATGCTGACAACTAATTTTTTTTTTCATGACAAATCGTCTAGTGTGGCTCTTAATAAATCGTCATTCATTTATTCGTTATCGGCATTCCATCTCTCAGTAATATATGAATATTATTAAACCTGGGGTATATGCATAAATACAAATAAATCAGAAGCAATCTGCAAAAGAAACGTTCCAATTCACAATTCAACACTTTTTAAATATTATTATTTATTGGTTTATGTCCAATACTATTTCTTAATTCAACACAATTATTATTGTGAATGAAGAAAACAAACTCATTTTTTTTACAAACACTAACAAATTTTATGTTTGTGTTAGTAGCAACTTTAAATGCATTTTACTCAAAAAAAAAAAAAAAATAATAAAAATTTAAATCTCTGTACATCTGGCGGACAGCTAAAAATAAATACCTTTCAAATGAAGGATGTTTGGTCAAAATAGGATTAAAACTGATATATTAAGATCGGTAACAAGAAATCGCTTTGCCTATTAATATTATAATATACACTTAGGTCTTTTTATGCGGTAGATGCGTTCCAAAAAAAATCGCAGAAATGAAATCCGCATAAAAAAGACTCAATTTCCATACAAAATGGATGATCCGTTCCGAATAGTTAAAAAGCATGACTTGAAATCAAGACGTAAAAATTAGACTAAAATCGCATAAAAGAAATCAAAAAATAAAAAATAACCAAAATTTATTCATTTATTAAAAATATAATTTTTACATAAAAACAAAAAAATAATACATTTTATCAGACTTATTAGCTGGTTAAACCAGTTTTATAAAAGTTAAAAATATATTGAAATAAAAAACTAAATAATTACATACTAAATACAAAAGAATTATGAAATAAAAGAAACAAAAAATAATTCATTTATTTTAAAACATAAAAACACAAGAAAAAAAAAGTAAGAAGTTTTATGAAAGTAAAAAATAAATTTAAGTAAATAAATAAGTAAAATAAGTGCAAACTAGAAACCAAAAAATTCATTTAAATAAAATTAATTTATATTTAACATTACATATTACCTGAATCACTACTTGATAAGGCTCAGGCCCGTTTTGGAAGTGGTGCAAAATTACTCTCATCGCTCGATGAACCAATTAAATCATCACCGTTATCTTTGCTAGATGAAATAACATAAACATTATCAGATGATAAGGTCGGAGCATTCATACTGTCTTCATTTGGAAGATTTTGATCTGTTTTTCAAAATAATTGGTCAATAATTTTTGATTTCTGGATTTTCATCATTTTCTTTAGTTATGCCGTTAATACTTTCATCGTCACTTAATGGAATATCCTCGAGCAATTCTTCCAAATCATTGTAGTTTAATGTGTCAAACTCCACTCCTCCGATTTGGTGTGCCAAAGCTATGATATCGTCATATACTGTTACTGTTTCAGTTCCTGTATTCTTTATAACACACTCAGGCCAAGCCGCTTTCCAGCAAGCGTTTAAAGTGTGTGGTCTTATATCTGACACAGCTGATGAAGAATGAATTATACAGTCAAAAATTGTGAATTTTTTCCATACCTCATTTAGCGTTAATGATTCGTTTTCTATTTTATTGACTATAAATTTATACGTACGTTTAATATAATATTTTTTAAATGTAGGAATAATTCCTTGATCAAATGGTTGGAGAATACTTGTAGTATTAGGTGTCAAAAATACTACTTTCACATTGGGATGTTCGATGTGTGGATGCCCTGGAGCATTATCCACTATAAGCAAAACTTTAAATTGTAAATATTTTTGCTTCATATAAAATTCTACTTCGGGCACAAATCATTTGTTAAACCATTCGGTAAAAAGTGCAGTTGTTACCCAGGCTTTGGAATTAGCCATCCAATCTACGGGTAAATGCTTTAAATCCTTACCTTTTAAAGCTCGTGTCTTAAAAATTTGTTTACTACTAGTGGTTTTAAAATTTCATCGCCTGAAGCATTACTGCATGGTAAAAAAGTTATCCGATCCTTGTTTGCTTTAAACCCGATCCTTGTTTGCTTAAACATCTGCATCAAAAATCTGATGTGCTTATTGTGCTCCATCTTCGATAATGTTTTTTAATTTTTCGGGATAGGTTCTGGCACTGCCTTCATCAGCTGATGCAGTTTCGCCTCTAATTTGTACATTATGAAGTGCATTCCTCTTTAAAAATCCGGTAAGCCACCCTTTGCTTGCCGAAAAATCTTTAGATGTGGGTGGCTCCGATTCTTTATTTTTTTCATTCAAAATAAGTGCCTTCTCTGTAATTAAGTAACTACTAATAGGTATTTTTTCTTAGTCAGATTCTCAGTCCATATTATAAGAGCTCGCTCCATTTTCTCCAAAACGGAATCACGAGAATAAGATGATAATTTTGAACTAAGATTTGTTCCAGAACTAACCGATTTTTTTATTTGAGATTCATTCTTTTTAATTGCTCTTATTGAAGATTCTCCAAGTTTAAAATGTTTTCCAATAGCAACATACCTTTCACCTTTTCTATACGATTTAAAATTTCCATTTTTGTTTCCAAAGAAATGCCTTGCCTTTTTTTAGGCCTTTTTTTATTTCATTAATTTAAGGCACATATCGTAGCAAATAATATTTAAAAAAAGTGAAGATTAAATGCGTACGATGCAAATGAAATACGAAACCTCCCACTTTGCACGTAACAAGTTCAATGACAGAATTACACTCAGGTTGAATGACAAAAATACAAACATTTAATTTTGTAATTTAAAACGGGGAATCACCAAACTCTATATGCTTTCGTTGCTTACACAGATACACATACACATCGCGTACACATCGTTAAAAAAAGCTCAAATTGATTTTAAATTTTGAAAATTGCTGTGCATTAGCTAACGTTTAGAAATGTTTAAAACGAGAAAAATTTATGAAAATTCAATAAAAAACAACGAAGAAAATTTCAGTCGGTCTAGCCCGACCATATATACCGACCATGATACCCTATACCATGGTTTAGAGACCCTATCTTTGGGTCCATCTAATTCGATAAACCAAATTTGAGTGGCATTTTTTTGCTGCAAATATGAAAACGTTCATATCGGGTGCTATATTTATATGGGGACTAGGCCCAAAAATGGACCGATCCTGACCATGTTTGTCTCTTGTATTTTGAAAAAATATATACAAGCCAAATTTGACAAAAATCTGTGTAATATTTTTGATTTTTGATAGATTTAAGTGAAGATGATGATGATGATGAGACTTATGACTAAGAATTGTCCTATAGGGATTATTTTTGGACTACTGATTAATAGATGTAATAAATACATACAAACCCAATTTGACTGAGATCTATATTACAATTTGGATCTTATGCCACTTCATGTCGGTTTCATAGGGGACATTTGTATGGGGGCTAGGTCTGAACGTGGACCGAATTTCACCAATTTCTAAAGCGTTCATCCTATGGTCGGTCTAGACCGACTATAATTTTCTTACTTGTTTTTAATTAGCAAGTAGCATTTACATTTATAGTGTATTACAGTGAAACATTTATAACTAAGAATTGCTATATGATCGTTATCGAAGAAAAGGCTCAAATAAAAAATTTACTTACTTTCTTGGCTTAGCCGACTATACGGTACACTACTCCATTTGTTTTGAAAAAAGGGCATGACTATGCTGGGTTATTAATAAACAGCCTAGGTCCAATATGCAAATCATAAATTTAATTACAAAATTTCCATAGATAAACAAATGGACATAATACCCTGACCACAGATGGATGTAGGGAACAAATTTGCTATGAGGAATAAAAATATCTCGGAATACTTTTTTCTTTAACTTACTTTTTTTTAGATTAATTTATCATGCCTTGGAACCACATAAAGTTATTATCTTGGAAGATCTCTGCGAAGCTGGTTATAACATTTTGCGTGGTCGCTATTTAAAAGAGGAAGAAATAAAAGCCATTCTCAGAAAAGTTTCCAAGCTACATGCTGTCAGTTATATGTTGGGCCAAACTGAAGATCATGAAATCGTAACTAAATATCAGGACGGTTTATTTAATATACCTGAGATAATGGCATTTGACATGATGACAAGCGGTATAGAAAATTTTATAAAAATGTTATCCTCTTATGAAGAATTCGCTGTGTATTGGGAAAAGGTCAAAGCCATGCATCCGGATATAAAAGAAAATTGTAGGGCTCTCTACAATGCATATAAATTGAATCATGGAAAGGGTGATATTTTTGTTTTGAATCATGGTGATTTTCACATGAAGAATATGATGTTTAAATTTAATAACGAAAATCAATTGGAAGATCTGATAATGGTGGATTACCAAATTTGTAACTATGGTCCATCTAATATTGATATTATGTATTCTCAATTTATGTTATTAAGTCCGGAACTACGCCTTAAGAAGAACGAATTACGGCAATATTATTTTAGTGAATTTACTAAAACACTTACGAAAATTAACTATCAGGGAGAAATACCAAGATATTCAGACTTTCAAATTGCTGGTATTAAATATAGACATTTTGGTAAGTTAAATACATTTTAACAGTTACAAATAAAAACTTAAATTTTTCTTAAATGAAATTGAAGATTTTTTGAATTAAATTAAAAAAAATATTTAAAGTAAAATGGATAATTCTTATATGAGTATTTAAATCGAGTCTTTAATGCTATTTAATTATAAATAATGGAATTAATATATAATTTTTTGTATTTTTAGCCGTATTCTTATTATCCACCTTTTTGCCATTGGTTCGCGGTATAATTGTTTCATCGATCGATGATTTGAAAGACATTGATATGGATAAAATGGTTGAAAGTCCCGATTTGATGGTTTCGGTCTACTATAACCCTGATTTTTTAAATGATTTGCGCAATTTTCTGCCTATATTGTTAAGTGAAGGTTCTCTAGATTAGAATTTATTATTTATGATATAACTTAAAAAAAAAACTATCACTATCTACTCTATTGCTATTATATTTGTATAATTAAAAATCTTGATAGTTGATAACTGATAATTGCAATGTAAATTCCACAACCTCACTTACTTATTATCATAAAATTTTCAGTATGTAATATTTTATTCACGTATTACAAGCTAAAACAAAATAAAAAACGTAACTTATTGTACTCTTTGTACTCTTGAAAGATAAATTCTCTGCGATACAACTATACAGTGTATACTTAAGTACATACCTGCGAGTCTATATAAACTGTTGATCAATTAATAGAAAATTTTCACTAATTATTTTATATTAAAATAAAACGGTCGCAAAGAAAAATTCTTAACGCAATAAAAATGAATCTTTATAACGAAGACGAATTGGTTGCTCCACCATGGATAAATTCAGAATTCTTGGAAAAAGTTCTAACTCTATATGAAAAAAACGACAATATAAAGGTATAAAGGTGTATATAATATAAAGTTTATGAAAAGAAAAAAAAAAATTAAACCATTTCATATACTAGATCAAACATTTTGATATTACGCCCGCTAGCATGAAAGGAGATCATTACGCTAGTATTATGTTTAGGTGCAAAGTCGAATATGGATTGGAATATTTTGCTATCAAAAAAAAATCTTTAATTATTAAAACTTTACCGACTCAGGAAGGTGTAAAGCGTGAACTTTTAATGAAATCGAGATTATTTGAAACTGAAATTGAGATGTACACCAAAACGTTGCCGCAAATTGAGAAAATTTTAGCTGAATGTGGAGAGCCAACAAAAATGTGTGCCGAGTAAGTTGATAAAGGTTTAAGTAATTTTCTGTAACTGTTGATAACTAGAAAATCAGAGTTTTTCTATTATTATGTGCCAGATAAGATGTAATTTTATGTACATATATATTTTTTTAAAATCAAAACTATTTTGTGCATTTATAATCAATCATATCGGTTTCTGATAATACTTCATCAGTGATTCTTTTAAACATTGCAGTAATTGGAACAGTCGATTACAAAACGCACAAAGGATTTTTATTTCGTATTTGCAAGAGTTCAATAAATCATAAATTCTCTGACTGGAGACTTTTTGGGTTTAAAAAATATGAAGCATTGGAAATTAAAAAAAATAACAAATGCAAAATTTCATAAAAGTGGCCTTATAAAGTCGCCCCAAACTTTCAAAATTTATAACATGCAGCTCCGTCTAACTAATGGTAATATGGGAGCTTCAACAAATAAAACAAAATGACGTCATTTTTCAGACACATTGCAATTAATACTGTAATTAATATGCAAATTTTAATTTTGTTCCAATTGTGCGTGGTAGAGAAGAAAAAAGCATATATTTCAAAAACTCAGGCCTGATTTTAGGTGAGTGAGTTAAAGCGCTGACCAAAAACTGCAAGCACGAGCGTATGTGAGATAGACGCAGGTTCAAACCTCACAGCAGCCCTAAGTAACAAAGTTTCATATAGAAACAATCTATTCAATTATAACATAACAATTATCACAATGTTCAATAAATCGCTGATGAAGGCTGAAATGCCAGAAACCGGTCCGATTAAAAATAGAGTATAGTTATGAATTTTTTAAATATGCTTTCTTCTTCCCTACCACTCACCATTGAAAATGTACTATGGTTTTAGTACATTTTGTCCCAGTTTAGTTAATTAAACTAATTTTTCTAGAAAATAAATGCTAATTGTATCAAATAATTCTTTGACATTACCCAAAAAGGTATTAAGTAAAAAAAAAATGCATTTTGACCTTTTGTTTGGGTTTAACTCAATTTTTCCCTCTCTTTCGTTTGGTATTAATAACTAAAGTCTAGCACAACTGCTGCCAATCGTAATCATTTGCTCCTTAGGCAATAAGTCAGAAAAATTCATATTTTGTTTGGTATTCACGCTTTAAGTGACCGATGCCTTTGAAACATTTAAGATTATTCTAAGGATATAAATGATCTTAAAGTTTTTATACCCAACGGAATAATCAAATCGGAGAATTGCGGAGAATTATTCATTATGTACAGATTTTGAATTTTGTTTTTTGTTTGACACAACACATTTAAAAAAAAAACACTCAACAAATGAAACAAAACAAAAAAGAAAAGAAATCGGTTATTGCATCGCCTGCATATTGCCGATGACATAGTGCTATTGTCAGACGATACGTTAGTTTTGCAGAAGACGATAAAAAACCTCGAGATATATTTGTAATATATGGCGCCTGGAAGTTAATCTTAGCAAATCTTGTTTATAGAATTGATGGTCGCTTGGCTAGTCATGAAAAATGGGTTTTCAACAATGCAGAAATCAAAACATCATCCGAATTTACCTAAATTTCACACCAACAAACATATTGAAAAACGAAATATTCAGGCTAAAGGCGCCATTAATACAACCTGGTAAAGCTTTCTCGGCAAAATAGATCTGCAAATGAAGGGAAAGGTTTTCTTAGCAGTGTGGAGATCAATCCATTAATATGCTGTTCAGGTATAGGGACTTGGATATTTTGAAAAAACTGATAAACTACAAAGCTATTTTCTCAAAAAAAATTCTTAACCTGCCAAATGATATGCCGAATAATATTCTCATGCTGGAATCAGCCGCTGAGGACAATAATTTCTACACAATAAGTCGTCTGCATGTACAATATGTTAGTAAAACTTAATGCTTTTTATCGAAAATACTGCTTAGTAGTAAGCTATTCTGGATTATAAAGTTAAAAGATCTCGCTACAAACATGAATTTACAATGGCCTGGTTCTAATGTTACTGAAAATCAATGGATCCTATTTAGCTATAATCTATTCACCAACATGAAAATGAATAAATACAATGAAAGGTTGCGGATAAAAAATGAAAGTTTATTAAGGATGTATAAACATCTAAATCTAAATCTAAAATCACCTGGATATTCAAGGCAAGGTGTGGTATGACCACAAAATGTTGGACGACTCCCTGCTTTAAGAGAATTCAGAATATGCACTTTCCATAAACTAATACTGAAAGAACTAGAAATAATTCAGATATTAGATGGCAACAATGAAGAAAAGTGGTAGATGCTTGTAAAGTACTCAAAAGTCCCACTAAAATATAAAAATTTTTTAGTATATGAATTTAATTAAATACATGATATTATATGGAAGCTTTAAATTTTTTTTCTGCATTTAAAGAATAATTATTATTATTATATAACAACTCCACCACAACCCCCCCCCCCCCCCCACCGCTTTTTCGCGGAGCTTGGTCCTTTCGCCATAAACGACGGCAGTTTAGAATGCAAGTCATTATGGTTTCTATTTAATTTTTCATGTTTTATTGTTATTGAATTTGGTTTAGATTTAGAAATAATCTCACTATATTACACGCTTTTTAGATTGTTGCTTTCTGGATTTTGTGATGGATATTTTTAGCAATATTAATTTTTTCAAGATTTTGGATAAATGTTTTATGTAGAATTCCCTTAGGTTAGGTTAGGTTAGGTTGAAAGTGGCTGCTAAACCAAAGGAAAAGCACACTTAGACTCTGGGGTCCATTGTGATACCACGGGACGAATAGGTGTTCCCCTCAGTCCCCACCGTAGAACTAGTTTGAGCTCCTGATGAAGCCACTGATATGTGAAATGTCCACATTTGAGAGATCAGAGGGATCGTGAAGAAATGGCGATCCCAATGTCCGAAGTCTCGTTCTGGAGAGCGCCGGGCAATAGCAAAGGAACGACAGAAGTCATTTAACGATACCCTGAGGCGTTCAGCGTGTCTCCCTATGAGGCAGTGCCCGGTGATAACAGCAACTACTGTTGAAATCTCCACACGGGGGAGTGATAGTAGCGCGCTAGTGCGCTTATGATTTAGAGCAGGCCAGATCTGTCTCGTGATCATGCACATTGATCCATTAGCCCATCTGTTGTCGGTTATGCCGGCGGTGTGAAGCCGAAGTTTCAGCTTGCACGATTCCAGGGGTATACCAACACATTCCAAGTCCGCTTTAACACGTAAGGTAGTGCCCTGTCTTGCCAACTCGTCAGCTTTACAGTTTCCCGGTATATGCCTGTGCCCTGGGACCCATATGAGTCAGATGTCGAACTGCTTGGCCATCTCATTTAAATACGTGCGGCAGCTAAGGGTGGTTCTTGTTTTCAGGAACATTGATTCCAAGGATTTTACCGCGGCCTGACTATCACAGTAAATGTTGACTGCGGTTGTAGACAGAATATTCCGACCCAACCAGTCAGCAACTTCCTTTATTGCCAGTACCTCTGCCTGATAGAAACTGCAGTGGTCTGGCAACCTGCGAGTCAGATTTAGTCCAAGCTCCTTTGAAAAGACTCCGAAACCAACTTGACCACACAATTTCGATCCGTCAGTATAGAAATTTATCGAACGCCTGCTACCTGGAATCCTCCCTGACCAGGATTCCCTGGTCGGTATCAGAGTTTTGTAGTGTCGTTCAAATACACTCCTCGGAGTAGTGTAATCCACGTTCAATGGTAAGTTTCTGTTATTCAGGATCACTCCATGGCCACAATTATGATCACGCCATTGTATTATGATTCTTAGTCGAATGGCCGATGAGGCCGCCGACTGCTTTCCTAATATGTCCAACGGTATTAGGTGTAAGAGGATGTTCAAGGCATCCATAGGTGTGGTACGAAGGGCACCAGTGATACACATGGAAGCCATTCTCTGTACCCTTGCAAGAAGGTTGGTATTAGAGGCCTTCCCTAGAGCAGGCCACCAGACGTTGACCCCGTAGCAGAATTGGGCGAACCACCGCTGTGTAGATCCAGTAAGCAATTTTCGAGCTGTAGCCCCACGGCTTACCAATGGCCTTTTTGCAGGAGTATAAAGCTATAGTCGCTTTCTTCGCCCTTTCCTCCAAGTTCCGTCTGAGGTTCAGCTTCCTGTCCAGGAATACGCCAAGATACATGGCTCCATCAGAGAAGGCGATATCAGCACCGTAAAGAGAAATAGGGTCGAAGGTAGGTATCTTATACTTCCTCGTGAAAAGAACAAGTTCCGTTTTGGTCGGATTTACCCCCAGACCGCAACTACCGCAGCTAGATAGCATAGTGATAGCCCTCTGTAGAATGTCTCTTAGTGTGGATTGAAACTTTCCATTTACGGCTATGGCCACTTCATCAGCATAGGCGACCACGTTGCAGCCTTGTCTCTCCAACGAAAGTAGCATTGAGTTCAGCGCTAAGTTCCATAGAAGTGGGGACAGAAAGCCTCCTTGTGGCGTTTTCCTGTTCACGAATCGGGATACTAGAGTCGTTCCCAATTTACATGATATTATAAAAGGAACAATTATTACCGTTCTTTGGTTCTATATTCTCTTTATCTCAATTGCGAGTTCTTCGTATTTGCTTATTTTCTCTATATATTTTCTTTGTATATTGTTATCGTTTGGGACACTTATTTCAATTAAATATGTGCAATTAATTTCAATTAAGATATGCATCGATCATCTTGTATATTTCTGTCCTTGACTATATACTTCAGGTGGTTTCTTGTTGCTATTATATTATCCTGAATGCTGTTATAAACCCTTCTGGTGCTGGTTGGAGCTGTCCTTTTTTTAACCAGGAATATGAATTTTGCTTATCTATGTTTGTGCTTTGCATTACACTTGGGTGTCTTCCGTGTAACTCTTTATTACACCATGTTGATATCTTTCCTTGCAGGGTTGGAATATCTATGGTATCATTTGTATTATGTAGGTTAAGTGGCGTGTATCGTTTGTCGGTAAGAACTACAGCCTGATGTAGTGGGTTTGAGTTATTATAAAAGTATTTCCTGAGGTTTATCTTCTGTTTGGCATGTAGTACATGTATGTCTAGTAGGTTTCTACCCCCAAGGGATCTGGGTATTGTAATTCTTTCCTTGCATGATTTCGGGTGATGTTTCCGATATACAAAAAGCATTTTGCGGGTTTCAATCTCAATATTGTTTAGATCAGAAGTTGTTCAAGTGATTATTCCAAACGAGTATGTCAATATTGGTATTGCAAATGTATTAATAGCTTTGAATATATTTCTCGAGTTAATTTGTGTTTTGAGTAGTGATTTTAACCATTTCCTGTATTGTGTTTTAAGTTATATTTTAATGCTTATATTATCTATTCGTGTGTGTTGTTGGAATCCTAAATATTTCTAGGTTTTGTCTCTCTCCATGCTACATAGAACCTCGTTGTTGAGTGTTGTTGTTAGACCTGATGATATCCACTGCCCCCTGTCTACGTGTTGGGTCTTGCATTTACTGATCCCAAATTCCATTTTAATATCTGCTGTTATCTGTGATGTAATGTTTATTAGTCGGTTGAGTTCTGTTTGCGTCGCTGCGTACAGTTTGATATCGTCCATGAACAGGAGATGGTTTATTCTATGTTGTACTATTTTATTGTGTTTGATTTTAAACCCATATGGTGTGCTGTTTAGTTTGTTGGATAGGGAGTTCAAGCATAAGTAGAACCAAAATGCACTAAGCGTGTCTCCCTGAAATATTCCTTTTCGTATATGGATTTTGTTAGTCTTGATAATCTCCGTTTTGGTTATCCGTTGATCAGTTATCCATAGTTTTTTCCAGAAAATTTGTAATTGATGGATGTATTTTGTATATTTTCAGAATATGTTTTACCCAGGAGTGAGGTACCATATCAAACGCTTTCTTGTAATCGATATAGCATGAGTGTAAATTTCTTTGTTCTTTGGTAGCTTGTTGCAGGATGACTGTGTCTATTATCAACTGTTCTTTGCAACCTTGACTTTGCTTCCTACAGCGTTTTTGTTCATTTGTTAAGATATTGTTGTCTATTACCCACATTACAGATTTTATTGCTTATTATAGAAGTTATTATTTTATAGATTGTTTGGAGACAGGTTATTGGGCAATAGTTGGCTGGATTCTGTGTGTCCTCGTTTTTTGGTTTGATAAACGTAATTCTTATTCAGGGTGTTGAATAAGATCGTTTATTATTGTGGTAAGCTTTGGATGAATGCATGTGAAAATTTTGTACCAAAAGTTTGATATATGATCTACTCCTGGGCATTTCCAATTATGTGTACGTTTTATAGTTGCAGTTAGCTCTTCCAAAGTGATAACAAAGTTTTGTTGTTGTGTAATGCTCCTAAATCGTTGCTCCTCTTCTGCTATCCATGAACTGCTCGCATCGTGTTTGCTCGGTCTAGACCATATACCTTCCCAGAACTAGGTGATTTGGTGCTTTGTTGGTGGAACTACATTTAAATCTTTTTCAGATAATCTTCTGTAGAACATTTTCTCGCTTTTAGTAAAAGTATTATTGTCTGAGCTACGTTTAGAGCTCTCATTATACCTGCGGAGCCGACCTGAGTAAACTGATAATTTTTGTTTGTGTCTATCGGTTATTTCTAGGATAGTTTCAGTTTTATTTTGCGTTATACGTTCTATGTGTTTTAGTAGCTTCCTTGTTCTTTTGCCTTTACTGTATTGCGTTAGTCTGCCAATGTCCTTTCGGATTCTATTAATTTTGTTTTCAAGTCTTATTTCCCACTTTGGTTTATGCTTGGATTTTGGTCTATTTTCAGTTCTGCTCACTATTTTCTGTTCATTGATTTGTAGTATTGTGTTTGCTGCTGAATAGACTACTGTATATATTGTAACGTGTTTGTTGCTTCGTTATCGATTCGGTTTTCCAGTTGAGTATTATTGCTTATTGGATCTGTTTCAGGTTGATTTTGTTGATGTATTGCATGTAGAGTTGCATTTGGACTATCTGCTGTATCGTTCTATTGTGTATTTGAGATATATGAGACGCTGCATCATTTTAAATATGTATGTTCTATTTTGATTGCAGATAATTTGTTTTTTCTGCTAATCTCTGTGGTGTAATTATATCCCTGAGTTGCGGATATATCGTTATGAATTGCTTGTAGAATTCATTGCGATAATTGGTTTTGATAGTTCCCACTTGGGTACTTAGGTAATAGCATCGCATAACATCTGTATTTATGCTATCATTCCATTTTATGCGTTGCCATGGTTTCCCAGCTTTAGTGGTCATTGGTATATTTACCATTGAAACACTGTTGGCTTCATTGGGAAGAGTTTGGATGTTGGTTACGATTTCGTTATCATGATCGGGCTGTGGTGTCCCGCGCCATTCGCGATCGTGCCGGCGCTCATTAGAGGCTTGATTTTTAATATTCATTTATTTTTTTCACAGCTTAGCTGGTGTTCGCATTTTTTTTAGTCTACCTGCCAAAGACTTACGATCAGAAGCCCAATATGGGTCTTACTGACCAGGATAGCGCTCACTCTGAGACCGCCGTGCCTGGATTTTAACTAGGGTCCACGGGGTTGTAAGACATCTGGTAATGAAGTTTAAGGTTAATCTTTGTATTTTACCATTTACAAGTTCAACGTTTGCTAGAGTGTGAAGTCGTCGAGTGGAATAATGCCAAGGCAAATTATAGATTATTTTTAAAAGTTTGTGCTGCGCAATCTGCTAATTTTTTTTATGACATTATGTGTGCCAGACAGGTGCAGCGTAGAACATTATGGCATGAAAAACAGATTTCAGTATGAGGCTTTTGTTACCAATATCGAGCTTGGAATTTCGAATTATCAATGGGTATAACAATCTTGTTAGCTTATTTATTTTGTCAATAATATAAGCAATATGGTCTTTGAACTTAAGTTTAGGATCCAGCAACACTCCTAAAAATTTAACCTTGTCCTCCCATATTATCGAGCTATTGTTGAAACTTACAGGTTCTTGAGGTAGGAAACATGGTTTACGTCTTCGGGAGAAGTATATGGCTTGTGTCTTTTGTGGGTTAACGCAAGTATACCTGAGCTAAGCAACGCAGTGTCATCAGCAAAAATCGACGTTTCGCAGCCATCAAGTATTGGAAAGTCTGCCGTGTAAATATTATATAATATAGGGGAGAGGCAGGAACTTTGAGGGCAACCAGCCAGTATTTCTTTATGTGTCGGGTTGTTCGTTATAATATAAACATTAAAAAAGCGTTGTGAAAGAAAACTGTTTATTATTTTCATAAGCTCAATTAGAAAATTTAATGCAATCATTTTGTAAATAAGACCATTATGCGAAACGGAATCAAATGCAGCTTTAATTACCATTAAGATCATACCAGTGGATTTTCCGATATTAAAGTTTGAAGTCACTATGTTTCGTATTCTTACTAATGGTTGAATTGTATTAAGTTCCTTTCTAAAACCAAACTGTTGCGGTGGTAGCATATTTTCGGCATCAATAGAATCTATAATTTTTTCTTTAATTACTTTCTCAAGAATTTTGCTTAACGATGATAGGACACTTATGGGTCCGTAAGAAAGTGGACATCAGGTGGTTTGTTTGGCTTCCGTATTGGTATAGTTATCTAGTATTTCCATACTTTAGGAAAATATTGAAATTTTAACCAATTGTTAATAATTGTTGTAAGATATTTTATTCCCTTTTTTGGCAAAGCTTTTAAACATTTGTTTGTTATACCGTCTGTACCAGGAGATATTCCAGGGCTAAAATTCTTCATAATTTCTGATATTTTGTCTGTAGAAATACATAAATCGCTCGGATGAATATTACCGCTGGAGTACAGGTTACTCAGAGCACTGTTTACATCTGCAATAGTTGACGGATCACTAAGATTAGCTGAAATAGTGTGATTAAAACGAATCAAACAATTACAATTTAAAAACCCACATTTCTTTATTTTTTGTTAGATGCCAATTTACATAAAATTAGTTTTATTTTCTGACGAAAAAAGAAAACTCCTCAAAAGGGTTTTATTTTCTGATGGAAAAATAAAGCTCTCTTTTTAAGAGTTTGATCCGACCTTTTATTTTTACGCTGAAAAATAACTGTTTTTGTTTTTAAACTGACAAATTAACTTACATAAAAGAACTTTTTTGATATCACTTATAACCGTTACGGTCCCTGTTAAATTCAAATAATTGATAATTAGTTATGAAATTTTTTATTTTCCAATTACATACATATTGTAATGTTTCTGGTCCTAAAGAAACATTCGCTCATCTAAAGGAGCGTTGATGGATTATGTTTCTATGTTGTTATAGAAACATACGCTCATCTAGGAGCGTTGTTCGCTATTTTTAAAATAAAGCGAAGTGTTTTGTTTGGTGTTTTGTCAAACAATCGTTACTTTATTTGGTTTTTCTTTTCTTATAAAGCTACAATGAGATTCTTATAACTAGTCTAGTATTGAGTGACATTTAAAGTCACTCAATGATTTCTGATTATTTTAGGGTTCTTATTCTATATTTAAATCTATCTAAACTATATGGATTTGTATCAATATCCCAGCAATTTAGAAAGCATTTCTCTGTAAAGAATATAGTGCATTGAGTAACTTTCATGATTATTGAATGTTACTCAACACTTCAAAATATTTTCACTGTAATATACTGCTTTGGTATTTACAATGTAACTTTAAACTTTTACTCCAATTGTTTACATTAAATCGAAACAAAAAATGATCGCTTATTAATTTGTAGCTGACCTGGGATATTCATACATGTTTAGTCACACTTGTTATTTTTATGAACACTTGTTATGCGCGCCTCTATGTCTAGAACTCAAACACAATATTGGCTGTATAGTAATGCATGACACATATTTTCATTGTTTATATTTAGTTTGTGTGTGACTTCATGCATACACTACAATATATCTATATGTATGTACTTAAAAAAAAACACTTATTTAGAGTTAAAAGTAAACATGCATTGAATGCATTTTTAGTTAAATTGTTTTTTTTTTTTGATATCATAATTATTTATTTAATTCTGTTAGCAACGAAGGCACTTGCTAGGCGAGTTGTCAAGTAAATATGAGTACAATTTTTCATAATGTATAAATAAAACTAACAAAATAATAAATTAAAAATATGTAATTGTATAACAAAATAAAGGGATTATTTTATATTAGGGTAGAAGAATATCTATAATTTCCAGAAAATATTTTTTTTACATTCTTCATAAAAATTTCATTACTCATTTGATCAACATGATCTAAAACATTAAGACACGTTAGTTAAATTAGCACTCTTCAAATATACATATGGGGGATTTCATGTCAAGTGCACTAACTTTTGAAATCGATTGGGATGAAATTTGCACCAAGGTTAGTCCTATTGAATAGTAGTTTAGACATAATTTTTCAACAAGATTGGTCCAGATCTCTCTGAGTTAGAGGGGATCAAAATTTTAAATTTTGGCCAAACAGGTGCTTTTTCCCATCCTTGTAACTTATTACCTATTGTTCTTAGAAAATTTTCTCCCAAATAGTTTAGATAGCTATTTCTTCAGTATTTCGGAAAAAAATACTTAAAAAAAAAAATTTTTTTTTTGTGGACTTTTTTTTTTGCTAAATTAAAGCATTTTTTGCCTTTTTTTCCAAAAAGGGCATTTTTTTTTTTTTTTTTTTTCATAAGCAAGCTTAGGATTTTTCCTTTAAGAGCTTTTTGGTCGCTTAGTGGGATGGGAGTGGGATATCTATCAAAATAAATGTTTTGTATCTCAAGACAACGGTTTTTCAATTTTTCACAATTGAATTTTTTCCGATTTGTGTCTAAAACCTTACAAATAAAACTTATACTGAGAAACTAGACAAACTAAACTTTCCGAAGGTATGTAACATACCTTCATAACATAACAGAATAGAATGGTTTTCTGTATCCTGAAAGAGTTATTTGCAACATTTGAATCTGAACACGAGGATGTTAGAATTGGCTTCACGAAATTAACCCAAATGAGGCCAAAACATTGCGTTTGGGCAGAAAGCAACGGAA
Source organism: Cordilura impudica (assembly GCA_963682025.1). Classification (NCBI taxonomy): domain Eukaryota; kingdom Metazoa; phylum Arthropoda; class Insecta; order Diptera; family Scathophagidae; genus Cordilura; species Cordilura impudica. The sequence continues at coordinate 263,143,039 of OY821517.1, read as the reverse complement.
CTCACACAGTATTCGTTTGCATTTACTATGAAAATGTTAAACTGATGTTGAAGGAAATCAACTTAAAGTATTTAACAGATGATTCGGCAGAAGATTTACACGATTACCGCGATTGCCTTAAATTGACTTTGTGTCCTAATGCAACAACTTCTTGCCACTTAGGTGAATGTACCAATTGCCCGAAAACCACATTCATCAAAGAAAATTTAATCAACTCTTTAGATCGAGAATATATAGAGGAGGTCAAATTTGATTCTTGGATTCAGACTGACATATGCACATTGAAAACAATCATTTTAAATGTGGATGATTTTGTGGAAGAAATGTGTACAGGATTGCTAAACTTGAGAACCCATGACTTTTTAGTTAAAGAGCAATGGTCATTCTTCAAGGATTTGAAGATACATTTGAAGTCTGGTGAATTCGTTATATCATATGATTTCGCAGAAAACTATAAATATGTTCTTCAGGATGCCATACAAGCATTCCACTTCAATAACGACCAAGCAACTATATTCACAGTAGTTATTTACTACATGAAAGATGAAAAACTGGAACACAAAAGTATGGCAATCATATCCGACGATTTAAAACATGATACCGTTGCAGTTTATGAGTACCAGAAGAGAATGCTAAAATTTCTAAAATCTAAATTTACAGTAAAGAAGGTATACTACGTTTCGGACGGAGCTCGTCAACATTTTAAAAACAAAAATAGCTTGGCAAATCTTATGGCCCATGAAAAAGATTTTGGAATGCCAACTGAGTGGCATTTTCATCCTACTGCTCATGGTAAAGGAGCATGTGATGGTATTGGAGCAAACCTTAAAAGAAATGCAGCGAAGTATAGCCTCCAGTGCTCTCATCAAGATCGCATCTTAGATGCGACTGCTTTATTCCATTGGGCAAAGAGTTATTGTAAAGAAACTAAAATAGTTTTTAGTAGCAAAGAGGATCATCAGGAAACATTGAAAACACTGAAGAGCAGATTCGATGCTGCGGTAACAATCGATGGCACCGCTCAATACCATGCTTTTATACCGCTTGTCGATGGAAGACTCAAGTTGAAAAAGTTTTCTGCCTCTATTCAATGCGATTTCTTTCCAAATCCAACAAATAAACCAGCAGCGAAATCAACAGCAGAACCTAGTAACGCTAAGAAAGGATTGACAAAAAAACGCAGTATATAAAGGCGACAAAAAAGCTGGATGAAAGACTGGGTATTTAAAAATTTACAAGACTTAAATACTTCAAAAGCTACAATAAATTAAGTATACAAATAGTTATGATATAAATGGATCTAATGCAATTAAGGTTAAATTTTAATAAATTATTTATCTTTTTATTTTTAATATTATTATTATTATACATTAATTTAATTATTATTAAAAATAAATAAAAAATAATAATTTTTCAACATTTCTATAGAAAAAAAGCGACTTTTTTTCCTGAGGTTAACATATTCTGGGTATTACAGTATCGAGGGTATAAAATTTAGTTAGGTATGTTATATACCTTCGGAAAGTTTAGTTTGTCTAGTTTCTCAGTATAAGTTTTATTTGTAAGGTTTTAGACACAAATAGGAAAAATTTCAAAATAGTGCATTTGTGAAAAACTGAAAAACCGTTGTCTTGAGTTACAAAACATTTATTTTGATAGATATCCCACTCCCATCCCACTAAGCGACCATAAAGCTCTTAAAGGAAAAATCCTAAGCTTTCTTATGAAAAAAAAACAAATGCCCTTTTTGAAAAAAGGCAAAAAATGCTTTAATTTAGCAAAAAAAAAGTCTACAAATTTTTTTTTTAAAGTATTTTTTTCCGAAGTATTGAAGAAATAGCTATCTAAACTCTTTGGGAGAAAATTTTCTAACAACAATAGGTAATAAGTTACATGGATGAGAAAAAACACCTGTTTGGCCAAAATGTCAAATTTTGATCCCCTCTAACTCAGAGAGATCTGGACCGATCTTGTTGAAAAATTGTGTCTAAACTACTATCTAATAGGACTAACCTTGGTGCAAATTTCATCCCGATCGGAAGACATCGGTTTCTAAAGTTGGTGCACTTGACATGAAACCCCCCATATATATTTTCGTTATTTTGACGTGACCACTGAATATTGTATGGCATATGCTATACAAAATAGAGAAGAGAAAATCATTACCTGAAAACTAAAATTTTATTTAAGTAGCATTAAAAAAAGTGCCAGTTAAGAAATCAAGTTATCAATAAACTGTATAAAAGCTTTAAAAAATAAGAACATGAACACAATCACTAGATTTGAGGAATTTATAGAACTGAAAATTATTTATATTTTTTGCTCCATATAGTATATGCGCAGTATTAAAGAAATTAATTTTCTTAATGTAATTTGCTTATTTGGTACAATTAAATTTCATGGAAATTTATTGAGTAAGCTAAATTACTTTAGTTACAAATTTTAGGTGATCATTTAAAATTAGCGATACCGTACTGTACACATCTAGTCAACGGATACCAAAAGGCTCGAAATTTTCTTCATGCTTTGTTTTTGTTTGTAAGCTTTTTACAGATGGTATATTTATTTTTATACCCTCAACATCGTTTTTCATTCCGTTTGTAACGCATTGAAAAATTTATTCACAAAATAAACCATTTGTAAAATTAGGATAATATTGTTTGTCATTATTTCGAGCAGGTTGGTAATGAATTTGGAGTCTCAAGCAAGGGAATGACCTACGAAAAAAAAGATACTCCCAAAAGAGATGCAAAAAATTAAAGTGTACTTCAAGTACAACAAATTTTGTATGAAAAACATACAATAAAGTCTACTTGAAGTACACTTTAATTTTTTTTTGCATACGGCCCTAAATATTTTATTTTCTAAGATTGGTTTTAATACGTATTTCAATTACGCTAGAAATGTTTTTTTAATAAGAATGTCATGTTATTTTAAATGCAGATTATATGCATGAAACACATAGATGACAGCGGTTACAAGAACTCACGACTGCAAATGATGCTGGCTGCAATTGTGTCATGTAGTCAGCTACTTAATTTTTTTTTGAAAACGACAGCAACATATAACAACAATATAAACAGCTGTTTTTATACAAATGCATTTCTATTTCAGTAGTGCCAATTATATTTTTTTACTTTATTCAAATAGAAAAACATGCATGATTGTATATAAACTTGACTTAAATAAACAATTACTTATTTATAATGCATTATTTATTTCGTAAAAATAAATAAATAAATTTATTTAACCCCTTTTGATTATTAATGCAATTATAGCATTTCATTTTGCGATGTTTTTTTTAAACAAAATAAAATATTTCATATCACTAATTTCTTTTATATATTTTGTTATATTGTCAACACTATTTTTGTTTTGCAGCCAACAAAAATAGAAATTATCCTAAGTTAACTACAGCAATAAAAGTTGTGTGTATAGCCGTGTAGCTGCGTTGGTGTCAAAATAATCGTTTTCATATAAACGTGTGTATTGTATTTTTGACAGGCTGTAGTCGTGTAGCCGCTGTCGCCTATGTGTTTCATGTATTATTTAGTCCCAGTTCACACAAGGCAACTTTTGTTGCGCAATTCTTGAGTTTGTAGGAGAGAGAGGAAAGAAGAGTGGTATTTGGCACGGAGTTGCTTGTACTCGGCTACTCGTTTTGTTGTGCAATTCGTAATTATAAACACGAAGTTAGCTGCAGCTTATTATTTGACATTTCTTTTTATTCTTTGCTTCGCTGTGAAAAATTATTATTATTATTATTTCATTTATTTTATAATTTTTTTTATTATATAATTTTTTCTTTGACTTCCATTTTTTCACACAAATAGATTTTTCAATTTGGACCAATAATAAATTCTTTTACACAAGCTAATAAAGAGAACTGTCAAAAATGCAAGAATTTGAAAGCAAAAGAAAACGAAAAGTTGCGGCAATAAATTTCAATGTGTGAACATTAAGGCAACTTTAAAAGAGAATTGAAAAAAAGTAGCGCACCAAAAATTGCCTTGTGTTAACCCAGAATTACGATTTAATAAATTCAATTTTGTATCACGAAATACAATGCTGGTCTGATCTTAGTAAATAATTTGTTATAAAGCCAACATGTGGGCAATAGATTTTATTTTTCTATTTTCGGTGCATACAAACCAATCGTTTGGTTTATCAAATTTGGAGCAGGCTACATAAAATTGACCATGAACAAAACATGAATTTTCCAAATTTAAGCCGCAGACTTGCATTGACTGGCCTTGAGATTTGTTGATTGCCATTGAATGTGCCAACCGAATTAGGAATGGTAATCGTTTTAACGCAACTGGCGAGTCTGTTGCAATCATTGGGATTGTTGGCAATAAAACTTTCACTCCTCCAAATCTGTCATTGAGAATTGTCGTTTCAATAATGCTACCCAATATTTTCTTGATAACGAATCGAGTTCTCTGACATAATTTTTGTATATATATGTTGCGAAACAATATAATCGGTTACCCAACTTTCAAGAGTAAGTTATGTTGTGGAAGACCTCGCAGATCAAGTAAAATGTAAGACTCTGGTGTAAAATTCATTCCTTCTCCGGAATTTATTTCGATGCGTTACAAACGGAAGGACAAACCTATATATACCCTCTGCCACTGAGGTGTGGAGGGTATAAAAACAAAAACGTGGACGCATGGCTAATGAATATCTACTACGTATAAACATTTTTCATTCTTTTTTGTTTTATATATGAAACTTTATCGGAGTATCTTTACATTTTCGTACGTTATTTCATATCTATTTTGTCTAGAGCATCTAAGTTCAATACCAAATAGCTGCACCATATCTCTTAAACGACGGACTGTGTATGCAGCGAGGAAGGCAAGCAACAACAAACAATAGTTTTTGACTAACGGTACACTTATTAATTATCAAATACCAAAATTATTAATTATCAAATTATTAATTATCAAATACCAAAATGAAATATAAAAATTTATGAAAAAACAAGTAAGAGTGTTAAATTCGGCTGTGCCGAATCTTTGATACCCTCCACCTCGGTTTGAGTCTTGATAATAAATGTAAATGAAAAAGTAAACAATTTGTTAAACTTAATACCAAATTATTTCAGCAAATTCTTTGGGTTGGTTTTCGTCTTTTCATCGTGGTTATATACCTATATGCATGCGTTTCCGGTTATATGACATAACTTCTCGTTTAATTTAGTTTTTGCTAATTAAATAGCTCGCTCTAACCTCCATTGCAAAGGTAATGGTTGTGTAGGGTGGCTATATGCACTAAATCGTGCTAATTGGAGATGGCTGTATAGTTTCTTTTAACTATCCAAATATTTCTTCATTGCGGCCATATAGGTCGGATGGAGTAACAAAATAATAACCAAAAAAAACTTTCAATTTTTTATTAAAATATTGCCATATTTGGAACACATAGAGAATAAATTTATAATAATAAATATTCAAATTAGGGATGCCAAACGCAAAAAACCAAATGTCCCAAACATTTTAAATAAAATAATTTGTTCTCTTTATTTTCTGAAAAACTTCAAATTTTCATCCAAAAAAATTGTGAAAATTTATATATAAATAACATTCTCATCAAATTGCGTTTATTTATGTAACAGTTTTTATGTTTGCAATTCTTAAATATCATTTGACGTTTTCTAAAATTCATTGAATTTAAATTAATGTTTTCTGTAGTGTGATTCTGTAAATTTCAACGATCCGACAATCGCAAAATATATCGACAGCTATTGTTGTTTGCACTAAGGATTAAGTGATTCACTAAGTACATACATCTTAACGACAGTCGACAAATCTATTTTTCTATTTATTTAAATTGTAAACGAGTGGCATCTCTGTCAAAATAAGCGAAAAACACAATGAAGAATAGAAAAAAACAAATTACTTCGTGTTTGACAGGATGATTTTATGTTTATGTTTAATATCTTTATTTTTTTTACTAATATTTCTGTTTATTTATTTGAAAATGAAATAATGAATTGAATATGCTATTTAATTTTTTTATTTACATAATAAAGTTTTTTAATTAAAGCAAAATATTTTCACTATTTTATGATTTTTATTTATGTATGACGACATTTCAACCTAAAAATTTAAGTTTTTATTGATTGAATAAACAACACAAAAATGGTTGTCGTTTAGATAACAACAACAGCTGACTTTAACAATAGCGAATATCGTTTAAAAATTTTACTGATAATTTTGCAATTTTCTTTTTTTAACGATTCGACTGAAAAGCTATTAATTTCTTCTGAATGTCAATATTTTTTTTAAATGTAAACACAGGTATTTGGTGTTTATTTTTTGAAATTTCAATTTTAAATTTATATATTAAAGATGCAATTGATGTCTTCTAAATTTAAAATTATAATTTCCGACGTTTTGATATGATTTTCTGAAATTCAATTAATTGTAATTTATAATTGGAAATTTTTAATTCCAGTTTTTAGAATTGATATTTTCTTAAATTTAAATCGAAAATTTAAAAAGTACAATTTTTTATTTATGTGTATAATTATGCTTTAGTAATTATAAACAATTTTTAAAAATTAGATGTAATCGCAATCAGATATTTTGTAGGTAAAGCAGAATAATAATTCTATATAACTATGTAGAATTGTTTTGAAAGCAAAAAACTCGTTGATGAACTCGGTAACTCTATTTGGTAAAGACAACAAAAAGTTAATATGCCAAACTTATGTTCATATTTGTAAAATAATAATGAAAATACGTATGAAATAAAAGACCAGTCCATGTATACTCTTAACATTGTTCTGCATGATATCTAGTTGAAAATATTGACATTCATGTTAAAAAAGAAATAACTATTGCAAAGCTTATTAGAACAAAAATTGTGGCGCCATCTACTGTGGCATAGTCACGCTGAGCAAAATGAAGTGACACTCTGTTAATGCAAAAGAAATGTGTTTTCCCCACAACAAAATATTACAAAATTTTATGTAAATAAAATAATAAAATATCGACTTATTTCTAACATGCAGTTGTTATGGATATACATTAGGGCGGGTCGATTTATTTTTCGACAATTTCCCTATGATTTCCGTATTCTATGGGTTATTCCATGAAAATTTGCCGAAGGAACCATACCTCTATCGTTAAAATCGAGTCCCCTACTTTTTGTTGGTAGATTTTTTCCCAAATTGACGTTCGTATGAAATATTACCTACACGTTCACATCCATAACTCAAAAACTATCGATCGGGTTTAATCGCGTTGCAAAGGTGAGCTCATTTTGATCAATTTACAAAAAAAAAACTCCAACATTGGTCCAACGGTTCAAAAGTTACGGGCATTTTTGTCCAAATTTTGGAGCATTTTTCCATTTTTTTCATGATTTTGTCCAAGAATATTACTTTCATGGCCATTTTTTTTGGCTCAATTTTTTTTGACTTACGAAGCTTACGAACCTTACGATAGACTTCTTTATTTTTGTTTGTTTATAATATTCCAGTGCAAGAAGGATAGAGATAAAGATGATGCCAGTCATTTACTGTTATATGCTCGCATTTGCTCTCTTTTTAGGGTTTGCATACGATTTATAAAGAATAGTTCTTCGCTGACGTCATTTTGACAACAACATATACACAGCAATTCTAATTGGACGAAACAATCAGCTGTAGTTGGCGGGGTGGTGATTCCAGCAAACAAGACTTTCAAAAAAAAATAATGTTTTTTTTCACATTTTGTCTTTTACTACACTCAAATTGGATATTTTTTTTTGATAATAGGTTGATAGATACATTATTATCTCTTAATTTGAATTTTTGTACAAAAAAAAATAAAAAGGGAAAAAAAATCAAAAATTTGGTTGTATGTGTTATTTTGTTTTAGCAATATCGCATGAATTAATCAACCGAATTCGATAAATTTGGGCTTAAACTCTTCGTTTTGAATTGTGAATTGAACTAAATAATGGATTGAGCCAAAAAACTGGCCATGAAAGTAATATTCTTGGACAACATCATGAAAAAAATGGAAAAATGCTCCAAAATTTGGACAAAAATGCCCGTAACTTTTGAACCGTTGGACCAATGTTGGAGATTTTTTTTTGTAAATTGATCAAAATGAGCTCACCTTTCCAACGCGCCTACTGGCGATTAAACCCGATAGTTTTTGGGTTATGGATGTGAACGTGTTGGTAATATTTCATACGAACGTCAATTTGGGAAAAAATCTACCAACAAAAAGTAGGGGACTCGATTTTAACGATAGAGGTATGGTTCCTTCGGCAAATTTTCACGGAATAACCCATAGAATACGGAAATCATAGGGAAATTGGTGAATTTTTTCACTCCCTACAAATCGACCCGCCCTAATATACATATATAATATATGTATATTATTTGTATTATCTTATATATATTTACGCTGATCCCTGACTCACTGACTGACTGACTGATTCTGTAACGCTGAAATAATACACATAGCACTCCCTACAAAACTATGCGAAATACACAAACAAAATTTAATCTTTCTCATTTTATACAAACCCACACACAATTTTCTCTCTTCTATGTTACCAACCAGTGCTGCTAATAAAATCTTCTGAAAATCGACAATTTTGGAAACTAAATCGCGAAAATCGTCATTTTTAAAACAAGAAATTGTCAAGAAAATAAAAATAAAACTCTACAAAATATTACAAAAGGAAACAATCAAATTTATTTATATCATTCATATTACGAATATTATTACAGCATTGGTTATTTCTAATGTATTAGTGGTGAAATTTCAACGAAAAAAATTTAACACACCAATCAACTAAATAATTTTATTGACATGTATCTATCTATAGCTGAAACATATAATATAGATTTAAAGTATCGCCGTAATTGAAACTCAAATCTTAAATGGAGATGCTATTCAAGGTATTTCCGTTTTGAAACGACTTGACGCAAAATTAAATCTATACATACTTTTTCCATTTACACTGAACAAAAACTATCAATTTTCGATAAACAACCCATTAATTGGTAACCCTTGAAATCGTAATTTTTTTTTCATGTAGTATGATGAAATATGAAATATTTTTTCTTTTTTGTGTACATTGGTGTATTGGTGTTTGCATTTCCTTAAGGGGTGGTATGGTAGGTTTTAAAACCTTTATTTGCATTCCTCTTCCTGAATGCACAACATGTCGAGAGTGTTGTGTCAAAATTTTAAGTAAATCAGTGCAAAACTTAAAAAGATACAGCATTTCCAGCGACCGGCCTCATACGGTATATAGTATGCAAATCAGTTTTTAAAAAACTTTAAACCGATTTTCCCGCAAATAAATGTTCGAAGTCCGTGAACATCTTCTTGACCGATTCGTTTGAAATTTTAGACACTATATCTACACAAAAATCATCAGGTAACCAACAAAGTTTTTTTTAATTCCATTTTCTTCCCCATTTTTTAACAACAAATTCCCGAAATTGTATAGCAAAAATCGTTTTTCACTTCAAAATGCTGCAAAAAAAAAATTGAAAAACTCTTCGTCACTACTTCAGGAAACATGTCACCTTTTAAACGCATTTCAATTTTTTTTTTCACATGGTCCGGTAATGAGCTATGATGTTCACCGCAAAACAACAATGCCTCCGGATATTGGCTGTCACGGACTTATTTATTAAAATTTTTAGTTGAAAATTTTTTCAAAGATTCTTTAAATGTTATGCTATAACGTGTATTCATGTCTTCAAAAAAGAATTATGCAATTAATTATTATTATTAACTTTTAAAACCTTTAAACCCCCCCCCCCCCCCCCCCCCCTTAAGAAACTTTTAGGAACCTTGCTCTAAAACGTTTTTTTTCTATGCTATTCTATTTTTTCTACAATAAAATGGAGTTCCGTTATAACGAACTCGGCGGGTCCGGCCAAATTAGTTCGTTATAGAAAGGTTTAAAAACTTTTTTTAGTTGAATAAGTTTACTTATTTTGATGCATTTTAAAAAGTTATAAAACATAAATTAAATTATTAAATTATTAAGACTAAAATTACCGAGTTTCTATCAAAATAAAATATTTTTTCAAAATCATATATTAAAAACTTCTATGTATAGAAGCAGAAAATATAAAGCAAAGGTTGGCTACTGGCAAACTTATGCGAAAATATACATAAAAGGACCTTTTACAAAACTTCATTTGAAAATCGAAGTTTTTGGTTTGTATTTTTTACAACTGTTTTCCGATTTTTTTTTTTTTTAAATTTTAAAAACATTAAAATTAATTTTTTTAAATATATAAAATATAGGAAAATTTTGAAATGGGAGAAAAAAGTTGTTTGTTAAATTCAAAATAAACGGGCGCCTTGGCGCCACACAATCCACTAGTTTAATATGTTTATATAAATTTATACATAAAATTTTTTTGCTATATTTACATTATTTTTTTTTTATTAACAACTAGGTATTTTAGCATTATTTGCTTAAGATGTTGGTGAATTTTTACTCCCTTTATATTAACTCGTAGTGTCTGCTTGTAAAAAAAATTTTGGATCGATTTTAACCAATTTCCCGTGAGCCATTCGGTCTGAAATTTTGCAGGCAGGCTCGTGGTAATAACAGAAATGATCTAACAAATTTTAAGAGTGATGCCAAAAAATGTACAAAGGGTACAAAAACAACAAGTCCAGCTATGACAACAACACAACATTTAGAATAACAACAAGAACAATATAGAATCATCATATTTTTCATTTTTTACTTTTTCAGAGATTTCCCTGGATCTGTTCCACCGATTTTAATGATTTTTGAAACAGAAATCTTCCCATGAATTTGGAGAATCATTCTCACTAAAAATGATCACTGTAGCTGCAATATTCAGGGCGTGATCGTGACAAGAACAATATAGAAAATTATATTTTTTCAAGACTTTTTTTAGTTCTTCATTCAAATCTCGGGCCCTAATCGACCGATTTGGACGATTTTAAATAGCAAACTTTTCAGGATGTCGATGAATCATTTTTTATATCAACGAGCACCCTAGCTGCCCGATTGATGCCGTCATCGTGATTTCAACAGACGGACAGACGGACAGACGTACATCGCTATATCAACTGCGGTTGTTATAAGGATCACAAATATATATATTTTATGGGGTCCAAAATTTTTTTTCTAATTATTACAAACGGAATGACAAACTTATATATACCCTCTGCACACTGGAGTGGAGGGTATAAAAATTATCTTAAATTTTTTCATACTTTCAACAGAGCTGTTAATTTTGCTTTTAATCAATTCTTGGCTATTCTTCCTTTACAGTGGTTATTGATTCCAACTATCGATACTCGTTGCTTCAAGATGCCCCACAACATTTTTTATGGGGTTGAGGTCTGGTGAGCATGCGGTCACTCCAAAACTGGTATTGTTTTTGATAAAAAAAACCATGAAAACATCACTGTGTATCACATTTTTCTCTAAAAATGGAACCTGTCTTTTCTAGAGGAGCTGTATGTAGTCTGTGCTCTTCATTCGATTTCCAAGCAGTCCTTAGCTGAAAATGCCCCCACACTATTATGCTTCATAGTTGGTCTAGAGTTATATGTGTAAACCCAGTTATATACAAAGGTATACAATACTATTGGAATACCCTTATTATTATTTCTTAGTGTTTATTAAGATCATTGTTTTGTTTTTGTTTAGTTTACATATATTTTTTGAAACAATACAAATACTTCGTTGTTTCAAATTGTAACTAAGCGTAAAACAATAATCATGTTTAACCATGCACAATCATGTCTAATTTCTTACATACACAATGTGTATGTGAGAGAAGTGAAATGATTCTGCATGTCCAGTTTTGTTATATGAAAAACCTGTTTTTGAACTGTTATTTTGTTCTAGGTGAGAACATTAATTGTGATCAACCATGCACAATCATGTCTTTTTTCTTACATACACAATGTGTGTGTAAGAGAAGTGAAATGATACTGCTTGCCCAGTTTTGTTATATGAAAAACCTCTGTTTGAACTATTATTTTGTTACTAGGTGAGAACATTAATTGTGATCAACCATGAACAATCATGTCTACTTTCTTACGTACACAATGTGTATGTAAGAGAAGTGGAATAATTCTACATGCCCAAATATGTTCTACAAAAAGTTTGGTTACTGGGTAAAATCAATAATCTTTTATTTTCGACATGTTGCCAAGGGTAAATTATGATTCTGCATGCCCAGTTTAATATTGTTGTTTTCTTGTAAGAGTAAATAGAAAGCCATGCACAAGCATGATCAGTAGTTTAACCTTTTTACATTACATTTTTATTACTTGACATTATTATAAGAAGACTTGTAATTTATATTGCGCCAGAGTCTGATTTCGGAAGCCAAGGCAAACGTTTTAAAAGTTTGTGACTTATCAAGTATCCTTAAATCAAGGACATTATATTATAATTAAATATTAAATTTATAAAATGTGTATAAAAAATATTAAATAAATAAAATATGTTTTAAAATAAATAATCATTGAATAAAATTGTAATGATGAAACAAGTAAGAAAATTATAGTCGGTCTAGACCGACTATACGATACCCTATACCATGGTTTAGAGACCCTATCTCGTCGGTCCAACTAATTGGATATAGAAAATAAACATAAACCCAGTTTGAGTGCCACTGTTATTATTTTTTTTGGCTGCAGATATGAAAAAGTTCATATCGGGTGCTATATTTATATGGGGACTAGGGCGAATAATGGACCGATCCTGACCATATTTGGTGAAGTCACTTATATTTTGAAAAAATTTACACAAACCAAATTTGAGAGAAATCTGTGCAATATTTTTGTTTTTTGATAGATTTAAGTGAAGATCGGGAAGCAGCTCTATATGGGGCCTATGACTAAGAATTGCCCTATTAGGATTTTTTTTGGACTACTGATTAGTGGATGCACTAAACACATACAAACCCAATTTGACTAAGATCTATATGATAGTGTGGATCTTATGGCAATTTATGTCGATTTCATAGGGGTCATTTGTATGGGGACTAGGTCTGAACATGGACCGATTTTCACCAATTTTAATAGCGTTCATCCTATGTCCGATAAAAGCTTACATACCAAATTTCATATATGCGACCTGTAGTTTGATTACAAAGTTTACATGGACACACAGACAGACGGACGGACATCGCTTAATCGACTCAGAAAGTGACTCTGAGTCGATCGGTATAATAAAAGATGGGTCTAGGTCAAATAAATGGTGGTATAGGGTATGAAAACAAATTTGACCCAAAAATATGCTTTAAATTTTTAAAGTCCTTTGAAAAGGTTACAAGAGCAGGAAATGTAAAACTGACTATACAAATTTATCAAATTTTATTTGTGACTCAGTTCTATGAATAACCAGACATAGTCTCGTCATCGGTTACAACTGTTATGTTCTCTGTAATATTGTGAACTAAAATGAGTCTCAGAATCTGAGTATATGAATTTTGTTTTTACAGAATAATTTATCATGCCATTGAACCACAGAAAGTAATTGTATTCGAAGATCTCTGTGAAGCCGGTTATGATATTCTACGTGGTCGTTATCTTACAAAGGATGAAATGAAGGTTGTTTACAGAAAACTTGCGAAACTGCATGCTGTCAGTTATATGGTGGGTCTAAGTGAAAATCATGAAGTAGTAACCAGATATCAAGACGGCATATTTAGCAATTCTACTATAATGGCAATGGATATGATGGCCAATGGCATAATCAATTTTATAGAAATGTTGTCCAGCCACGAAGAATTCGGAATATATTTGGAAAAGATAAATTCTTTACGACCGGATATAACTAAATTGTAAGGCTCTATATAATGCGTATAAATTGGACAGAGGAAAGAGAAATATTTACGTTTTGAATCACGGCGATTTCCACTTGAAAAATTTAATGTTTAAATTTAACAATGATAATCAATTGGAAGATCTTATTATGATCGATTTTCAAATCAGTTGCTTTGGTCTTTCCAATATTGATATGATGTATTCTCATTACATGATCTTATCGCCGGATTTACGTGTAAAGAAACATGAATTTACGCAATATTATTTTACGGAATTTATTGAAATCTTAAAAAAAGCCAACTACGAAGGAGAGTTGCCAAAATATTCTAATTTTCAAATTGCTGATATTAAATACAGACATTTTGGTAAGTTCTTTTTTAAACAGCACTACGCAGTTTAGTCTTTAACATTTTGATAAATAAATTTTTTTAGCTGTATTTTTGTTATCAACATTTTGGCCTATGGTTCGAATTGCAATAGGTGCATCATTGGATGAATTAAAAGATCTTGATGTGGTTAAATTAATAGAAACTCCCAATGCAATGGCATCGTTCTACCATCACCACGATTTCATAGACGATATGCGTCGATATCTGCCAGTTTTGTTGGCTGAAGGTTATTTAGATTAATTTTTATTTTATAATATCAATTTTGTCTATCTATTTTATCTATTTATCTATTTTATCAAATTAAAGCAAGTAATATTTTTTAGTGTTCAGTTAAAATAAAAATCATTTAATTCCACCACTCATAAGATTGCTGAATCCTTCACTAGATTTGTGTAGTTCATGTACGAACTAGTTGAATTAAACGATTCTTTCTTTCACTGAATTACTTCGTTTTTTCATTTTAGTTCATTTTGTCGTTTCCTTCATTTCCTCATATGTATAGTTCCATTTTCATTGTCATTCTAAGTTTAATGATACTTTAATATCAACATTATTAAGTAGCTATTTATGCTAACAACTTTGTAATTTATTCCTTTTTTTAATGCAAAGAATTATACTCTTGCCAGACTATACAAAATTGATTTATTTTCTGTTTAGTAAAGCGTGTTATTTTAAAATATGTTTGCGAGTTTAAAACATAGTCCGAAAAACTTAAAACTAGCACAATATGGATGCATGTTATTGAAGACAGTGCCATAAGGACAAATGCGTGCAAGTACTGCAAAACTTCCCTGAGTATAGCTGAAGGTTCGAATGGAAATGAGAAGGAAAAGCATCCATTAACCCCAATAAATTTGCATAGGCACACGCCAAGTATTTACGAACCAAGTAGAAACTAAACAATAGTTAGGACATCCTTGTGAATACCCTAAATAGTAGTATGTTTATGTACCTTTTAGACCACTTTTCTAGTATACATGCTTGCATTGATTTCTGTTAGGTTGGCAACTCTGGTTTTTAGGACTGGTAACATTGTTTTCAGCAAAACTCACACCCATATTCACCTTACTTATAGTTATCAATGCTATAAATCATGTTGAATTTCAGAATGTTTAGCAAAACTCACATCCATATTCACCTTGTTGAACAAACCAAAAGCATTTCTTATAGTTGTTTTTTTAGTTTTATTTTCAAAAAGCCTTACTTCGAGTTGAAAACTTACATTACATTACATTACATTATTCTGTTGTCATTATACCCTATACCACTATGTGGTTTGGGTATAATGACTTTGTGCTGCTGTTTGTAACAACCAAAAATATTTGACCTAGACCCATCTTTAATTATACCGATCGAATCAGAATCACTTTTTGAGTTGATTTAACAATGTCCGTCCGTCCGTCCGTCCGTCCGTCCGTCCGTCCGTCTGTGTGTCCATGTAAAGCTTGTTATCAAACTGCAGGTCGCAAATATGAATATATTTTGATGAAATTTGGTATGTAAGCTTTCATCGGCCATGGAATGAACGCTGTTGAAATTGGTGAGAATCGGTCCATGTTCAGACCTAGCCCCCATACAAATTACCCCTATGAAATCGACATAAATTGCCATAAGATCCAAATTGTCATATAGATCTTACTCAAATTGGGTTTGTATGCGTTCATTACATCCGCTAATGAGTAGTCCAAAAATGGTCCCTTTGGCCCCATATAGAGCTGCTTCCCGATCTTCACTTAAATCTATTAAAAAACAAAAATATTGCACTAATTCTTCTCAAATTTTGTTTGTATATAATTTTGCAAAATACAAGAGACTTTACCAAACATGATCAGGATCGGTCCATTTTTAGACCTAGTACCCATATAGATATAGAATCCGATATGACCTTTTTCATATCTGCAGCCAAAAAAATTAATAAAAATCCCACTCAAATTTGGTTTTTGCTTATTTTCTATGTCCAGTTAGTTGCGCCTAAGAGATAGGGTTTCTAAACGCATGGTATAGGGTATCGTATAGTCGGTCTAGACCGACTATAATTTTCTTACTTGTTTTTATATTATATTTTTATATTAAATTTTTATTTCAAAATATTTTTCAATACATTTTATACGTTCTAGATTTTTTTTCATATTACCAAATTTTTAAATTGTTTTAGCAAATCCACAAGTCTTTTTAGATCTAACATCGCTATTGATTACGTTAAATTATGTGGCGCTAGGTATTCAACTTATAATTTATATGTTTATATATGTATCTTCTTCTATAAAGTTTGGTTTATCTTTATTTGAATGAATATTTAGTTAATTTTTGATTAAATATGTAAAATTAAGAGCATTTCTTTTCAACAGTCTAAAAGTATACCACATATTTTTTCTTATTATATGGAGAAATTAGCATTAATTTGGTTTTTAATAAGTTTATTTTTATATTCATCGTATCCAATTTATCAGAAATAAAAAAAAATCTAATACTTTTCTCAACCAATTTTAAACAAAATAATTCTGGCTAATTCAAATCAATTTTAATGTTTTAAATCAATTTTAAGTAAAAATATAGAACTCAGGTTATTCTAAGTTTAATGATACTTTAATATCGCCATTATTAAGTAGATATTTATGGTAACACTTTCTAATATATTCCTTATTTAAATTTTATTTATTGGGATTTGAGTTAATAAAAACAACAGATGAATAATTTTATGTTTTCAAAACCTACAGCTTTTGTTACAATTTAAAAAAGAAATATATGTATGTATATACATATGTATAGAAATATATATATTTTTGTTTTGGAATTCGTATAAAATATTACATTTAATTATTTTTTAAAGAACATTTCAATGTAGGGAAGATAGGAACCGTTCAGATAGTTATTTTTTGTTTTAGAAAGAATACTTTATTTAGAAACGATTCGTTTTTAACAGTTTAAGTTTTTTTTAGTTTATAAAATTATATGATTTTATTATACCTATAAGTAATTCAATGAAAAAATTTTTGTTTATTATCTTTATCATATTTAAATTTTTATTTTAAAATATTTTTGAAATCATATTTCACATAATCAAATGTGCCCAACATAAACTTTCAAAATCAATTTTTGTATAGATTACACTAACGTTTCAGTAAGATATATGCAAAAAATCTTTAAATTTGGTTATTTATATTTTTTAGCTTTATTTGAGAAAATATTCGTTTTTATATTTTTTTTGGCTTTATTTGAGAAAGTATTCATTTTTATTAACGAATTATTCTATTTAATATATTTTAGCTTCTTTATTAAGTAAAAATATGTCCAATTTTAATATTTAGTATCATGATATAAATATAATTTTTCAGACTTTAATATTTATTTACAAAATTTGTTATTACATCACACCAAATCTTTATATTTTTTTCAAATATTAACGATTATCAAAGAATTTTTTCATATTGAAGTTTTAATATGTATTTTTTTATCTTAGAGTTTTCTCTTCATATTATGTTACACATTTTCAAAAAAAAAAATAGTTGTAGCAACTGGAATCGTTTATAAAATTATATGATTTTATCAAAGAAAAAAATTTTAAACAGCTCACTAACATGAAGTCCCGTTTCTATGCTTTTTTGTACTTTTAGTTTTTATATTTTTAATTTACGATTTTCCACTTTACATTTTTAATTTTCAGTTTTAGTTTTTTAATTTTTAGTTTTTTAGTTTTTTTAATTCTTGATTTGTCAATTTCTAGTTTTTAGTTTTTATTTTTTTTTTATTTGTTTATTTATTTTTAATTTAAGCTTTTAGTTTTTTAATTTTTAAGGTTTTAAGTTTTTAATTTTAATTTTTAATTTCTAGTTTTTTAATTTTTATTTTTTTAATTTTAAGTTTTTAATTTTTTGTTTAATTTATTAAACATATTTTTAAATACTTTTATACTTTGGGTTAATTTTGATTAAATATACGAAATTAGGAACGTGAAACAAGAATTCTTCAATAATTTCTCCAAACAATATTAGAGATTAATTTAAGGAAGTTGTATATTTCTTTCAATACCAATTTTTTTCTTACTGAATACTCATATACAAAGTTTACAAATAATCGTTCTTCAATGGTTTTTAGCAAGCTTGGGAACAATAAAAGTTTTATATTTAGTCTACTTTAAGTTTTTATTGCCATTTTTCTATCCAGATTGTAAAAGTTTCCTACAAAATATCTATAAAATTGATAAAATTTACTAAAATTTAAACATATTATTGAAATTTATTGAAATATTCTTCTGGAATTTTTTAATATTAGTTTTTCATTTAGTTGCGATAATTTCGATAATTTTCTTATGAGAAATTAAAAACCGAATTTTTAATACAAAAAAATCTTATCTTTGTTTATTTATGATATTTTTTTAAAGAATTAATGAAATATTTTGTTTACAAATGAATTTTTGTAGGAAATCATTTACATATCCAAAAATTGTTGAAACAAAACAGAAATATTTCAGTAAAAAATACTACTTATGTAATAGATTTTTTACAATCATTTGAGAAAATATTCGTTATGCAGTTTTTACAATATTAGCAAAATATTGTTTTATTTTTAGAATTTACATTTTTAATATTTGTTTGTTTGAAAACATCAATGAAAAACAAGTAAGAAAATTATAGTCGGTCTAGCCCGACTATACGATACCCTATACCATGGTTAAGATACCCTATCTCTTCGGTCCAACTAATTTGATATAGCAAATAAGCATAAACCAAATTTGAGTGGCTTTTTTATTAATATTTTTCGCTGTAGATATGAAAAAGTTCATATCGGATACTATATTTCTTTGGGGACTAGGTCGTAAAATGGACCGATCATGACCATATTTGGTAAGGTCACTTATACTTTGAAAAAATATATACAAACCAAATTTGAGAAAAATCTGAGCAATATTTTTGTTTTTAATAGATTTAAGTGAAGATCGGGAAGCAGCTCTGTATGGGGCCTATGACTAAGAATTTTCCTATAGGCAGTATTTTTGAACTACTGATTAGTAGATGTAATAAACACATACAAACCCAATTTGACTGAGATCTATATGATAATTTGGAACTTATGGCAATTTATGTCGATTTCATAGGGGTCATTTGTATGGGGGCTAGGTCTGAACATGGACCGATTCTCACATTGCTATTTCGATTCAAAAAGTAATTCTGAGTCGATCGGTATAATTAAAGATGGGTCTAGGACGAATATTTTTGGTTGTTACAAACAGCAGCACAAAGTCATTATACCCAAACCACATAGTGGTATAGGGTATAACAATCACAAACAGTATCTATTTGATGAACCTTATATCCAAATACATACATTGAATCAAAAGAAATGTTTTTTCAAACAAATATTTTCTAAAATCTTTAATCGTAAGTCTATTTTGATTACACATTTTTTTACAGCTTTTATTTTCTTAACCTTTAATTTTTAGTTTTTTGTTTTTTAATTTTTGATTTTCAATTTTTAATTTTTAGTTTTTTAATTTAAGTTATTGATTTTCAATTTTTAATTTTTAATTTTTTAATTTTAGTTTTTAATTTTCAATTTTTAATTTCAATTTTAAATTAAAATAATTCACTTTTAAAAATTGATTTTTAATTTTTAGAATTTATCAAATGTATTTTCATCTAGAACAACTAGTTTTGATAATTTAGTTATCATTTTGTAAAATTTTTCCAATAACACCATTTAAAACTGAATAAATTATTATTGGTAGAATTCCTCTTTTTTGAATAAAAATAATCTACAAAATTAATTTAAATTACAAAAATTTGAACGTATTTCTCTAATAATTTAATAAAACACTGAAAACTTACTCTAATCTTGTGAAATTTTTTGATATTAGCAAAATTCATGTGAAGTTATTTTATATTATTCTTCACAAATGATATTAAGATCGATGTATTTATTGTTTTTACCAAAAATTTAAATATTTAGCTGTATTTTTACCAAAACATAGACAGTTAAAAAATGAAAAAATAAAAGTGAAACGAGGTCTCACGTTTGTCCGTCTTCTTTAAATAATAAACCAAAATATGTAATTTCGATTGATTTTACTCGATATCGAATGCGGTAATTAGCTCCCCAGAATAAATTAATAGCAGACTTGAATGATATAACAAACTGTGTGATATATTACAGAAATTTTAAACAATTTTATCCAGATTGTAAAATTTTCCTACAAAATCGACTTACATATTTATTGTTTTTATAAAAAAAAAAAAAATAAAATATTTAGTTATATTTAAACCAAAATATGTATAATCAATTAAATAATAAGTTGAATTTTAAACAAAAAACACAATTATGAAAAATTCTTTATTTTCATTTTTTTAATTCTCATTTTTATTACAACCACATTAACAAATTTAATAAACACATAGCATTGTATAGTTTTATGTATGCAACTTTAAATGCGATTTACTCAAAACAAAGGAAACAATTTAAAAACCTGTAAATCTATAAATCGGCTAAAAAGAAATACTTTTCAAATAATATACGTTTGGTCACAATCGGGAGAAAACGGTAGAACAAAACATCAGTCACAAGAAATCGCCTAGCCTATTAATATTATAGATGAGCTAATCATTTCAAGACTTTAAGAAACTTTAAGTAAGTTTGGTAAGCTTTTCAACGGTTTCGATATAAGAAGAACTATAAAATTTATTTTTATAGAAAAGGTAATAATAATAATTATTGTGATTCTTTAATGTATCAAAATATAGTAGATATTCTTCTATAACTATCGTATAAATACAATTATGTAATTAAGAATGAAGGTATCAACAACAATAGAATAAGTTCTTTTTATAAATTACCAAACAAATTTAGTTGAGGCAACCTAATTAAAACAAGAATAACATGTCCCAATCTTAAATATTGGCGACTTCAACTACTAATTTTATTATAACAACATATTTCAAAATGGAAATTGGTAAACAGATATTGTAACAAATATTTGGTTAGAGTACTATTTATAAAATTGGTA
Source organism: Cordilura impudica (assembly GCA_963682025.1). NCBI lineage: Eukaryota > Metazoa > Arthropoda > Insecta > Diptera > Scathophagidae > Cordilura > Cordilura impudica. The sequence goes on along the minus strand of OY821517.1, from coordinate 263,121,854 downwards.
TTAAGAATGGTTTTCGGTTGCAATAAATATAAGCCAAATTTTTACCTCTTTTCGTATTTCTAACCGAACGGAAATTCTATAAATTAATTTCTGTTGTAAATACAAAAAAAAAACAAGTAAGAAAATTATAGTCGGTCTATACCGACCATGCGTTTAGAGACCCTATCTCACAGGCCCAACTAACGAGACATAGAAAATAAGCATAAGCCAAATTTGAGTGGGATTTTTATTAATTTTTTTTGGCTGCAGATATGAAAAAGTTCATATCGGATATTATATCTATATGCGGACTAGGTCCAAAAAATAGACCGATCTTGACTGTATTTGGTAAAGTCTCTTGTATTTTGCAAAAATATATACAAACAAAATTTGAGAAGAATCAGTGCAATTTTTTTGTTTTCTGATAGATTTAAGTGAAGATCGGGAAGCAGCTCTATATGAGGCCTATGACTAAGAGTTGTCCCATAGGGATCGTTTTTGGACTACTCATTAATGGATGTAATAAACACGTGCAAACCCAATTTGACTAAGATCTATACGACAATTTGGATCTTATGGCAATTTATATCGATTTCATAGGGGTCATTTGTATGGGGGCTAGGTCTGAACATGGACCGATTCTCACCAATTTCAATAGCGTTCATCCTATGGCCGATAGAAGCTCATATACCAAATTTCATCAAAATATATTCATATTTGCGACCTGAAGTTTGATTACAAAGTTTACATGGACACACAGACGGACGGACGGACGGACGGACGGACATCGTTAAATCGAATCAGTTAGTGATTCTGATTCGATCGGTATAATAAAAGGTGGGTCTAGGTCAAATATTTTTGGTAGTTGCAAACTGCAGCACAAAGTCATTATACACAAACCACATAGTGGTATAGGGTATAAAAAAGATAAGAATATAATAAGCAAGATAATTATAGTCGGTCTATCTAGACCGACTATACGATACCCTATACCATGCGTTTAAAGACCCTATCCCTCAGGCGCAACTAACTGGATATAGAAAATAAACATAAACCAAATTTGAGTGAGATTTTTATTAATTTTTTCGGCTGCAGATATGAAAAAGTTCATATCGGGTGCTATATTTATATGGGGACTAGGTCGAAAAATGGACCTGACCATATTTGGTAAAGTTTCTTATATTTTGAAAAAATATATACAAACCAAATTTGGAAAAATTCTGTGGAATATTTTTGTTTTTTGATAGATTTAAGTGAAGATCGGGAAGCAGTTCTATATGGGGCCTATGACTAGGAATTGTCCTGTAGGGATTATTTTTTGGACTAGTGATTAATGGATAAAATAAACATATGCAAACCCAATTTGACTAAGATCTATACGACAATTTGGATCTTATGGCAATTTATGTCTATTTCATAGGGGTCATTCGTATGGGGGCTAGGTCTGAACATGGACCGATTCGCACCAATTTCAACAGCGTTCATCCTATGGCCGATAGAAGCTTATATACCAAATTTCATCAAAATATATTCATATTTGCGACCTGAAGTTTGATTACAAGGTTGACATGGACACACAGACGGACGGACGGACGGGCGGACATGGTTAAATCGAATCAGTTAGTGATTCTGATTCGATCGGTATAATAAAATATTTTGGTAGTTACAAACTGCAGCACAAAGTAATTATACCCAAACCACATAGTGGTATAGGGTATAAAGAAGATAAGAATATAATAAGCCGGACCGAACTTGTTGATTAAATTGTCATTTGTCAAATAAAATAATATATAATACAGAAAATTTTTAACGATGCAGAATGTGATAATTTATTTTATGTGAGAAAGTGCCAAGATACTTTAAAAAATGGATGAGAAACAAATATCCCTTAATATAGAAACCGAAGATATAATTGTTCCACATGGCACGATTTTTTTCTTGGTGTGTTTGGTGAAAGCATAGGACACAAATCTGTCATACAATAGCTCACTATCAATACGTCAAAGGTAGGTATGTATGTCGAGATACTCAGAAGATATTCGAGTAAATGCAAAAGTGCTTAATTTTCGATTACAATATTGCAGTAAATCAATACGAGCATATACGGGAACAAATGTCTATGAGGACGTACACAATCTGGAAGTTGGTTCTGCCATTGTCATCAGCACCTCAGGATGTATGCAGGTATTTATTTATGCCTACGCATGAATAATATAAAATTCTTTGTCTTAGACGAGGCATATGAACACCTCCAAGACGTATTCAACGACCAGAACAGATCTTTGATGTATTCAAGATGCTTACTACTGATTTTCGGTTAGTACTCCATTCCATGTAATGGAATGCAGTCATTGTTGCATGCATGAACCTTTAATATTCTAGTAAAGAAGAAAGTATTCACTTTGGAAGATAACGAGCAGTTCTACGTGCATTTCAAACTAGAAACTATTTTCTGTATATCAAGATAATACGTCAAAATTGACAAGGGAATGATTATGCGATTGGGTAAGTAATGTGCTGATGTTTATACTTGGAATTGTACTTGACCACAATTTTAAATTGACTATTTTAGAAATATTTTCTGACAATGTGTGCGGATATAATGAAAGTACAATATTGTATTTTATAGGATCATATAATGGAGCTAACGATACCTCTTTTGTTTATCATATAATATTTTTTATTATTTAATTTAATGTAAAATTATTTAATTATTTATAATAAAATAAATACTAATAATAAGTTTTGATTTTTCTATTTCATATGTATTAGTAAAAAATACCCTGAAAAACGGCTATGACAATCAATAATTAAAATTGTATCAACTAAATATCACACTTCATATAATCGAATTTATATATAAATAGAATAATCGCAACAGAATAATGTGATAGTAAACGGGACTATCAAAATTCGGTTGGCAACAAATTATGTTGCAACAATAAATCCGTTTTCTGTGTGTATGTACAAAATTGTATAAAACTTCATGATATATAATTATTAAGTATTATTACTTTATATTATTAATAACATAGTATTCAGCACTATATATTCAAGTACGTGCATGTATATTTTACATTTTTGTTTTTGAGAGAAAACAATAAATCATGTGAACCCAATGTTGGCCACTGGGTATTTAAATACCCAAGAAAACCTTAATACTTAAAAAACTCTAGCGCATCCCACGTGAAAGATATCACGATAGTTCTTTTTTTATTGTAAAGGGGAAGGATGGACCGTTTTAAAAAAATAATATAGAAATATTTTCCGCAGTTTAAATCAAGAATTTTATTGGCTAAAATCGCGTTTTTTTTTTTGTTCAGAATATACTTGAGAATAGCGTTGTCAATTTTTAGAAAATGGGAAAAACAAATAAAGGCATCGTTTCCAGGAGGGTTACATTGTCCCTTCTCAAACTTCCATTGGACAAACAGGGATATGTTAACTCACTTAGCCAGTATGCCAGATCAAACGAAAATGGGTATTTAAATACCCGACAGGTCTTAAAATATAATATTTTGCTATATGAAAATTTTTGTGTGAGGTGAATAAAATGCATATGAGAATCGGAATGTTCGTTATTTTACACATTAATTTGTCAAATTGGCTGCCATTATAATTTAACGGCCATACGAATTTTTTTGCTGAAGGTGGATTTTTATCACTTTTTGTGTATTTTAACGCAGTTATAACTCGGTAACCGCACGGAATATCTCTTTTGTGTCTGAAACAAAGTTGTAGATATTGAATAGGAGAAAAAAAGCTACCCCAAAAAGTGCATCCAGTGCCTTAAAAATCGCAAAAATTCCCCCATTTTCACCTTTTTTTTCTAAATAACTGGATTACAAATCAACAGATATGCTGTTTTTTCTTTATAAACTTTATTTTGCATGAAAATAAAAATTCCGATTTATATAACAGCTATTCTTACACAAAAAATATGAGATTTATATTTGGTATCTATGCATGGAAACAAAATTTAGAATATTTTCAATTATTGTCAATATCCATCCTCGTTCAAGTTGACGCTTGTGGTTCTGATGATGTTGTTTTCTTCTTGGGTTGTTGATATTCATGGTCTGAGTCTGCATCATCATCCGAGTTAGACATAATATTCAAGGGCATGTTTTCTTCATACCTTTTTGGCACAATTACCTTTTTGGCACAATTATCTCAGGAATCGGACGAACAAGGAGTGAGGTTCCACCAGGTGGCCATGCCAATGGAAAAGAGATTCAAAGGCAAAAAATTAGATGCATTGCTTGCGGTGGTTTGTTGGTGTAGTTCTAAAATTATGCAGTTTGAAGATGAAAGCACCGAAGATGGAGATCCCAGGAAAAAAACATTACCAAATAATGGATTTTAGAAGGAAAAGTTACTGGTTGAAGTTTGCCTGATAAGCTCATTATTTTAACACGGTGATGTCATTGAAGGTAGCTAGTTGCCTAAGAACTTATTATTTTTACTTTGAAAGTAATGCAGTATGCAAGGAGCTGGCATGAAATATAAGTAGCTGTATAACACATCATTAGTAACGCCTTATTTTCACTTTAGAAGTAATGCAGTGGGTAGGTAGGGGTAGGTCATTATTGGTAATGCAAAAATCAATGAGCTGCTATTACGAAATTTTTTCTGGGATGACACTGAAATTGGTGGACAGACTGAAGAAAACATGCCCTTGAATATTATGTCTAACTCGGATGATGATGCAGTCTCAGACCATGAATATGAATAACCTACGAAGAAAACAAGGACATCAGAACCACAAGCGTCAACTTCAAGGAGGATGGATTTTGACAATAAATGGGCATTTTTGCGATTTTTAAGATTCTGGATGCACTTTTTTCGGGTAGGTTTGTTCCGCTTTTTTTTCTCCTATTCAATATCTAGAACTTTGTTTAATCAAAAATTAACTAAATATTCATTCAATAAAAGATAAACCAAAATTTTAGCAGAAAATATATAAACATATAAATAATAAGTTGAAAAAACCTAGCGCCACATAATTTAACGTAATCAATAGCGATGTTAGATCTAAAAAGACTTGTGGATTTGCAAAAAAAAATTTTAAGATTTTGTAATATGAAAAAAAAAATATCTGAAAACCTCAATAGAGCATACAAAATGTATTGAAAAATGTTATGAAATAAAAATTTAATACACAAATGTGAACAGAATAATGTAGCTAAACGAAAAAGCCTTAGGTTTTCAACTCTAAGAAAGGCTTTTCGAAAATAAAACAAACAAGATGAGGTAGTTTTAAAAAAATAACTCTAAGTAATGCTTTTGGTTTGTTCAACAAGGTGAATATCGGTGTGAGTTTTGCTAAACATTGCGATTTTCAACATGATTAATAGTATTGCTAACTATAAGTAAGGTAAATATGGGTGTGAGTTTTGCTGAAAACAATCTTACCAGTCCTAAAAACCAAAGTTGACAGCCTGACAGAAATCAATGCAAGCATTTGTACTAGAAAAGTGGTCTGGAAGGTACATAACGATACCGCTCTATATATTAAATTTTCAGCATATATTACCGCGTATTACAAGCTAAAATAAAATAAAGAGCGCAATATATTTAACTCAATTGTTTCTATATATGAACATTATAATTCTACTCATGAAAGATAAATTCTGTGCGAAAGTTGCATAATCTTTACCCTGTAAAGTCTACAGTGCGTACATAAGTACATACAAACGATTCCATTTAATAGAAAATATTCACTAATTATTTTATATTTAAATAAAACGGTCCCAAATAAAATTTTTTAAAATAATAAAAATGAATCTTTATAACGACGATGAATTGGTTGCTCCACCATGGATAAATCAAGAATTCTTGGAAAAAGTTCTAACTCTATATGAAAAAAACGACGATATAAAGGTAAAGTAATATAAAATTTTTGAAAGAAAAAAAAATTTAAACCATATCACATATTAGATCAATCATTTTGATATTACGCCCGCTAGCATGAAAGGAGATCATTACGCAAGTATTATGTTTAGGTGCAAAGTCGAATATGGATTTGAATGCTTTTCTATTAAAAAAAAATCTTTAATTATTAAAACTTTACCGACTCAGGAAGGTGTGAAGCGTGAACTTTTAACGCAAACGAAACTATTTGAAACTGAAATTGAGATGTACACCAAAACGTTGCCGCAAATTGAGAACATTTTAGCTGAATGTGGAGAGCCAACAAAAATGTGTGCCGAGTAAGCTGATAATGGTTTAAGTAATTTTTTGTAACTGTTGATAACTAAAAAATCAGAGTTTTTTTTTAATGTTTTTTATGTGCTAGATAACATAAGATGTGACCCTGCTTAAGAAAACTCACCTAGTGTGTCAAATTTCATGAATTCACTTTTTTATATGAAACCGCTCGCAAGTCTCAAAAACATCAGAAAGTAATTTAAAAATATGCGATGGCGATAAATCATAACGTTCAATATAAAATACATAAGTACATTGCACAGTTGATCAAATCATCACACTCGCGAGACGTTTTCACAAAAATTAAAACAAGCTCGGAGTTCTACCACTAAATGATAAAACAATCATTGAAATCAATCAAAACAAAGAAATCGAAAAAAAACAAGAAAATTATAGTCGGTCTAGACCGACTATACGATACCCTATACCATGCGTTCAGAGACCCTATCTCTTAGGCCCTAATAACTGGACATAGAAAATAAGCAAAAACCAAATTTGAGTGGGATTTTTATTAATTTTTTTGGCTGCAGATATGAAAAATTTCATATAGGATGCTATATCTATATGGGGACTAGGTCCAAAAATGGATCGATCCTGATCATGTTTGGTAAAGTCTCTTGTATTTTGCAAAAATATATACAAACAAAATCTGAGAAGAATCAGTGCAATATTTTTGTTTTTTAATAGACTTAAGTGAAGATCGGGAATCAGCTCTATGTGGGGCCAGAGGGATCATTTTTGGACTACTCATGAATGGACGTAATGAACGCATACAAAATCCAATTTGAGTAAGATCTATTTGACAATAATTAATAATTAATAATTAATAATTAATAATTAATAATTAATAATTAATAATTAATAATTAATAATTAATAATTAATAATTAATAATTAATAATTAATAATTAATAATTAATAATTAATAATTAATAATTAATAATTAATAATTAATAATTAATAATTAATAATTAATAATTAATAATTAATAATTAATAATTAATAATTAATAATTAATAATTAATAATTAATAATTAATAATTAATAATTAATAATTAATAATTAATAATTAATAATTAATAATTAATAATTAATAATTAATAATTAATAATTAATAATTAATAATTAATAATTAATAATTAATAATTAATAATTAATAATTAATAATTAATAATTAATAATTAATAATTAATAATTGATAATTGATAATTAATAACTAATAATTAATAATTAATAATTAATAATTAATAATTAATAATTAATAATTAATAATTAATAATTAATAATTAATAATTAATAATTAATAATTAATAATTAATAATTAATAATTAATAATTAATAATTAATAATTAATAATTAATAATTAATAATTAATAATTAATAATTAATAATTAATAATTAATAATTAATAATTAATAATTAATAATTAATAATTAATAATTAATAATTAATAATTAATAATTAATAATTAATAATTAATAATTAATAATTAATAATTAATAATTAATAATTAATAATTAATAATTAATAATTAATAATTAATAATTAATAATTAATAATTAATAATTAATAATTAATAATTAATAATTAATAATTAATAATTAATAATTAATAATTAATAATTAATAATTAATAATTAATAATTAATAATTAATAATTAACAATTAATAATTAATAATTAATAATTAATAATTAATAATTAATAATTAATAATTAATAATTAATAATTAACAATTAATAATTAATAATTAATAATTAATAATTAATAATTAATAATTAATAATTAATAATTAATAATTAATAATTAATAATTAATAATTAATAATTAATAATTAATAATTAATAATTAATAATTAATAATTAATAATTAATAATTAATAATTAATAATTAATAATTAATAATTAATAATTAATAATTAATAATTAATAATTAATAATTAATAATTAATAATTGATAATTGATAATTAATAACTAATAATTAATAATTAATAATTAATAATTAATAATTGATAATTGATAATTAATAATTAATAATTAATAATTAATAATTAATAATTAATAATTAATAATTAATAATTAATAATTAATAATTAATAATTAATAATTAATAATTAATAATTAATAATTAATAATTAATAATTAATAATTAATAATTAATAATTTATAATTAATAATTAATAATTAATAATTAATAATTAATAATTAATAATTAATAATTAATAATTAATAATTAATAATTAATAATTAATAATTAATAATTAATAATTAATAATTAATAATTAATAATTAATAATTAATAATTAATAATTAATAATTAATAATTAATAATTGATAATTGATAATTGATAATTAATAACTAATAATTAATAATTAATAATTAATAATTAATAATTAATAATTAATAATTAATAATTAATAATTAATAATTAATAATTAATAATTAATAATTAATAATTAATAATTAATAATTAATAATTAATAAATAATAATTAATAATTAATAATTAATAATTATTAATTAATAATTAATAATTAATAATTAATAATTAGTAATTCATAATTAATAAGTAATAATTAATAATTAATAATTAATAATTAATAATTAACAATTAATAATTAATAATTAATAATTAATAATTAATAATTAATAATTAATAATTAATACTTAATAATTAATAATTAATAATTAATAATTAATAATTAATAATTAATAATTAATAATTAATAATTAATAATTAATAATTAATAATTAATAATTAATAATTAATAATTAATAATTAATAATTAATAATTAATAATTAATAATTAATAATTAATAATTAATAATTAATAATTAATAATTAATAATTAATAATTAATAATTAATAATTAATAATTAATAATTAATAATTAATAATTAATAATTAATAATTAATAATTAATAATTAATAATTAATAATTAATAATTAATAATTAATAATTAATAATTAATAATTAATAATTAATAATTAATAATTAATAATTAATAATTAATAATTAATAATTAATAATTAATAATTAATAATTAATAATTAATAATTAATAATTAATAATTAATAATTAATAATTAATAATTAATAATTAATAATTAATAATTAATAATTAATAATTAATAATTAATAATTAATAATTAATAATTAATAATTAATAATTAATAATTAATAATTAATAATTAATAATTAATAATTAATAATTAATAATTAATAATTAATAATTAATAATTAATAATTAATAATTAATAATTAATAATTAATAATTAATAATTAATAATTAATAATTAATAATTAATAATTAATAATTAATAATTAATAATTAATAATTAATAATTAATAATTAATAAATAATAATTAATAATTAATAATTAATAATTAATAATTAATAATTAATAATTAATAATTAATAATTAATAATTAATAATTAATAATTAATAATTAATAATTAATAATTAATAATTAATAATTAATAATTAATAATTAATAATTAATAATTAATAATTAATAATCAATAATTAATAATTAATAATTAATAATTAATAATTAATAATTAATAATTAATAATTAATAATTAATAATTAATAATTAATAATTAATAATTAATAATTAATAATTAATAATTAATAATTAAAAATTAATAATTAATAATTAATAATTAATAATTAATAATTAATAATTAATAATTAATAATTAAAAATTAATAATTAATAATTAATAATTAATAATTAATAATTAATAATTAATAATTAATAATTAAAAATTAATAATTAATAATTAATAATTAATAATTAATAATTAATAATTAAAAATTAATAATTAATAATTAATAATTAATAATTAATAATTAATAATTAATAATTAATAATTAAAAATTAATAATTAATAATTAATAATTAATAATTAATAATTAATAATTAATAATTAATAATTAATAATTAATAATTAATAATTAATAATTGGTAATTAATAATTAATAATTAATAATTAATAATTAATAATTAATAATTAATAATTAATAATTAATAATTAATAATTAATAATTAATAATTAATAATTAATAATTAATAATTAATAATTAATAATTAATAATTAATAATTAATAATTAATAATTAATAATTAATAATTAATAATTAATAATTAATAATTAATAATTAATAATTAATAATTAATAATTAATAATTAATAATTAATAATTAATAATTAATAATTAATAATTAATAATTAATAATTAATAATTAATAATTAATAATTAATAATTAATAATTAATAATTAATAATTAATAATTAATAATTAATAATTAATAATTAATAATTAATAATTAATAATTAATAATTAATAATTAATAATTAATAATTAATAATTAATAATTAATAATTAATAATTAATAATTAATAATTAATAATTAATAATTAATAATTAATAATTAATAATTAATAATTAATAATTAATAATTAATAATTAATAATTAATAATTAATAATTAATAATTAATAATTAATAATTAATAATTAATAATTAATAATTAATAATTAATAATTAATAATTAATAATTAATAATTAATAATTAATAATTAATAATTAATAATTAATAATTAATAATTAATAATTAATAATTAATAATTAATAATTAATAATTAATAATTAATAATTAATAATTAATAATTAATAATTAATAATTAATAATTAATAATTAATAATTAATAATTAATAATTAATAATTAATAATTAATAATTAATAATTAATAATTAATAATTAATAATTAATAATTAATAATTAATAATTAATAATTAATAATTAATAATTAATAATTAATAATTAATAATTAATAATTAATAATTAATAATTAATAATTAATAATTAATAATTAATAATTAATAATTAATAATTAATAATTAATAATTAATAATTAATAATTAATAATTAATAATTAATAATTAATAATTAATAATTAATAATTAATAATTAATAATTAATAATTAATAATTAATAATTAATAATTAATAATAAATAATTAATAATTAATAATTAATAATTAATAATTAATAATTAATAATTAATAATTAATAATTAATAATTAATAATTAATAATTAATAATTAATAATTCATAATTAATGATTAATAATTAATAATTAATAATTAATAATTAATAATTAATAATTAATAATTAATAATTAATAATTAATAATTAATAATTAATAATTAATAATTAATAATTAATAATTAATAATTAATAATTAATAATTAATAATTAATAATTAATAATTAATAATTAATAATTAATAATTAATAATTAATAATTAATAATTAATAATTAATAATTGATAATTGATAATTAATAACTAATAATTAATAATTAATAATTAATAATTAATAATTAATAATTAATAATTAATAATTAATAATTAATAATTAATAATTAATAATTAATAATTAATAATTAATAATTAATAATTAATAATTAATAATTAATAATTAATAATTAATAATTAATAATTAATAATTAATAATTAATAATTAATAATTAATAATTAATAATTAATAATTAATAATTAATAATTAATAATTAATAATTAATAATTAATAATTAATAATTAATAATTAATAATTAATAATTAATAATTAATAATTAATAATTAATTATTAATAATTAATAATTAATAATTAATAATTAATAATTAATAATTAATAATTAATAATTAATAATTAATAATTAATAATTAATAATTAATAATTAATAATTAATAATTAATAATTAATAATTAATAATTAATAATTATTAATTATTAATTAATAATTAATAATTAATAATTAATAATTAATAATTAATAATTAATAAAATTTAATAATTAGTAATTAATAATTAATAATTAATAATTAATAATTAATAATTAATAATTAATAATTAATAATTAATAATTAATAATTAATAATTAATAATTAATAATTAATAATTAATAATTAATAATTAATAATTAATAATTAATAATTAATAATTAATAATTAATAATTAATAATTAATAATTAATAATTAATAATTAATAATTAATAATTAATAATTAATAATTAATAATTAATAATTAATAATTAATAATTAATAATTAATAATTAATAATTAATAATTAATAATTAATAATTAATAATTAATAATTAATAATTAATAATTAATAATTAATAATTAATAATTAATAATTAATAATTAATAATTAATAATTAATAATTAATAATTAATAATTAATAATTAATAATTAATAATTAATAATTAATAATTAATAATTAATAATTAACAATTAATAATTAATAATTAATAATTAATAATTAATAATTAATAATTAATAATTAATAATTAATAATTAATAATTAATAATTAATAATTAATAATTAATAATTAATAATTAATAATTAATAATTAATAATTAATAATTAATAATTAATAATTAATAATTAATAATTAATAATTAATAATTAATAATTAATAATTAATAATTAATAATTAATAATTAATAATTAATAATTAATAATTAATAATTAATAATTAATAATTAATAATTAATAATTAATAATTAATAATTAATAATTAATAATTAATAATTAATAATTAATAATTAATAATTAATAATTAATAATTAATAATTAATAATTAATAATTAATAATTAATAATTAATAATTAATAATTAATAATTAATAATTAATAATTAATAATTAATAATTAATAATTAATAATTAATAATTAATAATTAATAATTAATAATTAATAATTAATAATTAATAATTAATAATTAATAATTAATAATTAATAATTAATAATTAATAATTAATAATTAATAATTAATAATTAATAATTAATAATTAAAAATTAATAATTAATAATTAATAATTAATAATTAATAATTAATAATTAATAATTAATAATTTATAATTAATAATTAATAATTAATAATTAATAATTAATAATTAATAATTAATAATTAATAATTAATAATTAATAATTAATAATTAATAATTAATAATTAATAATTAATAATTAATAATTAATAATTAATAATTAATAATTAATAATTAATAATTAATAATTAATAATTAATAATTAATAATTAATAATTGATAATTGATAATTGATAATTAATAACTAATAATTAATAATTAATAATTAATAATTAATAATTAATAATTAATAATTAATAATTAATAATTAATAATTAATAATTAATAATTAATAATTAATAATTAATAATTAATAATTAATAATTAATAATTAATAAATAATAATTAATAATTAATAATTAATAATTATTAATTAATAATTAATAATTAGTAATTCATAATTAATAAGTAATAATTATTAATTAATAATTAATAATTAATAATTAACA